>CM059290.1:6202500-7402500 GCA_030340665.1 Neosalanx taihuensis
TCTCCCTCTCGCTCTCTCTCTCGCTCTCTGTCTCTCTCGCTCACTTTCTCGCTCTCTCTCTCGCTCTCTGTCTCGCTCGCTCGCTTTCTCGCTCTCTCTCTCCCGCTCACTTTCTCCCTCTTGCTCTCTCTCTCTGTCTCTCTCGCTCACTTTCTCGCTCTCTCTCTCGCTCTCTGTCTCTCTCGCTCGCTTTCTCGCTCTCTCTCTCCCTCTCGCTTTCTCCCTCTCGCTCGCTCTCTCTCTCGCTCTCTGCCACATCCTTTCTTCCACTCGTCTTCTCCCTGTGACATTTTATCACAAAGAGCCCCCTGAAGGGCCCTCCCTCTTTAAATCAGCCGTGTACTCTGAGCAGGCAGGGTGAGGCCGTTGAGATGTAAATTCCCTCCAAATGCCAGAGTGCCGTGTTCGGAGGCAGGGAGCCGGAGTGGGAGAGAGGGCTTCCATTGTTTCGGTCCACTTTGCCTCAGCGGAAAGCCGGTCTGATGTATGCCATTGGACTGAGTAAATACCTCAGCATCCCGCGGTGAGCATACAGTAGACATGGGAGGAGAGGCTGACACGCACTTCTCTGTCCTGCCACTAGAGGAAGGTCATTCTGTACGGTGCAAGTTCCAGTTTACTCACTGCGTGGTGGGCTGGTCGAGGATTGTGGAGTGGGAGGGGGAGAGAGAGACAGAGAGACATAGATAGATAGAGAGAGAGAGAGAGAGAGAGAGAGAGAGAGAGAGAGAGAGAGAGAGACGGAAACAGAGAGATACAGTGACAGGGCAGACTATCGAGAAAGCAGATTTTGAGCTTGAGCTTGCTGGTAAAACATTTACATGAAGTCATTTTAGAAGACGCTCTTATCCAGAGCGACTTACAGCAAGTACAGGGACATTCCCCCTGAGGGAAGTAGGGTGAAGTGCCTTGCTCAAGAACACAACGTTGTGTTGCCATAGCCGTAAATCGTAACCTTCCGATGTTAGATTCAAACTAAATCTATATGCGCACAAGAAAGGAGACAAAGGTCTAAAATATACTCATGAGGAGACCAGCAGAGATGTGCTTATGGCAATCCCAAATCTGATCTGGCCCACATCTCTCTGGTACCTCGTTTATTACATCAGTTCACAAAGTATCAGTCTTCACACAATCATAGTACATCAATCAGAATAAATATCATTCAAGAATGTTCTCGTGGAAGCCTGTTTTATGACTTGTTTGTTTTAAGCCTGGTCTTCCTCAGGACACAACCCCAGTCCTGCAGATCATCAGTCAAATGGTAATCTCCAGGTCAACTTCTGCAAGACAACTCAGGGCACATACAAAAGCTACAATTCTATGAAAGTTGTATAAGCAAATATAAGATAACAGAAATTATTCTAACATCCGATCACCGACCAGACGCCTTAATCACTTAGCCACCGTCCTCCCTACTTTGTTGAGTCATGCCACTTTTTCTTTACCGGTTTAACAGTGAAACACAATGAGTCACTGCATCACACAAACCTCACCCCCGACCTGCCTGAATAGAAGAACTATGATACCACGGCAACATTATTCTGTGAGCTGAAGTTGTGAATGCCAGAATCAAGATTCATTACCATCCGTTGGGAACGCCTGGATTTAGCTGTAGGCTATTGGACATTGAGTCTACAAAATGCAATCATACAATCTTCAAGCAGTTGATTATATAACATCATAGTAAAAAATACCCTGTTAAAAGTCACTGCATGGCACCATTGTTGAGAGAAATTACGAAGGTGCCGTAGAGGAAAGGAGTATCTGGACAGGGCAGGAGATGATGAGACCAATGTGGCCTCCCAGAGTCGGTTCTTCCTCTGTGGCCGCCAGCGTTGCAGTGGTCTCTCCCTGTTCAGCCAAATATCTGACTTCCTTCCCCATCAGCAGTGCATCTCCGGGGTCTCCCACCCAGGCCGGCAGGGTCTCTGTCCGCCCTGGTTAAGTGTGAGAGGCAAACCTCTAACCAAGGGTGTGGCTTGGTGTGCCGACCAGAGTTGTTGCTTCAAAGAGCCCAAATTGCTGTCTCCCACCCTTTGTGGCTTAACTTGGAGTCTTCTCTTTCATGGAGATCTTGTGGAGTTAGCGGGCGATATTTTGACGCACTCAAACGCTCCAGGACGCAGGAGATGGAAGGGCTAAGGCTAACGGTGCTCTCTGATGGCGGCGTCTCGGCTGTGCTCTGATTTGCTGGGCTGTTGCAGGATTCTGTTGCGGTGTGTTCCAACCTGAACACTTTGATGTGCTGTGGTTTGACACTCAGCCCTCAAACGCCAGTACGCTTTCACTCCAAAAAATCCCCTTCAAAAAAAAAAAGCCTTCATGGCTTCGCACATGCTTAAGGCAGGTCACTCGCCCATGGGAGCCCTTGAGCTAGGATAAGCTTTTCATTTGATTGGGTTATCAGAAGGTACAGGTACTGTGTGTGTGCGCGCGTTCATGAGTGCGTGCATGAGTCTTTTTCTCCCACCTCCCCATCAGTCACTTGTAGCCCCTGTGGGTGTCTGAAGCTGCCCCCATCTCTCTCTCTCTCTCTCTCTCTCTCTCTCTCTCTCTCTCTATCTATCTATCTATCTAATCTATCTATCTATCTATCTATATATCTTATCTCTCTGTCTCTGTCTCTCAGCCCCTGTGGGTGTCTGAAGCTGCCCCCATCTCTCTCTCTCTCTCTCTCTCTCTCTCTCTCTCTCTCTCTCTCTATCTATCTATCTATCTATCTATCTATCTATCTATCTATCTATCTATCTATCTATATATCTCTATCTCTCTGTCTCTGTCTCTCAGTCTCTCTCTATCTCTCTGTCTCTCTGTCTCTCTCTCTCTCTCTGTCTCTCTCTCTGGCGTTGTGAAGGATGGTGTTGCAGTCTCACCTGCTCTCTCTCTCCTCTGTAGTGACTACATCATAGAGGAGAAGAACGCCGTAGCTCAGAAGAAAGAAAACGAGGGATTCGGCTTTGTCCTGCGAGGTGCCAAAGGTATGGCGTGATTTGAGCGCTCTCCCTCTCTTTCCCTGTCTCTCTCTCGCTTTTCCTTGTGTCTCTCTCTCTTTCCTGTCTCTCTCTCTCTCTCTCTCTCTCGCTTTCCCTGTCTCTCTCTCTTGCTTTTCCTTGTCTCTCTCTCTTCCCTGTCTCTCTCTTTCACACTTTCCCTGTCTCTCTCTTGCTTTTCCTTGTCTCTCTCTCTCTCTTTCCCTGTCTCTCTCGCGTTTCCCTGTCTCTCTCTTGCTTTCCCCGTATCTCATTCTCTCTCGCACGTCTCTCCTCTCTCACAGGCATTTTCTTTCACTCTCAAACGGGCACATACAGCACCATATGTGTGCGTGAGCGCATTTGTGTGTTGGCACGTGTGTGTGTGCGTGGGTGTGTGTGTGTGTGTGTGGGGGAGAGCGAGGGTTATCGGCAGTCCGTGAACCGCCGTTTCAGTCCTGTCCTCCCCAGTCGCACTGTACACGGTTAATTCTCTCTATTGTCTCTGAGTCAACAACATGACTGGCTTAGTAAACATCCCCCACCCCCCCAACCCCCCTTGCTCTGTGTGCTTGCGTGTGCGCGCGCGTGCATGCATGCGCGTGTTTGTCTAGCCCCTGTGGTGGCGTCATTCTTGGATGAGCTGTCAGCTCCCTGTCCCATCTGTTCCTCACACATGGCCCTCAGCTTTCATGGAGGCTCTCTCTCTCTCTCGCCATCGCGTTCTCTCTCTCTCTCTCTCTCTCTCCCCGTCTTGTACTCCCTCTCTCTCTCATATCGGTCGCTTCTTCGTTATCTCCCTCCCAATACTGCGTCTCCCCCCTGCTCTCTCTGTCCTCATATCCGCGGTCATTATCTTAATCTTCGGAGCGACATCCCCCGCGCCACCCCCCCCCCCATCTCGCCCGCCGACACCTCACGCACACGTAAACAGACGCACTCAAGCGCTTGCTTACGAGCGCAGGTGCCAGCGTCGTGCTTTCGGCGGGTTACCATGGCAACCCCATCACCGGCACCTTGTCTGGAGCGTTGGACACTTTGTGCTTCGTGAAACGAGTCCACCCTGGTCCCTCTATCTCCCTCTCTCTCTATCTCTCTCTCTCTCTGTGTCACTCTCTCTCTCTCTCTCTATCTCTCTCTCTCTCTCTCTGTGTCACTCTCTCTCTCTCTCTCCTCTCTCCTCTCAGGAAGGTCGGGCGAGGTGTGCGTCCAAGGCCTGGAGGCAGCTCTATCCAGTCAGCGCTCGCCCGCTGAACTGACAAGTGCGACCTTGTCTCGCTCTCTTTCTCTCTCCATCTGGGTCTCGCCTCATCCCTTTAGTCCTTTTATTCCATGGCGCAACGGTGGAGCGAACTGGAGAAGACACATCCCCCCCCCACCCCCTCCCCCCATGTAGATCACCATTGACCTTTCAGCTGTGTCAAACTGTTTGCTTGTGTTTTTGTTTACTGAATGAATGCTCCAGCCCTCAAGATTAACAAACAATTAAAGGTGGAATGGGGGGGGGGGGGGGTCCAATCTGACTTCAGAACGCTAATGAACAGGTCTCGTTTTTACACTCTTCCACAGACCTTCTAAGATGTTTCCACGCTTACAGCCAGCCCACGTAGGGGCGTCGCAGTTTCTGATGAAGCAGGTGCTTGTGTGTTTGTTTTTGCCCAGCCGAGACGCCCATCGAGGAGTTCACGCCCACCCCAGCCTTCCCTGCGCTGCAGTACCTGGAGTCTGTGGACGTGGAGGGAGTGGCCTGGAGAGCGGGCCTGAGGACCGGAGATTTCCTCATCGAGGTAAACAGGGGCAACCGAAAACCGAGAAAATAACAGCGGGAGTCTGGCGACTGAACGGTTAGGAAATGCGGTCCGACGGTTGCGAGTTCGAATCCCGGCCGTGCCAACATGACGTTGCGTCCTTGGGCAAGGCACTTCACCCTACTTGCCTCAGGGGGGAATGTCCCTGTACTTGCTAAATGACTCAATGTAACTCTTACCAGGTGAACGGGGTCAACGTGGTGAAGGTGGGCCACAAGCAGGTGGTGTCGCTGATCCGTCAGGGGGGCAACGCGCTGCTGATGAAGGTGGTCTCTGTCACGCGCAAGCCCGAGTCGGAGGAAGTGGTCCGAAAGAAAGGTGAGCCGCTGAGGGGACCTGGGGGGGGCTGGGGGGGAGGGGGCATGGGTGCGGAGGGTAAGGATGGAGAGAAAAGATGGATGAATGGAGAAGGGGGGGCTGGCATATGTGAGGAGGGTAAGGATGGAGAGAAAAGATGGATAGAGAGGGGAGGGGGGGGAGGCAAACCGCGTGATTTTGCGAGCTGCAACAAGAGTTTCGAAGCGCGAACGTCCGTCTCGTCGACTGGTTTGGCCGGCATGGTGGTGTCAACAGACACCTCATTGTTGAGGGGACTGCTGTGGGACTTGACGGGCCCCCATCTAGAGAGATTTCGGTCGTCAAGGTGATTTCACCATGTTTCTCTTCTGTAAATTTATGTGGTTTCCATGTCAACCACATCTGATCATTACTCAGCTCCCACACAGTCCTGGCACGCCGACCTCGGGAGCCTGTAACATTCGGTGTGTTCGTGTGTGCGTAGCATCATGCTGGCGGTCCATAGAAGATGGAAAGGTGGGGTCTGGGAAGAGAAAGCGCTGACCTACTTCCATCTCCAACAGATACAGATCTGCTGTAGTGCTGAGTCTCTCCTGCTTTCCAGCTTTCCTGCTCTGTCTATTCTCTCTTTCTCTCTCTGTCTCTGTCTGTCTGTCTCTCTCTCTCTCTCTCTCTCTCTCTCTCTTTCTCTACCTCTTTCTCTCTCTCGCTCTCTATTTCTCTCTCTGCCTCTTTCACTCTCTCTCTGTCTGTCTCTCGCTGTCTTTCTATCTCTCTGCCTCTCTCTCTCTCTGCCTCTCTCTCTCTCTCTCTCTCTCTCGCTGTTTCATTTCTCTCTGTTGTTCAGAGCAGACATCTGTCAGTAGCAGGGAGAGAGAGTGAGACGGCGATCATATGCCGGCAGTGTTCAGTGGGTATTAAATGATTCTCATCATGAGGATCAGATCATGAGATACTGTCCATATGTCCTTCTGGGGAGTCAAAAACCTTGATATGCATGGGAACTAACAGTCCAGCGTTATTTGTGGCATTCACCCCACCTGCTACACCACGAGGAAACGGGTATGATTTCTTATTTAAAGCGTAAAAACCATTGACACGCCTGTGCTGCTGTAGGTGTCAGGTGCTCCACTGTAGAGAACTGCGCGGGACTGTTTTTTTCATCCCGCTCCCGCTGAATTTCTGACCATTACCGCCCGCTCCCGCTGAATTTCTGACCATTACCGCCCGCTCCCGCTGAATTTCTGACCAATCCCGCCCGCTCCCGCAGAATTTCTGACCATTACCGCCCGCTCCCGCAAAGTGTGCGCAACGTGCCCGCCCAGACCTGCGATGTGTCTCCAATATAGTTAGGAAGCTCTTACCAACAGGGCTGCTTGAATGAGCTACTATACAATCGTTTTAATGGGAACATAAATAGACAAAGCAACACACATTTAAATATAACTTTGTTTTATTAAAATATCTTTTATATAAACCTTGCATAATCACATGGCACCTAAAACAGGCTGCTTTGCAAATCACAATATAAATATGAAAATTGTCAGCCTACTAGTAACACCGCCAACACGCCTCTTTATGTAGCCTATGACCTCAATAACAAATGGAAACGAGAGGCTGAGTGGCTCAAACAGTAGTAGCATAGCCTAAAATAAACTAAGTTAATAAATGAATTTAACGAATCACTTGCCAATATTGCTATGGAGGAAGAGAATGTTGCTGACCAACTGCGGCCCCATTCTCGTGCGTCTCTCTTCCAAGATGCGCCCACAGACACTAAATGTACTAAACTAGATGCGGGAATACTGAGGATGAAACGCGCTAGCTTTGAGAGCGCTTGTCGGACTTGCCTTGTTTAGTTTTAATGGTGTACACAACTTGTTTAATGTTCTGCTCTACTTCGTTGGTTGACTGAGTCATGACTCAGTAGTACCTAGCTATTACAATCCCGCACAAACCCGCAGTATTTTTTTTTAGCCGCCCGTTCCCGCCCGCAGTTAAATTGAAACCGCCCATTCCCGCGAGATTTACGTTGGGTCCCGCGGGACCCAGTGGGACCCAATCCCAGTGCAGACCTCTACTCCACTGGACACTGCATGTAAGGTGCAACACTGGACACTGCATGTCAGGTGCAGCACTGGACACTGCATGTCAGGTGCAACACTGGACACTGCATGTCAGGTGCAGCACTGGACACTGCATGTCAGGTGCAGCACTGGACACTGCATGTCAGGTGCTCCACTGGACACTGCATGTCAGGCGCAGCACTGAGCACTGCGTGTCAGGTGCAGCACTGGATACTGCATGTCAGGTGCTCCACTGGGCACTGCATGTCAGGTGCAGCACTGGACACTGCATGTCAGATGCTCCACAGAACACTGCATGTCAGGTGCAGCACTGGACACTGCATGTCAGATGCTCCACAGAACACTGCATGTCAGGTGCAGCACTGGACACTGCATGTCAGGCGCAGCACTGGACACTGTATGTCAGGTGCTCCACAGAACACTGCATGTCAGGTGCAGCACTGGATACTGCATGTCAGGTGCTCCACAGAACACTGCATGTCAGGTGCAGCACTGGACACTGCATGTCAGGTGCAGCACTGGATACTGCATGTCAGGTGCTCCACTGGACACTGCATGTCAGGTGCAGCACTGGACACTGCATGTCAGATGCTCCACAGAACACTGCATGTCAGGTGCAGCACTGGACACTGCATGTCAGATGCTCCACTGGACACTGCATGTCAGGTGCAGCACTGGACACTGCATGTCACATGCTCCACTGGACACTGCATGTCAGATGCTCCACTGGACACTGTATGTCAGGTGCAGCACTGGACACTGCATGTCAGGTGCAGCACTGGATACTGCATGTCAGGTGCTCCACAGAACACTGCATGTCAGATGCTCCACTGGACACTGCATGTCAGATGCTCCACTGGACACTGTATGTCATGTGCAGCACTGGACACTGTATGTCAGGTGCAGCACTGGACACTGTATGTCAGGTGCAGCACTGGACACTGTATGTCCCTGTGGATGTGAGAGGAATGTGGGGATTGAAACCATGGGAACCTGTTAGTCGAGTGCCTGAGTCCCTGTTAGTAGAGTGCAGTGAGTTTTTGATGGACAGAAGTTGCTAGATCTAAGCGAAGTTGTGTGTCCCCTGGGTGTTGAAGCAGCTATCCTTGCCGTCTGAAGACATCCCTGTCCCTCCTGCAGACTTCCCTCTGGTCTTCTCTGCTCCTCCAGTCGAATTTTCTCTGCAGTTTGTAACTTACCTGGCACACGCACACACGCTCCTCTCTATCTCTTACACATGCACACACACACACACATACATATATTGTGGCTCTGCACCAACCTAGGCCTTACTACCGCCACCGTTACCATGGTGACTATGCTGCTAGTTTGAATTAGGCATTGCATTACAGCTACAGCATCCCCCTCTCTTTTGCTCTCGCTCTCGCTCTCTCTCTCTCTCTCCGTTCCTTCTCCTCTCATACTCCTGCTCTCACCCTCTCTCCATCCATCTCCCACTCTCCTCCTCCGTGCTGTAGATAGCTGCGTCGCTCAGTGAATCTGTGAAGATGTCCGCACGCTCTGGACTCTGCCCAGGATGGCACAAGAACAGCTAGCGTCAACCGTCCGCTGTAGGGTTAGCAGATCTATGGCTCCAGGAGGGCGCGCGCAGAGCAGACAGTCGCCTGGAACTTTATTTTGGGGGTGTTGTTTGAAGACGGAGAGGTTCGTTAAGCGACTGTTTCCAGGGTGTTTACAGCAGATGCAGGTCGGGAAGGGTTGGAATGCTGAACGGTGCGTTTTCAGGACGGGAGCGCGTGCTTCGCTGAACGATCTGCCGCTTTGTGAGCCTGTTGAGGATACTGCTGAGATTTGAATTTGGATAGCGTTATGATATTCCGTCTGCAGAGGATGCTGCAGAGGTGATGATATGAGGCGGCAGCATGTCAAAGTGAGGGGGCCTTTAAGATAGTGGGCTTCGGAAGTGTCATCGGTGATCGAAGGTTCCGCAGGGGAGGCAGACTAACTGTTGAATCCTGTTCTCTTTTTTGCCTCTGTCTCTGCTCACTGTCTTTCTGTCTCGCTGTTTCTTTTCCACTGGCGAGGGGCCGCATTGGCCACTGATTCTGAGGGTGTTGGTGCGCTTTTCGCAGGTGTGCGGTTGTGCTGGTGGAACTCAGGCACGTGTGCGCGGAGCTCTGAGTTCTGCGCTCTCCCGCCAGATCCCAGCTCTCGGTAGATAGACGAGGAGATGGCTGTCTCCGTCCCTCTCTTCGCTCTCGTATTTTCCCTGCAGCCTGCAGAAGGGGGAACAGTGTGTGATTGCCCGCATAGGCGAGGAGAACGGGAGGGTAGAACGCACGAGCTGTACTTCAAATAGGACTGCGGCAGCCTCTCTACAGCCTCTGCTGTCTCAATGGGGACGGGTTCTCCCGGCGCGCAACCAGACAGACAGAAGGACCAACAGAGACAACTGCAGACTGACAGGCCGAGCGACAGACAGCAACATACCCCCCGGGTGGGCAACATGTGAGAGAGCAGGCAGGCCCAAACCAGTGCTGGTCCTGGCCCGTTTTACCCAAGCCGCTCCCCCCGCCCCCCCACCTCCCCCCCCCCCCCCCTCCGCGCGAGACCACGCGCTGAAGGAGCATGAAGAAGCTCGGCGCCAACCGGGACTTGAACAAGGTTCTGGCCGAGTGCGAGGCTTCTAGCTCGGCCCAGTTTGACGAGATGAAAGCCGCGAAACCGGGATGGGGCCTCCGCCTGGGGGATGCCAGGAGAGCCCTGAGCCGCAGGACCAAGGGGCCTTCCTCCCCCTCATCATCATCATCCTCACCCTGTCTTTTCTTCACAGCCCCTCCGCCTCCCAAGAGGGCTCCCAGCACCACCCTGACCCTACGCTCCAAATCCATGACGGCTGAGCTGGAAGAACTGGGTAAGTCGAATAATTGTCACGCACGCACGCGCTCACACGCACTACCCACTCTGTTTCTCCTCCCTCTCCCTCTTTTCTCTCTTTCAAATTTGTCTTCGCTCAAGCGGCATCGCCGCTTGTCTTCCTCTCGAACCCCGACCGTGTGCTGTTATCTATGTGACTCTGCCGGCGTAGTCGTGTTGCTTCTCCCTCTGTTGACGCTCTCTCTTTCTCGCCAAGCTTCTGCCCGGAGGAGAAGAGGAGGTGAGTCTGAGGCGAGAGCTCATCGGCGTCCAAGACATGACACGACCTCACCTCATCCCTGTCAAATTTAAGCAGCGTTGATTAGCGCAGCCGAGACAGCGCATGATCACGTACCCACGCACGTGCACGAACGCACAAGCTTGTCATTCATCTCGCAGCGCTTTACCCCCCCCCCCCCCCCCCCCCCCCCCCCACCTGTTGCGGTCATCTCGGCCCGTAATGGCCAGGGTTTCAAGCTCTCTTTCATGTCTGACTAAACGTGATCTAGAACTTTTCATCGCCATTTCAACTGCCGTTTCACCGCATCTGAACCCATCCCTAACCCTTGAATGTTGTCCGCCAGTGAATGTTGTCAGTCTGGGGGGGGTGGGGGGGGGGGGGGCTGAGCGAGGGGTCAGCGGATTCACGTCGCCGCGATAGCAGCGCTCCAGCCAAGCCTCCAGTGTTGTGATGGTGAATGTTTGTCGGACGGAGGAATGCTGTTGCTTGTTGTGTAGCAGGAGGACAGTCTGGGGCCCGCCTTGACACTTTGCCGGGGGCGTGCTTGCTAACATGCGTTAGGCTGTAGAGATCGCTGTAGAGTTGGCGCGGGGCCGTGTTGACACTGTCCCCTCCTTCTGTAGAGAGGCTGGATGAGATGCTGGCCTCCCAGGAGCCCATGCTGAGAGCCCAGCCCTCGGAGGTGGACTACAGGGCTGCCACGGTCAAGCAGAGGCCCACCAGTAGGAGGATAACGCCCGCGGAGATCAGCGTGGGTACACGTGCGCGCGCCTCACGCGTACACATTCCACGCACGCACAACATGCCTGATCATTTTCAGGGTGGAATCAGTCGTACGAGTTGGATCTCGTTAAGCTGTTCCTGTTCTGATATGGGTGTACTGAGAAAGGGGGGCCTTGTGGTGTCGTTCCAGTCGCTGTTCGAGAGGCAGGGGATGACTCTGCACGGAGGTCTCCACCCAGGAATGGAGAGAGGTCACATGCAGCTGCCCAGAGGCATGTCCAGGACCAAGTCCTTTGGTGAGACCTGGATGTAGCTGTTTCAACTAGCTGCAACTGGATACTGCATGCAACTAGCTGGTGCAACTAGCTGAGCTACCGAGCTTTCTGGAAGATGACCGCAACGCAGTTTTGTATTCGATAAAATGCTTTAATATGTGCCCCCAACCCCGCCCCCCCACCCTCGCCCCTCCCCTGCCTCTCCCTCGCCCCTCCCCCGCCCCTCCCAGGTGCAACTGAGGAGGACCGCCTGTCCGCCCTGGCCGCCGAACACCACTTCCCCCGCAGCTCCTCCATGACAGACAGCCTGCGAGACCACGCCCAGCCCCACCCCATCCCGCCTCCCCCGCAGACGGCACCCCCGCCTCCCCCCTCCCACTACTACCTGGACACAGGCCCTCCCCCAGGCTTCTGCCCTCCCCCTCCGCCAGCCAGGGTCCACAGCCAAGGTCATGACCCGGGGGGGCGCTCCAGCTTCAAGCCGTCCTCTCTGGACTTGCCCTCGGAGGCGGCCACCCGCCAGAGCTTCAGCCACGCCGACCGGCAGAAGAAGGCGCGCTCGATGATCATCCTGCAAGACTCCTCCCATCTCCCCGTCGAGCCCACCGACATACCCCGCCCCTCCGCGAGCGGCACGCCCCCGGAGCGAATCAAACGGAAAGGTCGGGTGATTGACAACCCCTACGCCAATGTGGGGCAGTTTAGCATTGGACTGTACACGCCCACCAAGCCCCAGCGCAAGAAAAGTCCACTTGTCAAACAGTTGCAGGTGGGTCCGAGAAATCTTTGTACAAGTCCACTTTAATTAGTCAACTAGCCGCTTTAAGGTGCATAGATCCATAATACGAGGATACCATTGATATCGATTTCATTGGATATCGATAGAATAGAATGTTTGACGTGAATGTATAGTACTGTCTGCCTGTACGGTATGTTTACAGCCCTAGCTGTAGGTGTGGTTAAAACTGTGTGTTGTGACACAGGTGGAGGATGCCCAGGAGAAAGCCAGCCTGGCCTTAGCTGCCGGACACTCCCGAGATCCCTCCCCTGCTGGCCGGCACACACACGGCCACGCGCACACACACACCAGCCGTGCAGATTACTACCAGCAGCAGCTGTTGGCAGAGCGCGAGCGCCTACGAGCCCAGGGGGAAGCTCTTCTCCAGGGGAAAGGCCCGTTCGCGGCAGCCATCGCCGGAGCCGTGAAGGACCGTGAGCGCCGCCTGGAGGAGCGAAGGAAATCAACTGTCTTCCTGTCTGTGGGGACCATGGAAGGGGGGTCTGGATCCGACCCCGAGGCCCCCTCCCTCACTCAGTCGCGGTCCATTGATGAGCGGATGCTAACCAGAGAGCTGGGCCAGCTGCCTCCCCCAGCGCTGGCCCTCCGACCCTCCCCTGGAGGCACCACCTTCATCCACCCTCTGACGGGCAAGCCTCTGGACCCCAACTCACCCCTGGCTCTTGCGCTGGCCGCAAGGGAGAGGGCGCTGACGTCCCAGAGCCAGTCCCCAGCCAGCAGCCCAGAGCCCAGGACTAAGCAGGAGCGGCCTGGCCTCTTCAGCGACACCCAGACCAAAGAGTCTCAGCAGGGGGAAGGGGGGCAAGGGTCGCCTCCTTTCCCCCCCCAGAGCACCATGGTAGTGGGGTATGGTGGAGTGGGACCAGGGGCTGGACCCGGTAAGGGCCAGTGGGGAACGTCTGCACCCGCCCTCCACCGTCAGGAAATGGAGGGAAAAGCAGAGGAGAGGAAAGAGGAGAAGAGGACAGAGGATAAAAAGAGTATGTTAATCAGCATCATGGATACTTCTCAGCAGAAGACGGCAGGCCTCATCATGGTCCATGCTACCAGCAATGGCCAGGCAGTAGGGCTTGGGCCTGGCTTGGATCAGACCCCCACCTCAACAACTTCTGATCCCACCAAACCCTCAAGTCCCCGAGCTGCTTCCCCCAGCCCAACGCCCTCTCAAACCCAAGTCCAGACTCAACCACAGGCCCAGCCACAGGGCCAGCCACAGGACCAGACAGCAGCCAGTCCAGGCCAAGATAAGGCTTTGGTCCAAGGTAGCTCAGAGGAGGATGTGGAGCCTTACACAGTGACACTGCCCCCTGCTATGCTGTCGTCCAGTGACGAAGAAACCCGAGAGGAGCTGCGCAAGATTGGGGTGGTCCCCCCACCAAACGAGTTCGCTAATGGACTGTTGGCCCAAGCCCAGGCCCAAGCGCAAGCACAGGCACAGGGAACCCCAACATCCACAACAAAACCTGCCACCTCCCCAACCACACTCACAACCCCTATACCCTTGACTCTCTCGGCCACCACTCCCAGCTTGACCCCCACCCAGGCCCAGATTCCCCACCCTCAGCCTACCCCCAGTGGGGCAGCCGTCTCAGGGAAGCCCTCGGAGCCTCTGGAGCCTCCGCCCATGGGGGAGTCTGGTTCTGCAGCCGACTCTGGCGTGGAGGAGGCTGACACCCGCAGCTCCAGCGAGCGGGAACGAGACCATCACCTGGAGACCACCAGCACCGTCTCCACCGTCTCCAGCATGTCCACGTTGTCTTCGGAGAGCGGCGAGCCTGCCGACACACACACCACACACACCTCCTACGCCGACGGGCAGACTTTCGTGCTGGACAAGCCACCTGTGCCTCCTAAACCCCGACTCAAGTCCCAGATAGGAGGCAGTAAAGGCCCTGTGACTTTCAGGGACCCTCTGCTGAAACAGAGCTCCGACAGCGAGCTGCTATCACAACAACAGGCTGCTGCTCTGGCTGTAGCCGCGGCCGGGGGGACTGCACTGGGCTCCAGCGGCCTGGGCTCAGCCTCCATGTCTGGGCTAGCTCCCAGCAGGCCTCGCTACCTCTTCCAGAGGAGATCCAAGCTGTGGGGAGACCCTGTGGAGCCTCGAGGCCCCGGGATGGGGTTAGGGGTGGGTAGTCTGGGGAATCTGGGAGGACTGGGGCTGGGGTTAGGTCTGGGACTGGGAAGCGAGGAAGGAGGGAAACCATCTGTGATGGGGGAGCTGAGTTCCAGACTCCAGCAACTGAACAAGGACACAAGATCACTAGGAGAGGAGCCTTTGGGTGCGTCTCTGGACCCTGGGAGAAAGTCGCCCGTTACGGGTGCAAGGTAAGAAGAAACATTTACAGGAGAGCTAAACGTCCTTGAAATTCTGTGTTTGTAGATACACAAATACAGTTTTAGCTGTTTTGCTTTCCACACTGAATTTGGAATTAAAATGGTATAAAATGGGTGACATTGCCCTTGGATACTTTCCCAAATTCATAGGCACATCCACCTAGAACAAGAACTGAGGAGTGATGTAATTGCCTTTGGATAGAGCTGTATGCGACTAAGTCTAAATAAATTAAATGCTGATAAACCCAGGATCATCGCATTCTCTCCCAGAGACTTACGACTCCCAGTTGCCATGTTCATAAGTTTACCTTGAATAACCAATGCGGCTGTGCTGTTATCGCACACAGTGAGTCCCCCCACCGCCCCCTACCCCCATCCCCGACCCCCCACCCTCCCCCTGCATATTTTATCTTGATTCTGTTCCTCTTACCTCTCAAGGCTCCAGTCAATGCTTTAGTCATGGATGATGAACATTTGGAGTCGTATTGGCTAATACTGGGAAGCAAAGCCAGTGGTTTTGTTAGCACAGTGCCTTTAAAATGTTATCATGTCAAAACATTTGTTCCTACTGTACAAAATGTCCTGCTTTGTAGAGGCTCTAGCCAATACAGGTAGTGATCCCACCACCTACAAGTGTTGGTGTATACACATTTATACATATACATGATCTGCTTTCCCTCATGGTAAAGGTAGATTATGGTAAATAATATATGCTTATCCCCATCCTCAACAATGGTAAGTATAGACAGGTCATAGCAGACCACAGACCCGCAGGGCTAACATTAGCATGTTGCAGGGCTAGCATTAGCACGTAGCAGGGCTAGCATTAGCATGTAGCAGGGCTAGCATTAGCATGTAGCAGGGCTAGCATAAGCATGTAGCAGGGCTAGCATTAGCATGTAGCAAGACTGCAGTGCCAGAGCTTCCTATCGTAGACCTTCCCCTGGTCCCACCTACAGTAACCATGGCAGCGAGGAGACACATGAGTGAGGATGGCAACTTCTTTGCTCATTTGAAGTACGCTTGGCGGCAAAGTGTCATTGTGTTTGTTTCCTGCTCTGAAAGTCCTTTGTATCCCTACAGATGTGAAAAGGAGCCAGAAGAGAGTAAACCTTAAGTTTGTAGCCTCTAGGGTAAACCAACGTTCATTTCTTATCGTTTGTTATTTCCTAACAAGCCTATCAACTAATCCCATGGAAATGGAATAACCCCTTTTTTTGACTTCTTGTGTCTTATTCTATTTTCTTTTTCTTTCATCCAAATCCTGACGTCAATTGTTACCTTGTTTGCATCTCTGTTCATCTCTAAAATGACTGACTGAAATATCCAGGACCCCTTTGTTCTTCTGGGGGTTGTACATTAGACCACAACAGTACTCCATGGGTAGAGCTGGTACAGATGTGACGAGTGAAAGGATTGTGTTCATAAAGTGCATGTCCCCAAGCAAGGTCTAGGTTGCAAAGTAGATGACTCAATAGATCACAATGCTAGTGGCCCACTTGGAGTACCTGTTTCCACGGTTACGGCATTGGCCGCTCACTTAGAGTTCTACCTAGTCCTTGTTAAATCAAATCAGTCTGTGAAATTTTAGCCGTCTATGTGTGTGCTTGTGTGTGTGTGTGTGTTTGTGTGTTTGTTTTCCGTGCTTGCTTGGTGGGTACACGTTGGTGCAAACAAGGTAACACAGGACCTGGAGGCATGCACTCCCTTAAGAGCTACTTCTCATCTCTCATACACTTTCCTTTGGGTTTGGAGCAAGAACCAGTTTCTAGAACCTTCCTTTCCTCCGTCAGTAGGCACCAAGCTCTGCTCAAATACTGTGACGTGCATCCTTCTTTCGAACGCCCCCCCCCCCCCCCCCCCCAGGAGATATCAGTCGATCACTGTAAAGCTTAGTTTATGCTCCCGCGACGCGTCGCCCGCATTGCTCCGCAGACAGCGCAGACCCTCCTGCGGAAGCCTGACGTGCACCTCCAAAAAATCCTAACTACGCGTCGCGTTGTCTCCGTCGCAAGCGCTGTGATTGGTCTGCTCAGAACGTGAACTAGTTTTGTTGAGATACGTGTGTTGTATCGTTTGAGTGCACTTTTTGCCGTGATTTTTTTTATTTGACTTTTTATATTACATTTTATACATACTACAATGCATATTGTGTGTTGTATTGTTTTAGTGCTGTGATTTTTTTAATTATACTTTTTGTATTACATAATACATAAGAATAAAACACACAAGTTTGTTTTCAAACAGTTGTTTTGATATTTATTTTCAACACACACAGCACAACACAGTTTACACACCATGCATAGTTCAGTTTATTATCACTCATTGAGTGTGCCTCGGGACACCATCGTGAAGTTCGAATCATCGGCCACCACTTTTCTTCACTCGCCAGGCTGTATATGGTGAAGAAGCTCGTCAAATCAGCCCGCTGACATTCGAAAGTATCGAAAGTGCATCTGTTCATCCAGGTCCCTCAGTGGGTGAACCAGTGTTGCAAATTCACCCGTTTCCAGCCTCGACCGGTTTAGTGATCGTACAGAACCTCCGCAAACGTCTTCTCTGTCGCTTCCACATCATTTGCAATATACGCATTTGCTCTTCAATAATGAGCAAGGATTCGGCTATAACCCTTGAAACCACACAGCCACACCCCCCTGGCGGCATGGCGGAGAATTGCAGAGTAAACGCGGACCCTCGACGCAGAACTTCGAATGCTCAACAACCGCGCCCCACGCGTAAGGTTTGACGCGGGAGCATAAACTAAGCTTAAAGGACAGAGTAGCTCTATTCTGCTGCGCTGACCCACTCAAACTGGTCTGCGATCTCCTCACGGCTGGAAGGATGTATTCTCACAGTATTTGAACACATTCAACTCTCCCCTCCTCCTCCCCCTCCTCCTCCCCCCCCCAACTCCCTCCCCTATCCCCTTGTTCCCTTCCACCCAGAGGGTTT
This sequence comes from Neosalanx taihuensis, assembly GCA_030340665.1. Classification (NCBI taxonomy): domain Eukaryota; kingdom Metazoa; phylum Chordata; class Actinopteri; order Osmeriformes; family Salangidae; genus Neosalanx; species Neosalanx taihuensis. The sequence continues at coordinate 6,219,869 of CM059290.1, forward strand.
AGCTCAAACAGCTTTGAGCTTCAGACACGCTTCACGGCGGCAGAGCGATTTCACCCGCCCTTTGCTCTTACGTTGCGTAATATTCAAGTTCCTTTGCTGGCGTCTATGTTAATCAAGTTGTATTTCAGGACTTGCACTTGTTCGTACAACAGTAGAACCCAATAAAGGTAGCATAAGGTCCTGTCACATGGAGAACTGAGGTGTAGAAGACCAGTAAGTAAGTAAGACACATAAAATAAATATTAATTTAGCAGACACTTTTATCCAAAGCAACTTACAACAAATACAGGGACAATCCCCCTATGACAAGTACAGTGAAGTGCTTTGCCTAAGGACACAATATCACATAGCTACAGCCAGGAATCAAACTCATAACCACCTTAACCACCTGATTCCCCATGTAAGAGCACTGAGATGCTTCCCCCACACCCATGCCTGTTTCTCTACTGACCAGGAGCAGTTATAGCATCCTCTAGTGGCCAGGCTGACCCTGATCCTGACCTCCACCCCCCTGTGGCTCTGGTTCTGGCCAGCAGCACTAACAGAGGGTGGTGTGTATATCTCATGCCCGTTAGGTTCAGTACTGTTAAAGCCTCCTCCATGCCAGCTAAGGCGAAGGTGCTCAGGAACACACATATACAAACACACACACAATCTGTACTTCCACCTATTTACAGACACGTACATTTCGTAGATTGTCAAATGTGCACATGCTTAACCCACATATACCCACATTATACCTGTATGTAGGTAGCAGTTTGAAATAGGATATATTTCTAGAATATATTAGAACAGATGTGCTCTGCAATGTGACTAAGCATGTAGGTTGGACAATTTAGCAAGTTGTTTTGAGAGGAACCACTTAGGGGAGAAAGGCTTAAAGCATTTTAGATTGCGCCAACGTGGTCCTAAATCATCGTAATAACTCGCAGTAGAACTACGCTGGCTCCCGACATCCTTGCTCACTAGCTAACATGCTGCTTCCTAAAGTGCAGACCAGTATTGCAATCTCAAAAGATATTCATCGATCGCAATTACATAAAGAGGTCATAACACCATCGCAGGATATCTTGCTACCTCGCATTATCAGGGTGTCTGAGAGGGTACAGAATAGCACCTTGTTATGAGAGAGCCATCATTCCAACTGGCCCCTCTTCCTGCTCGGTAACACTCATCCACACTTTAGCCAATCAATCGCACATCCCTCTCACTTCTGCCATTACCGCCGCGGTGCACCCCTCTCTCCGGCTGAGCGGAGATAGATACATCCGGATGAAATGCAGATGAAACAGACCCTTCGTGTGTCTCTCTCTCTTCCGATCTTTTTTCCCGTGAACCTTGTCACTTCCTGCTTAGAGCATCCACCCTTCCAAGCAGAGGCCTTGTCATCATCTGATTCATCTCACTGAGATGGTAACGCCATCGCTCAGTGCCTTCCATTCAGATTCCCTCACTGCCAGCCATTCTTCTATTCTGTATGTGCTATTCACATCCACCATTTGTTCATGCTGTGTGAAATGTCAAAGATTGTGGGTTCAGAGAGTTGTGGTTATTTTCTGTTCCCTCCTCTTCGTCTTTTTGAGTTGTTTCCTTTTTTTTTCCTCAGTCATCATGTTGAGGATGGCATCGGTCCTCTGACTAATGTTTTCTCCAAGGTTTTGCTTTAAAGACAACACGGTCACTGTTAGCTATGATTAAACTGTATTATAATACGTATGAATGTGGTAATACAGTTTTGTATTTACCTTTTAGAGTGTTAATAATCAACCTCTATGCACACATACTGTATATCAGGGGTCTCAAACTCGTGCCATCGAGGGCCAAGAGAGTGCAGGTTTTCGTGTCAACCAAGCCAGCTGATTTCACTAACGAGTTTCTCTACTGAGTGAAATCAGCTGGTGTAGTGCTTGGTTGACACAAAAACCTGCACCCTTTTGGCCCTCGATGGCACGAGTTTGAGACCCCTGATATGTATACATACTGTATTCACACAAGCTCACATACTTTTTAAACAAAACTGAGTCTCGAGATTAAAAAGGTTGATGTATTTGAGGTCAAGTCAGGAGATGTTTGCCATTGCTCCTTTGTTTCTTTATTTGGTTATCTTTTGTATACTTTATTTATTTTGTTCAGTGTTTGAGATGTGAAATAGTGTGCTCATTTCTCTCTCATGTAGCCTGCTGACCAGATCTAGGTCATGCTAAATCTAATTCTGTTGTCATGTTGTCATGCCCAACATACGCATACACATGTAGGCATGTGCAACACACACACACACACACACACACACACACACATGGGCAAGGCAAGGGCGACAGAGTTGGGTTTAACAGAAGCTAGTTCTGGCTTGCAGGCTGCGTCTCATGGACTGATGCTAACATTCTCTCCCATTGCTCTCTCTCTCTCTCTCTCTCTCTCTCTCTCTCTCTCTCTCTCTCTGCTCACCTTGCATGCTCCGCCCTGCTGCTCTGATCTGATTGGTCTAGATCTGACTGTGCGCCCAGGAGGGCGGGACAACTGTGTAAGTGCGCATGGAGCTCATCTCATCTCACTCGGGTCCCTAGACTCAGTCATGTCCGTACATCCTGCCCAGCACCCATGTTCATCCCATTCAGCAAATACAAAATCATGCCATTTGACGAAAACACGCACGTACCGTTATCTCGACAGGAACTTGCATGTTAACACAAAATGTGTTTTGGTGCTTACTAAGCTCACCTAAAAACAAAATACTCCTACTGTCACCCCCCCCCCTCCCCCCCACACCACTTGTGCCCTCCACAACGACCTCGCTCGCTTCTTCTCTGTTGGCTGTTGGGTGCCCTCTGCCTCATGGCCCATAGGCCCGAAACGGACGACTGTAGACGTTTGCACCTGTCACTGTTAGCGGTCGATCAGGCTGTAGATTAAAAAAAAAAAAAAACAATACAAAGCAGGCCTCCTCGTGTTGCGGTGATAGGCAGGTGCAAACTCTAAGTGACTTGGCGCCCGATGCTACCAGGCTCAGAAGGGTCGTCTTTTCGGACACATTGGGGGGGGGGGGGGGGGGGGGGGGACAGCACCGTTCGCCTTTTCGTCAGTGCTGTGACTGATTCAAGAGTCGTAACAGACATTGTTTGTTTTACTTTGCCCTCGCTAGTTTCTTCTCAGTAACCATCCATTCCATTACCCTGGTAGAATAGTAGAGATGTGACCCTTACTCTTTGCATGCACAACTCAATTGTATGGCTTCGAAAACAGTGTCAGATAACTGTGTGTGTGTGTGTGAGAGAGAGAGAGAGAGAGAGAGAGAGAGAGAGAGAGAGAGAGAAAGTGGAAAGACTGAAAGATTTTATACAAAAGAGCCAGAATGATACACCAAAATCTTGAATCATGATGCAATGTACATCGATTGAGAAGTCAGTAATTTCTTTATGGTAGTGTTACAGAGAAAGAGCAAATTGGGAAAGTGGGACTCCTTTGCTGAACCATGTTTGTTACACTCCAGAGAGGTTAGCGTTAGCGGCCCCCCAAAGACTAAACAATAGCCATGCACCAATGAGAACTTTGATCAGGTTTTCCTAAAGTGATTTAAAAAGTGAGACAGACAGAGAGTTAGAGAGAGAATCCCAGGGTTACAAATGTCCCTTGAGATGGGAATCATATAGTATTTTGTTCAAACATAGCCTTTATAGCAAAGTGAGGCTGTTTATCTTGATGGTGCTGTGTAATGTAGACTGCACTGACTAACGGTCACTAACCCTAGCCTACACGTCTTGGTTTGTTTGATGTGAGGGCGTCCAAAACAACATCGTCCTTGAGTGTCAGACCAAATCCATCTTATTCTAATGGATTTTTACATTTCTCCCCTTATGTCTCTTTCTTTGATATCCTGGTTTCTCTGTATTTCTGTCCCTTTCCCTCCTCTAGACTTTTCAGCAGTCTAGGAGAGCTACACACCATTTCCCAGAGAAGCTACGGCACCACATACACCATCCGGCCAGGCAGCCGCTACCCAGTGACACGACGCACACCAAGCCCAGGCTCAGGCTCCCCGGATCGGGGAGATCCGCTTGGGCGCCTCACCGGCTTCGGCCTGCCCACTTCTCCCACCTCATCTCCCCACACCATCCTTAAGTCCTCCAGCCTCAGCCTGCCCCATGAGCCTAAGGAGGTTCGCTTTGTGATGAGGAGCTCCAGCGCCCGGTCCCGCTCCCCATCTCCATCCCCCTCTCACTCCCCTGGGCTGGGCTCACCTCTCCTGGCTCTCAGGCCCTTTCACCAGAAGCCCCTCCACCTGTGGAACAAGTATGATGTGGGGGACTGGCTGGAGAGCATTAACCTGGGCGAGCACAGAGCAGGCTTCCAGGAACATGAGATTGAGGGGTCCCATCTCCCAGCTCTGACCAAGGATGATTTTGCCGAGTTAGGCGTGACACGCGTTGGACACCGCATGAACATCGAACGAGCTCTCAAACAGCTGCTGGAGAGCTGACCCTTGCCTTGAGACAGAGGAGGAGAAGGAGAGGAGACAGGAAATTTAAGAGGAGAGAATTGGGGAGAGATAAGAAAAGAGAGAGACACAAGCCCTTTTTTACTCTATTGGCTATATTTGGGGGTCCTACCGATTCCTGTTCCATTTATTTTCTTGTGTTTGGATACAGTTTTAAAAGAACACCCTGCGCTCGATACTCAATTATAGTCGTTACCCACGTTACCGCACGTTACCCACTTGTCTGCTGCCCACATCATTGCCTGCGGCCAATCAGAATAAGTCAGATCAGACCTCAGACCACTGGGTCGATACACGAGTTCCAAACGGATCCAATCCCATACGTATTTATTTGCGAAAGGTCACGCGGGGCACCCTGGGGCCCTGGTAGCCTGTATCCTACCTCTCTATCTCTGGCTCTCCCACTCTCTCCCTCCTGCGCTCGGTGAAGGGGGAGGGGGGGGGGGAAGGCTCTGACGGCTGTCATCGTTAAAATAAGCAAACAAGAAGGTTCCAAAAAGCTCAGTTGCCTTTCGACATATTTCTACCGAGATCAGGAGCGGACGAACGCAGGACTGTGGACACCGTGGTGACACGGTTCTGAAACAGGTTCTCTCACAGTTCTCTCTGCCTGCTCTTATCTTTCAGCTGTCTGAGCCCAGAAGTGGAGCTCCGCCAAGGAGACCATTCGGAGAACCCCTCCACGGGACCCTCTCACGGACTGACTGTGCTAACTATAATATTTGGAGAATGTTTAACCAACACTAGTGGCTTTTTTTCATAATCAAACAATTTTGCTTTGGGTTTCCAAAGGGAATATTATAGGTATAAATAATATATGTACTTACATAGCTTTGAGAAGAAAAGACAGAACGTTGCAAAGAAGAAATGTAATACATGCAACTGTACCTGTCTTCTACTTAAAGAAGAAGACAGAGAAAAACACTCTCAATTCATTCAGACAATAATTAAGTCATTTCTACCAGTTATATACATATATATTTGAAAGGAAAAAGTATATATATATATATATATATGAAAATGACATTTTGTCATAAGTATACAACTTTACTAAAACACTATTGATGGTATTATATATAAAAACCAGTGTTGAACCTCCCTTATATGGTCACCCTTTCCTGAACAGTAGCATGAGAGTTTGCATCATGTTTTGGAAAGAGTTTGTTTTGTAATTGGTTTTCTTACGGTCTTCCGTCACATTCAAGGGCATCCCATAATGTGAGCATGTGACCTAAATCGGCTCCCATCCCTGTTGCCTCGGCGACAGATCGTTATCACTCAAATTGGCCAAACAGCTGGACCTCCACCACACTGCGTTCATCTGTTTCATAGCCAGCCGTAGACTGAAAGTAGTTAACTTCGCTCTCTGAATCTGAACCCCCTCCCCAACCAAATGACCCCACTGGATAACCAGGTCTCTCCCATCTAGCATAGCTGGTACCTTTAAACAAACACTGGCTCTCTGTTGTCCATCTGGCTCAGGAGATGGGATGTCATCTGAGAGGTTTCAACCATGACGATCAACAATTTTATTCCCGTTGGCTGCCCATGGTGACAGTCAGAGACAGTGGGGGCTGTTCATGCACCTGCAGGGCAGCAGTCACCCACAAGTCTGTCTGTGTTTCTCTGAGAGAGCACCAGGTGATTCCTCCAGCACACCGCAGCACCTTCTCACCAAGTCACGGATGGCTGTAGGATCGGACTATGGTGGTGGAAGGTTGACTCTAGTGTGGAAGCAGGAGGGATAGCCCTCATTGGCTCACTGTGACCGCCTGACCTTGCCCCCGGTGTTCTGCCCCCAGGGCTCATTTGGGCATTGGTTCGTTTGGTTTCTCGTTTTCGTTTGGATGTTTGTTGACGTGTTCCTCTTCTACACTGTGGGTAGATTTTTGTAGCTTGTGGAACATAATATGTATCAAATTTCTTTACACTCACGTGACGTTTGGAGTGAAAGTTAGGAGAAAAAAAAACACAAGAACGAGTAATTACACTTGTAAATATGAACAAACTACAAATATTAGCTTTTTATATTAATCACAAGCAATGTATATATGATAGATTTCATATAAATTTTTGAAAAACAAAAAATATATAGATCTATATATGAATGTTTGGCATATATGCATAGTTAACCACCTGTGAGAAAGGTGAGAAGATTTTATTCTTTCTATGAACTCTTCAACTTTTGAACTCTGAACTATGAACTAGGGGAAGATTTGCACAAAACAAGGTGCTAACATTAAAGCCACCCATTGTCCAAGCACATCTGGACACTAACTCGAACCATCGAATCATCCCTCTCCACCGTACATGTACGTGTGCATGTAAACATCCGTGTGTATGAGCGTGTGTGAGTGTGCGCGCACTTGCGATAACATTTGTTGTGTGTTTATATTTGAAGGAGAGTTCATAAAGGTATCGATTTTAGGAGCTAGTCAGCTGTAGCCTTACTGTAATGCCGTTATAAATACCTGACATGGGTTCTCATAGTCACCCCAATCTAACACATTCACACATACACACAAACACGGCCCGACTCAAATATTGTACTACCCTATATTGTCTTAGAAATGTTGTCAAATACAGGAATTAGGAAAGTGTGTGTTTGCGAGTGTGTTTGGGAGTGTGTGTTTTATTAAAACAAGAAGAAAATGATTTGGTGACAGGTGAATGAATCAAATGGGTTATTTCACATTTAGGGGTGGAGGTGTGTGACCCCCCCCCCCAGACACACCCCATCACCTGATAGTGGTGGGTGTTTGTGACCCCCAAAACACCCCATCACCTGATATAGTGATGGACGTGTGACCCCACACCCCATCACCTGATACTGTGGTGGGTGGGTGTGACCCCCCCCCCCCCCCCCCCCCCACAGACACACCCCATCACCTGACACAGTGATGCGCTCCCCTCTTCATGCTATCTGGCTGTACTCTTTTTTTTGAGACTTTCAATTTCGAGTTTTAGATATTGCTATGTGAGGTGGTTTAAAGAGGAAGAAAATCTAAGAAAAAAACGTGCCAAAAAATACTAACTTTTAACTGTCTGTTTTATTTCTCTTTGCTTTAGGACTACCTTAGTTACAATGTTCTTGAGCTGTTAGACTCAATAATATGGTGCCATCTCCTGGGAATCTTGAGAACTACAGACATTCGTTTAGATCCTCCACTGTATGTACAGCACCTTTTTGAGGTGGGAATACAGTCATTTTTATGTTTTGTAAAGGAATAATAAATATATATATATAGATAGATATAACCAGATAAATCCTGATTTTAAGAGCTTTGCATTAACATTTCTATTTATAAATAAGGTATTTGCTTGGTTTCACTGTGTTGAAGGTTGTTATGAAGCTTGACTAATTGATTAGTTGATTCGGAAATACACACACAAATACAAATACACTCACACACACTCAAATAGCGATACAGGTTGATCCCTTTCTGTGAGTTTGCCACAGTTTCGTATGCAAACAACACTATAGAACCTAGTGAAACAACACACATCAATAAAATTGTTGAGCTAAAGCGAACCTAATCTTCTTTTCTAATCAACAAAGCACAATCTAGATGGGGAGAGGGAGTGGTGGATCCTTAAGTTTGATTTATCCACCGGGATCTGGCGACCCTCTGGATCCGGCGATCGTATCATCATTAAAGGGGTTTTACTTTTAATGTCAATTTTCTCCTTGTTTGCACTGTGAATTTTAATATGGTGGGTCTATCACTGTGACGGCAAATCGTAGTCCTGCAGGATCCCTCTTTCTCTCCTTAGCAGATCTCACAACAAGCTCTGGTGGGCTGAAGTAACGTGAATAGTTTTACACGTATGTGTACGACTCACACACACACACGATTCCTAACCCTGATCCCACATGTGCATTCTGCTGGGGTAAATGCAAGGGGAAGTTCGGGATCAGGAAAAATCAGTGGACTAGAATGAAACGACAGGGTTTGAAAAACGAATTAACATTTGGGATTATTCTACCGTGTTACAACGGTATATAAAGTGTCGGCATATTTCCTTTCAGCCTTCATGTTTGGCGTCCGTTCGAAGACAGAAAGGGGGGAGGGGGGGGGAGAGGGATACCAGCAGGTCAAAGATGACACTGTGATAGCTCCACCACAGAGATCTATGTTTGTTATCTTATGTAATAAATTTATAATTAAAAACATGACATCGAGTGTCAGTCGGTACTTTGGTCTGACCACTGAGGTCTCTTAAACACTAAACGGTAGTTCAACCACAAGCACACAATTACATATTTATTATGGGATTTGTGGTACTGTATATCGTAAAACATGATGGACACATATACATCGTGGTAGCTGTCATTACAAGATAATCAATTTGAGGGGTGACTATTTTAACAGTGTCTGCAGTTCATGAAATGGACGAGTAAAATGTCTGAACAAGCTGATGCTTTCGATATTGCCAGATAACATCAGACAGAACTTTAATGCCGTAAGAAGTCTTAATTTATAAGTAATGATGAGTAATTTATGAGTAATGAGCCACATACAATGCCAATAGACACGTCTCTCTCTCGCTTAATAGGCTGAGAATGTATTAAGCAGGCGTGTCCAACTCCTGATTAAAGTCTGGATCTTTTCACAAGGGTTTCTGTAGGATAGGATATTGTATTAGTTATTAATTATCCTTTATTTGTCCCTCTGAGGAGAAATTGCAGTCTACAACAGCAGCAGGGGACGTTAACCACAGTCATACGGCTTAAAATACACCAACACATCCTCTTAAGACGATCCCATGGTTACATGGAACCTTGGCTGTTTCACGATAACACACAACACAACAAAACTCTGGGGTTTCCAGTGCAGGGTGTAGAGCAGCCATAGCAGACAGCACATGTTCCCTACTGTCACTGCAGAGAACCACCCACAGTGCAAAAGGATGATGATATCCAACAGGATGAAGCAAAGAGATGGTTCACATTCACAGGTTCACTTTGCTCTCAAGTCACACACACACACACCATGTGAGTGCATGCGTCACGCTTTACGATGAGACGGAATCGTCCTAGTGTCCTCTTAAAAGAAAACGATCAAGGCTTTCTACGGAACATCAAGGCCTGAACCTACACCACGGACTCATCTTCCCACCACCTTTCCTGGACGGGCAGAGGGGATGGAGAGAAGCTGGTGATGGGGTAGGGGCAGGGGGAAGGGGAGAACGCTCCAGGGAGACTGAATACAGCCCCGGGTGAAGCAGGCCATGGATTAACATCAGTACGAGGCTATTATTAGCCAGGCAGCTCAGTGCGTGTTTAAACAGCCTGTTCTAAACCCTGCTCGCTGTGAGTGACAGCGTGGCCCCACCACTGTTGAGTCAGAAAGGACATACATACAGGACAACATAAAACATGAAAAAAACTCCATAATTTAGGAATGACTTCACAAACAATTTGTCCATAGTGTCCTGGGAAACCAGGACATGGCTGGCTGCACCATGCCCAGGCCGCACCATGGGGATGAAATGTCCACAACCTCAGCGTGACAACGGCTCAAGCACAAGCAGCAATGAAACATGGGGGGAATGGGGGTCCAGGACTGAGTTGAAACGGTGGGACAGACTTGGGGTCACGCAGAATCGGAGCTCTCTGCTTTCAGCCCTGCTTCCACAGCCTCCGAAGTCTTCTCCTTCTTCGGCTCAAGCTCAAAGTTCTGCAAGTTCGGAAATAGTGGCGTTTCAAAATGGTATAATATTGTATACAAAAAAATGTGGTAAACATGTGGTACAAAAACAAGACTAAACATCTGCTACTACTATAAAAGACAAGCAGGAAACTAAACGTTTCTCGTGCAGGAAACCGTCAAACGACCATAGGCAATTTAATACTGAGAAAGAAGGACACCGTACCTCTAGTTCTCTCATAACTTCATCCATGAAGTCCCCAGAGTTCAGCTTGTACTGCAGTGCCATCTTGATGGTTTCTCGGAACATCTGAGAAACAAGCGGTTAGTCACCCAACCTGAGAGTGATCTGATGTGAAGTGGGAACTGAGCGTGAATGCAGAGCGGGTCGTCACCCTCACCTTCACCACGTTGGTCCCGTCAGCCGCGGAGACAAAGTAGTGAGAAAGGCCCTGCTTCTTGGCGAAGTTAAAGCTCCTCTGAGTAACCTTCAAATCGGCTGCAACGGAAAAAAAGGCACTTGAGAGGGACCTCGACCCCAGTTGAGCTTGCCCTCTGTACATGATGAAATGGGGCCGGGGGGGGGGGGGGGGGGGTATAACTCACCGTCTATTTTGTTGGCTACCACCACACATGGGATCTCTGGTCTGTACTCCCTCAGCTCTTTGTACCAGGTACTCAGATTCTTATACGTGATTTTCCGCTGGACGTCGAACACCTGGGACACACAACCCAACGGTCATTGGTGGTTCAACATAGCACCCAAAGAAGTCAGGTGGGCAGTTTTCATACGACTACGAAACACACTCTTACCATGATGCACGCGTGTGCTTTATGATAGTAGGACGGGTGCATGCTCTGGAACCTCTCCTGACCTGCGGTGTCCCAGAAATCTGAGGGGAACACAAGACTATGAACTCCTGCATGCGGTTAACAGGAGGCCAAAAAAAGGGCAACAGGTCCCCAAGTAGGAATCCTTATGACCCTGGGGAATGACTACTTACCCACTAATATAGTTTTGCTATCAATGGTGGTGGTGTACTTGTACAGAGTTAGTGCATAGGTTGACAGCTGGTGTGGGCGACTAGAAAATACGTTAGGGAATACAATAACACACCCCAGATTTCCATTTAGAACATTTAAAACGAGTCAAAGGGCAGTCCTTCAAAGAAGACAGCACAAGCTCAAACTAAATAGAGACTATATTGATTAACTTGGTCAATCAATGGTTTTATGCACCACACTAAAGGCCATCACATTTGATCTGAGACATACAGACGTCGCCGTTTCCCAGATACCCCATGTAGAGAGAGGTCAGTTAGTGCAATTTCCACCCCCTGGAGGACAAATAAAGGTTTATCTAATCTAATCTATATCGCGCATATTGCAGCAGCACTAACATGGAAAAGGATACTATCCATCCATGAGAAACCTCTCCATCAACCTGCAAGACAAGAACATAAAAATGGATAAAAATGGAATACATTTAGAACAAAGTGGGCTGAACTACACGGTTCTTGGGCCAGGAGGACACTGCACTGTGAAATCTGCTGTTAATCTAGTGTTAATTCACATTATGATCTCTCACGTTTAATGGTCAGTGTGCTGTTTTGGTTGTTTAGCTCAGTGGTCCCCAACCCTGGTCCTCAGGTCCCACTGTCGTGCATGTTTAAGATGTTTCCCTCCACAGCACACCTGATTCTAATGAATGGGTCGTAATCTAGCTCTGAAGAATCCTAGTAACGAACATGAATTTGAATCAGGTGTGCTGGAAGGGGGAAACATCTAGAACATGCAGGACAGTGGGGCCCTGGGGACCAGGGTTGAGGACCACGGCTGGGGACCACTGGTTTAGCTCACACCTATTTACTGCGATGGTGGTGCCGTGACTTACTTGGATTTACCCACTGCACTGTCTCCAAGGCAGATGATCTTCAGCTGCTCGTCCGCATCGTACTTCTCTTGATCCAATTCAGAGATGCTAGATGCGTCACCCGCCATTCTTTCAGACAGATGTTCAGTCAGTAGCTGTCGTTTGTTTTCCCTTGGTCCGTTTTAACCAGCGCTTAGTCAAGAACGCTAACTATAGCTGCCAGATAGCTAGAAATAGCTTGTTAGATAGCTAATTACGACTGCTAAAATAACTAGCTAGCTCTATTCACTTGAGAGATTAGCTCGCAAACCGGCAAGCTTCGGGGCAGCTACTTTTTACCGTAGCAACAGCATGCACGAAACACAAAATTTAGGAAACGTCAACAACACCTAGATGACTAAACGTGTGGAATATATGAACATTTGCTGGATGTCTTTGGACTAGGAGTAGCAACATGTTTGGGGAAAAGCAGCTGCCTGGTTCCTACGCAACGAAAAGACGCTTTAAAGGCCCCCTATTGGGAAGTCTGTCCTTCAGATTGCCTGTTGAAAAATCTTTTTTTTCCTCGTTTTTATTGACACAACAGACAAAAAGATGATATGCCATTGTTTTCTTTATTGCTTGTTACAACTTAGTGGACATTGGTCATAATGTTCTTGTGCGAAAAATACACCAGGGATCAACGATTTACCTACGTGTTTGGTATTGTTTCCAAGTTCTGTCATTATGGTTTTAATACTGTCAGTGACAACCTTACTTCAGATAACAATTCCTCATTTGTGTTGGTTCTCTTTTCCTTGATTATTTTTATAGATAATTAACTACAATCGAATGAATATCAATAGACAAGGTCCACTGATTTTGTTCATCATGTATGAACACTTGGCACAGCACTCTTCAGCATTAACTACCGTTAATATGTTTGCATATGATATCTGGATTATCAGAATAAATCATTATTTGACAGTGCAGAGTATTGTTGATACCGTATTTATTCATAGGTAAAAGGAGCATGGCAATTGGTATGAAGAGGTACTTATTCAGCAACATCCACAATAAGTGGTGCTATAAAATCAGAGTGGCGGACTCCAAAAGAGAAGCTAGGAGCCTTGACCCTTGTGAAAGTCACCTGCAAATAGAAAATAAGCAGCTAGTAGTACCCAGACGTTCATATGGAAGGTAGTTAGAAACACTGTCAGAAGGTAACTTACCTCCTCAGGATGGTATGCCCCAGGGCCCGGTTTTCTGGTGGTGTCTCCAGGCATGCTGTTACGGCCTGTGATGCTGTAATGGGCAGGCTTGTGCTTGTAGGTGCAGGGGTCCACCACTCTGTAAGTCCCTGGGCCAGGAGTCTACTGGGCACACAACATCCATTTTGTCACCAGCACCAGTCAGAACCCCCCTCCCCCTCCCCCATGAGGCCACAAGGTCACAGGATCAAACGAACCTTCTGCAGGTCCTCATGGAAGCCGCCAATCCTGCTGCGTCCGCGGAGGGAGAAGTTTGGGGCTGACATTTTGTTAACAGTGTTTGGCCCGAGCACAGAGGGCAGCATGTAGGCAGCAGGTCCTGAGAGAAGAGAAGACGACTATTCACACTAAAGACGTTGATTTTGGAATGGCTAATGATTACAGTATCATACGGTCCACAATATAACCCACATTGATACAAGCCAGGAAGTTACCTGGTGTCTGATCATTATGGAATCCTTTGGTCCTGGCAGAAAGCGAGTAGGCAGGAGCAGAGTAGTGGGCTGACTTTCCCGCCCTCTCTGGGGAGTAACGCCCTACAACACCAGAGAAAAATGATGTTTGTGTGCTGTGTGTGTGCGCATCCGTGGAGCTGGATGTGTGCATTGCTGTGGTATTAACCTGGCCCTGGGGTCTGGAACAGCATGATGTCCTTGGGCCTGCCGTAGATGGAGTAAGCTGGAGTTCCATCTCGACCCACCCTGGTGATATTGGAGGGGACCAGATAACCTGGGCCAGGGGAGCAGTCCGAAGAGAACTGGCGGTGGCGTGTCCCAAAGCTGAACGCAGCACCTTTCAGCTTCCTGGGGTCATGAAAGTTCATACCTGTCAGCACATTCAGAGAGGAAAGTCATATGATGAGTTAGACAATAGAGAGTCGATCTTCTCAGATGACAAGGCAGATGAGGGTTGGATAATTGTACCTGTGGCCCCTGGAAGTGCATACTTGGGTCCAGGGCTGCTGTAGAGCGCAGCTATGGGGCCTCGGGGCTTGTGTGGTCTCCAGGACCCAACCCAAACATCCCTACCTGACATGATTGATCTAAAGGAAAGCACAAGAAAATAATTTCCTAAAGTAAGTGATATATTTTTTAGCAATAAAATATGAAGCCAAATGAAATAGAAGCTCAGAATAAAATAGAACCAAGTATGTAGACAAACCGTTCTTCCGAGGTGAACTGTCAAGTCAGCTGAAAAGATGTTGCGCAAATGTGGCAGGCTACTAAATGAGCTTGTGTTGAAAATATACACCCATACCTCAAACTAGCCCAGTGTGGCACCTATTATATTGCTGATCATTAAAATCAACATTCGCCTACTAAAACCATAACTCACCGATCCAGCACGTATTGTAGAATCACACTAAACTCGTTCCAACAGCGTTTTTTAAACTGTCTGCTTTGTCATCGAATGTACTAAGCAACTATTTATTTAACCCCAATTGAGATCAAGCTATTATATAAATAGGTCTATACAAATCAAAGCCGACTCCCGTTATCGATTTTTGAAGTTCAACCCATTAGAGGCGCGCCTACTTTTATTTTTTTTTTACATTACAACCAACCCAATAAGTACAGTCTGCAATTCCATATGCGGCTTTTACATTTAGTCATTTTTACAGCCACCTCGTTAAGCTACCTTACAGCAATCTAAAATCCCTACCTATAATGATTTGATGAAGTCTCTTCTGCTGCCAAAGTCCTTCCCCGAAACACAAGAGACCAAACACAAGACTAAACTTTAAACTCCGGTGCGCCTCCAGTTCACTATGACAACGTTTCCATAGAGATGACACTTTGGTAGGCAGGCAAAAGCATTTAAAGATAGTAGTTGACTATTAACACAATCGTAGAATGGGAACAACCTGTTTGTATGCTTGTCCCACATTTTGATTATAAGCTGTTGGGATCTATGAAAGCCCATGGAGTCTGCGGATAATTCTGTGGATAATTAAATACAAACTTGGATTCAGTTTGTCCTTGGGCTGGACTGATAAACATCAACACCACCACCACCACCTTGTTTACACACATTGTTCTTAATCATGTTGTTACCCTGGGCTTGGAAGTAGATCCCTTTGAGATCTCGTTTTCAACCATCATGTAGGAACATTCTTACAATATTGAACTGGCCTGGTCCTAAATGTAGATGTATTAAGCTTTGATCATAAGTTTACTTAAAAATAATTATGAGCCATGTTAAAGGTAAAAATTGATTTAATACAAAGATTGTGGAATCACTCAACATCAGGGCATATGGACATGTTTCTGAGTTATGCTACAAAGGGGAAAAAAATATGACTTTTCAGTTATCAACGTATGCCTATTCATAAATATCAGTTGTGTCTATTGTTTATCATCATTTCAAATTTTAATAATATCCTTAGTGTGATTTCTAAGCCATGCACGATGAAAGCAGGCCAGTCAAATTAAGCATGGACCATGCCTGAAGCAAGTATGGAGGACCCTGCGCTTGATGATGGGACAGCGTTGTTGCAAGCTTGTGTCAGAGAGTTCTTGCTGTGGAGTGTATCTCTGATATTACACTTTAGGATTTTCATCAGGGCTGAATGGCTCTCCAACTCCTCTTGAGGGCGCTGTAGGACCAAGAAAAAGTATTCACATCAGAATCAGAATCTATTTTAATCACTATGCAAGATATACAAATACATAATTCACTTTTGCAGAAAGGAGCAAACACAGAACCATTATGTAATATAATAATAAAACAGAATTAAAAAAGGGCCTGGAACATACATCCATTTACAATTAGCGGACGCTCTTATCCAGAGCAACTAACAGCAAGTACAGGGACATTCCCCTGAGGCAAGTATGGTGAAGTGCCTTGCCAAAGGACACTACATCACGTAGACACAGCTGGGAATCAAACTCGTAACCTTCCCATCACAAGCCCAACACCTTAACCGCTGAGCCACCTAACTCCCTGACATCCAACCCCACACAGGCTTGTCTTAAAATGTCTGAAAGTAATCAACCTAGTCGGGCTAAGGGACAATGACAGTATCCGAAGTGTAAGCCTCTCTGTGTACAAGTCATCAATGCTGAACACTAACCCTGATCAGCGCCCGCATCAGACGTTGCAGTACAGCATCCTCTCTATGTGGACACAGACAGGTCACCTGACCCACACACCTCAACAGACAGGAGATGGTGTGCTGCTGCGGCTGCATCGTATGACAAGAGACAAACGACACAGAATCAAATCGTAGGGCTACAACTGTAGCCGAATAAGTTCCAGTACATTTGTACGTACAGTACAGGCCAAAAGTTTGGACACACCTTCTCATTCAATGCGTTTTCTTCATTTTCATGATGATTAATGACTCACCGAGAGAATGCCAAGAGTGTGCAAGAATACTCATGAAAATAAAGAAAACGCATTGAATGTGATGGTGTGACCTAACTGTTGGCCTGTAATGTATGTCTGTAACCCCTTAAACTACGTCCACTCGGTCCGCACTGCAGTGCGAAGGCCTTGAACCCGGGGTGTTCGGCTTTGGAGACGGATGCTCTAACAAGGAGGCTAAAAGCTGCAAATTCTAGCGCTGGTCACTAGAGCATTTTCTGAGATCAGAGTGAGGTTTACTTGCACAGCAGCTACTAGCTGGCACCCATTACACGTGCCACGAATGTGGCTAGCTAGCTAGTTACCTTGAGCAGCACATGGAGGTTGGTGCATGGGGCTCCTGAGGACAACAGACAGATGTCCTCTGCGCTCAGAACCGGTTCCTGACAACAGACAGAACAGATGGACAGATTGCGAGAGATTGGGAGGAAAAACACTTGGTTGCAGTGCAGTAGATTAGATTAGATAATCCTTTATGTGTCCCACAGTGGGGAAATTGCAGAAGTTTCAGTGTAGTTGCAATTGTGTGGAACTCTTACATGCAATATTCTTTAATTATGTTCTTAACTACTACGTGCAATTATTCTTTACGTGCAATAACTTAGTTTATCTTGTACTTGGTATTTTTACTGTATTTTTTATACTTTAATTTAGTAAAAGGCTGTACTGTACCCTGCTGCTGTTGTAAACTGCAATATCCCCACTGTGGGACGAATAAAAGATTATCTTATCTTAGATCACAGCCTCAAACTCATGTCCGCTGTTGTTGAGTAGCATCACTCGCTTCAATCAATCATGTTCAGAGCCCGCTGACCTTGAGCTTCTCCAGCCAGGCCCACAGTAGACAGCTGAGGACTTTGGGATCGGATTCGGTCACCAGAAGGGCCCATCCACACTCACTGGTGTTCAGCTCCTCCTGTTGACAGTGGCTAAATATGTTAGACTCTCTGGGGGCTGTGGATCGAAACGCGTGTTGAGAATGTGTTACGTAAGTAACTGAGGGTGTTTGCAAAGGCAACCACCTGTATCAGAGCTGCCCTCTGTAACACAGTCTCCGCTGGTGTGTTCTGGTCCGCCATTGCCTTGGCAACAGCACGAGCCACTGAAGCCTGTCCTGACTTGCGTTGAGTCCTGGGTAACTGGGATAGGGGGTGGGGGTGTGCCAGCGTTAGCCAGGATCATGCACACACAAACTCATAATTCAACGCAGTTCACACAGGAACCACAGTGCATTGTTTATCTTTATAATTGTTGCAAGTTTACCTCAATGTTGGAGCTGAATTTTGGAAGAGCCTTTGTCTTTTTGGCTGCGCACTTAGACTTCTTGGCTTGGTCGTTGTTGTTTGCCCCACTACCAGCTGGGGGCTTTGGTCTTTGTGAGCGCTCTGTGTTGTCACAGTGACCAACAGATGGCGGGGTTGGGTCAGGGCTGACAGGCCTTAGATCTGGTTTGATCTGATCCAGGCCGTACCATACTCTCCCAGTCCCTGACAGGCGTTCATAGTAAGAGCCCAGCTCCAGATCCTAGTGAAAATAGTTAGACAGTTAGACAGTTATACAACAACTTTCTATGAAGTACAAGTGTCCAATCCGGTCTCACCTGTCTGACTGCGATCTTGCAGAGGTCTGAGTCGCTGTAGCTGCGTTTGTCCAGCAGCACCTCTCTCTTCCTCTCCAGGAAGCCCAGGGGCTCGTCCCAGGAGGACACAGAGGTGAGGCGAGAGCCCAGCCATGAGGCCCGCTGGACCTCCAGGGGCAGGTACTGCTTGGCCACCAGGGTCTCCCTCACAGCCCAGCCCAGGGCCCGCACCTCCGCTTTCCTCTCCAACTCTGCATGCACCTCAGTCTGGGCAGGAAGGCCAAGGGCCAGGCAGGACAGACGCAGACACAGCAGGTACACCACCTGTGTCACAAATCAGATATGGAGATATGGATTAATATCGCAGTCGAAGCTTTACAGCCTGTGAGTCAAACCATGTGCCATCGAAGGTGCAGGTTTCCGTGTCAACCAAGCACTACTCCAGCTGATTTTAACGAGTTTCTCCACTTAGTGAAATCAGCTAGAATCATGCTTGGTTTGATGTGAAAACCTGCACCCTCTCGACCCTCGAAGGCACATGGTTTGACACCGCTGCTTTACAGTGTTTTCACCAAGCGATGACCTTGGGTAAGTGTCTGAGGGTGCGGGCCTCCGGGCCGTGCAGCAGGAGGGCCTGGCGTTGTAGGTAGAGCTGCAGGGTGAAGTGAGCCCCGTGGCGCAGGCTGAGGTCGGGGTACTGGGCCAGCTGGGCGCCCAGCAGGCGGGCAAAGTCAAACACCAGGTTGATCTGGGCACGGGTCTGGATGGAGCGTGGCCGTTTGATGCGGACGTACTGGACAGCTTCGCTGGGGCTGAGGCGCAGGGTGTAGACCAGGTAACAGGCTATCAGAACTCCTGTCGATCAGAGAGGACGTCTCAGGAACTCAACTGGATTTGCACGTTTACATTATTTTAGCAGACGCTCTCATCCAGAGCAACTTACAGCAAGTACAGGGACATTCCCCCTGAGGCAAATAGGGTGAAGGACACGTCATGTAGCCACTCGCAACCTTCCGATCACTAGCCCATTGCCTTAACGACGTAATGTTGGCACAGTCAGGGTTTGAACAGGGGGACCTTCTGAGTACTAGCCCCGAAAACCGACTGCGCCACATGACTCACACACACACGTTTCTGCACACGCACCTGTTCTTCCCAAGCCTGCGTGGCAATGAACAGCTACTTTCCCCTCCTTCACAGCAAACGCCAGCACCTTCACTCCATCCATCATACCAACCAGAGATGACACACTGAAGTCTGGCATGCCAAAGTTAAAGAAAAAAACTTAAAACACACACACGCGCACACCCACACACACACACAAAATCAGACAGTTAGCATACGCGTGTTTGCATCCAGTAAGTAATTGAATCATTTTGAAAATGTCAAGACCGAAATGAGACATCCGGTTTCATGTTGTCACATCCAACATAACACACAAGCTGAGAACGTGAATGCAATGTAGCAGAGTGTAGACTGTGGATGTACAGTTGTGTAACAGTATAAGCCAGCGGGTGTCCAATCCTGGTCCTCGAGGGCCACTATCCAGGTTTCCCTGCTCTAGCACACCTGATTGTAATGAATGGGTGGTTATCAAGCTCTGTGGAAGCCTGATAATTAGAGTCACGTGTCCAAGAGCAGGGAAACTTCTAAAACTGTCTACGACAGTAGCCCTCGAGGACCAGGACTGGACACCCCTGTTATAAACGTACTGTCATTCTCCATGAATGTTTGTGGGGAGTAGGTGAAGCCACTGTCAGGATCCAGGGAAGGGCCGCAGTAAGCATGCTCCCCTGGAAGCTGCATGTTGATGATGGACTTGATGTTTAACCTGGAAGGTCACAGGGTCAAGATCAGGGTTATGACACAGCCACTGACAGATACCCTGTATATCCATATAGGTGTATATGGCTTTGAAGCAAGTATGGGCTTACCGTTTGAACTGCTCTATGATGTTGTATTTGTTGATAAGGTGAGTGGAAGGACGAGTCATGGCTACAATGTCATCAGTTACCCTGAGAGCAGAACACAATGTTGTCAACAGTTGGAGGTTATTAACTGCAGTATAACAGAGCTCTTTGTCTGTCTCTCTGACTCTTTTCCTCTCTTTCTCTCTCTCTCTCTCTCTCTCTCTCTCTCTCCCTCTCTCCCTCCCTGTCCCTGTCCCCCCCCCCCTCTCTTGTTCTCTCTCACCAGGAGGAGAAGAGTCCCTGGATGACCTGCTGACCGGGCCTCCAGCATGCTGGCCCTTCATAGCGGCAGTCCCGCCCTCCACAGGCTAGCAGGCAGATGATCTTGTGTGGGATAGCCTTCACCAGGTTCTCCCTGGCCTGGGAATACGAGGGTTGTGGAATTGGCACCGGCAGGGTCATTCTGGGAGTTGTGGTTTCAAAAAGCACGCTTGTCTGACAGCCTTGTTGGCTTTATGCAAGTTGTGTGCTGCAGAGGTGCAGTGGAGCAGAACAGCCGACAGGAGTTCAAATAATCTGCTGTTGGATTTTAATCCTGCGAGGCCTCGTGTCTGTCTCAAGCAACCATATTTTACACATCAAGTCTGTTTGTCGGAGAAGATTCTTGAGGTTGAATAGCTGGAGAGAAATAAAAAAATACAAAATTGTGTCATTGCAGGACAGATAGGCGCAAAAGTTTCTCAGACATGAATATGGATAGTATCAAGTGGAAGAAATAACCGTAGAAGTTAATGGCTCAGAGAAAGACTACTTGTAAAGAAGGATTAATTCAGCGTATGCAAGAAAATAAATTTGCTTTAATAAAGACACTCTACATTAGCATGTGTCAAGCTAGCCTGCTGCCACTTCCAGCTGTGCTCGTTTAAGATGAATGTTTAGGATATTTGAAGGTACCATGGAAGAACAAATACATCTGGAAACTCCATCTCTTGTGGCTCACCTTTTCAGGCAATATCTTGGAAAGAGAGTTGATCCGTATCAGAAAATATACCTTCCAAGAGGAGAACAGGTCCTCAGAGCCTTGGGAGCCGCCGCTGTGCGCTTACCCAGAGAGCCGCACACACGCACGTGTGTCCACACCCCTGTGTGCTGACCCAGCTCCTGTAAGCCTTATTAGCTGTCATAATGACATTAGAAGATACATTCATAAACGATAGTAAGCTGTATTACATAACACCTATACATTTGGCCATACCAGTCCTATATGGCCCCCCAACACCCACTGGAACCTGGAGTGATGTTTGACACGTAAATAGGAATATTTTCCCACAGATTAGTGTGTTCCAAAACCTAGTTATTTTAATTGTAGGAACTTTTATTTGCCAAGTCTAGCAATGTTTGCAATAGGTAATGGGGAAAGTATATAAACAATCACTTAAACAGAAATGCTAATTGTTAAACAGCCACTCAAAATATCCAACGCTTTTTCAAGAAGAAAATCAGAGGACGTCTAGTTGTGTGTGTGTGTGTGTGTGTGTGTTGTGTTCCTGCAACAGCATTTAATATCCACCAGGGTGAAGCAGATACAAGGACAGCAACTATGATCCAGAGAAACAGGGTACATTGAGCAAAACATATGAAACAAATATGCATTCATTCAAAACCCCCTGCAGACACAAATGTTGATAAAGGGATGATCCATATTGCATGGCGCTATTGATATTAAAAGTAAATATCAGACGTTTCTGCACTACATTTACATTTAGTCATTTAGCAAACGCTCTTATCCAGAGCAATTTACAGCACGTACAGGGACATTCCCCCTGGGGAAAGTAGGGAGAAGTGCCTTGCCCAAGGGTACAACATTATGTTGACACAGCCAGGGTTTGAACCAAGTACCTTCTGATTACTAGCCCGACACCCTGACTGAATAACTACACCGGACCTCATTCTCTGGCTTTGCACAGATTCTCTCTTCATGGCCCATCTGTCGCTGCTCCAGTGTTCTGTCCCCGGGCCAAATTCCATTTATGACCCCTCCAACATCCTGTTTCTAAACCCTACTATCGACCATCCGTGCATTTAGGACACTCCGACCAATCTTCCTCCGCATGTAATCACACGTCATTGAGCATGACCGTCAAAACCAAAATACATATGTTCCTCACAGACAGACAAATCATCTCTGCAATTAGTCAGATAAAAAGACAAGCAAGCCCCATGGATTACAGTGGAAACATTACTTTCTATGACAGGCCATCAAATAACATGCTTGGACTCTCTGGAATACTATGACAAATGAACAGTTGTTTCCATTCATGGTTTAACTGTTACAAATGAAACCTCATCCAGAAAACAATAGCAGCATTCCATGAGGCCTGGGATCACACACATGCAGAGCTTCCTGCTGTAGATGGAAGATGTCATCATTCCAACGTTCCGATGCCGTTCTTCCAACGTTCTCTCCAACGTTATCTTCTCTCTACTTGTTGTGTTCTTGTTGTTCTTACAGTCAACGTGCAATACTCCCCCATGGTGGTCTCAAGCAATATTCTTATGTTCAATAACTTCTATATGTCCCTCAATTCTCATTCGAGACAGAAACCATCCCACTTAACTTTACATTTTTGATAGCATATTATATTTGTACACATTCCCCCCCCCCCCTCCCCCCCCTCCAGGGGTCTTAATAAAGGAATTTATTTTCTTATCTTACATTTACATTACATTTATTCATTTAGCAGACGCTTTTATCCAAAGCGACTTACAGTAAATACAGGGACAATTTTCCCTGAGGCAAGTAGGGTGAAGTGCCTTGCCCAAGGACACAAAGCCATACAGCCACAGCGGGGGCTCGATCTCACAACCTTCCATTCATGAGACCAACGCCATAACCATTGAGCCGTCTGACCCCCAATCGATATATTGGACATTTTTAAAGACCGTTGTGGTCAGATAGATAGAAGCAGAATGTTTGAACCTTAAAATGAATGAATCGTGTGAACCAATATTTGGATTTGACAACAATTGTCTTGTGGATTTGAATTTGCCTCAAGCAGATAAGCTGCTTCAGAAGACGGGCTGTATACAGTGTCTGCAATGCACCATGTCCGATCCGAAACACTGTTTATCCTGAACACCCAGCGGGACAAAACGTCTAAAAACGTCTGCTGCAGATCCTGGATTAATTGCCCCAAAACTACCCTCCACTAACTGTGGCGTTCCAGATGTCACTGACCTCCTGACCCCCACATCCTGTTCAGCCCACCAGGCCCCAGACGGCTCCCTCATCTCTAACCCCTCCTCATCTGCCACGCACCTCCCCTGCTTGTCTCATGCATCTGTGCCTCTGCTGTCTCCACCTGATCGCTCAGCACAAACATTCGCTGACATAACATCTTGTATTATTAAAAAGAAATCTTTCAAATCTCGTCAACGTTATTCCTTCGTTTGAGGACCTTCCAGAACATGCTGCGAGTTACAACCTGTTTAGCTCTACCGCTTAAACGAACGGAATGTTTCCTCCTCTTAGTTAGAGAGTATTAACAGCTCTGGCTTCAGAGCAAGCGGCCTTGAGGCTCATTACCAGGCTGTGAAGCTTCGGTCCATGGCCATTAGAAGGGTTATGATGTTCGCTGCAGCAGGGAGCTGGGGTCTGGGCCGGTGTCCCACCTCACTGCACTGGCCAAAGAGGAAATCCCTAGGTTAATGGCCATGCAGGGTTTCCTCACATTAAAACTTGGGATGAATCAGCCAAACACACAATTGTGTGCAAGAGTACACCAGTTCATACTCATACTGTTCATATACACACTCAAAACCCACTCTGAAAGCCTTGATCTTCACAGTCTTGTAAGCCAACAGGCAAACAAGCAGAGTCAGGTGGCTCAACGTTTAAAGCATTGGGCTCATGATCGGAAGTTTGCGTGTTTGATTCCCGGCGGTGGCTACATGATGTGGTGTCCTTAGGCGAGGCACTTCAACCCTCCCTGTACTTGCTGTAAGTCGCACTGGATAAGACCATCTTCATGAAATGTCCTAGCAACCAGTGCAAGAGGCTGGATTGACAGTCTAAGACACAGAGTCCGAGTCCTTAGGGATCAATGATGTATTAAACTAGATTTCCAATGAAATTCCATTTGGAGCCATTTGACTTTTTCGAATCCACTTAATAACAGCATGCGGATGGCGGATCTCCCTTATCTCCTCTCCGCATTGCGTTCCACCTCTCTGTTACCCCAACCCCGACCTCAACGCCCTCCCTCCCTCCCTCCCTCCCTCCCTCTTTCCCTCCCTCCCTCCCTCCTCTTCCTTTCCTCTTCCCCTCCTCCGGGTGCTCCTCCTCAGTGATCCTATCCCTGATGTGTGCATAGCAGGTGTGCTCTGGCCTCCGCTCAGCTCCGAGGGAGTCTTATCATGTCCGTCTGATCATCGCCTCGGCCCCTCCACCGGGCCGAAACACGGACGTTTAATATGAAAGGAGTTTAAGCCCACAAATTGGGGAAATATACGTGAAATGATTGTTTTCACAGCTGTGCGCTTGGCGCCAATGCTTTAGACTGGAGTCAGTGGTATGTGTCAGGAGAGAAACGGTTCAAGAGGGGAGTAGACTTAAGGAGTGTCCTATTAAGAATGAAGAGCGGGCGTACGTGCGTGTCCGCGTGCGTGGCTGTGCGTGTGCGGGAGGGGGGGGGGGGGGTCTGCATGTGTGCGTCTCAGCGTGCGCGCGCGGGAACTGTCATGGGAGCAGATGACACCAGAGGTCTGGAGCTGATGGATGGGACGGCTGTCTGCTCTGTCATCGGCTCGCTGCTCTGTCCTCCTCTGCGTTGTTTGTACTGAATAAAGCATCTGTAATGAAATCATAGTCCAGCGCTAAACGCTGATCGTCCTCCCTCCCCTCTCTCCTCTCCCCCCCCCCCCCCTTCCATCCATCCTCCCTATTTCTCAGTTTAGGATGCCGTTTATATAACAGGGTTACCTCTGGTACTCTAATTCCCCCCCAAGAGGAGTTTCCTGTGTGGCGCCCGGAGGGATCGCCGCTCTAAAGACTCATTACACCTGAGTGAGTTACTGTACTGATGATAATGAGGAATGCAAATAGGTTTCAGTGAAGAGGTACTTATGTAGCTCTCTGGGGTCAGCCGCCACGTAAACGCTCCGCTCTGCCCTCGTGTCGTTCAGGGAGTTGCATGGATCCGATTTTTCCGTACTTCCACCCTCAGACAGTCCCACATTGACCCGTGTCTGGGTCATAAACTTTCAATAAATATATTGCATTGTCAAATAAATACGGAGTATAATAAGTTTAAATATAAATATGTTGCAAGTAAATAAATATGAGTACAATAAAGATAAATATAAATAAGTACATATGTTTGTATGCATTGTCGGCATATTTACATTTTGACCACTAACATTGAACAGTTCAAACTAGCGCCGACAAACAAGCAAATATTTGGCTGATGGAGATTACTTTCTTTTATCAAGGCCTGGGTGTTTTTCGGGCCAGGGAACAGTTGGATGTGCCAGTGGTGCCGACTAACTCCTGACTAATTCCTAACTGGCAATGGTGAACTGTCATCAAAGAAAAAGATTTTAAGGAAAGAGTTTAGCGTCATATCCAGGCAAATTCTACAGTCCCATGTAAGCACTGTTTACTGTAAACCCGCAGCTTCAGATGACCTCAAAGGCTTTTGGTTGGATCACACATACAGCAGGAAATTCGATCGTAAGAGTAGTTAATGATTTGCAGACTGCGAAACATCGAAACTCACGCATGTGTGAATGGTGAAAGTGGAGACTGTGGTCAGCGTGTGATTCTGATTGGTTAAGGGGAGCAACAACAGAACTGGGCCTCTGACTTTCCTTATTTCCCTGCGAGGGTTCATTGCTGTCTCAGGGTTACTGGAATGACTCAGTGTTGACTCAGTGAAGACATTTACCACCACAGTACCGGCCCATCCAGCAAAGACATTATTAATGGGGAGTAATAAATATGTTTTACGCTCATTTACATTTTTATAAGACTCATATCTAATAAATATAGTAGGAAGCATAAACCCTTGGGTGGTCCATGTCATAATCTGCACCCTCCGCAATTTCTGATACTTATTCGGTGACCTTCGTGTTAACCAATGAACCATGAAATGCTGCTGTTGCTTTGCCTGTCCAGCGAAGGATGGGTTGTAAGTAACTCTTACATCAATACACGGTTAGCTTATCTTGGGCTAGCCTCTCTGGGGCAAGGCTCTCTGGAGCCTGCCGCTTTTCCTGCAGCTTCTAAGGAGCATGCTTGAGTGAATGCTTGATTCCCATGCTTGATCTCTGTGACTGAAACAATGCAACATCTATCACCCTGCGGTTGTTCAGCTCCAACCCATCGCGTCAAAAACAACCTGTGTTGTTTTCATTCCATCACCGACCGTCTTGATGTTGGACACTTTGGACAGGGACAAGCTTGATTAACAAGGAAGAATGAGCCAGCCAAAGCAAACGACGAAAAAAGAAAGTTAATTAGTCACAAAGAATGTGTGTGCACATTCTTGTGTGTGTATTGATTATTAGGGAAGTGCTTAAGTAATTCTGTATGACAAATTCAGGCTGACCTATTTACCCAATTTCTTTGTTAAACAAAAAAAATGACAAAAAATGCTTGAGTGATTTTTTCCAGCTTTTGATTTCCTGCAAATAACATTACTGGAAGCATTTATTTTTCTTTTCTTTCTTTTTTTTAACAACCTCCTGTACCCACAAAATGAAAAGAACATTTGAAGCTTTCTGATTCTGGTTTGTGTTGGCTGCACAGGGAGCTGAACATAGCTCACGTGATGCCCTGCAAATCCATTTCAATTGCAAACCTTTACAGTGTTCTTCTCTCCATAACTATTCCCACATGTTTAATAACAATATGGTACAATATTTTGCCTTTCCAACAAGAAGAAATTTGAAGATCTAAGCAAAGATAATAGTGGTTTCAGTCTAATCTTACGTTCATATTATAGTAGGATTCCAAAAATATGGAGGGTTAGAGGATCAGGGTTGCCCTGACATTGATATGATCACAAAAAGAACCATTAAAACATCTGAAGTAGTCAAATAGTAACCACTGTATATTACAATACGGGGTAACTGGCAAAAATGATCTAGTTATTTTAATGAATATTTGTAGTTTGTCGTAATCCTTTTTTATACACATAGATAAACTTCTTACAATTGTTAAGAAGAGAGCTTTCATTTTTAACGTGACTGCATTGCTTGAATCCGTAACTTAGCGACATCATCTGTGAGCAAATGGACTCTCTGGGTTAAAGGCGTCCGATGACATCAAACTTTCTCTCCCCTGTTTTATTGATAGGGAAAAGGTTCATGAAATTTGCCAGGCCGCACGTGTTTACAACCCATATTACGTATGCAGAGTTGGTATTAAAGTTTTCTTAACCATTCTCCACACACTGTTTTATTTGGAAGGTAAAGCAGCGGGGGAGAGATGACATTTCTAAAGTGCCCCGCAGCGAAGATATTTCATGTGTTGTAGGAAGCAGTAAACTGGAAAACAAAAGGAACTCTATGGTGGAGCAGCCATAATTACGGTCATCATGCTGCCATGTTACCACAGAAAGCACAATGTTCCCACTTAACCAGCACTTAGAAGTGAAACTAAGAATACGGTGCTCACCCTCTGGACGCCAAACGGAGAGAGCAGAACCACGAGGGTGAAGCTTCTGTATGTTAGGACTTAACACCTCAAGGTTCTCATCCTACTTTTTATCAGGGAAAAGGTTCCTTTACCGTTTTCTTTTTTAAACTGCCAACAGTACAGTGACCTTTAGTGGAGATTTTCAATGTTTGATTTAATTCAGCGGAAATCCAAAATAAATACAGTACTTCTAGTTTTCCCACTGCCAAACAAGCAGTGCGTTTTTTTTTTATCTTGGCATTGGATGCCTGTCTTTTATTCTGGTGCTGCCTTTCGTTTTTATTCCTGCCTGTGACCTTTAGTGTCAAGTCTGCATAATGATTGTGTGTTCTAGAACTCTGTTCTCAACCGCTGCCTAGCTACTTCACCTCTAATGGACCACACTGAAGACTGGACTTATTAAACTCAAGTCTTCTTACTGTAAATATGACCTTGGTCTAATCTTCACTAGTGCTTTGGTCAAGGTGCCCCAGGGCCAGGAGTCACATGCTGTGCCACGTTCTTTAAATAAGATTAGGAAGGAAATTGCAGTTTGCAACAGCAGCTGAGTACAGTACAGCTCAGAGTAACAGTAAAAAAAAAAAATACAAGATATAGGGAATCCTATCAAATATGAAGATAAGTATCTAAGAGTATAAAGTACAGTAAAGTTAAGTAAGTAATAGTAACATAATATATAAAGGAAGTGAGAGTTAAGTGCGAGTTAAGTGGGGCGGCTGCTGACATACAGCCAAGTTATTGCACCTAACGAATATTGTCAATCAATGGTGACACGTGATGGCACGCACGCGCACACACGCACACACGCACACACTCAGAGAACCGATCAGGATCCTAAGTTTCGCAGCCTTCCTCCTAAATAGCAACGCGTTCAAATCTCCACAATAACTCCTGCTGGAGCACGTGTGTTATCTTGCGGTCGAATGGGGCAGCACCGTGGTTGCTTGAGTGAATCCACCATGTGTCCCATAAGATTTTAATGATCTTTTTTTTTTACTTGGAAAAGGAACGAGATCCAGCACAGCTTTATGTGTGACCGCAGTCCTTCTGGATAACAAACTAGTTCGGCTCATTAGTCATCGTGAGCGAGTGGACCAACGGACCAAACAGAGCAATGCTGCGAACCTTAATGGAGGAAAGCCATTTGAGCCCTGGCTGTTGTATACATTAGCTGTCTGCAAGTTTTCTATATTGTTTTCCTGGGAGTCTCTTTAGATTTACTAACTGATAGATCTTAATTATTTCTGGGGAGGACCACCGGGTTTTATCTCAGGCTCCGCTGGGGTTTTTAAATCGAAGTATTTATTTTTACAAGATCAGTATAACGAAAATCTCAAAACAAGGTCAGCGAACCCTGAAGAGCCAAATCATTATGCATCTACAGACTTGGGCTGCAGATGAAGGGCCCTTGGATTGTGTTGTTTACTTGAACTCTGCGTTACAGAGCACAGCTCTGGATAGCAAGGGTGACTTACAGCACACTCTGCCTCAACTGTGCCGATCATCTCTGTGGTATAAAGTACTCTTTGAAGGTTTCTGGAAGTTTTCCAGTGTGTTGTAGCTCTCTGGTATAAAGAATCTGCTAGAGTCTTTATGGGCAGTATATAGTACTGGTTGCGATTCGCTGGCAGCGTAGGTCCAGGTTTCTTCCAGGTTGCGGCAGCTCGCCTGCTGTTGGGGCTGGACGTCTGCGGAGAGCACCTGTAGGTCTGAGACAGAGAGCTTCTTGAGGCGTGTGGAGAATGTGGGAGAGGTGAGGAAGGAGAGAGGAGAGGCCTCGGTGTGCGTCCAAAGGGCACGGAGACACACGCTGAGGTGTGGACAGGAACGAGCCACTGGTGTTGAGATGTGGACGACATGATGCTAGTGGCTGGGAAAAGGAAGCGGAAACGTATTTGCTGTTTGTAATGAGAAACAACTTTCCAAACGTGGATTTTGGTCAACATTTACAATCTTAAAGTTCTACTTATTTTACTTGGTTGCTGTATGAGTCTCGTTAAATCAGTTTTTAAATCCCCTGTACGTGTGTGATGACATTAAAGTTGAATCTAATATTTAGTAGTCCATCTTTCTTTCATGTCTCGTCTAAGGCTCATACTGGAGAAGATAAGCAGTGGGCTGGCACCACACATCCCAATAATGAGGAGAAAATGACGAGAGAGGAAGCTGTGAAAGGAAATATCCCTTCAAACACCCCTTCCTTCTCCTCTCTGCCCCCCCGCCTCTCCTCATGTATCCCCACATCAACACCAAAACTGGGCCATCCGGCAGGGAAAAGGAAGTTGGAGAGCGAGTAGGAAGAATGTCTGCTCCAAGCACGGGGGTACGGATGGTCCTTGTCCACCCTGGGGAGGATGGCTGCTGTCCCAGACTGACAGCCAAGAGACATGATGGGGCCCCCAGGACCCTGAGGACACCCTGTGGCTGGATGAAAGGACAACAACATCACAAAGGCCCGAGAGGTGTGAAAACACATCGTTCTGCCTTTGACATGTGAGATTAGAGATGCGATTGTAATAATATAAAACCATTAAGAAGCGCTTTCTCTGTCAGTCTGGGAAAGATTTCAACAGGAGGGGCATGCCCTTTGAGTGGTTTACCATCATTCGGAAAGCTTCACAAATCCATCTTTTTGTCAGAGGCAAACCATCTTATTCTCTAAATTACATGTATCCCGTCGTCGTTTTGTTGAACAACATGTTACTGTAATTTAAGAAACTCTCAGACAGCAGAAAAAAACATGTTTTGCTGTCTCACATGCCCATGGTAAAGTACAGAAGTGTCACTGTACAGACACTTTCTAATTTAAACATGTTTTGGTAAACAGGCAGCCTTAAGTCACAAGAGACTAAAGCTTTCGTTCATTCCCTAGCAGTTGAGGAGGCCAGATTTGTTACTGTACTTTTTGCATTTGAAACTATTCTATCTGGAATATGATCCACACCTGAATTCTGCAGAGTAATTTCAAGTAGTTATTTGGCATTCATGTTCATCCAATAGGAGATAACACACCTAAAGTGCACTTTATTTACCTACCTTCTTAAAATCTGTTTTTTTACTCTTACTTCTCTTAAAACCCATATCAGTTAGCTTTTTATAATATTTTCACGTTATGGTAATCCATATCTTGTTTGAATGATTAATCAATTGTGATTTTCCTTTTTGATTCGGGGTTTTGTTCGAGGGTTCAGGATTCGTCGCATTTTTATGTCCTATCCTAAATTTTAGAACATTGTGTGAGCATTACAGTGACAGCACTGTGATTTGTAGAGAATAATTGTCCCATAGACTCCACAACAGGCAGCTAAATGAAGAGCTCTATGGCTGAGCTGGTTTTATATAATTGGAAACACACATTTCTCTTGCGTTCTTGTGGCTTAGACAGGGCTGTGCTTTTAAGAGTTTTGTCTCTCCCTTCTTGCTTTTGCAAAACTGAATTACAATCCAGAAATAAGATTTAACATCTTCCACTTTCTCCCTGGGAGCTCCTATGAGTATTTCAGTCCACATCAGGAGATTGGAATGTCATAACAATCTGCATGTTTTAAACATTTGTTAGATGATGAGAAATTGTTCTTAAAGTTTCTATATTTTCTGTTTGCTTCAAGGGTTTTCTGAAAAACATTTGCGAAAAGCACAAATGCGTTGTCTGAAATGTCTAGATTCCTTTTTTGTAATCAAGAGACACTTTTAACATGCAGAGATCAACAAGCCCCTGAATGCGATCGCATAAAAATTGATGCAATCAATCAGAGCAGCGCTCCTCTGTACAATCATCGTATTAAATGGGAGCATGACCGTCCATAGGCCTGTGAAAAGAACCCATGAGCTACCCTTTCACTTCCACAAGTCCACTTTGGACTTGTCTTATTTCATTTCCAGTGATAAATGTTTTTAATGTTTTCGGAAAGATCATGGCTGATGAGATTTCGGTGCCAGAGGGCCTTCGTCAGCCACAGAAGGATAATCCTTCATGACTGGCCAATACTTCTGACAGATGAGACCCGGCGAATGAGGTGTTTCCAAGGATGTGTTATGAAAGAGATACGAAAGGAATTTGTCTTCATCTATCCAGCGTATTTTTTAAATCCGCTAACAGGATAAAATGGTGTTTGCGTGGTGCACTGTGAGCGATGATGACGAAGCCAGATACCATCAACAGGGGGTGAGCTGTGCACAGAAGAGAGGAAGGAGGGCGAATGCGTATTTTGCGATGCCTTTAAAGAATAAATCCTCATCCAGTGTTCCCTAAGCTCCACAGATCACCATGATACAGATCTGCCGTACAACCTAGAGGTTGTGAACATAGGTTCCAGCACCCGCATATTGTGGAATAAGACGGAACACAACAGGATCTTTTTGTATCTACTGAATGCAGCACCTCCAGGCAGGTATACATGTTGGTCCACCACACGAGCGTCAGACCTACTCCTGATGCTGCTGTTGCTGCTGGGTGGACTGCTTGATGCACTGTGTGAATTATGGGCCTTACTTCCTGTAGGAAATTGAGGAACAGGAAGAAGAACTACGCTGAAGGATTCCTGTTGAAGACCTTCTGAATCACTTCCGCAGCATTTAAGATGTATTGGTTACTCACACTGAGGGCAATACCAATATTTATTTAAGTATCTAGCCCCAAAACATAATTTGATTAGGGTATGGCAACAGCCTACACAACTAAATGAATACAAACTGTGGAAAGTGTGCTTGTGCCAGGTCTGAAGCAATATCAGAGCTGAGGCAGGCTGGCCTGTGAGGCGACTGACAGTCTACAGTTACTCTTGAATTAAGATCATGAAAGGGAATCAAGTGCTAGGGGCTCCCATTTTTGGGACTTTTACATAAATCATTCAACGTTTCAAAAGAGCGAACTACAGTTTTTGAACTGAACTAATTGTGCTTTTATGTTCTTGTAAAACATTCTATCCCAAAAAGTGTTGCTGGTGTTCAATTCTCCACTGTAGTACGGCATGTGAGTTGCTTGGTTGATCCAAAAGAAAGAAAAATCTACCTTCAGGTTTTACCTTTCAGGTTTTCTGAAATAAACAGCAGGGCACCGGAAGGTTCCACATGTTCTCTCAGCACTGGTCCCCCATGCAGCATGTTTTCTCTCTGTGCTTTATTGCCACTGGCTTCTCTTGCAAATAAAAAACACAGGCGGGACTCTCATTGGGAGTAAGACTCTTGTTTTAGAGAGGCGCACTAAACAGAAGGCTACCGTTATCGCAAACTAACCTCCAGGATGAAATAGGACATTTTCTTTTTCATTTTTTTCCCTTTTCTTCTTCTTTCATTTCACTTTTATGAGGCCATAAAGACTTAAGTTATTCGTCCAAAATCATTCAGTAACATGAAAGTGGGCTCACATTTATAATTATGTACTAAAATGTGGGCCGAGTCATGAAAGAGGGAATGTTGTGACCGAAGTGACTTCAGCATGCATGTGTTTGTCTCAGTGCTTTCCTTGGGTATTTATTATAGACTGGCTTGAATTGCATTACTGTTTTCTGAGTTGTTCCCACTGGCTGTCCTACCACATGTGAATTCACTGGATTATGTATAGAACACCTCAGCTAAATAAGAACGAGCAAGTCTCTGAACCTTTATAAAGTCCTCCTCTTAAACTGAAGCTTGACTCCACTCCAGCCATTCAATATCCAGCAGGCCAATATACAAAGATGACTTGATGAGGAATATAAAAATAAATGCATTGTGCAAATAATTTTACCTATGAAGACTGGGCTTAATGCTTAATATTCCCTATATTATCTTTTTATCCCTGGTTTAGATATAACCACTCATACAAGTCACGAGGAGGTCCCCTGGTTGAAATATCTTTGATATAGTGCTTTGTGTGTGTGTGTATGTGTGTCTTTGTGTGTTTTTGTGTATATGTGTTTGTACAGTACATTTGCTATTCATACTAGCAATTTTCCATTCATCACATTCAGTATGGATGTCCATAGATTGTTCGTGCACCAGATCTCTCTTCTTGCCCGCACCTATATCTAAAGCAAGTGAGGTAAAATCATACACAACAAAGGTTTTGTCAGTAAAAACCTCAAAGGGTCAAAAGGTCAACATGCCGCTCAGCTGGTGAACGAGTTCTGACAGACCTCAGAAAAAAAAGTTTCAGGTTTGTTCAAAACGAACGTTAATGGCTTGCAAATGCCATTACAGACGCAAAAGAAAGGTCGTCTTGTGTACGTGTGTGTGTTAGATATGCCGTGTGTAATGTCAGGAGTAAACGGCGGTGACTTGATAGAGTCTGGAGGGTCCAGCTTTATGACCACTGTGACCAGATGAGATCAATGGAGAAACAGAGGGCATGTTCTGGGGTTGGACCAAGACCGTAAACGTAGCGGACAACTTCCTGTGGTCCTTTCGTTTTTTAATTGAGACAGCTGGTTTCAATCCATCATGAAAAAGACAGACTGCTCTCTCTCAGCGTGCCTCCATCCGAACATGAAAGAAAACCTCACCACCAAACACAGTTCATTATCATTTCTAATGCATGAGGGAGGCTGGGTACATGGTGTTCTGAAGATGTAGAGCAGACTGTGCTGCTCTCTAGTTAATATTTATATTCACGGAAAAAAAAAACATTCAACACAGATCCTTTGGACATGGACTTTGCGTTATAGGTATTGCTGTATTGCTGTGTGAAATTATTATTTTCTTTACCCAGCAACTCTATTCCGGCTGTGGACACATGGGACAGATCTTCAGATCCACGTTCTCCTTTAGATCAGACATGTTTCATCCCGGTCAGTGAGGGTTCTTCATTCATGCTGAGTATACATGGCTGCCTGAGAGAGCTGTAGAGAAGAGAGGTCACCAAAGTTCTCCAACCCAGACGTGAAAAAAGGTCCTGGTGAAGATGAAGGAAGTGAAGATTCACTTGATGTTGGTCTGGATGATTGAGATGTTTCCCCTCCTTCGTCCCATATCCTGGTCATTTCCTAGTTCCCAGAAAAGAGGATATGGAGAATAAATTGCCGCTTGTGGTCCGGAAATAGTCAATGATGGCTCTCCCCTGAAAAAAGAAATGGACCGTAGAAAAGAGAGGCCCAAGAATGACTGATGAGGCTGGCTTGACAATACGGGTGGTTTGCCTCATCTACCTCCATTCAGCCATCGTGGTTTCCCTTCATTCAATTCACCCCTGCTGTGCTCTCCCCATTCACAACTTCCAGGATAACCAAAATGGCCTCCTTTCTTGCGTGTTCACTAGACGCCCATGAGGATGTTAGTTTCTCAACATGAGCGAGCGTTTCCCAACCTCTCCTCCACCACTACCTCTGCCACCCCAGCCACATCCTCTTCAGAGCTGACCAGGCGTTTAGTGCCGGGCATGCAGGAATGCCCCCTCCACTTTAGTTATTGTGGCAGCTGCTACTGATTACCTCTGGCCAAAATCTGCCGGCCCAGTCCAGCCCAGCAACAATGTGAAACCCCACGGTATCCCGGCACTTAGATTGGTCACTCTTGGCCAGCTTTGTGCCATGGAACTGGACACAGCGACGCTTTCCAGCCACCTACTGTTGACACCGAAAAGGTAGGAGGACTGGAGAAAGGAGGATACATTTTCTTTCGTAATAACTTTTTTAATGCAGCTTACCAGTTCAGTCTTTCTTCGCTGAGGAAGGAAAAGAGGGAGCCATAAATGAATTAAAGACAAGTTTACAGATATTCAAACATGCCCACACAGCCAGAGGCTTATATATAAAAGACTCTGGTGAAATGCAGAAGCTTTATTTGAAACTCTAAAGTTCCCCCCAGGCAGAGCAGTGCTGCGATGGGGAGCTTGGTGAGGTTGAAGGTGTTGAAATGCTCATCAATCACCAAACTGTAGTCATCACGTGTTGATGAAGCCTGCTGTGCCAGTACCCCACAAGTGACGGGGAGGGGGCACAACCCTACACAATGTGCAGTAGCTGGCAGGCACGCACACACATCCACAGTAACTGAAATACATCACTGTTCTGAGGAACGTGGTATGTGTCCCTCCGTGCGCACGGGCTCAGATTTAACCCTCTCAGCTAGTTGGTTTGACAGCCGTTGGCACAGTGTGACTGTGCCCAACGTAGGTCTAATCACCGTGAGACAGTCTGGCATTGCCCATGGTGAGACAGATGGTGGTGCTTTTGCTAACATCTGTGTCAGGGCAGCCCCTGCTGGATAATAGATTTTCCTTTCAGGACGGAGGTCTGACATCGTCCTCACCATCGTTATGATGGTACACCGCCCACCAGAGTCTGCTAAATCTATTAATGGCTCCAGGGAAGGAGCATATCAGGATGTAACATGGTCTTGGTAGCGTCTCAGCACAGGTGTGTGTGGAGGCTTCATTATTTCTACATAATTGCTACTGTTTTACACATCTCTTTTTGGAATGACCTTTTAAAAGTATACGATTAATTCAAATGTATTCATGGGAGAAAAAATAAACATCTTCGTCCTATTCACAGATCCAGTCCAGTGAGCTAACAGTATTTTTTTCAGTCTGTGAGAGGTACAGCGGTTGTATAGTGTGTTTTTGCACTAATGGATCTTGAAAGAGCTTCAGTCCCACATTCCACACCGCTTTTCCTTTAATTAGTCAAATAAATGGCTGAATTCAGCATGGACACAGCTTAGCCTTCCCCTCTGACAAACGCGCACACTCACTTATCCACCTCTCACCACTGGCCTGGCCTACTGAGGCTCTTTTGTACAAGAGCCGGAAGTCTGCTACACGTCATTCTCTGCTCGGGCTATTCAAGGGTTTCCTCAAAAACGGCCCAATTTTCTACCTTACACCCTTGGCCTGCTGTCTCTTGGTCGCTTGGTGATTTAAAACAGTGTGATGGGATGGTGTTTGCCCTCCCTATTCTGTTGGGGTAGGGAAAAGGGCATCCTTGCAAACTGTCCTCTGACACGCCACCCACACAGTCTTAAGCAGGGTGTTAGCCCCTCCACAAATCACACTGGACATTAAATCCCAACCCTGTACACACACACACACACACCCATGTCCTTTTTCAAACTGGCAGTTCCGCCATCTTTATTCAATTAAGAAGATTAATGGTCCGTGACACAATAAGACACATAATAACCCCAGGTTGACATTAGTTGTGGCGGACGTAGCTGAAATGTCATGGTTATCATTTATGGGAAAATAGACTGTCAGTTTACAAGAGAGAGGAGGAACTCAAAACAAGCCACTTGCAGCCTTCTTCGCAATCTGGTAAAACTTCTCCAGCTTCTGTACTACATGGGAAAACGAATGTTACAATAGAAAATGAGCAGCGCTAACTTGAGGTGCAGTATTGATTTCCCCCCCTTAGTCTAGTTGGAGACCCTGTCTGTGTTGACAAGATGACTGACAGCTCTGTCCTCACAGGCCCTGTGTGTGGGTGAGACCTCATCACATTCGACCCTAAAGGCTTTCTGCTCACACTGGAGGCTAATAGTGGTGCCATGTAAAACCACAACAGACCTGAAGAAAAGAAGCTCACTCAACAAAACAGCCACTCAAACCACCACATTTTCCATCAACGGAGATGAGATTGCAGGGCTCAATGTCTTGGAGATCAGCTGTGCGATTGAGATTATAGCTACTACATATGAGAGATGTTGTTTTACCAAAGGGTTTTGGTAGGAGACGAATTGTGATGATTTTAGCTCAGCTGGCCAATAAAACATCGGACTAATCTGGTGGATGATAAATGGAATGCGCACCAAGTAGAAATGCCAGTAGGTTAACCAGCATGTGTTACATTTTAGGGATGTTTATGAAAATAAATAGAAGGACTTAAAGTTCAAATAAAAACTGGAATTTTCCATCCTCACTGTTGGCTGGCGTTAAGAATCAACACATGCGCACCAGGTACAAACGTTAAATTTAATTAGGCTTAGATTTCCTCCTTCCGGGTATGGAATGATAAATGCTGTAGTGTTCAGTTGACGTGCCGTGAAAAAAATAATCACTTGGTCTGGTTTTTTGTGACCCATAGCTTTGACTGAGTGAGGAGGTGGCACTGAGGCATGCTGGGACAGGCTGTGAGCTCATTTTCGTGGATGTCCAGGTTGTGTTTTCCACTTATAATGAATGTACAAGCTGGACCTCATGTAACTGAGTTTAATTTATGAATAAAAAAACACCACCCACCCACGCATGGCACATCTGACTAGATCAGTGTTTATGATTCTGGACAGGAGTACCTCAAGCGTGATCCCCGGTATGGACAAGAAAGGTTAGGAAACATGCAGTGAAGAGCAATTTAACAACATCTGGGACACTCGTCACACCAGATTAAACATTGGTTGTACTTATTTTGACCACGTAGCGCAATTCAGACGTCTCATTTGTATTTGTGCAAGGAAAAATACTACTGCCAAAGCACATCTCCTGGATATACACACTTCAACGTGAGTGGTGTTTGAGACTACAAAGAGCAATCTGGGATCTGTTGTTTTAGTTTACGAGCTTTCGGATATCCCTGATTCACTGCAGTATCCAGCTGGAGATGTATGTGGAGATGTGCGTGTGAAGATCTGGTACCTTACGGTAGAAGTATCTGAGTATTTACACTAACATGGGAGGGATCAGTGCAATCTGTAACTGAGCAAGATAAATTAATTGAAAAATAATGAACCATGTGTGGATGACGTAAATCAGGTTTGTATTCCTCTTAAACTATTCCATATGCTGATTTTAACAAATCATATTTTACATAATATCTGACAGAATTAATAGTCTGTGCATGTGGTGGATTACATTTTCCACACCAATAAATCACATACATGCAATATGCTATTCTTGGAACGATTCTCTAATTAATGTGGACACTAAGCAGTGACAAAATCCAATATTTCAGCAATATATTGTAATTTATCAGACCACAAATGCTGGACTATGCCTAAACACAACAGCCATAGTCATTTCATTCTATTTAAAAAATCTTTTCACAGATGTAAAACATTTTGCGAATCTGTAGACAATGAACCTTGATTTTCAAAGCTTAGGAGCAGTGCCGTATAATCAGCATCCTATTAACATATGTAAATATTCCTCTGTCTTAGGCAAAGAGTATGTAAATATGCTAAGACTTGGTCGTCACTATACAAACACCACACTAGCCCGTTTGTAATTCCAGTGTTGTCCCTTACCAGCCTGCATCAGCGTCTCCATGGAAGAATGAAACCCGGCCATTTGGAAGTTCCCCTTCTCTCTCACTCTCTTTTTTGTCCTTGTCATACTCTGGCAGGTGAATGACAAGAGCAGACATTTAGCCAACCCTGGCATTGTCTGAGGAGATAGATCACCCGTAAAGTCGTCAGTTGAATTTCCCCACAGTGACCACCCTCACACAGACAGGCGGAATTGTCTGGCTGTAGTTAGTATTCATTTCTTCTGTCCGCAGACAGTCGGGCTCTGGGTAGTTATTGTTGGACTTCTTCAGGGCAGTTCCTACAGGCCTTCATTCGCTTGCCTCACTGACAGTGATTGTTAGTGAAGTGGTTCTGCCTTGGCTGTGTTCCACTCACAAACACAATGAAATAAACATCAGTCAAGAATCCGATTCTAAATGGTTTCCATACACCTTGTAGACCATGCTCTGGGTCCCCTGTAATAGATAAGAGGAAGGGAAAACAACTAATTCTTGCACGGTAAATAATACGATTTCAACGGTGGAACTATGTTAATTAGCTGGTTTAGGGTGATGTCATTGTTTCACCAACTCGATGTGGACATAGTGTATATGGTCTGCATAGAATGGAGCTCAATGGAAACCATCTATGCTGCTAAAAAATTGTCCTCTATTACAAGATACTAGCAAAGGCAGTCAAAATACACACTTCTTCCTTGGTATTAAAGTGTGCCACTGTTGTGGCAACAAAATTGGGCCCTCCCTTCCATTAAATAGCCATTTGTCACCATGGAGGGAAATGATGTGTACCATATGCCCTCTTCAAGACGGCACTGGATCCATCTTGAGGGTTCTCTGCTTAGAGGGCGCTGGAGTTGGATGAATACATGAACCAGTCTTCACTGACACTACTACTGACTGACAAGATAATGGACCTACTCTCTCTGTAGGCTTCACCTTTCAAAGGAGATGAAATTGGCTGCCTCCATCCTCAATGGAATACCGTGGGGTTAATGTGAAAGAACAGACCCGCAAGTATGTGGTTTGTTATAGTATTATATTATTTTTTTCCCATCAAGTTTGTGCATGATTTGTAATATATCTGGATGTTCTACTTGTCCTGGCTTTCTTGTTAACCAATCAGAAAGTGCGTACACCTTGAAGTATGGACGATGAATAGTTTCATTCTGTGGGGGGCCTTCCTTTCACTCCAACAC
The DNA here is from genome assembly GCA_030340665.1 of Neosalanx taihuensis. Classification (NCBI taxonomy): domain Eukaryota; kingdom Metazoa; phylum Chordata; class Actinopteri; order Osmeriformes; family Salangidae; genus Neosalanx; species Neosalanx taihuensis. The sequence goes on from CM059290.1 coordinate 6,260,041, forward strand.
ATTCTTCAACAGGACTGACACTTTGGAGGAGTGGATGCGGGCAAGCTGTTCGGCAATAAGATTAGCATAATGGCGTCATTAATTGTGGCTTCCTTTCACTTTGAATAATAACAGCTGGTATAGGCTGTGGCCTCCAGTCATGAGAATGGGGTCCACACACAGCAGTTAGCATCGGCGGCTAGCTGGAGACGTGCAGGCTGCCTCATTAGGAGACTCCTGCAGGCCTGCTTCTCAATGAGGGCTTGGCTGGCTGATGCTTCTTAACGACTAGCTGGATGTTTACCAGTGAAGGGGGCATTCAGGTGAAAATTATTACACTTATCTTCCCACACTCTGAGCTGCATAGCTCTGGTGCACCGTTTTAGTCCACAGGAACCCTTGTAGTTCAATTGTACAGATCCCTATGAGGCAAGAACCAAAAGTATTCAAGAGATTGTCAAGGACTGGAATCTTTTCACATTCTAAATTCTTTCTCTGTACTTGCCAGTGTTCTGGAATAAATGGTAGTGAGTTTGTGAAGTGGTTGAATCAGGATGTAATGAGGGGTGCGGGACTGGTCCTGAATGAGCAAACTCAAGTTGTCTCCGGGTCTTTGATTTAGGGACAGCGAAACCTATTCAGAGGGTTTGAATTATAATTGGCTCGACCAGCAGCATCTACAATATCCTAAGAAGACACAGTATTTAAAAGATCCACTAATAACAGGACCACACAGCAATCTCCCTGAATTATTATGATGGAGACCATTTTCACTATGCTACAATGATAGAAATTGGAATTCAACCTGCGTAAAGACCCACTCTGCTCTCCAAGGATTATCTGTCTGTCTTCCAAATGTATTATTTGATGAGAAAGACCATTTGTTCTTGTTCCTCCATTGTTTGAGCACGTTTAGATAAACCACATAAATCTCACTGCTGCATGGACTTCTGTCCCACAATCAACAATTAGAAACACCGGTGAAGAATGTGAAATAGCCCCTCAGAGATCCCCCTCGACATCCCAGCGACTTTAAAATGTTTACTTTTCACCCTGACTTTGCAATAAAGACTTCTGCTAAGGATCATTCAGGAGGGCCCCGAGTGTAGCGGCTAAACACTGTTCACGATGAAGGAACAGGCTCCGGAGGGTTCGTCTCGAAGTTATGGAAAACCAAACACACTATAAGGTCTAGGTGCTGCTTTTGTTGGACTACAGAGTCTGTGATGAATGACAAAGTCAATTAAGACTTTTGCTGGAATTCACCCACCCAGGTGCAGCATTGTGTAACTGTCATTAAATGATCGAACGGGAAAGGATTTTATTCATTTGTCTTCGCTTTCAGTTTCGTTAGCGTACGAGGCTCTCACTATACAACGTCAATCCTCCTAAAATGCTGGTTACATTGTTATAGTTGGATGCCTCTCGTTTCGGCTTGATATCGCCGAATTAATTTGGGATGCTGTGACAGTGTGGTTTGTTGTTTTGCTATTATATCTGCCAAGTCCTATTTTCCAATGAGGAAAGTGATGATTGATGAAGACCCCAAGGGAAACCTTACTATATGCAGCATCAATTACCACAGCAAACTTGCACAGGGAGGCCAAACGCCACGTCAATAAACTTCTATTTATTTTCAACCACTGCCAGAATATTGTGCTCTGATCCATTTCAGAATCCACAAAGACTTGATATTACAGTCAGTGTGTTTTAATGAACAAGTGAATCATGGTCAAACTCAGTTACCTGAGTAGAGGAGCTTCATCATCATCGTCTCCACACAACAAACCTACAAAGTGTTTTACTTGAAGAGTCTTGCCGAGCAGAGTTGGGTTAGCGAAGGCCTGAAATTCAGCCATGCCAGTGTTGGTGTGGTCTTGCCAGGGACGTTTCTAGGATTGAAAGAAAGGGGGGGCTTAGCCCCTGGCATTTTCTGTCAACGGGGTGGGGGGGGGGCTGGGTAGTCGCACTGTAGTCCGATGCGAGCTAGCCAGCGATTCCCAAAGACATCCGTTTTTTACTTGTTTTTCGAGTCAGCCCACCTAAAACAGGGCTAACGACGCCCATGGGTCTTGCTATGAGATGACTGGAATGCGAATCCTGTATTCCTGGGGGGTATTGCACAAAACCAAGATAAGGGATTAAGCCAGGATATGTTGGGTATCCTGGCTGAATTTAGCCTCAGGTCGGTTGCATGAAAGCAGATCAAACTTAGCCTGGTCAAGTTACCATGGTGATTTATTCTCTGCAGCTAGCCTGCTCCGGACCAGGCTAACAGCCAGGCTAAAATGTATCCTAGTGATTCACCTGTATTTCCACCGTCAATCCTGTGAGGAATTCATGTGTTTTACAGCATGTTCATGATCTTTTTAAATATGTTGCATCATTTTAATTATACTGCATTACATATATATAGTATATTGTCATTTAATTTAAATCTACAACAGTCTTTTTATATTGATTTAAGTGGTATTATTATTACTCTGGCCAAGTGTTATATTGATATGCTGATGAAGACTGCTTGTCAAACTGCTGTCAGAGGTTTCATAAAGATGTGTTTTATTGCAGTACAATGAACCACCGCTATATCCCGGTTCAGTACAGTGAACCCTCACAATCTCACGGTTCACTTTTTATTCGCTACTTCACGGATTTACCTCGTGCATTGTGTTCTGAATTCTGATTGGCTACAGTCTCTCCGCGTCTTCTCTACCTGTGCATCAATAAAGTTGCAGTTTACTGTAATATGTACTGTACACGTACGTAACATTCGGACGTGTACAGTATTTTAATTCAGAAAAAGTTAAACTTATGGACATGCTTAATTGTAGCCCAAATATGACAGCTCCAGAGGATTGTACAATTTTTTAAACGCATTAAGCCGGTCCGCTATTGTCTGCTAGGCTTATTCTCTTTCTTTGATTATGGCTTGAGTATTGCCTTTCTTAATAATATCCTTCTCCTCCTCATAAAACTCCATCAGGAGCTGTTGTTCTGTGGCCGTGAAATATGTTGCGTGACTCTTGTCCATGTTCTGATCTGTGATTCTGTGAGCGATCACGAGGTCTATTTAAGAATGCCGTGAACACACATTTATCCTGACTACCTACACCTGGCTTGACATAGCCGCGCCTTTTCATCCTGGCTTGGCAAACGTGCAACCAATTAAGACAGGATACGCCGACCAGACTAGGTCAAGCCGCGCTTGCTCAGTTATCCTGGATTTCTTTATTCTACTTTTGTGCAATACCCCTCAGGGTGTGCTGTTTTGGACACATCATTAAAACACTGCCCACACTGATCTCCCACATATAACTGTCAATCTAGGCAAGACTGAAGGCATAACATGGAAAACATGATCAAGTTCTTGTACACAGCCCGGGTCTGAAAAGCAATGATGTCACTAAGACTGTCCATTACGCTATACCTTGATTAGAACAACAGAGGTGCTCACACCATTGGAAACCAATGGGAAATGACTTGCTCTGATGAAGAAGCCGAACCCATGTTTGTCTGCCCGCTCCCCCATCTACTGATAAGCTATCAGAATCAAAGAATTGTTCTTTGAAAAGTTACTTTACAGAGAACAAAGTTGAAAAGACAGCTGACCGTCTTCTTGAATGCTGAAGAAGACCCTACATTCATTCATTTAGCAGACGCTTTTATCCAAACCCATCTAAACCTATCTACCTATCTTTTATCTAAACCCATGACATACTGTGGGAGTGAGAGAAAATCCACAATATGCTGTCAGCTCTATTGCTGTGTGCAATGGATGAGATGTGGATAAGGGTTGAATTTGTGCTCAGATCGTGTGTCTATCGGGGGAAGCTGGGAACCCAAGTGTAATAAAAAAAACACCAGTATTCTTTGTAAAAAAAAAAAAAGAAGACAAGAGCTTCCTGTATAGAACACAATGCCCCTGCCTCACACCACCCCCACCACCACAGGACATGCTGGGATAATACATTACTCCAGTTCAGGGTGAATTATTTAATGATGATATTTTGACTTTCCTCCTCTTAGTCCCCTGCTATTTACTAAGCTTTTAAATGTATTTTAAATGTATGCTAACTCAGCTGCATGCCGTCCTGGTTAAATAAAGGACCGGTCTCCAAGCCAACCATGTTATACTGAGATCCAGCACATCCACTTGTAAATATTTAAAGCTCTTCTGCAACCTGTAAACAAACCTGAGCTCATTTTCCTGCGGTACAAACAAGCAAGTCATGACAAAAACATCCACACAACAGACGTATGATTAAGACAGTGGAAAAGAGTTTGTGATTACACCATGATTACACTGCAAAAATCCATAATCACTGGTGTTGTGCACACCACCTTCTTACTGAGTTTAAAGAAGACATGAAACAAACCATTGCTGTATCAGCCATCCGAATCCAAGCCCTCAGATGTACCAGAATGTTTGCAAAATGTTCACTTGTAAGATCATCTCCTTGTGATTGGTTTATTTATGGTCCAAACCTCAAGCATGTGGAGAGGGATAAGAGAGAGGAAGGCCTGTATTGGCCGGGGCAGATGGAGACCATTCTCTCCTCTCCTTTGTCGCAATTAAACATGATGATTTATTCTGAAAATGTTTTGAGATCGTGCAAAGAATATGAAGTAGTCGATGGAATCAATGAGTACATTTGTTTCAGTCCGGCTACAAGGCTGGCCCCATGTTCAATGACCTATCTAGGTCAAACGAACAAACACTGTCTGTGAGAAGTTTGGGCTTCTATAACACTGAATACAAATTTTCAAACAAACCTAGTATCAAATACAGCACATTACCCATACTGCACACATATGCATACTTATTCGAACCATCCTGGTCCTCAGTTTGCTTATATATCTGGTGTTCATAAGGCCTCTTTCTAGCCATGAATCATTAGAGGTACCTTGCACATGTGGCCTCCATGCTGTATACGAACCGAGGAAAGCATTGTGTATATGGTATACAGATGTTCATTTGAAGGGTCATTTGCTGTTGATCTTGTATTAACTCAAGTGTTTTAGCTAACTGAAACAACTGTAATTTATGATCTCTCCAACGTCCAGGAAGTTGTGGGCCGTGTATAATTGCGAAGAGCGTTTTTTGGCTTTCGCTTCGCCCCCGACACAACTCTGGACAATGTATTTCAGGTCAGGGGTTCAACAACTGGTAGGTCACTTAAATCAAGACGCATTACTCAACCTCTGCTAGAGTTCAGATTTACAGCTCCCTGGGTGTATTAACATATGTCCTATAGCGTGTGCATCATGTGACTCTAGTCATCACGTGCGCTTGTTAGAGGCAGAAATACACGGTGAAAGTTGATCAACTTCAATGAACGAATACTAACAATGCTCGGTCTATTGCTGAACCTATTTGGTCACAAAGGTGTCACGGAGGCTTGTGTTTGCACCTCTGAGAGTTCCCTGCAGGTGTGGATACAACAGCACCCCTTGATGTTAATTGTACGGTTCTCACATCGCATCAATAGAAATGTCATTATCTTTGAAAGTACACCGAGAGCCACCGGTGAGTCAGTAAAGAAATTATGTCGCTCTGGTATACTGAAAGTGAGCACACTTCCTACGCCTTGTCCAGTTGTGAATGTCAGACATTCTGTAGTATACTGTACTGTATTATGCACGAGAGCATGTTGACAGATAGCTTTGATAAAGATCCAGCTCAGCAACAGACGGCCGTTATTGAAACATTGTGCGTCCTTTCTGATGTCTGGCCATTGAAGTGTGCAAGTTTAACGGATCCCACAAAGATGGCAAAACAAGAGTAACGTTTCTCACCGACAGAGTGCATTGGTTAGATATGGATTCATGTTTGCTCTGATTTAATTTATATCTGAAAAGAACACATACATCCACACTTATCAAACATGCAACGGAGTGGACTGGAGCATGCAGCTTGGACTGTTTAGAAAGGCCACAGCTTGAAGGCAATCTTACGCCGGTTTGAAAGAAGCTTCCAGAAAACAGTGAGGAGTCACACAACTCCCTATGGTGTTCCACATGACGTCGTTTTGCTCAGACGAACCACATTTGGAACTGCATGCAGAACGTCTAGAGCAGAGCGGGCCTTTTAAAAGGACTTCTATGGGCGATCTTTCACACGTTTAACATGTTGGTCCGTCATTTGTCTCTCCATTCCCAGATTTGCTGTCAAGATGTGTCTGGCCAAGTTCTTTGACCTTGAAGAACAAAACTTTAAGAAAAAAAAAAAAAAGCTCTGTCTACAGGAAATCCTGTTCTATGCATTTAAGCACCAATGATTGGTGGTCCTGTCCCAATGGGGGATTTAACAATAAAGGTCCCCATTCCTTAATGAACAACACCTACTAATTTTTTTCATACTTATACCATGCATTTAATCACACGATCATAAATGCGTTACTTGCGCCATTAAATGGATCTTAAAATGATGGTTCATGTTCAGAGGGTCCTGTGAGGAAGACAAACTCGAGTACAAAGATTTTGAATCCAAACTCCGATTTCCTTCACATTTTACCTGAAACCTTTTTAGAACCGTTTGTTGAATGAGTGATTCCAGTAAGTCATGCCCATCACACACTAGCAGAAACAAACAACAGCTATCTCTTACATTAGACTCTTTGTAAGAAAGATCTCTGAAGGAAAAATGATCTATTTTCAAGAAAGTCATTGAACATTCCATAAGAGGGCTTGATGGTGTAGAGAGAGCAGCTATTCTTACAACCCCAGTGTAGCACTCAAATGAAGAAATATAGCTAGTTTTACACTGACAGATTTATGACTAGTGTAGTAGGGTTAACCACCAGTCACATTCAGTTAAACAGCACAGTTAAATCCAGAACTTAACTTATTTTGGGGGCAAATATGTTCATAAGTAATTATTGCTCCAAGATTTTGGGTGCTCTCTGACACTCTCTCTCCCAACACATTTTGAAAATACAAAACTTTTTACATTAAAGTTCACATGTTCATGGAAAAAATTATTAATGGCTGATTTTATGACACCTACTGTACAGTAAAGAAAGAAAGATGAAGACTTACTGAGAAATATTCCATAGCGAGGATGTGGACTTTTCCCACTTAGACAAAACTGTGACGAACATTAAGCTGAATCATGTTTATACAATGCCAAGATTTATATTTCCAAAAAATGCATACAGTAATATATTTTGACGAAACGAAAATGGAAAATATCATCGTGGGTGTTCAATTTATTTCTTTATTTGTATCAAGAAAAATGAAGGAATCTTGTTTATGGCTCTCAGCTTTTTCCTTCCTTAACAAAATAATGAATCCTTTTTAAACTGGCCCACAGCTGTTACACAACTATGAGAACTGTCACAGTTAGTGTCAATTGAGCCTTGTTGAAATCCCTCCCAATTCGGTTGATGTGGGGCTTTACGTCGGTTGATGTGTGAGCGGTAGCTTGGAGTGCCTGATACAGGCCTGTGTTTGGGCCACTCTCTCCAGCAGTGTGTGGAAGCTCTTTCCCTCCTCGCTGCAGAGATGGAGATATCAAACCGTGATACAAAAAAATCGAGTGAAAGGCACTGATTACAATCAGGCAAGTGTGGAAACTATGGGATGTTTGAAATAGAAATTAAATGTGGACACTTTGCCTGACTTCTCGCAGTCTCTCGCTGTTTCGCAGTCCTGTTAATGTTTCAATTGTAGATGTTCCCTGTAAAATTAAAAACATGTCCATGTTTTGTACAGATTAGTGGTCGTGCCATCCAAATATGCGCTCCATCAATGTCACACCGTGAACACATAGTAGCTCTGCCCCTCCGCAAGTCCACATCCAATCTCAAGAGAATGGCAACACTAACGCTTATCAGGTCTCAAACGTTTGCTGTTGCCGACTGGAGAAATGTTGAGATGGTGGAAAATGGTGAAAGAAAATCCTTGAGTCCAGATCTGAAAGGGTAGGTGTTGTCAATTCGAAGTGGAGCACATCATCGCCAGCATGTGTGAAAACATGTTAAGTGATATCAACAAGGTGACTGCGAACAAACTCCTGCGAAAAAATCCTATTTATCAGCAAAAGCCTATTCCCTAAGTCAACCAGAAACATTGCAGAACTACAAGGCTGGCTGTTTATATCAGCCATAAATGCCTCCATAATTCTCCAGACCCACTGGTCCTCATCCAAAACCACAGATTTTTTAGAACTTTCCATCGGAATTCCTATCAGAACTGTCAGGGGCCCCCGGAACCCTGGCGCTCAACATTCTGAAGCCCATTTGCAAATTACCTCCTTCACCAGAGGGACGGGGATAGAATAACATGCAGCCTGCTCTGCATCCAAGAACTACCTGGGTCAGCTACCGCACAAAGCCGAGGAGCAGGGCAGGGCTACGGGGTGTCAAAGCTGGCTAGCGGAGCTCTCTCTGATATGAGGCCTGTTGCACCTTCACGCTCACCCCATCCGGTGTTCTATTTCGGTGGGGTTCTTTGCATTCAGGTGTCCAGAGTTATGAACGTGACAGGCTGGAATAGACTCGCAGTGTCCGCGTTCCACATTTGCATGATGGATGGCGGCAGTGTTGGGCTAGGACAAGCTGTCGGCTCTAATGGGTCTCTGAGGAGTCCAATCAGCCATCCTACCACTTTCTGGATAAATAACGAGCTGTACGGTTCCACTCTGGGGGTCCAGGAGGGACCGGCAGCACCCTCACAAAAATAGCAGGTCCCCTTTCAGCACGTTAATGAGCGTAATGGGGAGTGAAGGCAAAGAACCGGAGACGTACACTCCTAAAATACCTTCCACATTTCCCCCCCCGACCATCGCGGCCTCTCCGTCAATTTGTGTGCGTTCACAAGGCAGCTAAATGTATGATGAAGGGCAGCGTAAGGTGTGCTGGCTCCTGTTCAAACCACACAGCCACGACCCAGACAGTTAGTTTAACACCATATGCAGGAAGAGGCTTTACAACGTGACTGGCTCGGTTTTAAACACAAGGTGCTAAAAAGGCAGTTTGATGAATATCTACTCAGAACACATTTTGGGAGCCTTTTTCAATAGGCAATAGTGCTCAATTCATCGCGTATGAAATGTAAACACAACTTCATGGTCAAAATAAAGAAGATATTTATTTCTGTAACACTGTTTTTCAGACCGCGAAGACAACAGAAAAGGTCAGACTATAGAATCAAGTTATTCTTCGAGACACTGAAGAAGAAAAAAAAAAAAAAACGTACAAAAAAAACTATCAATGCAAATGATAACACACACGGTTACTGGGTTCTCCGGGTACACCAAAACAACTCTGGAGAACGTTCTCGCTATCTTCTTTTTACCACATGTTTCCAACATAGTCCAAGTAAGGTTAAAGAGAGCGTCAGGGTTGGGGAGACGTCTAATTCCACTGTCTTCTTTGGAAGTAACAGATGTGTAGGTCCCACTGACCATAGCACAGGTGGCACACCTGCAGGACAGATGCAGCCCAGATGCCCTCATTATGAGGAGTCTACGGTTGGGGCCATAACAAGCACGGCTCCCTAAAGCCCCTCCCCTTCCACAAGGCCCTCCGTCTTCCCTTGAAATGAAAGGCCAGCTGCCTGGGAGTCTGGAGGAGCGCCTCTTGTTTTGACAGTCTCTGCTGGATCCCCACATCCGTCTCCCTGGCTGGAACTAATCAATCCTGACGCCCACTTCATAAGCCTCCCCGGCCGCACCTGCTGCTTCTCATAACAGACACTGTGTCAGTTATGCACAGGGCTGTCGAGCAGAGCAGAGGGAAACCCCCATACCACCACTGCAGCCAAGACACAATCGTGTCTCGCTGTGACCAGGGCGCTATTTCCTGCGTGGAAGTCTCCGACGTTGCTAGGTGACCCCGGTGTTCATGAGGCCCCTAAGCATTGTGGGGCTGCATCTGGGCTGGAGTACCAGGCGGACATTTTGAAGAGGCAGGGATCTTTTTGTTGTTGTTGATGTTTTCCTACTTTTTCTGTATAATAGGGACAATTCTGTTGTCACAATGTCCAATTAACCTACCACGTGCATGTCTTTAACGATGGGAGGAAGCCGGAGTGCCCGGAGAGAACCCACGGTAACACAGGGAGGACATGCAGACTCCACCTAGAGAGAACATGGTCGAACACGAGATTCAAACTCATGATCTTCTTGCTGGGAGGCGAGAGCACTAACCGCTCTGCCACCGTGCCCCCGAAGAGGCAGGGATCTTGGGAGTGTGGCTGCAGCCTCCAGAGTCATGGCCGACCCTGAGTGCAGGGGGTCAGAGGTGAGCTGAGGATTGCCTGCAGGTTAGACTGACCGGGCATCTGCCTGGTTTATTTCACTGGATGAAAATCCACATATTTGACTACCGAAATTGTTTAAAAGCACCCTTTTATAAGGTTTAAGCATCTCAGCAGGTCACAGCGTCAGCAGGAAAGCGATTACTCGGTTTGATTCACTGTCACTCCCTCTCACACCGGGAAGCACGCAGGGGTTCCTGCTGTGCACGTGAGTGCGCGTCTGTGCAAATTAGACAGAGGGACTGAGAGAGAACAAAAAAGGAAGAAAGACAGAGGAAAGTGTTTGTGTGCGGAGAAAAAAAAAAGCGCTGGTCTTAAGAAAACTGCAGGTGGGGGGGGGGGACTGCATAGATGCAAAAACAAATTACGCTGAGCGTTTCCAACAATGTGGTCAATCAGTTTAGGTTTGAACTCCGGACATGTGCCCGTTTCTGATATATAGTCATACAGGAGTTAAGACACAACTCTCCCCTGCTCTTAAATATTAATTTTTAATGTACGGAAATAGTATAATTCAATGCATTCGAATAGAAAGTACAGTATCAGTACGGTATGTTGTATTTTTCACTGTCACTATTGCATCCTAGGGCGGACCAAACTTGATTCACAAGTTTTTAGGACTGTGTCCATACAGTTTCTTCTTGTTTCAAACATATATGTTTTGGTTTCCACAAACCTCTCACTACGATTTAAAGCCTATGGTAAAAAGGGGCATCTTTCCTCATGACCTCCAGTGCTATAAATACCAAGGACCTTCAGGTTCTTTAATTAGTCCACAGCAGCAGCCTGGTTACAGCACAGATACCTGAAGCGTATATATCTCACTAGAACAAACTACTAAATAAGGAAAGACAATTTCCTTCTCAGAGATAAAAAAGAAGCCCTCTTCAATAATATGAAACAGTGTCTTGGAGAGGTAGGTGCCCTATTGTTGAGTCAGGCATCTCCCACATGATCCTCATCTTAATGCTTCTTCTATCAAGCAATAACATCGGCTCTGCAATCCAGAGAGGAGGACTTTGCCGCGTCACGCACAGCGATCTGCTGCAAAGACTCGGCATGTTCGCTTCAAGCGCCTGGCCCACGTCGCTCAGATCAAAGCCGCGATAGGTCGACGGAACATTCCGCAAAATATTTGCTTGATAACAGCTGGCAGATTTGCCATATAACAACATAATAGGAAAAATACCCTCATAAGGAAATGGTAAGACCTCGCTTCACCAGAGCGGGGGCGCTCCTGGATGCAAGAGGCAATATCGTAACATGATGAAGTGGCTCAGGGAAATGCAAGACAGATGTTATTTATTTCCTTGGGTGCTGGACACAGGGAATCCATGACTTAATGCTTTATGCGCTGATGAAAATGTGCATTTATTGATAGAGCAGCAGGAAATCAGATTGTATGAGATGTGAATATCAATGTGATGGAAAATATTTGGGGGAGTTCAGAGGTTTATGATGAGAACATTTTGGAGAACGGTTTTGGGATGGTCATCCAGCTTTGCCTGAGCGTGCTATTTGGAGAAACTAAATAGGTGATTTATCCTAGACTATAAAGCTATAGTGCAGCCTTTCAGTGAATTAAAAACGCTTCATATGGTTCAGCAAAGTCCCTGTAATTGCATTAGAATTTAGGGTCTGTGAATGAATATTCTTGGTAATTTGTCAAATGTTTGTCATTTTTTGGTGACAAAAATGGTTAATTGTTTTAACCATTGTTTTGCGTGGTTAATTGTTTTAAAAAGAGATGATTGTTTACATTTCTATCCAACCACTTTTGTTTAAGGTAGATTCTACCAGAGAACTCAGATTTCAGGCAAACAAAAGTACTGGAAATCTGAGTATATTACATATATTTGACATGCAAGACAGTAGATGATATGTTTAGAATTTGTGAGGGAAAGGAACAGTGGTGTCTGTTAAAAGTAAAGCCTGAGAAAGAGGCAGATTGATTTTGGTGCGTGCTTTCATAGCCCTCCTATCTAGCATGTTTGATCACTATTCAAGATAAGAGAGGCACACCTGCGTTCTGGAAATGAAATTCCAAATGGAACGGACAGTCCACAGCCTTGGCGCATTCCGAATCAATAAGTAACCCCGGGGCCCCATGGCGAGTTCAGCTTGCGGAGCAACCAGGGCCGGTGCACATGTGAGAGCCATCACAAAGCTAACCTCTTCCTTCTCAGGGTAGGGCCTTCTGCTTGTCAGCGGGGCTTCAGTGGCGACGGAGAAGGAAACACACCAAGCAGATGTACGGACTGCGCTACTCTACCATGTGGGAATATTTACATGGCTCTCGGTGTCGAACGAAAGATGAAAGTCAACGAGATCCGTTTGAGCTGAGTTTATGACACTTTTTAGCAAATTTGCTGGAAAACTTTAAATGCGGTGTAAAACTTGTTCCACAGCATACTAGGCCACCCTATTAAGTCTGGGATCCGCTAGTCATAAGAGGCGGATAAGAGTACAGACTGTACGGATTACTGTGCAGAACCAACAGGCAGGCTCTGGAGAAGAAGAAAACTAGCAGACTGATGAAAGCAGAACACAATTTTATTGTGGAAAAGCAACATTGGGAAAGTCTATTCTGGCACATTGTTTTTGTTTTTCGTAATACAAAAAGGAAAGGCTACAAATTGTGATCATTTATACAAATACAACAACTTTCCAAAAATAAAAACTTTAATTTACTAAACTCTCTGAGTGCTCTGTGAGCCATATTCTGCAATAACCCACTGCTTTGAAATCCCTGAGCAGAGACATAGAATTAAACGCTTCCGATTTCAGTCACACCAATTTGTTCATGAACAGTTTAGACACAAGAGAAAGGAGAAAAGTGATGTGACATGTGTGTGCGTTTGTACAAAGGACTGGTGATTATCCGACTCAAACTTTTACTGTTACATCCAAAGGGGTGATTTTAGCCATGTACATCACAGTGTTAACACAGTCACAACCACCACAACTGATAGACTCACAGCCAACTGTACTGAAACCCATTATCAAACCTTGAAATACCGAATAACTAGTGTTTTCCTATCGACAGACACCAGGTACACAACAGGTGGAGGGGTTTTAATGTTAGTGTAGGAACAAGGTGCCTTCCATGACAACAAACTCTTTACAAAGCACTGTACTAGACCACTTATGAAGTGTACAGATCCTATCCTTCATTTAATCCCATTCAAAAGGGTTATAAAAAATAATCTGACTCAAATATTCCTTCAAGAAAAAAAAAGAAAAAATTGAACGTGTATATTTAGGTATTAGCCAAAAAGGTCATTTGTAGTTGCACCATATTGTCTGTGATGGACTGTTACCGAACATCTTCCTTAATTACAGATTTGAAACACAGTTCCAGCTGGTTTATATCACAAATAAATAACTCATATGCAGTAAAGACATAGACAAGGCAGATATCTGTCTGAGGACAGATGGACATCCCTCCGACACCCCCATACAATGCCATAAGAGGACTTCTAATAGTCCCATGTACGTAAAATAATCTATTAATGAACTGTGTTTTGATATGCTGACAACAACAAAATAGAAAGAATGTATAAAACTGAAATGTTAGTTCAGGAAGAGGTAAGGGCAAAATGCTTGCCAATTACTTTCGATCAGGACCTAAGCCAGACTTGTAGAGTCCTCAGCCTCCTGAGTCTCCTCAAGTCTGACTGCAGATCTGTCACACCAGCAACTGTCGCTTCTTGAATCATATATTACGATTAATTTACACAAACAAATACAAGAAAATGAACATTACCAAAAAGTATTACAGTTAAGGTTTCCCTCAGACATACTATGGCTGTGCATCATTATAAAAATGGAGTGCTTGGGTTAGAGATTGCTATTTGGTTACGAGAACCGGTTTAGAGATTGTTCTGGTCTTTATCTTCTAATGTTCATCAGATATCTGCACATGAGTCTGTATCTGGAAGAGAACAGCCCATTCTCTCTGCTCATGGACCGGCTGAACCTTAAATTAGTTGAAGCAGGTGAACACTAGTAGCTAGTTCATAACATCTGACTGTACCCAACCTCTAAGAGCAGCTTTAGTACCCAAGGAAACACTAGTTGCACGCAAAGGAGCAAGTTATCATACTGTACCAATCTGCTTCAAAGCTCAATGGAGTCATGGGAAAGATTGAGTTCATATCTCGGCTACATTTAGCTTAATGTTTAATGTTGTTTAGTTGTGCACCTTCGAATATTAAGGCAAAACAGAAAATAACTGACAATTACAAAAGTTTTCTTAAATAAACACCACGTGTACATTAATGGATAAAAAAAAAAAAAATCCTTAAAATTACTTTGGGATTATTTAATTTTCTAGTTAAAAAGGTATCAAAAGTCAATTGAATCTGTTTCCCTTTTATCTGTTATCACTCTTCAACAACATGCTACCTACGCTGCTATTAAATTTAAAGATATGGAAGATATGGATTGGTTTGACATAGGAAGTATGTGAAACAATTCACCGGATTAAATTCAGTTTCCAGAAATATTGCCTTATAACCTAATTTTGAGTTAATGGTCAAAGCAAAGCTACTAATCCTGTTACTTCCAATTATTTGCCTCATCTTCCACTTATGTGCACAGAAGTGTTGACCAATACTTCATTAAGTGGTTGTAGAAGTGAAATAATATCTAATGTACTGCTCTTCCTTCAGATTCAGAACGTTCATGGGCTTTCATCGTTTCTTCAGCTTTGAAACTTGCACTGCCCCTGGACAGACTTTGCCCTAAACGACATATTTATTCATCAAAATGATGAAACAATTATTAAAAAAAATACATTTCAAGTATGTATCTATGGCCTTCTTCAAGTTAAGTGTTCTGATAAAGAATCACAGGTCCTGTGAAGGAGGTTTCTAGAAAGGCATCCAAGTGTTGCGTGCTTCACAAGGACCAGCCCCTCAGAGTTCCTTCTGGCCTGGGGAGAGCTGGGGCGGATGCCAGTCAAGGCCTACGCTGAGCCTCTCTCCTTACTTCCTCCCTCCATCGCTCCTCAGAGACGAGCAGGGGGATGGGGCAGTATCCTCCCCCAAGCTTGGTGCACAGACGGTGGGCTAGGCTGTTGAGCTTGCAGCCGCCTCAGGGCCCTGTGGTCCTCAGGCCCTGCTTCTCCATGATGTTCCATAGCTTGCGCAGGTTGGACTGGGTGATGGTGTCGTCTGGCTTCAGCTGTAGGGCTCGGAGGTAGTTGGCCTCTGCAGCCTGTAGTTTACCGTTCAGGTGGAGAATCGCTCCCAGGTTCATCAAGGCTGCAGGATACTGAAGGGAAAAAAAGGAAGCAAAGGAATTCATTGTCTTTGACAGATAAGATAACATAATCCTTTATTTGTCCCGCAGTGGTGAAATTGCAGTTGGCAACCGCTGCAGGGTACAGTACAGCACTCAGAGTAACAGTTTAAAATAAAAAAATACAAATTACAAGCAACAGGGAATTCTATCAAATATGGAGTTAAGGATTGGACAGACCCTGGTTCAGTTGTTGACATAAACACTTGATAAAGTTGGCATTACTGTGCTCTATTTAGACAGATCATTCCACTGCTTAGAACATTCAGAACTTGGAATGTCATGAGGCTGACAGCCATGGGTGAGTGTTAGGAGATAAAAAATGCAAATAAGTGTCATATCTACATTCTGTTTGAATCCATTTACACGTTTAGCTTATGCATGATTGAACAGGGGGGTACTCCTTGAAGGAAATTGCGTAACAGTCTCCTATCGACCACTGTAAATATTGATCAAGCCTGAACTGTAAACAAAGAGAAAGGTGTCAGCCCTTGTTGCAAATCGCTCTGACATTTGGATGTTTACGCCACTTTGACAGGATATCCTTTCATCCTCAAAGTTTCACAGTTCTGGCATGATATTTGACTGGCCTGGCCTCAAGACTTGCCTGCGTGAGACCAAAACAAAGAAAAGAAAAAGAAAAAAAGAAAGTGCTGTCCTTGTTCGAACCATTCAAAGAAACAGTGCCAGTCAAAGGGTGACTCACCAGGACGAGAAAACAGAAGGGTTTACTGTACGAGGGTTCATGTTCGTGAGTCACCAGTGACCCAGAGAGAGTCTACATCTGATCCCCATTTCAACCCTTAGATTGGAAAATATATTCCCCTCTGCACTAACAGCTACTGTACTAGTCCACAGCCACATACTATAGCAGGGTGTTTGTTCATAGTATGAAATGCAAGTTAGATGTCATTTCAATGCAAACCTGTTAATACAATAGGGTTGTATTTCAATAATATGAAATACTGGTGTTCTTCTGGATTCTCACAAGGTCTCTTGTTAAGTTGTGTGTTTATGGCGTAAGTACACGCTTGTCATTGGCTGCCAACAACAAGCCAACTGCCAAACGGAGAGGAAAAAGAGCTGTGTTTGCCTCAAACCCGAGGATATAGATAACCATTTGACCTAACATACCAGTCACACCTTTGTCACCCTGATCTTGACCCGGTGATGTCATTATTGTAATCCTTTAGGGCGTGGACAGACAAACACCCACAAGCCCTCCGCTGCCCTGAGTCTTTTCCTTAGGTTGTCCACACTGCGCTGTGTAGGAGATCAGCTCTGGGCTGGCCCGCTCTACAACACTCATCGTGTCTGTTTTCCCAGTGTCAAGGTCAGATGAGTGATGTGCCATGCATGAGAATTTCAATGGGAACAATATGTCCAACAGTGCTTCTCTTCTCATAGGGGAAATTAAATTGATTAATAAATCAAAACAGCCTCAGGAATGATGCTGTTGTCCCATAGGCGGCCCCTCTCACCCCTTGACGGACATAAAATAACACATTTGCTACAGACTTCCTAGCCAAAGTAAAGGCTGGCATAGCCGAAATTCCCACTTATGGCTGACTCAAATGTGTTTGAGCCTTTAATTGTCAGACAAAAATGTAGACCATTTCTGATTTAGTCCTGTTTTTGTAACGTCACTTTGGCCTGGGGTCATTATAGAACTACACAATTATAGAAACGCTCCCCGAGCTAGAGCAATCCGTCTCCCCAAGCAACCAGATTTGAGCTAAGAGGCCACTTTGAACTAGGACCCGGATATATTAGCCTTTATTTAACCCCTTAAAGTGAAGATCAAGTTGCGCGGACCAATTTGTAAAATGCAATCTGTGCTACAGATCCGTTTTGAACATTTCAAATATGATTTGAGAGGGGCACACATCCGTGCGAGCACCAGCACGTATTATGATATATGGGCTCCACGTGTGTTATTGTTCCTGTGTGGAGCAGGAGGGCTTCCTACTGTGTCTGAGGTGAAAGCCCTAGCAGAACACCAACAGAGATGGCCTGTGAGCAGTGGAACTGAAGCATTCAGAGGTGCAGGAGTCACCCAGACCACAGAGGATCGGAACCATGGGTGCTGGCTCTGGTTTCAACGCTCCGACCTTCAGAGGTCAGCAAACCGCAAGCCGCATAGAGGAACAAAAGCACCCCTCCTCATTGATTCCCTACTCCACTACTTTGTTTGGCTTTGAATGGATCCTGAAACAATTCATCAGTATAAACATTTGATATGTTTACACTGTATATTTGAAATATGTTTCAAAATTATATTGAACATATGTCCACGTAGTGCAAATGCAGAGATTGTCCTGCTTTCCTATTCAGTGCAGCTTGGTTAAAGCATCAGCTCCCAAATACCAGCCCAACTTTCTCAACTCTCTCCCCCAACTTTGACCCCCCTCCAGAC
This sequence comes from Neosalanx taihuensis, assembly GCA_030340665.1. Lineage (NCBI taxonomy): Eukaryota > Metazoa > Chordata > Actinopteri > Osmeriformes > Salangidae > Neosalanx > Neosalanx taihuensis. The sequence goes on from CM059290.1 coordinate 6,278,000, forward strand.
ACCTTCCTCCCCAGCCTCCCAACCCTTCCCACCGTCTCTCTCTCTTTCTCCCTCCTAACCCTTGACCCCTGGATCCTGCCTCCCCCCTCTCCCCTCAAGTATCTCGGCCATTTCATTTCCTCTGGCGTGCAGTTATAGTACAGATGTGGAGTATATCAGCGTAGGGGAAAACAGCTGCTTTAAACCATGAATGTACAGTTTAGGAGGGAGGGGATTGGCCGGTAACAAACCTACTTAATCCTCAGAGTATACCAGGTAGGGCATATCTAAGGAGGGAGGGACTAGCAGACATGAATCCCACAGATGCTGCTGTTTTAGGGGGACCACTGCTGGGAGACTACCTCTGTCAGGCTCCAGTAACTTTGGTGGAAACCACTGGCAGGATGGAGCGACACAGCATTGCAGTTGAACACTCAAAAGAAGTGTTGTTAATAAAAGCCAGCCCTTAAGAAGCACGAGCCAACAGCTTACTGAACTATAGTGTTGAATGACAAATAAAGATTGACAAGAAACATGGTTCAAGTTAAGTCCTGCTAGAACAAAGATTCACTCCAAAGAAGATTGAAAATGGTTCTCGATCATAACGGTCTATCTTATCCAAAGTTATGATATTTGGCTGAAGTTGACTCAAGCTCAATTGTTTCTAAGCTTGGACACCAGAAGTGTTTAGATTTGCAGATGCCAAAAAAAGCTCAACAACAAAGCTTCATGGATGATCTTCCAGAAATGGCCATGGACACTGGGAAGACCAAATACAATCTAACAGCTATGACGCTCTGCTTACTTTCAGTCACCGTTGACGTTTGGAAAGTCTAAATCGAGTGTAAGATGAAGATTTACCGACTAATCCTTAAAAAAAGAAAGGTCCTTCAACCTCTCAGAATCCAAGAGAAATAACCTGTGTAAATCCTGTATCAAAATGGCCGACACTACGAAGCAGAGCAACTGCAGACTGTTTGCAGCACAATTATAGTAGAAGCCTCTTCTCCACATCAGGGATCTGGATTAATCATATTAATGTTGCTGATTTATGGATATGAGCTCTCTGGTTCACCTTGGTCTCTCTGGTGTCTCTAACTGGTAATGTATTCTTTTCAAATGAGGATAATGAGGGCTGTGCCAGTGGTAGGAGAGTTTGGGAGTGGTACTCGATTAGGAATTAAAACCTCGCCTCACGTAGGAAGAACTCTGGATAATGTGCATGTTTATCAGCGAACCTTTTAAACAGCACCAACAAATAAATAGGATTGATGTGGGAGCCACTTGGTTAACACAAAGTGTAAACTGTATTTTGCACTAAACGTTTTGTGCTAAATTTTAAACTGGCTCAGCACAACTTGTAGTAGTCTGAAATTGTCCAGATATCCTTTGCTACTCAAGAAGTCATTTCTTCTAATCAGGAATATAGCAGAAACGCCACAAACCTGTATACCCATGAATCACTGGAAGACAAACAAGTTCTACATTTGCTTTCAAATAACCTCAACATACCCCAGGTCCCAAATTGACTTGTTTTTAAGTCACCAAAGCCCCATGGCTAAGTGTTATTATCATTACTCTTCCCACCATCAAATTACACCCGCCTGTTCTTTGAAGCTTCTGATTGATGTTTCACTAACAAACCTTTAAGCTGGGGTACAAGCAAGCGAGAGTCTTTCTGATTTGATCCTTCACAATGGGGGCCATTGTAAGAGAGCGTTCAGGCCAGCCTGAAGGCTGCTGATTGCTGGGACAGCCACCCAGCCTGTGATTGCAGCTGAGCGTCCATCATGGTGAGTAATAACAGGGTCATTAGCACGGTACTCACGTTGGGTCTCAGGCTGGCCGCTCGTCCGTAATACTTCTCAGCTGCCTCATTCAGACTGGCCTGTCTGCAGAGAGAAAAACACACGGAAAGCAACCATCAGTCATCTTTATAGCTCTGACTTCAGAGGGAAGACCTTGACCTCTGTGTGTTCACTGGTCACTGTGGGCCAGGGCCAGGGCAGAGCAGGGGACACTTGGAGCCAATCACATAGGCTGACAACAAACCCAAGTCTGTTGGCAGGCTCTGTGTAGTTAACAGGCTGATGACGTTGACCTCAGCATCAGGTCACCATCTTCGACTAGTTCATGTTTGTACAGAGATCATTATATTTCTCATGCATCACAGATTCATTCTCAATAAACCACTTCAAAGACTATTAAAGTCCCTTGCGGTCTGTGGTGTATCAGTGATGGTGGTTGGTAGGAAGATGTTGGATCTATATTTCAGTGTGGGAAAGGATGCTTGGATGAAGGGACTTTGGACAATATGTGAACAGTCTAGACTGGAATCAGGGAAATTGAGTTCTTCCTTCCCAGTATGAGGGAAACAGTCTGCCAACAAGTCCAATAATAGAACTGGCAGTGACTACAGGTAGACAATACATTACATTTAGTCATTTAGCAGACGCTCTTATCCAGAGCGACTTACAGGGACATTCCCCTGAGGCAAGTAGGGTGAAGTGCCTTGCCCAAGGACACAATGTCATCTGGCGCAGCTGGGATTCGAACCAGCAACCGTCTGACAACTGTGCACACTGTGTAACACACTTTCTCTGAAGACTGTTGTAACGTCATTACTGCCTGACGGTCACTATCTATATTTACATTCTTGTGCTCAATCAAAGAAGGTCCTCTCACGAGAGACATGATTGAGACCTGAGCCTTGTAGTGTCTTGATTTTTTGGTCAGAGGTCTGGTCATTTCTCTCCCAATCTGCAGGTTGTTAAATACTTATTAAATCCAGAACTCAACTGAACTGTCACTCCGTTTATGAAGAGACGAACCAAACACTTTCTTCAACACTACTAACCCGATGCCTTAACCGCTCAGCCACCTGACTCCCTGAGACAGTGGTTCTCAACCCTGGTCCTCAGGGCCCACAGTCCTGCATGTTTTAGATGTTTCCCTGCTCCAACACACCTGATTCAAATGAATGAGTCACTATGAAGCTCAGCAGAAGCCTGGTAATGACAATTCAGTTGAATCAGGTGTGTTGGAAGGGGGAAACATCTAAAACGTGCAGGACAGTGGGCCCTGAGGACCAGGGTTGAGAACCACTGCCCTAAGACATCAGGACAAACGACTCCTCGCTTCATCCCCGAGGACCCAAGGAATTTACTGTCTGTAGTTGGTGCTATAAAAGCCTTCATCCAAGCAGGAATGTCTTCCACATCTACGTACACAACTGCTTCCATGCCCTCTACCTGGCCGCACGACTCTTCCCTTCCCTTCAGCCAAAATACTTTTCCGTTTATCAATAACCCTATAAATCAAAAATAATTTTACAGCTCACAGCTGCGTTTCACTGATGGTAGCAATTGTCTCATTGCAAACAGTTTAACTTTGACAGAGTCAAGGCCAGGCCCAACACGAGCTGGCTCCAGATTCCTGAGTCGTAATGATAAAAGGGAGGCCAGCCTGTCTGAACTGAGCTTTCATTAAGGAAGTCTGGCCCTATCAAAAGGCGGTCCTCCAGAAGCCCCCAGGGAGAAGGGTCACCGTAACATTGGACGACCAATAATTCACCAACGGAGATAATCCTCCCGTGTAAAATAACGGATAATCGACATATTTGACAGGTGGAAGGCTGAGAAAGACCAATCGAAATATATACGCAGGGAAAACAAATGAGGTCGGGGGAAGAAGAAAAGGAAAAAAAAGATACTCGATACTCTTGTTGGTTGTTCAAAGCTTCCAAATCCTGGAGCTCCACATGTGACCGCTGCAGTTAGGTTACAACAGTAGTGGCTGGACAGCAATGTATTATGATGCTTTCCTTGTGGGGTTAAGTCCCGCTGTGGTGTCAAAAGGAAATGAAGGGGGGCTCTGGTGCGAACAGACACAAAGAAAATGTGGATGCAGATTGTCGCAACTGCAGGTTTACATTCACTGTCCGTTCAGAGTGTCGGCTTCCCTCCTGACCTCTCTCTCTCTCTCTCTGACGTGAGTCAATGTGACAAGAGCATTTTATTTTGGGCTACTAAACATACCCGATTTCTGCAGTCTTGGTCTGCCAACCACAACTGTGTGTTTATGTGCCAGAATAAAATGTAGATAATAGTGTTTAAGAAAGAATATCTTGGGAATTACAGTAATCCAATTCCACAACATCGTTATCACATTTCGAAACATATTATTGGATGTTTGATGGAAGGGGGCCGCTCTGTAGTCCCCATAGCGATTGGACCTCCCAATCCGAAAGGGATAAAGGTTTAACTGGAGCAAAGGACAAGTAACTAAAAGAGCTAACAGTTAAAACGGCAGGGACCCTCATTCTAGACCCAAACCTTACACAATCTACACCAGCACTAACCCTTGGGGAAAAAAAGTGACACAATCTAATATACAGATGTTTTGATATACAGACTCACTGACTCAAAAATCATCAATCTGGCTAGATCCCTACAACTAAGGTCAACTTGAAGAACATTCCCTCTCAGCCCCAGACGGCTATCTGAGAGTAGATCTAACGCTAGCTGACATCTCAGTCTACAACGACGAGACGCTTTTTGCTCAAACTAACGACCTTGTGTTCAGTCTGGATGTTCTGCACTTGGCAGGCAGTGTTATGGCATCACACAGTCAACAGTCTGACTCCCAGAGGACCTCGGGCCCTGAAAAGGCCAGCATTAGCACATTCCCCCCGGGCCTGAGCACTCAAGCGGCCCTCCCTCCCCACACCGCCCTTCACTTCCTCCAACGGCTTCCACTCTGCGGTCCGTTTGGAATAACGTGCTGATTGTTTAAAGAAGGCTGGGGGAAACGGAGAAAGGAAGCAAACTTGTCCAAGACTGCAGAGGCCCCAGAGAGCAATGAGAGATGTTTGCACATCTAAGAGGACCTTCCCTCTGCTAACCTTTACTCCGTCCTCCCCCCGCACCCCCTCCACTCCTCCCCCACACCATTTCACTTGCATCCCCACCAACTGAGTGTCTTCCATGTCTGCGTCCAAAACAAACACATGAATAACATGAGCTCCAGAAGAGAGCCAGACTCCATGCCAGCAGGGGAGCGGGGAGCAGGAGCTGGTCCTCTTCAGCTGCCAGGGGTCTTCCCGGAGGGGGCTCCCTGCGGAGAGGCAGGCCATAGAGGAGCCCATAACCCTGGATCAGTGCTAGTGGGTGGGAGTGTGGCACCAGATGAATGCAGACGCAAGCTGCAAACGCCGTATGAAGATGTTTTCTTTATGGATTTAGTCAAATCGAGTGAAGAGCTAAACGTCCTTCTGCAGGACTGGAGCGATTCTAGACAGGTAGGCTCGAACTGACGGCTTTTGAGAGTAATAACTTCCCTCACTTGTTAGGGATTAAAGCAAGTAAATCTCCAAACTAGGGAATATAATATTGTTGGCGCCTAGCGCCCTCAGTCTGTGTGGCACACCGTACCTTGGCACATGGCTCTATTTACACATTTCCACTCGCGGCTTGAGTTGAAATACACCAACAGCTTGCAGCCTGCAGGAGAATTCTGACTCAGAGTCACGAGGCGTACCTTGCTCTGGTTTTGGAAGCTGCTTTTCATGAATGAGCCAGGAAGAGGAAGGGGGGAAGGTAGGGAGGGGAGAGGGACAGAAAGGGAGGAAGCGGGAGAGAAAGCGTTTGGGAAAGAGAGAGGGGGGGGTGGGGAGTTCCGTCTAGGAGCTCCCTGGCTGGCGCAGCAGTTGAGGAGGGGGATCTCTACACATGTCAAATAAACCACTCCGGCCTCGGAGGGCTGTAATCCTGGGGGGATCAACTGCACACTCTCCAACCTCCATACACTCCCCCTCCGTCAACAGCCTATCCTCCCTGCTTGGAGTGTGACTACTGGACTGAGTGTCGGAGGATGAATAACCACTACCAGTCATGGGTGGCCCGGGTGGTGCTTCCCCTTCCCTTCTGAAAGGCTCACCTGAGCATGTGCGCTGCGCTGAAGACGACGTCAAACTCCCCGCTGTCCAGACGTGCTGCCTTCTCCGCCATCTCCGCCGCTTCCAGCAGACGAGCCTCTTCCAGTAAAAACTGACCTGGAGGAGGGGAGGAGAGAGAGAGAGAGAGGAGGGGAAGAGAGAGAGAAAGAACGCTGTATCATAAAGCCGTGTCCTTCCTCCTGACCATCGGCTGAAACACGAGACACAAGCACGCTGCCCCGTCTTTGCTTGGCCTTGACTCAGCCCATTGCTATCATCAAGACGGTTTGAAGCCATAGCTAGTCTCCCTGTAGGTATTTCTGGCAAGTAGGCCATGTCTATGCGTATTAGATGCAGCTGATTGGACCCAGCCAGGGTCTAGACCCCTCTCTGCAGGCTGGATATGAGACCCTGGATGAACCCAAGGTGGTCTCCCAGGGAGGGTCAAGTTGAGACATGCATAATCCTGTGTTGATTTTGGTGAGCTGGCCAGTAGACACAACCCACTAGGCGAAACCAAGCATACTTTCCTAAATAGCTGTGGAGGAAACTGAAGCCTGCGCTGAAGGCCTGAGGTGCGGAGCCCGCCACGGCCCTGACGGGGCTTCAGAGACGCAGTCAGCACAGCCAGCACAGCCATGGAAGCAGATCAGATTCTTTGAATCAGCTCCGTGTTATTGGAGTGGTTAGGAACATTTGACAGCAGCCCCTTTAAACGTCCAGGAAAGTATTTTACTGGGCAGTCACTCTCGGTTGAGGATGCATGCGAGGGGATCTAACGAGGTGTGTTGAATACACTGGAAGGCCCACACACACAGATTCACACACGCACAGATTCACACACGCACAGACCCACACACGCACAGATTCACACACGCACAGACCCACACACGCACAGACCCACACACGCACAGACCCACACGCACAGACCCACACACGCACAGATCCACACACGCACAGACCCACACACGCACAGATCCACACACGCACAGACCCACACACGCACAGACCCACACACGCACAGATCCACACACGCACAGATCCACACATGCAGGCACACACACTTCTCACAACAGCAGATGCAAAAACTCAACATGGAGCACAGCAGCATGTCTAGGGTGGCGGAGGGAAACCTAGTTCCCTTTCTTCATCCTGTATTGACTGGCAGGAGGATGATAAAGTGTGTGTGCGTGTGAGTCTGTGTGTACGTACGTTTACATTTGACATGTATCTCATTTAGCAGACGCTTTTATCTGCTACGCAGTACAGACAGTTTGTTTACCTTAATGGCGAAGACACGTGAAAAAACAGCCATAGTCACTCACCATAATGCATGTAGCAATTGCCTTTCATTGGGTCCAGTTGGATTGCCTTCAGAAAGTACCTCTCTGCTTCCGTCTTCTGGCCCTGTGAGGAGCAGTGACACAAGCTTAAGAAACCCTTCCCGGCCACAAACCTACTCGGACACTGAATCATAAGCGGATATAAAACACATGCATGGGTGTTATTCTTTCAACCCTTGCGTGTCTTCTTGTGAAAGGTTTACAGTCAGAGCGCACAATGTCCCGCTTGGCACCAGTCGGCCGCACGACTGAGGCCGCGCACTCGTTCATTACACAATTATATCTGTTCAAATTAACACTCGCTCGACCACTTAGAAACTGTGTGTAGCCCGCACACCATGTGGAGGAGAGAGAGAGAGTAAGAGAGAGAGAGACAGAGAGAGAGAGAGAGAGAGAGAGAGAGAGAGAAACACAAACCAGGACACCATTGGAAAGTTAAGCTGTGTTCTTTTTTTTTGTTCCGATTTTTTACAGGATTAAATATATATATATATATATATATATATATATATTATTGACCCATGGAAACTGAATACATTTCTATGTTTACACTGAAAAAAAGGAAAAAAATAAGAAAAATTGTTATTTAAAAGTGTTATGAAAGAGGCACATATGAGCGAGCAGGCCAGTCCTGGTGGAGTAGGAGAGACGTCCACAGGAGCTTTGCCAGCTGCAGTCACGAAGCCCCGACCTCAGCTGGACATCAGCTGCACTCAAATCAAGCGTCAACAGTGCATGTTTGCCTCGCTAAGATCATAGCAGTTATCATGAACAAAAGGAAATCGTGAGACAAAACTCCACCGGAGCACAAATCCGTATCCTTTTATGGGGAAAACGATCAAGCAAACGAGATGTTAAATCCCTGAGCACATCTGCGAATGCAGTTAAGACTGTGTAGACTGAAAGCACTTCATTTGAATTTCAAACGTTTGAATTGACTCCCTCCAAAATGCAAATAGATTACATCTTGGTTGCTGTTGGTTTACCCTTCAATCACGTAACCATTTTCTACTTTTGAATATCCTTCCTGATTCCTGAGGTAAATGGAGTTGCTATATGTTTACCACAAGTTCTGGCCGTGATCGTGAGGGCAAGAGCTCCACTCTGAGAGGAACCAGTTTGTTTTCCCACTCCAAACGCCCTAAAAAGTGAAACTAAGTGATAAAGGGCCAGCTGCAAAGTTCTAAGCTCAGAGTGTGTTTTCACATCAACACGTAACAGAGGACAGGGGAAAGCTGACGGAATAATCCGTTGTTACAGCTGACATGGAGAACAGAGAAGGGACGAGAGCCGTCTAGTCTAGCTCTCTAGACGAAGGGGCGTACGGAACTCAACAGTGTCGGACGCTAATTTAAAACTATTTTTTTTGCCGTTCACATTCATTGTTTATGTTGTGTTTGAATTCTTCTTGGTTTATTTTCTTACGGAGGTGTTTGCCAAGTCATCTCCTGCTGCCCGGCTGGAAGATCAATCCTCCCGAGCCTCTTTATGTCTACTTATCGAATTGTTCTGCCTGTCAAACCCAACCTCAGCTCAGTTGCTGTTGGTTAGTATGCAGGTTTGGCTTACATTCCTGTGATAAATACTAGTGGCTGAACTGTCTGCCTGAAATCTGTTATCTCTGAGGCTATTCGGTGAGATGGACAACATACTGGAAATATCTGAAAGTCAGCCAGCCCTCTGGAAGGTCAATAGATAAATGTCAACCTCCCAATAACCATATCCCTCCCCTTCCCCCCTCCCCTTCCCCCTCCCCCCCTCCCCTCCCCTCCCCTCTCTTCCCTTCCCCTCTCCCCTCCCCTCCATTCCCTCTACCCTCCCTCTCCCCTCCATTGCTTCTCCCCTCTCCCCTACCTCCTCTCCCCTCCCTCTCCCCTTCCCCTCCCCAGCTCAGCTCGCTGCTGTGTGCATCTAATATTCTGTTTTCCCATATGGGCTGGGCTGTTGGTGCTGACCCTCTAATCTGCAGGTGGCATCAGACGCTGAGCAGATGCAGTCAAAGCTACCTCTATCCGGAGCTCTCAGGCTGTGACTGTGGGGCCTTGATGAATGAATCCTGCTTTGGATTAGACCAGGAAATGACTCGGGTCCAATTCGACCGGCACCAGCAGGGAGTCATTCATCACGAGCCTCGCCACCCCTCCCCCTCCCCCAGGGTGTCCAGAGGTGCAGCAGGGTCTGCCCAGCAGGAGGACGACATCAATATCCACAGCTTGTTACCAACCCTGACCCCCCCCCCCCCCCCCCCCCTTTCCCCTCTACTTCCGCCACCCCGCTCCCCAGCATGTGCTCTCCCCCCTCAGAACCCTCTTCGATCCCTCGCTGCCTCACCCCCGGCAACAAACAGTCCCCCCCCCCCCCCCCCGCCCTTTCCCTAACCTCCCTGGGCCGTGGCCCCCAGCCCCCTGACTCTGATCCTAGTCTCTGCCCTGAACCCACACCCCCTGACGGGATGGAGGCGTCCCATCACTCACAGTTGGGGGAGGGTTGGGGGGTGGAGGTGGGTGGGGTCACTCAGCCTGTGTTGGGTTTGATCAATACTAAACACGGTTGTCAGAGAGTACACAAGAGTGCCAGCAGGATAGCTGTAAGGAACAGTGAGACTGATGGAAGCAGAGCTCATCAAAACATTCCGGAACACCACATATCCCAGGGTAAAATAGTCAGGTGAAGTTTTCACATTTTAAATAAATTAAATAAAATTTATTTAGCAGACGCTTTTATCCAGAGCGACTTACATTAAGTACAGGGACAATCCCCCTGAGGCAAGTAGGGTAAAGTGCCTTGCCCAAGGACACAACATCACTTAGTCACAGCCGGGAACCAAACTCAAACCTTCCGATCATGAGGATCCTTAAGTCGCTGAGCCAACTGACTCCAATTTTAGGCAAAACTATTAGTTTTGGGGGACAGGACAGCTTAATGGGACGCTGGCGAGTGCTGACAGTTCGTTGGCTTTTATAACACTCTACTTCGCGCCCATCATTCTCTCTCCAAGCATGAGCCCAGGATTTCTATCTTTACCCTGGATCTCAAAAGCCTGAGGTCTCAGCTCCTGTCTGTGTAAAGGCTAACAAGACTGTAAACCTGTCAGAAGGACTCTCCCCCCCCCCCCCCCTTCTTTGTCTCAGAGAAGGGTAGGTGAGGGGAGGAGAGAGAGGCCGGCGTGCATCTCTGTTCTCACCTACCTGCTTCGGAGAATTGATAACTCCTGCTTAGGCCGAAATCACCTTCATGCCTCAGTGAGTTCTGTTTCGCTTCAGTGAAAAAAAGTGAATCAACTCAAAGAGCAAAACATATTTTCCTGTATATTGGATTGTGTTGTTTACCCAGAGTTCTGCACAGACAAAGGTCAGTTTCAAATATGTCCCTGTGTCCAGGGGCTTCCGTTAGAGCAGTGGTCTTCAACCCTGGTCCTCAGGACCCACTGTCCTGCATGTTTTAGATGTTTCCCTGCTCCAACACACCTGATTCTAATGCATGGGTCGTTATCTAGCTCTGAAGAATCCTGGTAAACGATCATGCATTAGAATCAGGTGTGTGGGAAGGGGGAAACATCCAAAACATGCAGGACAGTGGGTCCTGAGGACCAGGGTTGAAGACCACTGCGTTAGAGGCCAATTCACGTTAGCTAATCAAGCATCTTTCACAGCCACCACCTGAAGACATTCTTAAAACTACTAAATCTTTTGAGACAGAGAAGAATCCCAAGGCAATAAGGACAATCCACCATCCATCTGTAACCATTATATCCTTGTGAGGAAATTCTTGGAGACTGATGAAGATAATATTTTGTGTGTAAAGGAGATTAAATGTACTATGTCATGATGTGGTAAGGAGCCGTGAGTGTGTCTGGCATGCTTAAAATATATGCATTTATATATGTATAAATGTCTCACATCCTAAGAATTAAAAGAGTAATCAGTACATAAAATGTACAGATCTCATAAATTCACATACTTACTGAAACCATTATTATGTACCGGTATGTTTTTACTTAAGTACATTTTTGTACCAGCATATACAGCAGACTCATGTTTAATTAATTAGGAACAAGAAATGTAAATGTAGGAAATTGCAGTTTGATAATGCTAAAGTTGTACACGCTAAGCACACTGTCCAATCATCTCTAATGAATCATGATATATTGACTGGTATCCACAATGAAAGAAAATACAAAACATCAACTGCAGCATGCCCCAAATAGGGATTTAAGAAGGGTATCATTTTACCATCTGAGCCGGATCCCTTTAACCCCTCAACAGAAGGGGGACTTAAGGAGAGCTCAGATTCCGTGCTGGAAATTACAAGAGACGTGAGCAGGAAGGGCCCAGTCAGTCTGGGAAGCTCCAGAGCCCATCCTAGCTTCCAGGGCCCTTTGAACGCACGTGCATCCTGCCATCAGAGGCCCGACTCTGGCCGAGAGAGGCGGGGGGGAGGCGACACCCCCATCCTGTTGATCCCCATCTAACGCTCCCATGTCTCCTCCTCTCATCCTCATCCCCACCCAATCCACTCAATCCACCCTGGCCCTGCTGTGTCTGGGGACGGATCTGATTGGTCACTGTGAGCTCATGCACCTCGTGCCGTACTACTAGATTAGATTAGATTCAGTTTTGTTGTCATTACGCATGAATGAATACCAGGAAACTAAATACAGTTCAGCATCCAATCAGAAGTGCAAGAGAAGCAGTTATATACAGGTAATTTAGATGAGTAAGTTAAGTACAGATTGGTTACATTTATTATTATTATTACACACTCCTAATGTAGGAGAGACTCCATTGATGTGGAAGCAGTGCAGAGAGGTGTGCGAAGCGGGGCCGAACACACAGGAAGAGGAGAACCAGGGAGAGGAGAAGGAGGGAGATGAGGAGAGGAGGCGAGGCTTACCGTGACGGCCAGTAGCTTGCCGTAGGTGAGGTGAGCTGGAATGTGGTCTGGCTTGGATCTCAGTGACTCCTTGTACCAGTGCTCCGCTTCAGACAACTTGTTCAGCCTCATATAGGCCTCTCCTGTAGCGTGGAGGAAACGCAAAGGTCAGGGGTCGGGGGGGTCAAAGGTTGAGGAACCACCCATTTTCGTGTTGGAACGAGAGTCAAGCGGCTGAGCGTTGAGAGAATCGGGCTAGTAACAAGAAGGTGGCGAGATCGAAATCCCGGTTGCGCCAACATGATGTCGTGTCCTTGGGCAAGGCACTTCACCGTACTTGGCTCAGGGGGAATGTCCCTGTACTTGCTGTAAGTCGCTTTGGAGAGGAGTGTCTGCTAAATGACTCCATGTAAACAAAAAAACGACATGAACGGAGGAAAACCCAGCAGGGAAACATTCCAGCCCGCGACTGAATTCGATGAAAAAAGCTCCGCTGAGGTCAGGCACGAGGATAAGTTAACGATTTAATTTCAGCGTCTGCGATGAAAACCGACTCATCGAGATCCTGTCAGAACAAAACACCATTAGTTGCTTTATTTATGTAAAGCCCTGAGTCACGATAACAAACCGTTCATGCAGAGTGGAGTGGCTTATTTAAAAATAAATATGTTCCGCGGCTGTGACGCTGCGGCTCGGTGCTGGCCAGCGATGAGAGCAAAGCTGTCTGACTTCACCGTGGCGATGGAGAGATAAGGAGCTGACGACACAGCTCTTGATCCTTCCTTCCACCTGACTAAACACAGCTCTCTCTACTTTCCTCCCACCCTTGTTTTCGGAGGGGCGCCGATAATAGGGGACAACAAGCCAAAACAATGTTGGAAGTGTAATGACTTAGTATAAACCAGCCGAGCCAGAGGACGTAGCACGTGCTAGGATTCCTACATCAACACAGAAACACACGTCCCTTTTCCTGCTCCGCACCCACGGATAATTAGAGGACATGTAATCTAGACTGGTGGAGGATTGAGCCTAATCAGTTCGCTGACAATGGACTGAGATTAGCAGCAGGTGGTGATTACCGATGAACTTTCGCCCTCTGATATTATCGAGACCCCACTATCATTCAGGGACTAGTGCGACCCTAATATGCATCAAAGGCTACACTTTGGCTAAACCATGAGACTGTTTCAACAGATGTAATCAAGCATGTAGTTGTAGATCAAGTGAATTGTTTTTTTTTTTCTCTCTATGTTATCAATTAGCACAAATGTGTGTGATCAGGGGAAGGGAGTAGAACTAGAGATTATAGGGGCATGGTCACATGGGGCATGCTCACATGGTCGACACGGAATCCAAAGTGACAATTCCACGGAATTGGAAACCACCGTCGTGGGGTAGAACATTCCATGGTGCACCAGAGACTGAGACGGGAGACCAGCAAAGAGCAGACGACTCCCAAATCGGACGGGAATCAAACTCCACCCGCCTCGCCCTTCCTCTTGCTGTCTCCCTCGTATAAGCAGCAGATTGATTAGGCTAGTAAACAGATACGAACATCTGACAAGTATTCACAGGGTTTCCTCCAGGAGTTTAATCCGAGGAGCCGAAATTCCACCACCCAGTGCCTTTTGCTTTGTTGACCTACCACAGCCCGGGCAGCTCTGAAACTGACATTGTGACACATCTCAGCACCTCTGTCAAGATTAATTTGACTCCACTGGTTGGCCCACTGTTGGGTGGGATTACACTTTTCCAGAAAGCGAGAGAGGGTGTGTGTGTGTGTGTGTGTGTGAGTGAGCGAGCGAGCGAATGTGTGTGAGCGTGAACGAGTGTGTGTGTGTGTGTGTGTGTGTGTCTGTGTGATAGAGTAAAAGGAAGAGACAGACAGAAAGGGGCTTTGAAAAAGCTCAGAATGGCTTTTGACTGACAAGATTGTGAGGGGAAGCAGAGGTCACCTGAAATAGAATATTATTGTTTTTTCCCCCCATTCAAAAGTCACAACTTAGTCCGCAGCTGTTTTCACATGACTGTAACCCGAGTGCTCGGGTTATTATTGCAGCGTGAAGTGAATTATCAGTGTTAATGCACTTTAGAAGACCCAACATCGGGGGCTCAATGGGAATGCTGAGCTGCCACTAAACAGACAGACTTTGAAGCGGCTTCACGTGTGTTTCTGAGAATGTCGAATCCCCCGCTGCTCACTTTGAAAGACCTTTGGAAAATAGAGCACCCTCAAGACTAACAGCCCGAAGCCACAGCACCTTAAAAAACCTACAATCTTAGAAACCGCGATCTACCTGATATACCAATAGTCTACCATCCGAAATCCACAGTCTCCTTTCAAACCGCCAGTCCACCTCAGGGGAAGAGTTCATGCTTCAGACGAACCGAGAGGCTCAGACCTGGGACAATCAGCGCCGCTGAATCCTGCGGACTGTGGACGGAGCGAGGGTTGACTGAGCCCTGACGGAGCGAAATTAAAACACAGCAAACAGCAGATTTACAGCAGCGCTGCAAGCAAGCTCAGCACCCGGTGAAACCTCCATCATCTCCTTCAATCCCTCTGTAATCAGGTTTGCAGGTCACATGGTTCAATGTGCACAACTGGACTCACCCATCATGTTGTAGAGGCTTTGAGGTGCAAACTGCCTTGGCATTTTCTGTACTGCCTCTTTATACACCGAAATGGCTTCCTGTGAAAGACATGAGAGAGAAGTTGGAGACAAGCGGTCAGTTTGGAATCATTTGTCACTTCTCTCTGGACAGGTTCCCTCTTGCTTGGGCAGTGTGGCTCCCTGCGGCCCTCCAGCCTACCTCTTGGTGGCCCTGCTCGTGTAGCAGCTTGCCCAGGTTGTACAGGCAGCTGGTCACGGAGCTCTTGTGGGCATGGGGGTCCTTCAGGTTCTCGTCAGGGATGTCCGCGCAGGTCAGGAAGGTTCTCCGAGCCTCGTCTAGACGGCCCTGGTTCATCTGGATGATGCCTGTGTTCAGGTAGGCCGCTAGGGGGGGGGAGGGAGGGAGGGAGGGAGGGAGGGAGGGAGGGAGGGAGGGAGGGAGGGAGGGAGGGAGGGAGGGAGGGAGGGAGGAGAGAGAGAGAAAAAGGGAGGGAGAGAGAGGGAAAGAGAAAGGGAGAAAGAGGGAGGGAGGGAGGGAGGGAGGGAGGGAGGGAGGGAGGGAGGGAGGGAGGGAGGGAGGGAGGGAGGGAGGGAGGGAGGGAGGGAGGGAGGGAGGGGGAAAGATAGAGGGATGGAGGGGGAAAGACAGAGCGAGAGAGATAGAGGGAGGGAGAGAGGGAGGGCGAAGGACAGAGAGAGGGAGGGAGAGGGAGCAAGGCAGACAGAGGGATGGAGGGTTAGAAAGAGAAAGAAAAAACACAGAGAGAAAGAGGTCCATGACTAACTGTAAAAAAAAAAACTTTCCCCAGAACATCCCCTTTAAGCCAATATATATTCTAGACTGGATGTGCTTGAGTGACAGTGGAATAGGCTGTCACTGACAGAAGCGGTTGCCATGGTAAGATGTACAGTACGCTGTACATTTAGCTTTCTCCTCTACTGCCCCTCATCCATCTTAAAAGGTCCCATGACATGCTCATAGAAGCTTCATACATTCTAACGTCAATAACACCATCTGAACAACTCTGATCGGGTTACTCAAAAGAACGTTGAAAGGTAGCATGCTTGTGGTTGCACCAACAAAACTGTAAAACCAACCTGGTTGGAACCTTGTTCCAGTTGCCAGTCTACCATTACAGTACATTGAACATTGAACAAGTTACTCATTCTCTCTCATGCTAACATTCCTTCCATCTCCACCACTTTAGTTCAATCAATGAAGGGTACTGCCAGTAAAAGACAGCTGAGTGTTGAGTGAAAATTACAGTTTAAACATCATCTTGATTAGGATTATAATTACTCTCTGCATGACAAGGAAGGGAGAACTGTGAAAGGGCTATCAGAATATCATGGTTGATCACATGACCAGAACATTGGGAGAGTGATTCATCTTCATATGAATACATGACTTCTGATTACTACTACGGAGTTGTGAGAATGATCGGCTGCAGTCCGTTAACAGCGGCATGAACAGTGCTTTTTCAATAAGAAGATGAAAGATAAAATTGAGGAGAGGAAATTAATGAGAGGGAGGGAGAGAAAGAGATGAATGGTGAAAGAGGGGCCGTGACCTGAATTCATAAATGGAATTCAGCCACAGTTTAATCAGTGACACGGGGGCGTCATCAAAAGCCCGTCTGGGCGACAGCAAAATCGCTGTCTGTGTTCTGTCGTCGCCCGCTCTGTCTTCACCTTGGCTTAACCCTCCCTCCCCCTTGCACCCTCTCTCACCCTCCAGCCCATTTCCCGTTGCCTGGAAACATCAACAACCTCAAAAGCTCGAGATGGTCCATGAAGAAAGACGCTGTACTTACAAGCCAGAGTTGGACGGCTTCCAATGGCCAGCTTATAGTAGCGCAGCGCCTCAGAGAACTTGTTGTTCTCCTGAAGGAGGAGACCCCTGAAACGGAAACAAACGCTTGAACCTGGAAGACAAAAGCCTACGGAGAGACGTGTGGAAAAACGTAGCAAAAGTCGGTGGCCCGTCTGCCCTTCAGGGTAGCCTGGAACAAAGTTTCCGGTCCGACTTCTGAGATACAGTAAGGTGAACTCGAGCAACAAGAAAGGACAGTGTACATGATTGAATCGAAGGATGCAAATAAAACACCTCCCGACTAGGAGTCTGGTGTGTTTCCCCCTGCTTCCCCCACTCCAAAAACCACAACCCACAAGGATTAATCACAGCGCTGTGACAGAAAGCATGCCCGGGGGAGTACAGCGGTGCACTTTCTCTGTCTGAAGAGCTGGGATCAAGTCACACAGCGACCTGTGTGGACGCACATACTGTACATAAGGGAGTTTCTAGGACAGAACAGACGGAGAAGGTAGAAGACGGTTCCGTGAACGCACTTACAGGTTATACAGCATGTCCGCCATGTTCCTGCGGTAGTACAGGGCGTTCCTGTAAGCCTGTTCTGCCTCCTCCATCTTGCCCTGGTTCTTCAGGACATTTCCAAGGTTACCCCAGGCTGGCAGAGGAGGGAGAAGGTCAGTCACAACACTGCTGCCACCCTCCCCTCTGTAAACATCCCTCTTGTTTTCCTGTCTTTCCTCTCTTCACCCCGCGACAAATAGCTGTCGTGTCTCATCAGCTCTGGCCCAGAAATCGGACAGGAACATGAGCTCCAGTTCCAGACCAGATGTGGTGTCTTAACTCTGTCCCCTTACTGCCCCAGGCCAGCATGAAGATCACAAGAAATCTCCTCAGTGATACTGAACTTCAAGGTCAGAAAATAGGATGACACAAACCCCTGCAAACGAATGTATCTTAATAACAACAACAAAAAAGAGGAGAAATTCGAAATGTTCTGGTTAGATCGTTACAAACGTCCTTCATTCCGCCCATCTGAATGTGTCGAAGCGCAGGGCTAACAAGGCCCACAGTTCACCCTGGGAGGGTTGCAGGAGTGAGATATTTCTGAAGCTGCAGGGTGTTCCATTATGCAGTGTTGATGCAGCGACAGGCTGTGTGAGAAGGCACGGCAACACGATCTGTCACATGCTCAAAAGCCCCGTGCCAACGCCAGGCACTTCATAATGTAACATTGCTAAGAGGCTGTGTGCTAATTTGCCTGTGAGTATGTGTGAACGTGTGTGTGTATGTAGCCTACGCATATATAAATAAGCGAGCGTCTGTCAGGGAACACGGATGCAGTTAAGTGTGTGTGTGTGTGTGTGTGTGTGTGTGTGTGTGTGTGTGCGTATGGTCCTGTGTGTGGACTCCTGGCCAGAGACTCAGGTGGCTCAGCGGTTAAGGCGTTCGATCGGAAGTTTGTGAGGTTTGATTCCCGGCTGTGGCTACATGACGTTGTGTCGCTTCACCCTACTTGCCTCAGGGAGAATGTTCCTTTACTTTGGATAAAAGCGTCTGATAAACGTTAAATGTGGTGTGTGTGTGTGTGTGTGTGTGTGTGTGTGTGTAAGGCCGGCCTGCACGGGCACCTTACCTTTGGCAGGGTTCACGTAAATCCCTGACCTGTAGAGCATCTCCTCGTTCTGCCAGTCCTGGTTCCTCAGCACGGTTTTGACGCTGAGCAGCAGCACCAGAGCAGCGCTGCAGTAGAGCAACAGCGTCCTCGCTGACCGCCTCCGGAAGCGTACGCACAGCGCCCGCAGCCCCAGCGACACCAGCAGGCAGAAGCCCATGCTGGGGATGTAGAGCACCCGCTCTGCCACCACAAAGCCCACGTAGAAGAACAGGTTGGTGGCGGGGAGGAAGGGGATGGCCAGCAGGCCCATGGAGAACACCACCACGTTCTCCGTGGTGGGGAGGGGAGTGCTGGGCGGCGCGTGGGGCTTTTTGGTACCGTTCTGGACGTGAGAGGCGGGAGGTTCTTGGTGCGAGCTCGCTTCTTCCTGCTCAGGGGGGTGGTAGCTGTGGCCGTTAGTGGCGGACTTCCCGTTCGTCACAGAGTGAGCCTTGCCGTTGGTCTCCTTGCTCTTGGCCTGGTGAGTACGTAGGCTAATCCAAGCTAGGAGGAACAAGCCCAGGTAGAAGGCCACGCTGTGAAGGTTTCTCCAATCGGCAAAGCCCCTGATCAAGGGCACGGCGTCCATGGACCAATCGAAGCTCAGGGTGTCAGGGCAGAGGAGGAGCCAGAGGTTAACTGCGGGCAGATAGAGGAAGGTGAGCGTCCGGGTGAGAAGGGAGGGGCAGTCGGCGGCAGGGTTGTCAGAGTTGGAGAAGTTAGGGGGTTTGTTCCCCATCCAGTACAGCCGGCAGGCCAGCAGGACGGCTCCGCAGACGGCCAACAGCAACACGCTCAGCAGCAGGTGGGCGTTTCTCCGCTGGAAGAGACGAAACACAAGCACGCAGCTGAGACAGCGGCCCGGAAAAACACTGACAACAGGAGCTAGCGACTTTCTGGAGAGCGAACGGGCCAAAATCATTTTCTGGTTGGTTTGTGATTTTCGGACCTGTCTGAGCTGGATTTTGCTCCAAACTGTAAATTGAGCGTGAGACTGCGTATTAAAGTTGATATCTGACCTCACGTCACCTGCAACAACAGAAGATTTAACAGTTACCTAATGGAATGCCTTAAAAAGTGGACGGTTGTGTAATGCAATCTGGAACTAAAACTGTTGTTCATGCACCATTTGGCCAGCCAAGAGTTTTAAACAGCTAAAGCTAAACAGCTTTAGAACATGTTTCCAGAAACAAAAAAATGAAAGACTTTCGCTATAACTGTTTCATTTCTGGGTGTTAAAACTGGTTATAAATACCCCTGTACAGGAAGATATCAGTTAACAGTCAATTTCATTGTTAGGGGAATATAGGCCCTGTCACTGACCAAAACAACCACAGTTGAATTAAGTTATTGTTACAACTGTGGACAAGTGGACCTCAGGTCATATGATACTTTTCAATTACCAGTAAGCTGTTATCTTTTCACGTGACGCACCTGACCAACATAAAGTCAGAGTAACCTGGAAAGTGCGACCCTGCAGGCGACTCCTACCTGCATTACAGGCAAGACATTAAACCCTTTATGAATTCCCCCATGGACATGATCGTGAAGTATTTATGGAGTGTTTGAATCTTTTACACTTTGTTGGGGCAGATCGTGAGTTGGGGCTATATTGGTCCCACTAGAACTGTTCCACCATTAAGATCAACTAGCCTTTCTTACGGTGTTTATTTTGGAAAGGTTTCTCGTGCTAAAAATCTTTATAGCTTCCTTTTAACAATAACGCTAGCTAGAACATGCAGGTCAACATTCCTTATTGCCCCACACTTACACTGGAACTGAAGCCACACAATGTGTATTAACACAGACACACACACACACACATACATAGACACACACACACATAGACACAGACACACAGATACATAGACACACACATACAGACCAACTCTCAAAACAGTGTCAATTAAAAGGGTCAGGCAGCCTTTCACTACTAGAGCCTGTAGCGTTAAAAAGACTCCAGAGATCCCCATCACTCTTCGTACATCTCCCCATAAAAAAACTCACACATATTATATATGCATATACAACCTGGCACTCATTTCCTGCTAAGATGTGTACCCGTATCCCTAGGTACCATGGGAAATCCCATCAATTCTAAACCGCGATGACACGGAATGACATCGATCTATTATAGTGTGCCTTTGGAGGCCTAGGGGAACGACATGACACATCTATGATGGTGTACTGCTCCGGGACTGGCCTATCGATTCCTGCCCTGTCTTTTGTCCTTGCTGATTGATTCAGAGAGCAGAGGCATGTATGATCAGGGGAACCAACCAGGGGGCAATGCTTCCTCTCATCACACTAATGAACAGATCTAACGAAGAGAGAGGAGAGGAGCAGGTACAGGGAAAACGGTTTCATGATTTCATGCATTATTGTTCTACTTCATGTTTCTTATACCTAGAAATACACCTATGCTAACTCAGGCCATGCCTGCTGGGTAGAATCATCCACCGATACCTTGTGTTGAACAGAGAGGACCCCATTAAAACCGTGTGTAAGGTCAGCCATGTCAGAAGCACCTGGAAAAGAACCACTCTCTATTCCAGAGGTTCCCTCTGTTGCCTGGCAACGGAACGGTCGGCGGTTCAACCCAGAGTTTTTGGACGATTCTACTCCCAGGAGTTTGAGGTTAGCTCGGGGGTGAGGCGCGGAGGATGGAGGTTGGCAGGAAGGAGGGAGGAGACAGGAAGCCACAGAGCATCTCTACAACAGAGATGGTCCCTTGGCAGGACACTGCAGGCTACCACTCAGCCTTAACTCTTTTTGGACATACCTTCCCTTCAGTCCAAGTCCCTACCATCTTCTATGGAAACACAATAAACTCTGGGGTAGGAGGGGCTCCACAGCAAGGCTCTCCCTAATTAGCGGGCTTAAGATGCCCTGTCCTCCAGCCCCGCCAGGGGGGAGGTGGCGTTGGAGAGGATAGAGAGAAGCTCCATGAGATGGAACTAGGGCGTGAGTCCCATTTAGCTGACTCTAACCGCCACCATAAGCAGCGCGGCAGCCTACCCGTGAACCAAACCTCACCCTCACCCACCAGGAGAAGCATTTTTTACATTTACATTTATTCATTTAGCAGACGCTTTTATCCAAAGCGACTTACAGTAAGTACAGGGACAATTGTCCCTGAGGCAAGTAGGGTGAAGTGCCTTGCCCAAGGACACAACGTCATATAGCCACAGCGGAGGCTCGATCTCACAACATTCCGATCATCCGCCTTAACCCGTTGAGCCATCTGACCCCCTTCCTTCAGAAGCAGAGAGCGGGTTTGCTCAGGTAAAGGCCAACACTGGTGAGTTTCAGCTGGCTGTGAGCAAACAGACGGCTCTGGACAAGCCGTATAGACTACCTGGCCCTGTGACAACTGACTTGAGTCATCCAGACTCTTCTCCTGCCCTGCAGTGTTACACAAGGACACTGAACGCCATGCCTGCAAAGCACAACCACACTGCCTGCTTCTGATTTGCATACAATATGTCGGCAGATAGTCCTGGCTAAATGCAAGCCAAGCCTTAAGGCAGTTTCGACAACGTGGAACAGACCTTTATTAACATTTCCATGGAAAACATGTGTGGCCCTTGGCCCTTGCTATTATCTTCTCAACAAACTGGCATTGTTTCAGGCTGAGCAGTCCCACTAACAGCGACAGGGCGGTTCAGCATATTGCAGACCAGCGTACGCTGACTGAGGGGCTGTCACCATGATCTCTTTAAGCAAACAAACACAAGCATCTCCCTAACATGCCTCCCATTAAAAATGTCTGCCTTTCAAAAGCATAAGTTCAATTACGAGGCCCAGCGTGGGGTCCGAGGGCCCCCACCCCGTTCTGCTGAGGGCCTGAGCATTTCAGCTTTGTCCCTTTTGTCCATAATCCAGTTTGGCTTGAAATAAGTGGTTTAGCACAACCCGGTAGGAAGCAGGAAGCCTTTGTGTGCCCCTTTTCTTTTCCATTTTATTTCAGGCTCAATCAGTTCAGAACTGAAACAATTGGCTCTTTTATGAGGCAGGCATGTGGAGAAAATATCCTTGGAGATGAAGTGCAAAATAGACTAATTACAGAAACTCAGTTTATTCTCTTCGCACGCCTTTCTTCCAAACACTCTAGGGTGGAAACGGGAGGGAAGAAATTTCAATCAGAATGGTTTTCAAGAGGAACTGGTGAGTGGAGAAAGACGTGCTGTGCCATTGATTAGACTCCAGGTCTGGAATGGGCTCTCAAAAGAAAAATAAATCATTTGTGGCAATTCTTCTTTTGTCTTTCCTTACCCACACACACTGAAACCCACATCTCCCTCACTCATTGACACATGGCCCCATACTCATACTCAATTGCCCAGTACCAATCTGGACAGGCTGTTACCTTTGTGTTACCTTGGATTGCCCACCTACTAAGCAGTTCCTGCTGTACCCTGGTCTGACCTAGCCATTCATCCTGGCCTTGAACCAAAACCAATATCAACCAAGAACATCCCTCTTAAAAGGACTAGGAAGGATGAAGGTCTTGTGGATAAAACAACCCTACTACATTTAGAAATTATCCCTTATTATCCCCCTAGTGGGGAGATTTCACAGGCGCACACATATTCAATGCATTTGCCAGGATTCGAACCCCCACCGAGAATGAAAGCCAGGCCTTCTGCACTTGGTAGACAAGAAGCCTACCACTGAACCACCTTTACAAGGTGCTTTGTGAATAAAAGAACACATTCAAATAGAAATGCAGAACATAGTCCTTCAGGACGGACAAGGAGCTCAGATCCATCACACATCATGGACCCCAGAGACCCCCTGTCCTTCCCCTGTTCCCGTAGACACAACCCTGCATCTGATAGAGAACTACCAAGCTCCGCCTGAACACATCGCCCAGACCCTCTCCAGAGATCCCACCATCAGCAGCAGATGGCTGGTGAGACACACACATCACATTCAAGAACAAACTACTGTGACACTTTTCCCAGCGTGCAGGTTACATGATAACAATGTGTAAGTCTGTATCACATGAAGGTAAACCACAACCAGAGTCCCCCTTCTCCAACCCCAACCCTTATCAGTCATGTGGACAGGGTTCTGTCTACGCGGGGCCTAAAACACATGATAAGAACTGGAGCTGTATCACTTCCTTAATGTGTTGAGAGTTAGGAACAGCTCTCTGTCTATCCAAGATAGCACCAATTGTTCCACTTGTGACAACTTGAACTGCTCTCAGGGAAAAGAGCACAATGTCCAGTCACTCACCGGATATAATGAATCTCCAAACGCTCCAATTAAGTCACCAACTTCTCTGCCTCGTTATGGAAATAGGGGCAGAGCTTGAGGAGTGTTCTGCCTTGAATAATCTTGTCCCCATGATTAGAGAAAGACAGAGCGAGTTACTCTGTAGTAAAACTGTAGTAAAACCGAATGAGGACAGAAGGGACCGTTCCAGGAGTGAGGTGGAAATCAAAATCGTTTGTAAGGATGTAAAAACAGGCATTTGGTTTTTACTCTGTCGTAAAATTGACACATGGAGGATGTCAGAACTTTGAAATCAATCACCCCCTACACATGACTAAGTGTGACCTGACCTCACGTGGACCATGTTTGTCAGGGTCAAGGACCACATGTGTTCCGGGTTTAAACGGTCAACCTCCTCAGCAGGAACCTGCTCGTGCAGTGCTCTTGTTCAAAGCGTTTAACCTGAATGATCTCATCGCACAGCAAACACCATCAGCTGACTTTGGAACCCGTAATCCACCAATCACCTGGGAGGGGGAGGCGTCAGTTATGGAACCAGCCCAGGCAGAGGCTGGGAGCAGGCCAAAGAGGAGCAGGAATCTGCTAAAGATAAAACCTGACATTTATTGACTGTGAAACATTAAAGATGAGAGGAATAAAAACACCGATTTCCAGAAGAGGAGAAAGGCTTTGATGGAGGGACTACGAAAAAGATGGCAGGTCTTCGAGCAACTCGGCATCCACCTGACAAAATGAATGGTATCAAGATGATAAGCCACGACAAGTTAACCAGCAAAGCCAATTTTTGATGTTTGCTTCTGGGTGTGATTAGGCATGGAGAGGATTCCATATTAGATACCCTTAGAGGACCCCAGCAGATGTTCGGATGGTCAGGTCTCATTTAGGAAAATCCCCATAGCAGCCCTTGTACGTGACCCATAGGATTCTAGCACTAACCTCTATCTTTCTCGGTCTCATTCAAGCTCTACACGCACAGACAGAGACGATCCCATGTGTACACGGTTCCCTGTAATCATCCGTCTCACATATTTCACACATGCTCAAGCACCAAACACACACGTTATTTGTGAAAATTGATCTTTTCTTGCCAGAGACATTTGAGCCAGGCTGGAGGGTCAGGAGCAGCCACAATCAGCCGCAGCAATCTGAAGACCCTCTCTGGGTTAGAGTTAGGACTGCAGAAGCCCTCTCTGGGTTAGAGTTAGGGTAAGTGGGACTGCAGAAGCCCTCTCTGGGTTAGAGTTAGGGTAAGTGGGACTGCAGAAGCCCTCTCTGGGTTAGAGTTAGGGTAAGTGGGACTGCAGAAGCCCTCTCTGGGTTAGAGTTAGGGTAAGTGGGACTGCAGAAGCCCTCTCTGGGTTAGAGTTAGGGTAAGTTGGACTGCAGAAGCCCTCTCTGGGTTAGAGTTAGGGTAAGTGGGACTGCAGAAACCCTCTCTGGGTTAGAGTTAGGGTAAGTGGGACTGCAGAAGCCCTCTCTGGGTTAGAGTTAGGGTAAGTGCGACTGCAGAAGCCCTCTCTGGGTTAGAGTTAGGGTAAGTGGGACTGCAGAAGCCCTCTCTGGGTTAGAGTTAGGGTAAGTGGGACTGCAGAAGCACTCTCTGGGTTAGAGTTAGGGTAAGTGGGACTGCAGAAGCCCTCTCTGGGTTAGAGTTAGGGTAATGCTAAGTCTGGCTTGGAACTGTTGGCGGCCAGTAAAGAAGGAGGGATGTAGGGAGAGAGGCAAAGGGAGGGAAGCCATGTGCTTAAGGCTGGAGACAAGACTAACCTCTCAACCTGAATTTGACGGTTGGACACCCAGCACAGGTCTTGGGAACAGCCAATCATAGAAAATATATTCCACTGGTTAACTTTAGACTGCAATATGAGATTATAAGAGCTATAAAGCAAACCTGACTTTAATGCTAGATATAAATGAGAGGGTAATACAACGGTTGACTGTAATAATCTAGGAGGTCGAGTACAGACATTATTTTGGCTTGAAGAATTGCTGACTGCCTAATTCTGACTGCAGGGTCGGAATCTTCTGGCAGCGAATACAAGATCATGTCAATCGCAATTCATCAACGTCCCTTGAAACAAGGTCAACTGAGACAGCTTTGCATATCTTTATCAGTAGCAGATATTCACCACGGTGCTTCAGCGAAAAGGGGAAAGGTTCAAAGACACCAAATGAAAACAGCGAAAAGACAAAGGAAACCCTCGCCTAAGGCCACAAATAATTCACCAGAAACGTTTATGGAGTGAAACCACAATAAGGGTTCGGAAAATAAACAGCAAGCCCTCAAATCGTCCTCTTTCCTTGCCCGTGTTTATGTAATCTGGGAAGGCCAGCAGTACTGCAGAAGAGTGGGGTCACGGGAATGTAGAGACAGAAAGACTCGGTACCTGACAATAACTCAACCGCATTCTGAATAAGAAAAAACACCTGACAGAGACCTGCCCGAAAGAGAGCTCCAACTATGATCTCTAGTCAGAGAGTGGTCATGAGTTGGGAGCTGTGAATCAGTTTCTCTGAGACTGTTGTAGCTGTCACTACTGCCTGACTGTCACTATCTATGTTTACATTCTTGTGCATTATAAAAGATGTTCCTCCAGCTCTCAGAGCGTAGTGAGACATGATTGAGACCTAAGCCTTGTGTTGTCTTCATTTACTGTCAGAGGTCTGTTTTTTTCTCCCTATATGCAAAGTGATAAATATTTATTAAAATCCACAACTAAACTGAATTTAGTCACTCCGTTTATGAAGAGACGGACAAAACACTTTCTTCAACACTTTCTATGTATGAGGAAGGTTGCAGTCTTCAAGAAAAACTGCCGCACAGAAGGACAAGTATGTCCGCGCTCCCACAACGGCAAAGGGATAAAACGTTTGAGAGACCGTCGAGGAAAAAGACTGAGGAGTAAAGAGTTGCGTTGTAGATTTACCAACTAAGAATATTATTGAGAAGGTGCGCTTCAGTCCAAAGAAATAAACCGAGTAAGGTGTTCACAATATCAATAGGAAAATAATATACCCGCCCTGTGTCATGAAGATTAATTGCGTGAGATGTAAACATTGTGTTGCTTATAAAGGAAACCTTTGATCAGGCTGAGAGAGCGAAACCCTCGAGTGAAAGATGGTCCTGAATCTGCTGAAGAGGTGGGACGCTGTCTGTTACTGGGGAAAGATTTTCCACAATTTGTATTGGTGTTTACAAGCAGACTGTCCGCTGTGGCTTGGCTACACCGCTGTGATAATCATTCCAGTGTGTCACTATGGAGAATATGAGAAATAGTCTGGGCCAAAGACGATTTATGCCAAATTGCCAGCTGAATGTTTGGGGACAATAATTGCAACTTAGCAACAAACACAATTTGAGGGTGAGAGTGAAAAGAAAAGAGGGTGAAGAAGAGTGAGCAAGGGAGAGAAAGAGAGAGTGTGAGAGAGTAGGAGTGAGTTAGGGAGATAAAGAGAGAGTGTGAGAAAGTCAACAGAGCATAAGAGTGTGCGTGTGTGTGAGAGAGAGAGAGAGAGAGAGAGAGAGAGAGAGAAGAGAGAGAAGACAGATGGAGAGCAGATGTGGACGATCACTCCATCTTTCACGTCTGTACGGGGAGCTCAACTCTACACATCTAATGACAGACTTGAGTATTCCATAGCTGTCAACTGGACTAAGATCCCAGTTATTCATTATTGTGCTTAGAGGCCGGTCAGCCTACTCTGACGTGGTACGTGTTCTTGGAAGGACCAGATATGATTCGGTTGAAGCTGGGTCTGTTGAAGCGGTATGGATTGGGACTGAGGTTGGATTTGGAGTAAAGGGTGGGATTACAGACTGGCAACCCAGAAGGCCTTATTTGGCATGGGCCCCACAGAAATCATCCCTGAATCCCTGATTTTCTAAATATGTTTTTCTTACCTTGTGTGGTCAAAGTGTCACTTCGTATTATAAGACATACCTACAAGTCTTTTAGATGATTGGGGAGGTTCTAGCTGTAAATAATGATGTACAGTACAGGGAGATATGAACTGTGTGGACACACAGTATCCTAAAAATAGAACGACTGCTTCATGGTTCACTGAGAGAAAAAGAAGAAACCTTGCTTCTGACCCTGGGATGTCAAGTGAAATATCTTGCTCTGCTGCTCAACAGGGAGCTTGTTTTGGCTTGTTCATTTTACACTCACATGTGCAAAAGGACAAAGGGAACCCTAAACAATTTAAGATTGTGATGAAATAATTCAATCAAGACGTAAAACACATTTCGTAATGTATAGAAAGATTAATTGCTTTTCAGTTCCAAACCGCGATTTTCTTATAATACAAGCCGTTATGTTGGAAAACCAATTAACCTAAGGGCATTTTCAATCCTTTGAAAGAAGACATACCGACATGCTATTTTTTAACCATCAAACTACACTAGGAGTGGGCCTGAATGAGAAGATCCAAGTCATTGTTAAACAATAGGTCAGTATTCAGCTTAGACAGATGTGTTCCTTTCTGTGTTCCCTACTGCTGACATTTGCTCCATTGTTCGCTCTCTGTTCCTCTCTGTGCGTCTCTCTCTGTGTCTCTCTCTCTCTGTGTCTCTATCTCTAGGTCCCTCTCTCTGTGTCTCGGTCTCTCTTTCTCTCTCTGTCTCTGCCCTCTCTCTCTGTCTCTGTTTGTTTCTCTCTGTCTCTCTCTGTGTGTGTCTCTCTCTGTGTCTCTCTCTGTGTGTGTGTCTCTCTCTCTCTCTCTCTCTCTCTCTCTCTCCCTCTCTGTGTGTCTCTCTCTGTGTGTCTGTGTGTGTGTCTCTCTCTCTCTCTCTCTGTCCGTCTCTCTCTCTCTGTCTGTCTCTCTCTCCCTCTCAGTGTGTCTCTCTCTGTGTCTCTCTCTCTGTGTGTCTCTCTCTTTTGTGTCTGTCTCTGTGTGTGTGTGTCTCTGTGTGTGTGTCTCTCTCTTTGTGTGTCTCTTTCTCTTTGTGTGTCTCTGTCTCTGTGTGTCTCTCTGTGTGTCTCTCTCACTCTCTCTCTGCGCTACAGGGAGGGTCAGGGTCGGGAGTGTTAGGTTGTCACAGACACCATGCGTGTCAGCTTGTCTTATCTCTGACGAATGGAAGCTGGCCAAGACCTGTCAAAGCACCGTCGCTTCACATCATGCTCAGGGGCCTCGCCACGCATCCTGTAGCCGGGCAGGAGAGAACAGGAGGCATCCTGGGAACTTGCGCTGACCTCACCGATGTTTGGCCCAGCACTGTTTTGGCACTCCTCCACATCCGTACGGGTGGGGGCGAACATGAGCGGCAGGTGGCTGAGGGGAGGTGAGCTGGGGGAGGCTGGGGGAGGGGGGATGGTCAGGTGGGAGAAAGGTGTGGGTGGAGGAAGATGGGCTGCATCCACCAGGCCCACTCCATCACATGCTGACAACGGCCATTAGAGCATGGAGAAGCCATCTGTGAAGCTGGATGGCTGTGTTTCACTACAACATATCACACTGCAAGGGCATGCATCTTTGACTGCGCGCGCACACACACACACACACAAACACTCACACCACAGGTTCTGGCCTCCATCCTTGGGTGTGCGACACATCCCACCTGCGCTCTGCATCCTTGTCTTTGATGGATCTCTGTGGCCTCTCCAGCTCCAGGACCACCTGAGCCTGGGCTAAACCGGTCACGCCCCACACCCCCCCCCCCCCCCCCCCTCTCCCCACATACACGTTAGGAGCACAGAAACCGTGTCCTTGCTCCATGTGGCAGGTGTGAAATGATGTTGTTGATGGAACAAAGCATGACAGATATTCTGCTGTCATACTCGGACGGTCGGTGTTGGTCTGGGGTAGGAAAGCTCAACGTGGATGAATGAGCTCCACAGATGGTTTCCAAACTGGCCCAGACCTTTAATGGAGAGCTACTGTATGAGTGATGAAGAGTGTTTGCGACATGTAACAGTCAGACATTGGTGCCACGCAGGGATCTAGCCAGACCTCTCTCAGGCAGGAGGCCTGGTGTCCTTGTGTCCTAACACAACATTTCTGTTTACTGTGATAGGAAAGGCGAATCCTGTCACCACAGACTGAGGCCATTTTGGCAGCCTGCTGGCGGAGGCCATCATGTTTTGGAGTCAGTAGCATCTCGTCTTGCTTCCTTCTCCGCCGCACTATGTGGGAGCAACTTTCGGAAGTTGCAGAACTTTCTGAAATACTCCTTTTAAACTAAATCGGGGCCATTCATCAAACGAAAACGATTCTAATTTCAGTGTCGCATAAAATGTTTACCCAAAGTATACTTACACAAAAACCATGCGGTAAACAATATGTTGTCTCGCCAGCTCACTAGCTACAGAACTATGTCACACAATTGTCTGAACATTGTTTTTTTTATAGCTCACCAACAAAGAAACTTGTTGTGGAAAAACAACCCTGATGCCAAGAGGTTTTACTGCACCGCATTAATGAATCAACATTGTGAGATCATGTTGAATAGCACAACTCAAATGCCAAACTAGGAGTACTAATTGTATCTACCTTCAGTATCTGTTAATGAAAATGAGCCTGTTAACCAGTCCCACGCAGAAAATGAGCTCATAAAGAGAATTTTTTTCCACATAAAGATAGCTCAGTTACACGACACATTTAGCTTCTGCCAACATGTCTTATATTGGAATACTAGTATTGGTAGGAGCTAGCATGCCTTTATAAACATAACAATTATATTCAACGGCCACATGTGAAAATGAGCATGTGTAAAAGAGGAGCTTGAACAAACAAATCTGTGAGTTTTTAGTAGCCTACAGTACGTGTCTTAGCTGCGCGATTTCACATGATCCCTCATTGTAACTGTGCACCTTCAGCTTAGTTAAATAAAGCTGTAGGATTTCCCCCAGCATAAACTGTGGATACTTTCCCATCCGCACAGACACCTTGACGGTGTGTGAAAGGAAATGAGCCTGCGCTAATGTTTATGAGGCAGGATAACAGGTTGTTAGTTATCAAAAACCCCAGATCAGTTGATTAAACAGACAGAAACCATGCAGCAGCTCTAGAAAGTTCCGTGAGTGCTGACTTTCATTGGCTGTAGGGAGTTTTTCTTTTTTCTTCCAGAGGGCAGGCGGAAGCCCTCCAAGAGTTCTCTCAGGTCTCTCAATAAAACCTCCCCCGAGCCCTGGGACCCGACGCTGCCAAGAGCTGCAGACCCACATGTGCTCGTTCGCTTACTGCACAGAACACTCTGACTCGCTGGCCTCTTCTCCCTGCCATGGTTCACTCTCACTCCGCCTTTCTCTCTACCCACGGCATTTGCGTTTCTCTTTCTCTTCAACCCCCCCCCCCTCCGCTCAAACGAAACACTGAATGCAGGGCATCAGCATATTTCAGGGCAAAGAAACGGTTCTATCATTTTAACAATGCTACGCAACATTATAGTGGGTGAGCATGTTCGCTTGTCAAATGCTCGCGACACAAACTGGTCATTCAGCAAATTCCAAATGCTTTCTTGCAAGAAACCACCTCCTCCCGACACCCACCCACCCCCCCCCTCCCCCCAGTCCCCTGGTGCAGTTTCACCGCATGACGTTTCTAACATTAACCACTAACTTAGTGCACCTAAACCGGACATTCAACCTAGTGAGCGTGTAGCACGCTGTGAAATGACAGCGAGCTCGGTCGTCAAGAGAAAGCGAGAAGGACCACAACCAATAGGATGGGAGGGGGTGGGCATCTCTGGTCCTGAAGGCGTCAGTCCATCACCCCTGGCCTGGAGAAAACACAGCTGCTTTCTGCCCTGTCGTTATCCAAACTGACACTGTAAAACACACTCATCGCTGACCTGAAATCCATTCTCCAGTGAAACAAGCCAGCACTAAAACCAGCCTCACTCCCATTTCGCCCTGAGGAAAATCTCTTATTGATTATGATCAGTCGTGACGAGTGGTTTATGCATACCAGACTAATGCTAACTAGGGTGGTGCTGGCAGCTCCTATTGCACACAACTGACCAATCAGGCCTCAGCTGGGCTCCAAATCAATCACATCTAAATGCAAACTGGCAATGGGGAGTGAATCTGGTGCACATATAATGTGCCAGGACCTGAGATGAGTCCAGGCCCATGGCAGCCTTGTGTAACCTGCCTCTCTCCATCCCCAAGAGCCCTCCATTGGCAGGCTGGACCGATTACTGCGGTCTGCTCCGTGCAAACACGGAGAGACAGTCGGCTGTAGGCTATACTCTCCAGCAATCTTACCCATCTCCTTGCATCACCCCCTCTCTCCATATGCCGCCCTCTCTTTTTCTGCCCCCCCCCCCCTTTTCTGTCCCCCTCTCTTTCTGCAGCACACCCCAGTCTTACTAATAGTCAAGGTGTTCCAGTGCCATCAGCTCCTCTGGACTTCCTCTGCTACAGAGAGGGCTGACAGGCAGGGAGCAGGGGCGGTCACATGACCAGTGAACAGACCCTAAACACTTCTGACAGAGTGCAAAAAACTAAAACTATCGTTGATGGCTGGTCTGCTTCAACAGAAAAACAGAATCGGGGAATCTTTGTGAGAGATTTTGCTTCTCAGTTTTGCTCTTTGTAGTTTTTCATTGAACACACACACTTAGATGCTTCTAAATTCCAAGCCTAATCTTAAGTAAGTTAAACTAATTGAAAATGCGCTTCATCGTAGCATCATTTGTCTCAATAACACTCATTTTACTTTTGACAGACGCATCATTAGCCGATCATTATCCAACTAGCGTGGCTGAGATTACTCGCTTACTAGTTAAGTGTTTTTTA
Source organism: Neosalanx taihuensis (assembly GCA_030340665.1). Lineage (NCBI taxonomy): Eukaryota > Metazoa > Chordata > Actinopteri > Osmeriformes > Salangidae > Neosalanx > Neosalanx taihuensis. The sequence goes on from CM059290.1 coordinate 6,310,196, forward strand.
ATTGGACTTAATCACACCGTTAGCGCAAGATGAAACAACTGTGCATTCCAGATGACAGTCCGACCGGACCGACTGGAAGTCTTAGTCCACCAACACGGCCCCTGGTCACAATCCACTGCTGTTAAACGCGCAGCAAAACCAGGACGAGAGGAGGACCGTAGGGTCACTCTGACTACGGCTGTGCGAGCGCGTTGTGCATACAACAGTACGGACCTCAAGTAATCAAACAGGAGACGTACGGTCGCTGTTCTTTCCACAGCGTGTGTATTTAACTAGCATAGCTGGGGGGGGGGGTAAACAACAGCTCCACACGAATCCCACAGCTGTACATACATGGGAGAAATGTTTTCCGAATCACATCCTAATGAAAGGCAAACACACAAAGTGAATATCCTCTTTCTGTTTGCCACTGGGGGCAGCCAGGGTAGAGGAGGCAGGAAACGGGGACCCGCGGAGGGACAACAGCTTGGACTAACTGTTTACCTTGTAGCGGAGGAGCGCGATGACCTGGCGCAGCTTGAGCCGGTGGAAGACGCAGACGTCGTAGAGGGCGGCCAGGGCCAACACCGTCACCCCTTGCTCCTTCCACAGCATGCTGCAGGCGGCACAGCCCAAACAACCCAGGAGCCAGGCCCCTCCCAGCCTCCCCGAGGACAGCCCCTCCACGCTGGCCCCAACCCGGCTTCCGTCACGCTGGCAGCAGTGACGCACGTAGCACAGCAGAGACAACAGGAAAAAGAGGGCGGCTCCCATGTCCGCCCGGCCCACGATCCCAGCCACGGCCTCTGTGTGGATGGGGTGGGAGGCGAACAGCAGCCCGGCCAGCAGGCTCCAGAGACCTTCCCCTAGGAGCAGGCAGGCCAGCCGGGTGAAGAGCGCCGTCACAGCCCCGTGCAGACCCACGTTGACCAGGTGGTAGCCCCAGGGCTCCAGCCCTCCGAGGGCGTGGTTGAGGCGGAAGGAGAGGGTGCAGAGCGGGCGGTAGGACTTGTGGCTGCCGCTGTGCGTGAGCAGGGTGCCCCAGAAGTCGTCGTAGAAGATGTTGATCCACGGGGTGTCTGGGAGAAGGTCCTGGTTGGTTTTGATTGCACGGCTGCAGAAAGAGAGGCGGGGGGGTGTTAGAGGAATCTTTCATTTGTACCTAAACATTGTCGTTCAGTCACGTTGCTATAAGAACTCCTGATTCTGCTTCTCAGAAGGGCACAACACTTCGAGGCTATGAACATGCTGTTCATGAGAATACATGAAGCATCATTGGAGCACGTCCAGTCACCAATATTAAACATGAAGTACGATGCAGCTTTAATAGGGACGGTCAGTCCTGAGAGCGGGCACAGATGCTGAAGGCAGCGAAGCCTGAGACTTGGAGCGCCGGGGGAAATGAATATAGCCATAGTTCACACTGACAGCTGTGGACTCATCACACCCTTGCCCCAACACGAATAGTCACACAGAGAGAAGGGGGAGGGAGGGAGGTTGGGGGGGTGGGGGGGGCTGCCATATAAGCTCATGGGGACTGAGGGACCAGACCTGTCAATCACACGTTTGTCTGCAACCGAGAGCTAGTTATCTGAAAAACAGGCCGCAACCACAATGGGTTGAGAAAGAAGCAGAGCGAGGGATGGAGGGTGATTAACATGTTTGCAGTTGGGGATTTCCAAGCAGCAGGGGCTGCAGACAGAATGGGCACTGTTGATCTGATCAGAGGGATCTCTCCAGGGGCCGGCTGAGGATCCGAGGGGGGCCCCCTGCCCCACCCTGGTAGTCCTACATCAGCCTTCAGCGGGGACAGGAGGACCAATGGAAAAACAGGGACCAGGGAAAGAGGGGAAGACCTGCTCCTCCTTGTCCCACTAGGGGCAGGTTGTCTAGGAGTTCCTCGGTTCTTGGCAGCGTGGTACAAAAACAGACCTCGCTTCCCTTTGTCTGGAGCGCGGAGGTGACGGATCTCCTTGGAGACAAGCGTGTGAGCTTGGGTACAGGCGTGTAATTAACCATGCCTGATGGATGGGACAGGACACGTGTGATAACACTCCGGGATGTAATCAGCCCCCATGGTGGCCACATTAGCACAAGCAATTAGACACAGAGAGGGGAAGAGAGGGGGGAGGAGAGGGGGGAGGAGAGGGGGGAGGAGAAGAGAAGCAAACAGACAAGCGTACAAACACAACAACAAAAATAAGACAAAGTAAGCACTAAACAGGAAGTGGAAGAGAAGAGAGAGAAAAATATGAAGAAAAAAAATGTGAGAGAAACAGAGAGAGCAATATCAAGGAGAAATCAAGAATATTGTATTTTTGCCTAATTGAATAAGAGTCTACATACACTTCACAGCCACTACACCGTAGTCAAATTCATCACAAGCACCTCATCCTGGGCCAATAGGAGAAAGCCTACTAATCTCAGTGAAGACAAAAAAAAAGGATGGCTGATCCTCTGTCTGAGAGACACGAATAAAGGCCACTTTGTCCTTGCTGCATGTAGCCACAGGAAGGCAGAGGTAGATTTGCGGACACCATGCAGTCCACTGCTGTACGTAGCTGGATGTCATGACGAAGCAGCTCTGGTTTCTCGCCATCAGGGCAGAGCTGGACTGCAGGATGCCGGCAGTCTTTGAGGCCCAGGCTACAGGCCTACTGCTGGGTCTGTGACTCAGATATGACGGGTTCTTTTCTCCGGACCATTTGTCAAGTAAAATCTTCATTCAACCGCGAGGCGCTCACGTAACAAGCATTAGGGTTCAATTACATCTTTGAGCCCTTTTGGAGACAAGTGTGCTGTTTTTTCATAGTCCGTTGCGGTTTGTTCATTGCGGTGGGGCCGAAGAGAACGAGAACAGTGTGTATTGCATCTTAACCGCTGGGGCTCTGGAGCAGAGACAGAGGTGGAGACCAAAGCCTGCCTGTCAAACCGCTACAAGCACCGCGGCTTCCTGACTCCCGCCACCGAACGTTCACCTCTCAGACAGCCATTTTACGGCAAAAAAAAGGGGGGGGGATGCTAGTCGCTCTGTGATTAACAGTCACTCACAGAAGGAGATGGAGGGATTCAGAAAGCGGGGGGAGAGCAAGAACTTCTAAAGCCGCATCCCCACAGCTGCTGCTAACTCCATATACTGGAATTCTATAGTCAGTCTAGCACACTGGTGTCAAACTGGTGCCAGAGGGCCAAGAGGGTGCAGGTTTTCACATTAACCCAGCACTACACCAGCTGATTTCATTCAGCAGAGAAGCTTGTTAGTGAAATCAGCTGGAGCAGTGCTTGGTTGATGTGAAAATCCACCCTCTTGGCCCTCCATGGCACAAGTTTGACACAACTGGTCTAGCACATTGATATAGCTTAGCGTGTCTTTTTCTTGACTGCTAGGCTTCACATGGTGAGCCCATTCAGCCCAGGCCATGCTCATTCATCCAAGAAGGCCCTTATGATGGAGGAGCCACATCATCCCAGGCAGCTTCAGCCTTGCTGGAGCGAAGAGGAAGATTGGGTTTCTCTCTGTGGCGAGGAAGCAGACGGCAGCCCAAAGCAGGCAGGACCTCTCAGCGCACTGCGAACCTTTTCCAGCCGGGAGCACATTCCTGCTCCGACCGCACGCCTGCCTGTCGAGTCCCAGAGGATCGTGCGATCGCTCCCAGAATCCCCGCTCCCTCATATAGAATCCCTTATCTACCACCACTGTCCTCCTCCACCACCACCCGCCCCCGCTCCTAATCTCAAATCCCCTCAAATTGTCATTGTCGCCCCCCCCCCCCCTGTCCTTTGACCCTCCGCAGAAAGCAATCAGCATCCTCCTCTCCGCGCAACCTCCCTTCATCCAGCCAAGCCCTTGATAGGTGTTCATTCTTCCAAGTTCACCTCAACAAACAAACAGTAGTGGGGTCCATGTTGTCAAAGATCAGTGAAACATTCTGAAAGAAACCGTAGATCCTGCAGGAGCCAGACAGCTGACAGAGCTGTGGGTAGTTCACTGCTTACAATAGATAACCCTGCACACGGCTGCGGTAGACAGAGACACGATCTCACAGTGGAGCTGAAGGCAGTCCGTAACCTCAGTGTTTTCAGACAAGTACCGCATGACTTCATCCAAACAATGATGTGTGATCCCACCATCCAGAAAAACAAACCATCTGACGAGCGTCTGGTGTTCATATCACCGACTGAGTATTTTCAAAGAGGTTCAGTTTCCATACAGCTGTCAGCCAAGAGACTGCAATATACGGTGCTGCCTGAAGCTATTGGATATATCACACCTGCCTGTCATCAGCAGAAACAACGAGGAGCTATAACAAAGTCATCCACTTTGACAGTATAAATATGTGTTTTTGTATCGTTTCAAGAGGAAAGGTTGATGTAGCAGGGAGAAAAAAAAAGTCCTCAAATCGTCCTAAAAGAAGAAAAAAATGGCAATGCTCGTGGTCTCGCTAACCGTTCTTTTCTGGCACGCTAGTCCCTCTCCTGTTCCCAGGGGAGTCTGTGTGATGAATACATGAGCATGGTTTGGTGAAGAACAGAATTTCCTGGGACTGTAGGAGGGCACATTAAAAGATCATCTCAGATTGAAGATTGATTGGCTTTTCCAATCGCGTCGGCGGAAATGGGAAAGGTCAGAGGAGCGACAGAGGCCACAGACAGTCGAGATATTAGATTGGAAAAAAGAATAGGAAAACCTAGCGATGCATTTAAGATGAGGAGATGAAATGTTGACCACAGGGGAGAAAGGGGATGGCAAGTTAAAAAAGGGAGAACGAGGTGAAAAGCTTTCCCAGCATTCCCTTCACATCTTCCAGAAAATTATATTTTTACCATAAATCCAAATTATATTTCGCAAGCCTCGAAAAGCCTTTCGCACAGAAAGACGATCGAGGCAACGCGGTCTTCCACGAAACAATCGACAATAGCTGTCTGTCTGTTTATGCCAGCATGTGAATAAGAGGGAGAACGAACAACGCTGGCGTTGAAGAGGAGAGTGATCTGGACGGTGCCAAGTATGTGTCATCACGCTGTTTCAGTATCTGAAAGAAACCAGCCATATTTCCAGAATGCCCACAGAGGCCTCTTGGCGGTCCACTCTGCAGTGTCCCCCGCTCCTTTGTCTAGGGTTTCTTCCCATGGGCATGCTAGCAGATCAATAACCATATACCCTGGGTTGCAAATGAGAAAAGGAGGGATTTGTGTGTGGGGGGGGGGGATATGCATGATGTACTCTTGTAATGGGGGGGGGGGGGGGGGGCGACAAAGACACGATGGAAAATTCCTGGATCTTCCCTCGTTTTTTGGGGAATCCCTTGGATCTCTATGGTAAACATTGACGTGCCAATTGGAAATGCCTCACAAACATAACTAAGACAGAAGCGATGTCCTGAATAAAATGTAATTAGCATGTTCAGCCTATTCTAAATACCAGGATAATATTTTAGAACCTACTCATATTGGCCTGCATGGTATACCTAGTGAAGGGGAAACTTCTTCCAAGAGACAATGTTTAATTATTCCATTAGAGATCCAATATAAATTGGATGTGGTCGAATCGGCCAAATCACGAAATGCCAGAATTATATCTAATTTCAACAAAATCAGGAACCAACACAAGCCTTCTTTCCAAAACAAACGAATTGTGTTCTTATGAGCAAGTTTTGTCAAGTAAATTCCTCAGCGAGTGACTGAACATGTTGATTAACAAGCATTTCTACATGTTCTCTAACTTACATCAACAATAGTTTCTCAGCAGTTTCTGTTTCCAGGGCTAACATATGGTGTTGCGTGGAGGTCAGAGGCCCTCCCAGGGATGAAGGCCTTGTCCAGGGGCAGAGCGACGGCGGTAGAGCAGGCTGGAGGATAAACAGGCTGATTATAACATCTCATCGATCTGTCAGCATGCACCAGGCTGCTGCTGCTGCTGCTGCTGCTGAACTGGGACATGGTACCATGAACACCCTTTCCATTTCAATCTCCTGCTCCATATTTTCCTTCTCAGAGCAATGCTTGACCCGACCCATGTTGTGGGCAGGTGGAGAAGATGGGGGGTGGTTAGGGGATATAACCTGGACGCCCTCCTCCTGGTGCGTGCATGCATTATACGCGAGCGAGCGCACGCATGCACACACTCATCGGACCCTGCCAGGTTTGTAACGATCCATTGGCCCTGCATTTTAAGATTGTGATCAAGTACCCCCCTATACACAAACGATTTAACTTGGTTTAACAAAGAGGACAATTGTTCAACTGAATCTGTCTAGTGACCGAATTTACCGACCGCAGAGCACTTAAGACTCTTAATACAGGGAGATTCAGACAAATAAGCTTTATCAGATAACTCTTATCCTTTACTTATCAGTTAAACTATGTCGGCTTACTCTGGCAAGTGTTTCAAGGTCCGCCTCCCTCCCTCCTTCCTCCTCCCTCTTCCCTCCCCAGTGTGACCCATGTCTAATGCTGCAACAGACAAGCAGAGGCCTCACTGGGGGGCCTCTCAGCAGCAGCCCTCCTCTCTGCAGGGGTGGTTTTGTCACGCTGAAACCTTTCTGGACGCACTGTAATAAATTTGTCTTGACTTTTGTTCCCCCCGTGTTTAGGAAGTTCCCCTCTCTCTCTCGCCCATGGGCATGGAATATTAATATGAGAGCTCTCTCTCTCTCTCTCTCTCTGTCTCTCTCTGTCTCTCTCTCTCTCTCTCTGTCTCTCTCTCTCTCTCTGTCTCTCTCTGTCTCTCTCTCTCTCTCTGTCAACTGCTTGCGTGCAGGCACCATCTAGTCCCTTACGCAGGTCTGTTTAATCACTTGGGCTGAGGGGTTGATGACCCAGAGCATTACTCTGGGATGGGAAGATAGGATGCGCTTTCCCAAGCGCGAGCTGCAGCCTAGACTATCAGAGCAATGCTGGGCCTCTACCAGCAGCCTGTGTCCCCAAGCACACGGGTCACCAAGCCCAGGTTAGGCCTTCCCTCTGCCTACCCCACGCCCGACTTCAGGGATACTTTACGGGCCGCAACAATACTCAGGCTGGGCCCAGCCATGGCACGCCACTACTGACCCTCTTCTCGCTGAAGTTTTATGGCCGGAGCGTGAGTGCAGGAAGATAGAGGGAGAGAGAGAGGGACAGGATGCCAGCCGAGCAGAAAGGAGAAGACAGGTTTAGCACTCTGACCTCCTCAGGAACCGTCTCGCACGTGAATCACTGACTTCTCCTGCAGGCCTGTCCTGTCCTTACTCAAGAGTCCAGAAAACCCGCAACGTGATTGGGTTACCGTCGTGGGGGAACGTGACTGATTGAAATTCAACCATCTTGAAACCCATGACAAAAAAAAAACCACTTCCGCCATTGCATGTCATTATTCACAAACATTGGCCTTCTCTAATGGAATCCTTTTTGTAAACACAGCACTACGTCTCCGTGCCTTTTCTTCCCCCCACCGTAACCCAGGGAGACCGCAGAATTGAGTGGTGGCATATGGGAGGAACCATCCGCATGTGGACATGTTCATTATGTAAATGAAAAGGTGGGAGGGGGGGCTTTTCAATGTCCTCTTTGTGATGGCGTTAGATTCTAATCACAGCAGGCCTGTGTTCACATCCCTCCCACCCATCCGTACGCTCCAGTCCTCTACCATTAGTGCGGCAGGCCTTAATTGAAGGCACATGTGCTGGGAGAACTCCCCCAGAGAGAGACCCAGGAGAGGGTCGGCAAGGCTCTCCCTACTCCAGAGGAGAGCCTGGGCCGGTCTAGCGGATCTCTCCTGTGCTGTATCTCTCCAGGGTTAGCCCCTGTTCCTCCGACATGCACCTAGAACCTCATCCAGCCTTAGCTGCTGCTGCTGTTGCGTGCGACTGCAGAGCTCGGTAATCCTATAAACATGTCTAAGAGGAACCCAAATAGCCACTTAAGCGTTTTTAATGCTTTGTCTTCCACATGGTGTCAATTTGCATTTTTGCGAAGGAGCTCATTTACGCATTTCAGACTTTATAGCCACCAAATCACACAGACCGCACGGCCCTTCCTTGTTCCCTCCCCGGTTTTACTGTTGTTTGATTTCACTATTTACTTTTCCATTTATACACAGTGAATCCTTCCATGTCGGAATGACAACAAATGAACAACGCCGGAGTCGGACAATGAACGGCAGGACAGGCTACGGATAGGATACTGTAAACATGGATTTTCACTTTCCAATCCATTTTAAGAAGTCAATAGGCAATACTGAGCACTTCTACCCAGTTCGTTTTTCTTGGCTCAATCGATTCACTAACTAGTATGTACTGCAACAGCAAGCATAATCCTGTTAAATAAGCAATTTCTCTCTCATAGGAAATTATTATGTGCAAAGGCCTCTTTATGGTTGTTGGGCCATAAAAGATCCCATTCTGTTAGGACATTAATATAGATGATGTTACAGAAAGACTCAATGAAATGTGAACAGAGTGCTTAAAGCTTAAATACTGTTTGGGTGACATCATTAGCATTGAGCTATCCTTGGAAAATACCATGCTGGAATCAATAGCCTGAGATCAATGTGGTTTGTCTGGCGGGTAGGCCTGAGGATCTGATCCTCTGATTGGAGGGTTCATCAGAAAAACAGATTCACAGCTCAACGACCTGCAATCAGCTGGGGATCTGCAAGGAGATTTGGTAAGAGCACAGGATAGTCCTGGACTTCAGGAATCAAATGGGTTGTATTTTTTAAGTGTGAAGGGAAATCCAGATATTTTTGAGATTTTGACCGCTGACCCAACGACGTTGCAGGTGACAGAGACACGTGACGTGACTGGCTGGATTGATCTCTTTGTTCCCTCCTTTTCCTCCCTTGATACAAGGTGCTACAAGTTTACCATGAGTACAGCTGGAAACTGCATGGATACAAAATACAAAGTAAGAGGCTGGATCAAGTTGGACAATTTCAAGTCAAGTGAGACATGAAAGACCAATTTCTCAGGAAGTCTAGTGGATGGTAATAAAGTACTTTCTGTAGCACGCCCACCCTGAACTCATTGCTAAACACAACCGTGTTTTCTTATCAAGGAGCTCTGCCTACGCAGCCTAAGGACGGAGGTCTTTCGCAATCTCATGCACGCTCGTTTGATGTTTATACAAAGCGGATTCCTTAATTAGCACCAGCACTGCAGGAGCCCACATGGTTAGGGTGAGGCATACGGCTGGCATGTACAATGCTAAACTACTGACTACGCTAAGACCGGCAACATGTTTCTGTTACAGACAGTAGCATGAACAGACCTAGCTATTATTGAGACTAAATTGCTGGTGATTTGCAGTCTGACGCTGTTAGCATAAACACGCCTCAGCCAAATTGGAAACACTTGATTCTGCTCATCCCTTTTCAGCTGCTGCGGCCCTTGCGGTGCATCATGGGAAACCCCTCCACCTCCTTTTCAGTCAGACCGACTCTTTCTCGTCAGTTCGGTTTGCGCTGGTGGATAAATATCCACGTCAGCGCCCCAAGTTATTGAATTATAACTTTGACAAGGGATTTGAAATGCCCTTCGTCGCAATCTTGACAGCATGTTGACTTTGATACGTCGTATATCAAGCACGGGTATGTCATTAAGGCCGCTGCGTGCGTCCGCAGCACATGTCTCGTGTGACTTCAGCAGAGCGGCCCGGGCACCCTCGGAGGGCTGAAGGACTCAACAGAAGTTTTCAAAATTAGCATGGCCCCCGGGATCATGAAAGAGCGAAAAAAAAAAAAAAAAAGTCTCCCAACATGTGTGTGACACATCAAACAGCTTCCTCCATCCAGCCAAGCCCCATAATAAGCCCTTCACATGTACAGGGATTTATGGGAGCTCTGTCGGCGATGTTAGAAGAGAGAGACGGTGGAGGGGCATATATTATGTTGCAGACGTGTTTATTATGATTTCCAGACTTCTGAGGACATTTTTGGCTCTTTTATTCGGCAGAGAACAGGGACATAAGTCTCCAGATCGCAAGCCTTAATTCCTGGTTTGGGTGTGTGTGCTTGGCTTCTTGTGGTCAGGGATGTAGGGACCCAGACTGTCTCAAGCAGGGGTGTTACGGAGCAGTCTGTCATTACGTCCACTATGGTAGCATGGTGTTTCTTTCCCCTATGAAAGGTCTTCGACCCCCCCCACCAACAAAACTTGAAGTCTTTACACTCAAAGTAATGACTACTCCACCACTGTTACCCGCACAAAAATCCGTAAAATCTCAAGTAATTTATCCACATGATTAACCCAACTCAACACAGCCTTAATTGTCAACACATTACAAAAAGCTACAAGAAAATGAAATACCTCCTTATTCTATTGCTGTACTTAAACACATTCATACCAGTAGACAGAACAGCATTTGTGGCATTTCTGAAATACTTGTGTGTTTATACGAGGACATATTGTAGGTGGAGGGAACAAAGAGGAGAGAGGCGATGCAGAGGGACCAGCCTCTCAACCAAGTGGACAAAAGAACAAGCATGGCTGCTGTGTTCATGGGCCAGCCCTGTGAATGGCCCAGACAAAGACCTGAGCGAAGGGAGGGAGAGAGTGCTGCGCCTGGGCCTAAGATGAGGAGGGGGACACAGGGCCTGGACTGGAGAGGAAAGGAAGACGTAGGCCTGGGGAGGGAGGGTGAGAGGGCAGGGCCTGGGGATAGAGGGAGGGAGGGCAGCGCCTGGGGAGGGAGGGAGGCAGGAACAAGGCTGGTCCCGGGCCCACGCTGGGAGGCTGGGCCTTACAGAACCACTGAGGCAGGACCATGTGTGGTCCATCATCACCCCCAGAAGGCGAGCTGCCACGCCCCCTCAATGAACAGGCTGATGCCCCCTGTGCTGCCCTTCCTGGCCAGTAAGAAAGAGGAAAAAGACAAATACCGTCAGAGAAAGAGAAGAAGGACCACTGAAGAGGAGAAAGAGCCACCTAAGAGGACAGAGATCTTGAAGGGGGGAGGTCTTTGAGGACTTCTGCTTCTTCAGGGAACAATGATGGTGACAGGTGACGGAGGTGGACAAAAGGAGGACAGGGGTACACCAGAGAAAGGGAGTAGGAGGTAGAGAGGTGGGAGGGGGAGACAAAGGGGTCAGATGGAGGAGAGAGTACAGGGGAAAGGGTCAGAAGGTCGGAGGTGGCTGGTGCGCCGAGGACAGAGGTCCTCCTACAGAGCGAGCGTCGTTTCTGCGAGTGCACCGCAGGAATGGTGTCTTTCGCGTCAAAGTAAACTCGTTAGCGCTGAGATGAGTTAGCTCATTAACGCACACAATGGTTATTCATTATGAATTGGAACTACACATGAAATGTATTTTTGCCATGAACAATGGACTTCCGATGGCTACGGCACTTCAAATCAGAATATAGTCAAACCATCTACTCCCCCACTCCCGATGTTAGAAAGACGGCCAAAATCGTCCATGTTTCCGCTCTTATAAGAATGCCTGCAGCGCCCCTTCCTCGTGAGACACTTTCACGTAGACACTGAAGGAAACAGATGGGGGAGCGCCGTCTTTCATCAGATCGCACGCACACATCCAGGCCCCTCTCTGCGTCATCCCACTCCTCACTGTTTCCAGGTCAGTCGCCGAGACAGCGAGAGCTGCCTTGCTCAGGAAACCTTCCCTTAAAGAATTAAGGTCAGCGGCCCAGCTCCCCCAGCCTGGGGATCAGAGATCAGGGAGGGGAAGGGGGAAGGGGGAAGGAGGATGGGACTGGAAGAGCAGAAGGACAGCCAGCGGACGTCACTCCTGTCACCCGCCTGGCCGTGTAGGCCCTTACGCAAGAGGCTTCCTGTCGTATTACGAGCTGCTTAGAGAGGATGAGAGGGGTCAGGGGAGGCGGGCAGGCAGGATCCGGACAAGGCTCTCTGCTCTCATGTTCACCAAGGCCGGTGCCTTTCAAGGTAAGCACGCAAGCACACGCACGCTTGCGCAAGCATGCAAGCACACACAGTCCCATCATGCCGCTACAGCCGCTAATAGAGCTGCAGTGAGTCGCTAATTTCAAAGAAGAACATGACATTTACATCGAATCATTTAGCAGATGCTCTCATCCAGAGCGACTTACAGCCAGTACAGGTAACATTTCCCAGAGGCAAGTACGGTGAAGTGACTTGCACACAAAGTCATGTTGCCACAGCCGGATCTTCTGATTACCAGCCCAATGCCCTTACCCACTGCACCACATGACCCTCAAAGTCACAGACAGAATGCAGAGTAGTGGAGGACAGGGTCAGGAGAAGGCAAATAAACACTTCCTTTCAGGTTAACACCAAATCCTCTGGCAGAAATGCAAGTCATCTGAGTGTTGCCCGTCAACTTACATGATATGACTCAGCGATGTCTCCCAGTGGCATTGGGAAAGTCCAATGAATGAAAATCAACAAGTCCAAAAATAGACTGGGTGATTTTGAACAGCGCAACATCTGGAAAGTTCTGCCATACGCACAGGCTGTTTCACCATAGTTATGACTTTAAACTGGGTTTCCAGCTTGTCTGTGTGTGTGTGTGTGTGTGTGTGTGTGTGTGTGTGTGTGTACATGTGTGTATGCTATTTGTATATGGTAGTAAAAAGCTTGTTGTTAAACAGATCTACTGTGTGCTGGCCCGTAAAGAGGAAAACGGCACAGACAGTAAATGATAGAGAGCAGGAAGATGGCTGGCCACCCAGGTGCTGATAGGCTGGGGCTGGTGAACCCACAAACACAAGCAATGCTACTATATTCTGCATCGTTTTGGCCCTGTTTCTGTTTAGTGGATAGCAACCCTGGCTGTGCGTTACGTAACACGTCGATAGGAGAAGCGATTACTGCAGAGGAGTTATCGGTCTGTTTTCTGGTTTCCTGTGTGGAATATATCTCCTAGTTCCTGAAGAAAACAAGTCACTCTACCGATCCAGGAGCAGACTTCTCCGGATTGGCCTGACGGACGACCCTCTCCCCTCATCTCTAGGCTCGTTCATCCTTGAACCGCCTCTGTTCCGAGATAAGGAAGTGACACGCGAATGTATGTAAGGACAGCCGAAAGCAAAGCTCCGGGATTCAGATCCAGCTGGGAGGTGAACTCCTCCGCCTCTCCAAGCGCTGGTCTGAGTAATGAAGCGACACATCAGAGTAAAATGGCAGCCAGACCAACTCATAAACACACAGTGCACTCTCAGCACACAGCGCCTGCAGTAATAGATCATGTGCAACCTATATACAATAATAATAATAACAGCGCAGGAAGAAACACAGAAGGTGGTCCTTCTGGAATCCTCTTCACAGAGACTCATTTGTTATCGCAGGTGGCCCAATTCAACCCCCGTTGTTCATTCACGTAACTCCTAAAACTGATTTTTTTATTTGTTTCTTTGTTCTAATGAAGGCTACCATTGATAATGGAAAAGCTGTAATATTCCATGGTGTGGGCTGGCAGATTAGGAATATGTCAGTGTTTGGGTTCAAATGCTCTTAACAACTACATTCATGGGATGTAGATTAGATGTGGGTTTTAATCCCTTTGTTAGATTCTAGGTCACAATGGGGTGGGGGGTGGGTTTTTTCCCTCCACCTAGAACACGGCGCAAGCGAGGCTGCAGTACTCCAGGCAGACTAGCATGCAAGATATCAGTGTGGTCTTCCCGCCGCTGGCCCCTCCCCCCACCCCGCCCCTCAGACATACCAGGAGCAAACCCTGGCACAGTGACCTACTAACCACACCCCCACTGGGAACCCAGCACACACAGTGGGATTCTCATGATGACGGCAGAAGGGCCTGTGTGTCTGGGAAAGGTAGAGTTGTCAGGCAGAGTGTCTCCCCCTTCATCCCCCGCCGTCCTACCATCCCCCACCCCCCAACCATCATCGTTTAATGAGTTCCCTCAGTGCCACAGTGCCAGGGCGGAAAGACAGGCAGGTTGGGTCCCAAAACGCAGGCCCGGCCAGGGCTGGACGAGGCTGGGAGAGCAGGCGTGGAAAACTAGAACAGTATGGAGCCCTTGAGGGGGACAGAAAAAAAAAAAAACAGCTGAATGCGATTCATCTTGAGTGAACAGCTTTACCGTTCCTTTAGTACACTGTCAAGGAGGAGTACTTTTACTCGCCGAATCACTTGATGTGAGTATATAAAGCCAAGGAATTGCTTATTGGATTAGGAACACCACAATGCCTTTTGCCAAAGAAAGACCTTCACAGTACAGTACCATCCCTTCCATCCCATCCAAAACTCACAAAGAAATGCTATTTAATGTTAGTTGTGCTGAAATCACACACCCACATATAATGGTGTGTGTGTGTATATATATAGAATGGTGGTATGGGATGAGGACTGGATCTCGTCAAAGTAACCCGGGGATGATGGAGCTTGAGAGGCCATCAACTCAAAGGTGCCATCTGCGGAACTCGTCCCTATATCGTCCAAAAGAGAGAGACGTCAAGGCCATCCTTTCATGTGGTTGTGCGTGACACGTCCCAAGTCAGGACGGGGAGTGGTAAGAGCGCTGCTCATGTTACACATGAACTGGCATTGCCGCGGTAACGGTCTTCCTCCTCATCTGGAAAGCAACAGAAAACGCCCAGAAAAGTCCATGCTACATCAGACACTAGGAATAATAATGTGCGAGAAGTGCAATTTAAGACTTTTATTTATCCGATGGCAGCACAACCAACCAGCAAATCATGGACGGTGAAAATGCTCTGTAATTTATGCTAAATTTATGTAGGGTTTACAGAAACGAAATGTTACTGAAGCAAACTTCGAGCAACATTGGTAAAGGGAGAGTGTTTGGCTCGGAGCCTTTGCTGTATACTACAGCTATATTTCCAGAAGGGATCTAATGAATACACCATGTGTACCAGTCTAAAGAATTGGATATGCAACTACTGGAAACAATTAATAGCTCTTTTATGTGTTCCTTCCAGCTGTGCTGGAACTCGGATACTCTTTTGTTCTAGGGTTGCAAACAGCTCACTAGAATGCTAGACGAGAAGAAAATGACAAATATCTCATATTGGTTATGTCAGTTTTGGGAATGGGTTATGGGAAGCTTGTGCAGTACCCGTTTGATCGCAATGTTTTTTGTGATCTGGGAAAGGGGAAGGATACTAAATTGGACTACTACATGGTTCCATCGCTTAGGACAACTCAATATGCTGACAAACAAGTTTACATTCATTTTTTGCAGCTCATCTACAGAACTTCACTGCTATAGGAACTTCATGCAGTGCCTGGTTCTCAAGATAAATTGAGCCACTGATAGATACATGCACAGACAAAAAGACACACAAAGTTAAAGTATTAATTAAAATACAAATTTGTGCACTTTACTTATTTTTAACACCATGAGGTTCCTCAGGAGAGAGTTAGTGGGATATAACAACAGGAGAATACAAATGATCAAATTAGTCAAATTCACATCTGACAGTCAGAAAGAGACAATGGGGCTATTGTTTGACAGGAAGCTAACAAGCTAATAAACAATGCTAATGCTAACATCACTTGCTTACCGTTCCACACCACATGGAACACCTGGTCATGGCCCTCATTACTGGCGACTGGGAGGTCTGTGTGTCTTAGAGCAGGCATATGAAACGGCCTCACTCATCCCTGAGGAATCCTGCCGTAAAACTCTCTCTCTGGTATCTCACAAATACGAGCTCATAAACCACAGGCTGTGTGGCTCGGCTGGGTATAAACTACCTTCTCAGGAACACACCATCACCATGCACTGGTCCACTGGGCCAATTGGGTTTAAGTGTTGGGAGTTTTGTGTGATAAACTTAACACAAGAATACAAGACTGCTCATACTGTGTGAAAGGATTACCAGCCCCCTGACACAGCAGAACCAGTTTGGTCAACGATCCCCAAGCCGATCCTCCGAGATTAAGGGTGTGCAGTGATAACCATCCAGCTGTGCTGTCGAGAAACCCTTCTTGTGTAAGGACATGCCGATCCAGAAACAGAGAGGATCTCCCCTAGAAGAAACTCTCATCACCCTGACAATCTCTAATTACTGGGGCCATTGTTGATTGTAAGAAGTCCTTAGAGCGATTTACAGAGCCAATCCCTTTGTATCCCTTAATTACCCACAAACCCTGTCTTTCAAATGGGATAGAACATGGCTTTAGCTCTGTTTTGGCCAGGTTGAACAGGCACCAGGCCCAAACTGTTTACACCCTGCAGCCTTGATCTCTTTTGGGAAGGAGTAACATGAGTACACACTCATTAACCCAAAGAGAAAGGAGAACCAGATTAGCAAATTACATGTAGTTATTTTAGCAGATGCTCTTATCCAGAGCAAGCACAGGGACATTCCCTCCTGAGGCAAATTAGAGCACATAAAGTAGGTATTTGAGTACAATGAGGGAAAACACAACCGTATGATTAACACTTCAATCCAGGCTGCAACTCCCATCTCTGAGGGCGAAGTTCATCTGAGGTCATCGCTCCTTATCTGGGTCTTTATTGCCTGATTCATATTTCTTAAAGACATGTTCCCTAAACCTAAATCTCAGAGTGCAGTCTTGCCAGCCATAATCCTTTGCAGGGCTTCTGTAGTGCTGCAGACATCCCAGTCCATTTGGACTTAGTCCGAACCTAATCTGCCATAGATGAGCTCTCTGGAAGCAATGGAAAATCCTAAAAGGAATGACACTTCATCACAGATGGATTACATCAAAGGCAGGACAGACGTTCAGTCATTAGCTGGGCTTTACAGTAACTCCAACACACCCTAAAAGTGTTTAAGGGCCTTCAAAAGTGTCCTATCTGACATCAAAATGCCGTTCAGACGCAAGAACGCATCTGTTGCTCTGCAGACGTTACATTCCTCATCGCTACACTGGTTGTTAGGTATTACGTTTTGTATTTAGGCCTATTCATCCTACTCTTATGTAGGATGAACACTCCCTACTCTTACATCCTACGATTTCAAGTTTTCACTTGTTCGATAACTAGTGCTAGCTAGCTACCTTTTTTCGTCCCCAAAAATACAAATTTTGCATCAATTTTAACAGGTATAGTATTCTACCTGGACATACAGGAGGAGAACACTGGGAAGTGTGGGATTCCATCTGCCTGGAGGACCAGAGCATGTAGTTGGCTCATCAGGGCAGTCCTCATCAGCTCATCAGGGCAGTCATCACTGTCTGGATGGACCCATCTAAATGATTCGTCAGCTTTGCTACCCACTGGAGGCTGATGAGGGTGAACTGTTGCAGAAAAAATGGAATCGCTTAGGGGAAAGAGAGTCCCCCATTCAGCCATTTCACTGCTAAGAGCCTTTCTGGAGCTCAGCAGATGTAACACATTTACCCAAACTAGGTTAAGACACCAAACATTCTCCTAAGCTCTGGTACAGCTTGGTCCAGACTCAGACTAGACTTGAGGGTTTGGGCTGAAAAGATGTTGAGAATCTTCCAAAGACTGCTAAGATGAGAAGTTATTCACATGTCTTTCCTTCGTGTTCAATGTATGCCATTCCATTCAGGGTTCATATTGCGTTTCATTACCTTGATATCTCTTAAAATGACGGGAGTTAAAAAGAATGATTTCCGGCCTGTGGTACAGAAAACCACATGGTCATGTCTGTAAAAGTCAATGGGCTGTGCAAAAATATGGTCTGTCTTATAATATCACCACGTCAAAGAAAGCCTGCACGTTACAACGACAAAGCAGTCTGAAAGACAAATAGAAAATGGTTTGCTCTACAGTACATCCACTTAATTGATCTGCAATCCTGGGCCACCCTTAGTCTGCACCTGAGTTAAACTCACTTACCAGCCTCGTGCTGTGCAAAGCTTCCCTACTCTGCTCTGCCCTGCTTCCATGTGGGAAGGTAAGATCATTTTCTGCTTGGAGAGAAAAAAGGACCTCAATGGAACTGAATCCACAGCACAACTAACACGCACACAATCACTCAATGACAGAGGCATGCCTGTTCTTTTTCAAAATGAAACAGCTGAATTCTTTGTTTGCAGTACACTGGAGGGAGGACTCTGGTGGAACGAAGGAGTTTACACTTGAAAGATAGCCATGGCGCTTGTTGACTGCAGAGCCCGACGTTCAGCATGCAATGCATTCATTAAAATGTAAATATTGGCATTGTTGACCTTTTATGAGCAGCCAAGCCGAGAAGAGGGAGTCCGCGGACGAGAGGGAAGACAAAAACGCAAATGCCTTTCTTTGATTAGCTTGTGATCAGTCGCCACACCAAAACCATACGATTGGGTTTCAGTATGAGAGCGCACACCATTAAGCAAGCCATGTCTACTTGAGGGTCGTGTTACAGCATGATGAAGTCTGAATCAGGGTCTCTGTGGATGTGTCGCTGTTCCTTTAATGTAACAGCATTGCATTGTCATGCATGTTAGATTGCATTCTCTGTCATCGGTTTTAAACATCTTACATCTTGCATTTACATAATTTACAGTAATTTAGCAGATGCTCTTTTCCAGAGCAACTTACCCCGAGACAAGTAGGGTGAAGTGTCCTGCCCAAGGACACAACTCCATGTTGGCACAGCTGGGGTTCGAACCAGGAACCTTCTGATTGCTAGCCCGACTCCCTAACTGCTCAGCCACCTGACGCCCATCTTCCAGATTGTGGGGCGATGGCTTTGGTCCCGATATGTGGTGCTACGGTCTCGGTGTGTCTCTCCTGCTGCCAGATTCAAGCACACACAGGCCGGTCGTGCTGACCAGGAAGGTGACAGAAGGCCTGGGGACCATTTGCCCATAGAAATATGTGCAAGTAGCATAGCTGAGACCTTTGGTCCATGTTTTCAATTGGACATACGGTCCAAACACCGTCCCTTTCTTGTGAATGCACGCCGCTCTACATTGGAAATACTTGGGTTGATTGAACTATTTGTCAACTTCCGTCGAGACACAGGTTTTGCAGGACCCTGGTTGTTAGGATTAGTGAATCGGGGGTAACAAAGAAATCCAGGGCAGGTTGGTCTTGATTCAAAGTATAAGGCCTCTGATGTCTGGGTTCTGACCGCGAGCCCAAGCTGGCCTGCCTCACCATCTGATCCACGCCGCTATCCGTCTATAGTTGCTACTGCAGCAGCACCACTAACTGATATGGGGGCCCTGATCTGACACAGGCTGCCACAGCACAGGCAGGACTGATCACTAGCACACACCCAGCACTGATCTTTATGTGACAGTGGTTGCTGGGTCGGCTGGCCAATCTTGCGAATGCAAGCAGGCGCAGACTGTCAGACCCACTGGCATTTTGAGAAAACAGTTTGACTTGGAGAGTGACACTATCTTTTGATTAAATAGAGATATCATCTGATTTGTTTTCAACGACAGTCGCACGCGGCATCACAGATATCCAGCATGTGAAAGGGGGAGCGAACCATGCCCTGATGTACGCCACAACATTTCCCTGGCTACGCGGCTTTACATCTTCCTCATTTCCTCGTTGAAACACCCCCCCCCCCCCCCCCGCCAGATCTTCGCTCCCCCGAGATTGAAGAATCTTTGGTCGGGCAAAAATAAACATAGCTTCTGTCATATCTGGGCATGTTTCTGCAGACAAACAGAATACAGGCCATAAATCCTGAGGAGAATGATAATGAAGATCCTCATCCGGTCCTGCTTTAAAGCTGTAAAGTCACAGTGAGATTACGCTGCAGCTATGAGCGTGACAACACTTTTCTCCGGAGCCTCTGCGTTTGAAACTGGGATCCAAATACCCCCCTTCCCCTCGAACGAAAACACAAGGATTCTGCCTTCTTCAAGCCCTTTGGGTCTTAGCAGAGTAATAGAGTTTTAGCCACAAGAGAGGGTTAAAACCTGGATCAAGACCTGGGTCTCTCAGGGGGTTTAAAGCTCTAATCTGGTTTAGCTGGGCCCCAGTTCTGCAGCAGCAGCTGTCGCCCACCATCTCTCCAAAGGCAGACGAATCTGCCCAGAACATTAGCTTCACTAAGATTCCAGTTCTCTGTTCCTTCCAGAAGACACCAACGCCTAATTAAGATGGTGCATCTAGCAGACCTCATTCTTCTGATCAGGTTAGCGACTGCACGGTGTAGCCCAGTCCACACTGCTAGTCCCTGGATCATCTGACCCCAGACGATGATTAAAGCGACTTTAATGGGGCGGAACCACCAAACAATGTCAAGTATCCTACAAGAGAAGACAGGTCATACTGTGAGAACCTCTGATCTCAGTTGACTTCTGAAAACCTATGTTCCCGGGAGAACATGTTCCCTCTGACAGCCCTTTCCTTATAAATCAGGCTCAAATGAAGGGCGAGAGGGAGGAACGGTTGTTTGCCTTCTGAGGTAAGACAGAAGCATAGATGTGACATCCTGCATCTTGACCTTGGCATAGCTGAGGAGAATCTGTCACACAAACAGTGAAACCGCCCCCTTCATGTTTTTAGGACTGCCCACACTGCAACCACTAGATCCTATGAACTACAGCAGCTAGCATTCTAGAAGAACTAAATAATTAAGAGGTTGTCGTGTTGCTGGCCGGTTGATAGTCAAGATAAAACTGTAATACATAAACCTTTCATGAAAGCAACTGCCAATTGAGCCAACAAAAAGTAGGGGATTATTTCAATGACTAATGCTTATATGTCAAAGAGACATTTCCAAGATGTTCAATCAAACAGCTGTTGGCTCCTAAATAAGGACATTCTTCATCCAGTCTCATTGTTTCTCGAGGGACACAAGACCTTGCTGGTTGACCATTGAAGCCTGGATAGTTAATTATCGATTTCAACACACTACAAATGTATGCACCAAAATTGACAGCAGCGATAACTTTAACTTTTTAAGGTGGGACTCGGATACTAGAAGCACAATGACCCAACAAACAAGGGTTTTGAGTTGGCTCATGGACAGGTATAAAAAAAAAAAACTCATTAAACGTTCCTCCTCAGGTCCTTTCAAAACCAGAACGCCCATTATCTGTCTGGCCCAGCTGTCCCGTATCAGAACAGAACCCGGGAAAACAGCAACAGAACCCTGGCAGAACACAGAGACGAATCTGGAAGCATGTTTTCCTTTAATCACGAACCCCCTTCTCTCACTCCACCATCAGTGTTAAGGAAATTAGCAACACTTAAAATCCCATTGTGCAGACAAACAGTGGAGACCCTGCCAGCTCTGCACCTCACAACACACAGTATCAATCATTCCCTCTCCTACGTCTCTCCCCATCAGGCCCGCGGAGGGAAAGACAAGCCACAACCCCCCCACCCCCCCCCCCCACACACACACACACACACACACACACACCTCTCTGATGTTTGCATGTCAGAGAACACATGCTTGTGGGTCACCCGTTGCGTGGTGGGGGAGGGGGGCGGTGTTGAGGGGTTGGTGCACTTTTGTTGCTTCGTGCTAGTCAAATATTTAGCCTCCCTCCTGTGCATCGACCATCAATAAATGAGAGATCCCAGCTTTTCGGGCCCATCTCCAGCCCAGGGAGGCATTTATAATGCATTATAGCGGCATTGTAGTAAAAGGAAAACCCTCTTGATTCCATTATGGATATGCTTCATTGTCAGAGTGGGCTTGGTGACAGCAATGGGCCAGAGTTAAAGTGGAATGCAGTACTTTATCTCTGAGGCCAAGCCATCTGGGCGGCACTAGGGAACTGGGACGCATACCGATGTGTTAATCAGCGACCGTTGTTAGGTGATGCAGACTTTCATAGGAGAGCTGACGTCATCGCTGTCAATCTGGTCCGTCCGAACAAAGCAAGCGTGGGAGAGACGGGCCCTGTGTGTGCCTCAGAGCTGGGGGCTGGACAACCACACTGCGGCCGCCGTACGCAGTGATGTACGACAGCTATAGGTCCAGCTGCCAGAGCCTTCAGACCCGGCAGTCAAAGAGAGACGGGAACTCCACATTAGAGCACAGGGGATGTGTTGTGGATTACACCGTAGTGAGGTAGGGAGAGACAGAGAAAGAGAGAGAGAGAGAAAGAGAGAGAGAGAGCAAGAGAGAGAGGGAGAGAGAAAGGGAGAGAGAGAGAGAGAGAACCACCTCTCAAGCGTCCTCTGCTGATGAGGGCAGTTTAGGTGGCCTCTGGCCTCTCTTCTCAAACCAGTCAATCACACTGGCTAATGGTTCTACCATGTGGTGATGAGGAAGGCCACAACCATGGAACGATGAGGGTGCTAGATGTATGGTGGGACATAGAAGTAGTCGACAGTCTAGAGGACAAGGAAATCTCAGGTCATGCGAGAGGCGGTTAGATAATTAGCTGGCGAGATCTCTGACCTCATCAAGCTAAATACGCCACAGACTTTCAATGGAATTCAGGTGTACAGGTGTGCTTGAATGCCCTGGATGTTGCCTACTCTGTCCTTAATGGAGGACTCAAAAGTCAAGTCCAAACATTTGAGTGCATACAGATGTGTAAAGCACCAATCAGAGCGCAGATGTTTTTCAAACTCATGAACGCTAGCCAATAGGCATGTGGTGCCATGTGAGCATGCTCACCCTGTGCCGACAGATCAGGGAAACCAACAACCAGCCTCCCTCCCTCCCTCCCTCCCTCACACTCTCACCAGATCGGATGCCTATTTATTTTCCTTGAGAGCATATTTAGGAAGTCTCATTAGTGTGTCAGACTAGCTGAAAGCCCTCCACTTCACCCACTCAAACTCTGGGGCAGAGAACAAGGAGAACCAGCACGTACTCCCACCCTCACTCACACACACACACACACACACAACTCCTCAAAGTCACACTCCGAAAATAAACCTGGCTTGGTGTCTTCCCCAAACCTGGGAGAAAGACCTCACTCGTCTAGATGGACCATGGAGGGCGAAGTACCAGGCAAAGTTCAAAGGTGAACAGAAACAGCATGGTTGGAGATCTCACGGATCAGTGCAAAGTGAAAATAAACTCCTGGACTTGTGTTCACATTCAAAACACTGGCTGGTACTAACAGTTATCAGTCTTCATTCACGGTATGAGAGGAGATAAGATAGCGAAAGAGAAAAAAGGGAAATTTGTTTTTTGAGAGAGCGAGCAAAAGGAATGCAAGAGAGAGCTGGGGGGGGGGGTGAAATATAATATTCTCCGACATAAGGCAGTCTCCATCTGGATAAATGTCAGATGTGCCTGTAGCTCAAGCCATTCGAATTGGATGAGAAACAATTCAATTGACACCAAACAAGATTCATATTGTATAGTGCAGTGCACACAAAAAAAACCTCAAATGGGTCCTGAAAACATTCAAGTAACAACCAGCTGGTAGTGAGTTGGGGAGAGGGGGGGGGGGGGTGGGACCCTTGAGATGAGGCTGGCTTTCGAAATGACTTCATGTCCAAGCATCTCCAGTTTCATTCCCTCAGAACCCACACGACCGCTTGATGAGCGGCCCCAGAGAACCAAGCTTACTGCGGGGAGAGTCAACTCTTGCCCTCGACGTGATGAAAGATGGGAATCGCACTTTCCGTCAGACGGCTCTTTCTATTCATAGCTCTGTGACAGTGCTGTCTGAGTGGGCGTAAACAAGCCCTGGTCCCCCGAAGGGGGATCAAGCAGTGACCGCAGGTAAATCACTGAGCAGGGACCAGCGTCCTTAACGGTAGCTTCCTCCTTCAGTGGAGCCTGGGGGTTCCTGAAGGACTAAATGTACAGCATCAGTCAGCCTGTTCTGGAGGTGGAAAACTCTTTACTCAGTCGAAGTGACGGGTCTCTTGCTATCCCCCTCTGACCAAATCTGGAAAACAAGGACAGCCTACAGCAAGCTGGACAGGATGTTAGAAAGAGGTAGGACAGGATGTAGAAGCGAAGGCACAGCAAGATAAGTTGGAGGACAGGAGAAAGGGAGAATGTCCTACATGTGGCTCACCACAGTCAGGAGAAACAAAATACTGGAGGGATTACAGTCGATCACCTCCACCACAAACAGAAACACAGTGAAAACAAACAAACTGGCCTTATCCCTGCTGTTCCAAACTATGCTTTTCATTGGCTCAGGCCAAGCCATTTTAAGTGTTCCGCAAACGCTTTAGCTAGTATAGGACTTTGGATAAACATCTTATATTTCAAGCTAAGCTTTTAGTATGATTTTTTTATACGTTTGTGTTTCCAAACTCTTTGTGCACCCCTCTGTTCCTCCTTCCCTTCACCCATGCCACCCACTGATGAACTGGCACCAGAGAAAGGCATTCTGCGGGCTGAACCACTCTATTTCCAGTCTTGCCCGTTAACCGAGCCACACACGCCAACAATACCCTGACCCAGTTGGTTTGACCAAGCCAACAAAAGGTGCCGCGTCTTCACTCACAACTCTGTCTCCCCAAAAACAACAGAGCAACACATTCAGAGCACCTTACTGTCCCAGCCCCTGCTCTGCCCCCCGGGGCCCCCTTCATTAGCTCTGGATGAATACAAGACCTCGGAACCCTCCAGGCCCTCCAGCCCTCCACAATGGACAAAGGCCGGGATGCGTCAGGGCCGCGTCACAGGGCCAGTGCTGTGGGTGAATGAACGAGGTCACTGAGATGGAAAGGCTTGATGATGGTGGTGGTGGTGGGGGGGAGAGGGGTAGGTGGGATGATGGTGTCTTTTCCAAGAGCATCAAACTGTAGCATCCTTGTTCGAAATTGGCAACCGGCAAGTTTTTTTAGGGGGGGTGGGTGGTTCTAATGGATTGGTTTCTGTGCTGGCGCCTGACCCGCCTCATCCTTAGTAGTCTTGTTAATCCCATTAATTTGAAGGGAGCAGGGATACCGGTTGCAGCGACCCTGATGGAATCGCATCATCCTCCGAGCTCTGTGTTGATGGAGGGGGGGGACTCTGCAACACGTCCCACATGCTGTTTGAAAGCAGGGCCCACAGGCAGCCTCATCAACAGACATCTGCATTAATTGTGCCATAAGGACCCTAGCGCTCCTATACAAGTAGCTTAATTACTCGTTATATTTTGTTTAAGACCCAGACCAGCTCTCAAGCTTAACTGCTTATGCCACATTACTGTGTCGTAGTGTTGAGGGTTTTTTCATGCAATACTGGCCATGCATAGGATCTGCAAGAGCCATATGATTCAATCTTCAATTATTAGTGTCTGAGGTGATTAAGATTGTGTGTGTGTGTGCGCGCGCGTCAGAGCACATGATGCATTCTGTAAGATAAGCTGTTCGACTTTAATTAAATAGCCAGCAAGGAGATTGTGAAATGGCAAACAGGGTACAGATTAAACTGTGGAGCTGCATGCTCGAGTTAATCTCTACCGCGGGCTGCCCACTGCAGCCCAGAGGAGTAAACCCTCCAACTACATATGGCCACACACTCCTCTTCTCCTTGCAAAGAAGACTGGTGACTGGTCAGGCTGGTGCCTGCCTGCTTGACTGCCTCTCTGCCTCCACCTGCCTGCCTGTCTGTCTGTTTTGTCTGTCTGCCCCACACAACCCCACAGCCCCTCCGCAATCATCCAGTCAGTCACATGCAGCAGGTCATCCACCTCACTCTCTCTTCAGAATTGGCTCGGCACTAGCCAATTTCTTTAATGGCTCTTTCTTGTCAGCTTCAGCAATCCCAAGTTTGTAGGAGATTTGCCTTTCACTTTTCCACTGGGTGACATGCACAAGGCCATCTCAGACAGCTGGACAGAAGGGAGTGAGTGCAGGTGAAGATTAAATTGGATTTTATAATCCTTTATTTGTCCCGCTGTAGGGAAATTACAGTTTGCAACAGCAGCAGGGTACAGTGCAGCACTCAGTTAACTGAGGTAACAGTTTAATTTATAACAAATACAAAATACAAATAGACAAGATACAAGGAATCCTATACAAATATGAAGATCAGGATCTAAGTGAATCAAATACTAAAATAATATATAAAGTAAGCGAGCGTTAAGTGTGGTGGCTGCTGACATAGAACCAAGTTATTGCACATTATAAAAGTATTGCACGTAATATTGCATGTAATTGCATAAATATTGCAAATAGAAGTAGTAATGGCCGGGACCGGAGGAAGGGAGGAAGACTGCAGATGGAGGTGAACTCGCACCTTAACAGGGTCCCAGCTGTACAACAAACAGTTGTACAGTAGCTCACTGTTCACACACACATACACACACATTCTCACTCCCTGGGGAGCTAATTCCAAAGTGTTGAAAGTCAAAGTGAAACTCAGTGACCCAGAGTATAAGGGCAGGAGAAGAGCTCTCCCCAGAGACAGTCTGGACAGCTAGGTGTTACATTGTAAACCCTCTCCCTGGCCTGTCACTCACAAGCCATAGTGACTAAACCGTATAACAGCGCACCAACACAACATACATACGTACATACATACATGTTCTGAAATTATATATTTTGTTTTTTCAGTGTGTACTTATCTGAGGTCATCTTCCTTATCTAAGCAGAAGACTTAAAGATATGGGGGAATACAATGCTTTTATTGTGCCTAAAATCTATTCCCAAAGCTAAAGAAAATTCTGCTTCAATTCTGGGAGATGTTGACAGTAAGAAAAATTATGATCTTCACAAGTATTTCTCATGCCCTAAATCTGAACTGATTCCCCCCTAAAATGCTTTGAGTAATTTGGAGGGCATGCAGGGAAGGGAAAGCGTTGCACAACCTCTCATTAATAGTATTTTTAGAAACAAATATGCCTTAGAGAGCCTCCGTTATCTTGCCTTTGTGGTGAGGGGGGAAATAACATACAATTTAAGTTACTTCCATATCTACTGGGAAAGAGAATTATGTAGAGAAGTGAAGGCAAGCATCGGCGGTGGGATCCGAGCTAAACTCTCTATAAGCTATAGATAGATATGGCCTGGATCTAGATTCAACACAAGACCAGTTCCCTTAGCACCTGGTATCTTTGTATGAACAGGAAATAATATCGGATATCACCGGACTGCACTGATGAATACAAGAGATTCAACCAGGATATGTACTTTTCTGGCCAGAGTTGGGAATGTTGGAGTTATAAATCAAATCAACATTTCTTTGTATAGCCCTTTTTACGAGTAATGTCAAAGAGGGCTTCACATATGCCCATATAAATGTCCCTCAACCAACCTAAACCCTCAACGAAGACATGGAAATACTCACTAGAGAAAAAAAAAAAAAAGTAACCTTGGGAGGAACAATTCAGTGAGGCATCCCCTCTTCCAGAGACAGTTGGTAATAGAGAGGTGTAAAGGTTTTATTTATATATATATATATAAATATACTGTATATAAAATAAATATATATATATCAAAAAAAGTTTTATATCATACAGTGCAACTTACAGATACAGTATTCTATCTTCTGTCTCTTTATCTCTCTCTCTTGCTCTCTCTCTCTCACTTTCTCTCTCTCTCTCATGTTGGTGGATCCCTGAGATGGCTTCTCAACTTCAGCCTCATGTCATCTGGACCCCTGATGTCTCCATCTATGTCCAAGCACCACTCAACATCAACAAAACACACCCCATCAGAGCCCACCTCAAAACCTACCACCACTACGGCCAGAAAACCTTACAAATATAATCTGAAAAGAGAAGGAGAGAGAGGGACAGAGAGAGGAAGACAAGACAGAGCGAGGGGGGGGGGGGTGGGGGCTGCCGTGCAGCGAGTCCAACTGAAGGGTAGTAATTACAGGGAGAGATGGGGGAGATTCTTAGCCTACTGAGGTGACGCCCTTGGGCTCGGGACTCTTGACATCACCACAACGCTAGCCTGGCTCAGAACACAGCAGGGGAGGAAGCACCACTGGACAGCAGGTCAAGCCAGCTTAAGTTATTTTTGATGATCTGTCTGACCAGAAGCATTACAAATTCTACAGATCTAGACGCTATAATTACCTTGATTGCCATTACGTGCATTTGCTGCAGGCCAATTCATGGACGAGCGCACGCAGACACGTTTAGAGGCTAAGGATATTAATACTAGTTAAAGCTACTTAGGAAACAGTTATCAAACATGGAGATTAATTATAGTTTGATATGTCCTGTCACTCCTGAGCAGAAATAATCACCCTTTTAATCCAATTTAGCTCACCAGTCCTTCAGAATTGGTTTCCGTTGCCATGTAAGTTCACACAAACATAGAATTTACTGTGGCGAAACACAAAACATCCACAGGGGAAAATCAACCTTTTACTCCAACTATTTTTCCAAACCTTCCAACCCATGAACTCCACAAAGAATAATGACCAAAACAACGTGATGACAGATTCCTATCCCACAAGTAGCCTCACAAATTCATTCTCCATAAAAATTTCCCTCCTTGTCGACAAAACTAAACGGTACTGACTATAGCATACAGGTGACTCTAACCTGAACACAGTCACCATTCAACCACAGAATTAGCAGGTCATCACCGCAGACTGTAAATCAGAGACGGGACATGTTTATAGAGTCCCAAAGATTGGGTGATAATTCTGCCTTGACATTTATCTGTTCGCTCTCCTCTCCCCGCCGCTGTTCTTTCTCCCGACTCCTCCACAGTTGCGAGGGCCGTTAACCACACAGAAATGACCTTTGTGACGTATGACAGTCATCCGGCCGCGTGGGTGTCGAGGCTGCCTCTGATCTAGACGAGTCGTCCCAGATGGACTCCACTGCACCTGATCACACGCCAGGGGCACATCTCATCTGACAGGAACATAGACACCACCCCTGGAAAACTGTTTTGGGAACAGTCTATTTTTTGGAGGGTTGGGGGTATTGAAATGGTAATTCAACAAACCAAGTACTTAATTGTCTAGTTTATAAATCATTTCAAGGCTAAACATAACAAGCTACATATTTGAAATAATGCCACCGCTGTTATTCCACAACAATGAAACAATTTGGTCTAACTGAGAAGCCAATTAGTGAATTTAACCTGTACACCCCCTGAGGTCTGACAACCATACAAGCTGAACGAACCATGACTATTCTGATGCCACACAAACATATGCACGCACACGCGCCGAACAGTGGAAACCCCAATGGGAAAGGGCTGACGTCTGCCAACTGCAGGTCTAAAATAAACAATACAACAACAGATTTGAATGTACGACAGCGTAAGATGAAGATGTGTCTAAGTTATGTCAAAGTCGGCCTTGACCCCAGTTGTCTGATAAGATCTTTTTTTATCTTTGTTGGAATATCTGTAAGTTAAATTAAATGGCTAGACTGATAGAGCGAGGGAAAAGCTAGGCAAAGAAGGCGAGTCAAAAATAAAGGCATGAAAATGAAGCCAGAGGAAGAGAGGGGACGCAGGGTGGTTAGGCTCGACCGCCCCCTGCCACATCAGTCTCTGAGCAGCAGCCTCCTAGTCTGCAGTATAACCTCTCGCTAAGTCAGCCAGCCTGTCAGCCAGCCAGCCTGTCAGCCAGCCTGTCAGCCAGCCAGCCTGTCCGCCATCCAGCCAGTCAGTCATCTATCCCGTCAGCTATCCAGCCAGTCAGCCCTCCAGTCAGTCAGCCATCCAGCCTGTCTGCTATTCAGCCTGTCTGCTATTCAGCCTGTCAGCCTTCGAGCTTGCCAGCCTTTGAGCTTGTCAGCCATCCAGCCTGTCTGCTATCCAGCCTGTCAGCCATCCAGCCAGTCAGCCAGCCAGTCATCCATCCATCCAGCCAGCCAGTCAGCCACCCAGCCAGTCAGCCATCCAGCCAGTCAGTCATCCAGCCTGTCATCCAATCAGTCAGCAATATTCTCTATCTCTTCGTACTGCGGCAACTCCCTGACATCTTTATGGAGTCCCAACACCTTTGTAAACATGAGCGATCATCAGGCCTGTGTACACCATGTAAGTCATCCTTCCTGCCACAGAAGAGCAACAACACAGCAAAACACTTCTGTTCCCGTATGGTCAGGTATATTACAGGGAACCCTGGAATGAGAAAGAGGATTCCATAGCCACCGTGCTGTTGCACCGTGATGTTGTTTAACAAACACAGGCTGAACAACAGCCCATAGGCTAGGCTTCAACGGCCACACTTCACTAAGAACAGCATGACTTAATTTGGGTCTGGGGAGGAAATGTATTCTCTTTAAAGATTTGACAGAAGTCATGAGTGAGCTGGAATCAGGATGCATTTGGATACATGCATGTCTGAATCCTCCTAAAACTATAAGATGAAGTGCAAGTAGTCCAGTGCATAACAGAAAGTAGACTATAGTGCTATATCAGTGACTTGCCAAAATACCAATCACAAATCCAATGCAGTTGGTGATATTAGACGTGATTACAGAACGTTGAAAGTTCTGTTAATATGTATCCAATTTAAGTATTTATCGTGTGGATTTAAATCTAAACTTTTCGAAGCATAGGACACATGAGCATTGGTCGACAATTTGGAAACCTGTACAGCAATTTTTTTAGGTTATTCTGAGGTGAGATTGATGTACTGATATTTAACAAACAAACAAAACATGTTACACATGTTACATATGTTGTATTGCAAAGCAAGGTTAAAAGAAGTTAAAGAAGCCTAATGATCTCACTTGAAACAACTTCTACCTTGCATTTTTAAGGCGGGCACAATGTATCATTGAGTGTTTACTCGACACAATTTGTCGGCCTTGTGTACACAGTAAACGACATTTGTAAACGCCGCTGCTGTTTCATTCTTTTATTTGTTAGAAGAGCAGACAACGTTAATCAACAATGCGGGACTCAGGATTTCAACTTCATCCAGATCGGTGTTTACTGACCCTGCCCCGGTATCCCAGAGCCACAGCATCGCCACCTCGTTACCAACAGATTTGTGAGCACGCGGTTCCACACAGCGACATATCACAGAAATACTCCCTGGATTAAACTAGACATGACGATTCCGTTTGACTATATTGACAGCGTGACCGCAGGTCCGACACGGCTGACGCGGTGTCCGTGATGTCGGGAGTGCGTGCTTCATTCATTTAGATATGTCGTTGTGAACCTTATTGGAGGTACTGAATCCCACCAGTTCCATATGCACATTCACCGTACCCTTCTTAATGGGTCAAGTCATCACCGAGTCGGATTTGTGTCTTGACCTCCGCCGGAACCCCTGAGACTGACTCACCGAACCCCAGGTGAAGAACCACTGCATTAGATGTAAACCTACCTGTCATCGTAGCAGAAATCGGCACCCAAGGTGTTGACGTACAGGACCAAAGCCACGACGCTGCAAACCAATTCTGCAATCATTTCTCCAAAAACAGAAAAGCAAGGAAATAAAATAAAACAACAAAAAAAAGATCAGCCGAGAAAACAAACACTATCTCTATTCTCTATCTCCGTCTTTGTCAGTACGTTGGTTTTTTGTTTTGTGGCAACAAAAAAAAAACTGAAATTCCGGTTCCCCATCCTCGTAGTGTTGAAAGTGAATTGCCTAATCCGGACCCCGTCCCTAACCCATTTTGAGCTGGAGGGAGACCGTTTGGATGCGACACGAAGAGCAGCAAAACCGCCACCATCTATGACTGCCTTTGCACGCCTTTCCAGCGGAACTGTTGGTCTGATGCATAGCAGCGGCGGCTGGATAAACCGAGAGAGATTGAGCCGCGTGTGGCAAGGGAGCCTGTGCGCAGGCGCACTGCCCCTCCTCCTGTGCGCACCGCACAATGAATCAGAATCTGTTTTATTCGCTATGCAAGATATACAAACATTTATTGTTTTGAATTTACTATGGCAGGAAAGAGCAAACATAGAACATATATGCAACATAATAAGGGTAGATAAAATAAAATAAAGAAAATGTAATATAAAATACAAATAACATAAAAGTGGGCACTAGCTGTACAGATGGGGGGAATATAACTAAAGTGAGAGGGTATAGAGAAGAATAGGTATATATAGTACAAGGGGGGGGGGGGGTGGTTATATACACAGTAGTGCAAACAGTGGTGCAGGATGCTCAACTCAGCGCGCTCAACGCGTACCTTTCCTTCAAGACAGAGGAGCTGGCCAAGCTACGGAAACGAGTCCTGTGTTAAAGCCTCTTTTTTTACGATCCTGACTGAGCTAAGACACTCGCCCCAAATTATTAATGGCAGCGGGGGTTTTCTCACAAATTAGGCTGCGTCCTTTGCCTGGTAGCCCATTCGTAGTGCAATCTGATGACCTGAATTGACTTGAGATATATTGGTTGAAGTAAGTTTGACACTTGCAGAGTAGTTATTACGATCTAGGCTTTTTACAGGCTATGAAGTCAAGTGTTTTTTGGTGGGGGGAGTGGGGGGGGGTTGTCAGTGGACCGTTAATGTCCAGTAGAGGGCTCTTTCTCGTGTAGGAGGCATCAACTCAATTGAAATGTCATTACAGTTGAACAGAATTCGAGTAGCATATGGAAAATGTAGAACTCCCACTCATCCTATCACAATGTTTTCTCTCTCTATATCTCTCTCTCTCCCTCTGTGTCTCTGTGTGTATGTGTGTGTGTGTGTCTCTCTGTGTCTCTCTCTATCGCTCTCTCCCTCTCACTCTCTCTCTCTTTCCATCTCTATATTTCCATCCCAGGCTTAAAAGTGTTGAAACACCATGGCATGGGGTTTCAGAGGGAAAATCAATATCCCTCAGCAAACAGGTTAGGTTGTCAAGGAACCTTTTTCACAACATGCGAGAACAGAGATTTTTTGTTGATATGACAGGAGCAGTTTTTTTTTTCCCGTCCCATGTCGTATTTCTTGTGTTCATCCTCCCCTGCATCTATCAGACATCCTCGTATGCTCAGCAAGCTGTGCTCCCAAAGCCACTTCTCCACATTCAAAGCTGCATATCGGGCGGCCATAAGGCCCCGACATCATCGTTACCGATAGCCGCTGCTCACTGCATTCCTCTCAGGCACAGTGTCTGGCTCAGCAGTGAGTAGGTTGTGGTAAACCAAGCCCTGACTAGCAGGCTCTAAATCATTTCTGCTGCTATGTTACAGGCGGTCATGCAGGTGATGGATAGATGGATCCATAGACCGAGAGCGCAATGAAGTGCTGAATTTGCTGCTGCAAGCAGGAATACTGCCATCAACAGCAATCGTTCATAGATAAGTCTGCATGGGTGAAGACTTAAAATGGATCGTGCACACCTACAGTACAGGCATACGCACACTTCATCTCACTCACACCGGCGTGACGATGCGTCAGCATAAACATTCGGATTTTAAAAGCGCTGTGACTGGACTCTCACATTTGCCATCACTTCGATGAGCGTCAGTCCTGATAAGAACATCGGTCAAACATCTCTGTCTTTAGAAGACAGCTGCTCAGTTTTGATGAAGGAAATTAATGAATAGTGTTCCGATGACCACTAGTCATTCCAAGACGGTTGTATCAGTCCTATGGAGAAAGTCATCCCTGCTTCCAACATTCGCAGTGGGACTGTGAACTGTGACGACCAACAGGGGTCTGGGTACACTGTTTGTTTTTTCACAGCTCTGCAGGGAATAGGTCTGTCTTGATCTCTGACCGGGAGAGTGGTGGCTTGTGGTTTATGAGCCAGGTAGTTCTGGGATGAATTCTGTTTTATTCCCTGGGTGGAATCAGAGGAAGCTGGATTGTATGAGTCACGGTTAAATAACTTTTTTATATTTCCTTTCCAGGACCCATGCACGCAGCGCGGACTGTCATATCTTCACAGAACCGACAGCCTCCCGACCGTTAAAGTATGTGCACTTATATTGTAAAGTGCGTGGGTGTGTGTGTGTGTGTGGGGGGGGGGGGATGGGTCAGTTTGGCCCACGTCCACAGTCAGCCTCCATCCTGCAGGCTGTGCCACTGGTTTGGGGGGGGGGGGGGGGGGGGTGCAGCGCTAAGAGAATCAGTTAGCTTTTTGCTTCAGTGAGCTGCACCTGCACGCATTTTCCAACACAAAGGTAAAGGTCAAGGTTGTCGTCAGACAAGATGAAGCACCACGATTATCCCCGGCAACCGAGAGATGCAGAGGACAGAGAGGAGGTGGAGAGAGGAGACAGGGAGGTGTAGAGCACAGGGAGCGATGAGCGATGCAAACCTACACCTTGAAAAACGGGAGATTGTTTTCTAAATCGAACTCTAAAGACATTCACAAAAAGGGATCTGATTTAGGGATCTGATTTAGAATAAGTGACCCTCTTTCCCCCAGGTTTGCGACTAAAATGCTGTATCGCTTGAAGCTGCTGATTCGGCAAAGTATCACCGCGGATTGGTGAGGAGACGTACAATCTCTCACAGTTCACATAACTCAGCAACAGTTTAGAGCTGCTTAACCACGGGTAGCTTTAGTCTGTTCTCCAGCCCAGCCAAGACCTCCCATCTGTTTATGCTATGTAGACATAGGCATGCCCAGAGGAATGCTGTGGCCTGCTCAAAATGCCATTTTCCCTCTCAACCAAGCCAAGGAAAGGGGATAACAGCAAGTTGTCTGGGGGTTAGAGTGGAGGCACACTTTCCGCAGATATATGGACGACCAGGCCTCATACTCTCTCAGGCCAGCCACATAGCCCTGCTGCCCCCCATCCCCCCCCCCCCCACACACACACACACACACACACAGCCACATCACCCTGACGCCCCACGTTCACCCCCCCCACACACAGCCACATCACCCTGGCCCTCCACACAGCCCTGTCTACCTCCAGCACAACCCCAGTGCCACATAGTCCTGTTTCCCCAGCATTATCACAGAGCCCCGTACCCCAGTAAAGTCACAACAGCCTGTCCATCTCCAACACACCCCTCCCCACCCCAGCATTTGCACAATTAGGAGAGCTCAGCTCTGACTCGTGCACATAATCAAATTACACCACTGTAGAGTTTCTCCACGGTTGAATCAACCTCCCTGCTCAAGTAAATCAGGGTAAAACGTTGTCATAGCTAGCGTCTGTCTCCACATCCCACACTGGAGACCCAAATGCAATCCCATAATAAGCACGAACTCGGAAAAGCTTCTAACATTGTCCTTTCCATCCTTATCTGAGGGCATCTCGGCATTTCACACAGCTCAGGTCTTCTGAAGTGTTGCGAGAAGATGTTTCCGTCGGTTGTCCCACGTTGCCTTGTGTGAAGATAATAATAATACCTCATTTAGCAGATGTTTTTAATCCAAAACAATTGACGTTAAGTACAGGGACATTCTCCTTGAGGCAAGTAGGGTGAAGTGCCTTGCCCAAGGACACAACATCACACAGTCACAGCCTGGGTCACAACCTTCCGATCATGAGGCCAACGCCTTAACCCGCTGAGCCATCTGACTCCCTGAGAAGGTTGTTTGCGTCACCAGTTGTGCAAGAAGGAAAGGTGTGTTGGTTCGTCTCAGTTCACTATCTCAGCCTCTCTCTGCTTTGTTTACGATTGGCTACGAGTGTTGTGGTTTCTCGTCAAAGCGGGTTGTCTGATTGGCTGGACTTGATGGCTTATATTCCTTAGAGTAGGACAGAAGAGAAATATAAACATTTGAGAGGAATCGGTTATGAGAGAGGGAGAGAGATTGTAAATGCCATTTCACACAAATAACACAACTGAAGCAGACAAAATAACAAAAAGTAAAAGTGAAATCAAAGTACAGTTGTTCCCACACATAATGCCGACTCTGCCAACTTCTCAGCTCCACCCCAATGATTAAAGCTAAAGTCTGTGGCAGCTTGGGGAATGATGTGAGCTAAGGATGGGTAATAAGGCTGAACATAGTTGATGAGGCTTCTGGCTGATGTGACTTCAAGGATTTCACAGGAGGGTTACGCTTCTTTCATATCTCCTTCCGTCTCCATCCTTATCTCCTCTTCCTGTTCCTGATACAGGATTAAACCTCGGGTCAGGGAAATACATTTTTGAGACTGTGACAGTTGAAATGTAAAATCCTTCAATCCTTCAGTAGCACTGCTCTCTTTAAAACAGCTCACTTTGAATGTCCGACGGATGTTAAAGTTGATGGCACCCGTGGGTTTGCGGGGTTTTTCCGTTGTGTAGCTCTGATGTCTCCCGAGAGGGACTAGCCCGCTGCTGAAAACACGCTAATAGATTTATGGCGGAATGAGAACACTGGTGAGGCACTGTAGCTACTGAATGCTAATTCGCTGAAGCCATCCCTGGCATGCTAATGATTCCAAGTTGGCTTCTTTTTTCTCTCTCTCACGCGTGAATGACAAAGACACACTCTGTTGCATAGGATAACAAACACACACACACAAACACGCTTATAGTGAGCAAGGAAAATGGCACGACTGTACCCAAGCCCTCGAGGCTCTTAATCTTTTATTGGGGGGAGCGGGCCTTTGGGGAGTAGGGGGCTAGTTAAGGCAGTGCGGTCAAGAATAAGAACAAATAAACATCAAAACTCCTGCGGGCTCCCATCCCCTTCTTTTCTGACGCCTCTCTCTGCTCCCCTCTCCCTTCGCTGTAGCGGTCTCTGCCTCGGCCTGGAGGAAAGGAGAGGGATGGAGAGACACTGCATCCACGTGCTACTATGAATCTGAGACGGGAGACAGGATTGACATGGACATAAGCCTCAGGGAGCCCGTAATACCTCCCAGCCTGGAGCCACGCTGGAGCCTTGGTGAACAAGTGCTGTGAACAAGGATTAGTGGCACAGGAGAGAGTCTGTGGAGGAAGTGACATGTTGGGTGGGGAGTATCAGGAGGGTCTAGTTACTGTCAGGCTTGACGGGCTGGAAATGGCCTCAGGTGACCCCTGTGTTTATTAGTCTGACGTACTAGGAGTGATGGATGATGGGAAACGTTAGATCAGTTTCTGGATGAAACCCTTTTACGTATTAGTATTAGACGTATTAGTTAGCAGGGTTTCTATGACAAAAACAACCACTATTAAGACACTGGGACACTTCTGTAACTTATTTCACAACCACTGAAACTTTCCCCGTTGAAGGGTTTTCAAAGCCTTTTAAAAGTAATGTTTCTCTGTAGTAACATATACAGAAGTTTAGTGGCCTTTACATGAGTTTATATGGCTCATTTAGAAGCTTATTTCATAACACTTGACTGTTAAGTATTTTTAATGCCTTTGAGAGTTCCAAATTCCAAACTTTCTCTGACAGGTGTAAATTTAGAGCATCTGGAACAGGCTAACAGAATCTCTCCCACTGGAGAATGGTGTTGTTGAGCTAACAGACCATGGAGGAAAATAATTAAACAAGGCCTGAATTGAACAAGATCACAATACCACAACCAAGACTACATCAAATACTTCCATACTTCCATAACATATTATTACACTCAATTTAATATTTCAAGTACACCACAAGACTTTTAACAGGTCCAGCACAGGTCCTGTTTTAAAAGGACCAAATCGGACAAGGCTGATTTAACGTCACTGGTGCTAGAGGATTGTTGTTGAGACCTCACAAAAACCTACAATGTTATGAACCTTCGATAATATCTTTAGTAATGTTCCGTAGGGGGATTTCATGTCAAACAGAGCAGAAAAACAGGATAAACATCAAACAGAAAATATTTATATAGGAAAAACTGAGCTTTAATGAAAAGCATTGTCCAACAACTAATTACATTTACAAGCACTCAAAAGAAGTAAAAAGAATACTGTACAAAAAATACAATATACCTAATCTAAGACAGTCTATTTCGCTCAGGTAAAAATGCTGGGTGAATATTCTATTCTTAGACACACTTCAAGCACACTTACTGCAAGCAGCCAATTGATTCTGTTCTCAGCCACTGATATACACGGTTCTCCTGGGATGCTCTGTTTAACAGCGGGTAGAGCAGATATGATGGAGTAATTACAGGGTACAGGCGAGACGTACCTCAGGGCCCAGTTACATCAATCAATAGGTCATCAGTTAAGCGTCATTATGAAGTATCATTATGAAGCAAATAGCTTATTTCCCTGTGAGACTCATACGAACATGAACCACGTTAGGATGAAGGAGAAAGATGAAGGACAAAGTTCAAACCTTTCTACAACCTACAGTTAGATACTGTAGTATCTCTATGAAAGAAACACTGACAAATACCCCTGCACATATTGGATTACATTGTTTCCCGAAAGAATTGTGGGTGCCTTGTATGTGCGTGTTTTTTGTGACTGTGTGTGTTTTTATGAGAGTGCGTGTGTTTTCGTGAGTGTGTGTATTCAGCAGCCCCATCTGGAGCTATAACTGACCTGTAGCAGTAAATAAATTATTCAGAAGATTTTTTTTAAATGTCATACACATATACCATTTTCCGCATTTGCAGTATTTATATTCAGTGGAAAGCATAGACCAGATGAGAAAGTGGTACTGACCGGCCTCATGGGCCTTCCTACAGGCTGACTGTGCACTATAGTCAACTCTTTAAACCAAATTTGTTTTGGTCCATAACTCAACATTTTGCAACCAGAATGAAGTCCAGATCCCTGTCACAATTTGGCTTCCATCATGGAAACTTTAGAAGAGAAGAAATGCTTAGAAGACAAAAAAAAAAAAAACGATGACAAGTCTGAGACTTTCAACAACTCTGGCAGCCAACAGAACCATGTCCTTCCAGCATGTTCACAGTGATATTTCCACGAGCTACTAAATTCCAGGAGATGCAGAAGAGAAAGCATTGTTTCCCATTACGGCTGTGTGAGGGCTTGTAAATGTCCCAGGTGTCTTTCACAACCTCCTGTGGTCTTCCTGTTGACTGTGGGATAAGGAAGTGGCGGGGTTTGTTTCTGTGATGTGGCATTCTATTTCTGTGGCAGAATGAGGATATACCGCTGGTCTCTAGGCAACAGGTACGTGGGTGTAAAGGAGACAAATGTGCATTTGCACACAGGCACGCACAAGCAGGCACGCAAACACCAGGACCAAACTACAAGATGTGAAGACGAAAGGCCCCAAGTGGCCCTTCTGAGCCTCATGTGGACATCTTGAAGAGTTTCTAATCAAGGCTGTTTTATTTATGTGGCCAGTTTCTCAGAAGTGGAAATCTGACTGATCCTTAGTCCAACCACCCCACCCACACACATAAAGTTCAGCCTGACTGGAGTCCAGTGCGTTTGCCTCTTACCTTCTCTGACTCTTTGACTAAATGTCAAGAATATGTTTTTCTTTCTCACAATTTTTTCCCTTTCTGACTGCCTGAACCCCGATTTCCCTCTGTGCATGCGTACCTTCCTGACGTCTCTCCTTCTCTACCTGTCATGAGCTGCAAGGGTCCTTCCTGTGCCCTCCCTCTCCCCACCCTACGGGCTGGTCTGCGGTCAGGGCTGGCCCAGCTCTGAGGTCTCTTCCCTGGTGAAAGTCCACCTCCCACAGCACACGCTGATTCACTGTCATTCACTGAAGCCATCATGAGAATGGAATCCCAGCAGGCTCTGAGTGTAAACACGGGTGTTGGTGGTTGTCAGGAAGAAGCTGTTTTCCACAGACACACAAACATTCTGGGCTCACAAGCTTCCAGAGAGCAGTCAGGAGATGCTTTGGATATTACAGCCAGCGAGTGCTTTTTTATTAGGTTCCAATCTTTGCCTGTTCTCTGTCTGCCAGCATGGAACAGGTAATGAACCTGGGCCCAGTGGATCAGACCAGAGGTCTGGCTAGGAGGAAGTTCTGAGGTCCCGCTTCTCTCATCCCTCATGCTACCATTACAAATCCTCAGCCATATATCTGCACTATCCCCACTCACATCATCTGGAGCAAATCTCCACTGTCTGACACTTAGCCTTCACCCCTGTTTCCATCGCTCTCTCTCTCTCTCTCTCTCTCTCTCTCTCTCTCTCTCTCTCTCTCTCGCTCTCTCTCGCTCTCAGTACTCTTCCTACCTAAAAAAAATGGAAACAAACCAAGATTGTGTCCACGAAGTTCTTTAAATTCTCAAACTAATGTTTTTGTCATTTTCTTAAAATGGCCATATAAATATTTGACGAGGTAAAAAGATTGTAACGGTCTCCACCCAGAACCTGTCCTAAACCGCATGTGGGAGGTAATGCACTGTCAACTTTATTCTCAATTGGCAGAAAAAGTCGAACACCATATACATGTCTGTTTTCAAGCCAGCCTTTACTTATTTTCGTTTTTCAGAAAATATCCAGATACGTTTCAGTTTGAAAGACTACAGCATCGGTCCTCATTGCTTCAATGAGGCAAACAGGTGCTGATTCTGGCCCCTGACCAGGATAAACCACATTGGTTTTTTTTAGGTTAAGGTCAGTAAGATCTATGGTAGGCTTTTTCATCTCACACCTGTCTGTGTGTGTGTGTGTGTGTGTGTGTGTGTGTGTGTGTGTGTGTGTGTGTGTGTGTGTGTGTGTGTGTGTGTGTGTGTGTGTGTGTGTGTGTGTGTGTGTGTGTGTGTGTGTGTGTGTGTGTGTGTGTGTGTGTGTGTGTGTGTGTGTGTGTGTGTGCTTGTGTGTGTGTGCCACCAGACATAATGGGAGTGGTTTGGGTGTCGGACTAGTGATCAGAAGGACGGCAGTTTGATTCCCAGCTGAGGCAACATGACGTTGTGTCCTTGGAAAAGGCACTTCAACCTACTTGCCTCAGGGGGAATGTCCCTGTATGTGCTTTAAGTTGCTCTGGATAAGAGTGTAAGCTAAATGACTAAATGTGAATCTAAATGTTCCTCTGATGACAAATAGCTTTGACGATGTTGGTAGCTTATGTTAAGTTTTGAACAGGGTGTCGGTCCAATTGTCTTAGAACATTTACATGTAGTCATTTAGCAGACGCTCTTATCCAGAGCAACTTACAGCAAGTAAAGGGACATTCCTCCTGAGGTAAGTAGGGTGAAGTGCCTTGCCCAAGGACACAACATCATGTAGCCACGGAATCAAACTCCCAACCTTCTGATCACTGGCCCAACACCTTAACCGCTGAGCCACGTGACTCCCCTCTTCAAAGCGCAGGGAGCATTCCAATTCACACAAAAGAGTTTCAGTATTCTGGTGTTCTGGTCCTCAACCCAGAATCTGGGTCAGTCTGTGTCCCAGAGAGTGGGTACTACTTGACGAAAACCTGATACGCGTTTGCTGCCATACTGAACTAATTAGCCTGTTTGCTTATGTGTCACATACACAATCTTCGATCTTTATTTGTTTGAATTAGTTTTATCTTGCTCTCTCAAGTGCGAGTTACTCATGAGTACAATCTATTGCTTTAATTATTAACAAATAGCTAGCCTGCACCAAAATCCTTTTTCAATTGTGTGCGGCAGTGCTACAGATAGTGCTAGTTCAGCACATCAAGTGAGGCTCGTTAGCGATAAATAGGAATGATGATGATATCCTCTCATGGTTATTGTTTTGTCTGTAGGTCATCCATCTTGTTCCTAATTATACGGACATTAGAATTAATTTTCGCACACAAGAATGGACCTGGAGTCCTAGAGATTTTCCATTAACATCAACCAAGGTAAAAGTCTGATCTCACAGATCCTACATCCTGATGACATTTAAAGTGAAGGCAGCCAATGCCTCTTCTGGCTCTCGGATAGAGGAACGGTAATTAAGCAGTTACAATGGGATCTATAATTACATCTAATTATAACACAGGCAAAAGAGCGTGTCTGTCACTGAAGGGGAGGGTCGGGGGGGAGAATGAGAAGCTGATGGCCTTGCTGGAAACGTCCGATGTGTGGACTAATGAGTGCGACTCGACCTTGGACTCAGTCTCACCCCACCTCGGATTCAGATCCAACACTTCTCTGTGTGTGTGTGTGTCCATGTGTATGTGTGTGTGGGTGGCTGCAGTGCAAGTGTTGTCTGTCCTTGATCGTGATTAAGACAAGCCAGAGGACTGGGAGAGGAGCCAGTAAGGACACAGGCTACTGCATCTCAGCCGGCACTCTGAGTGATCCCCGCTCTGATTTACTGCCCAATTTAGACGGCTGTGGGATAGCTGGGTGCTGTGTGACCACTGCGCTCAGAGAACACACTTAAAACGAGATATACGACAAAAACAGAGGAAAATACACATCAGAAATCTATAACGCAGGTGTGCGTACTTCTGCAGGTGGTCAGTGGAAATATAGCACATCGTCTTTCCGGTAGGCGCTTGTACGTACAGGAACCATAACTTAAACATTTCCCATGCCATTGCAAGGATTAAAGGCTAAAAACCTGTACAATCCTGTTCCTCTATTTACATGAATCCATTCAGTGGATTCTTTTACCCAAAGTGACTTCCAAGAGTGTT
Source organism: Neosalanx taihuensis (assembly GCA_030340665.1). Lineage (NCBI taxonomy): Eukaryota > Metazoa > Chordata > Actinopteri > Osmeriformes > Salangidae > Neosalanx > Neosalanx taihuensis. The sequence continues at coordinate 6,352,123 of CM059290.1, forward strand.
ACAAAAGAAAAGCCTTGACAAGGACAAACTTGACAGACCTCAAAGCTGTGAATATTATAGCCAATGGTCTCCACCTTCAACATGTTTTCTAACGACCATAGGCCCTAACGTGCAGCTCTCTGCTTGTAACCTCAGCCCACAATCATGGAAGTCATGTAACTCAACTTTCCTGCTATCATGATAAGTCTCTCTGGATCTTAGTGTGCTTCATGTTGTGGAGCTCACCCCCCCACACCGTTCCTCATAGAGACTCAAAGGATATATGATGACTATTAAGGCACTGGGGGGAGGATCTATTTGACTTCCAGCAGGCTTAAATAAACCAGTTCCCTGGTTCCAAGTGTTTATGAACTGAAAACATGACAAGAGAAAACTCCCCTAACCCACAGGACTACTCTGGACTGCACCTAGTGTTCTATCCGCGCTGTTAGACAAAGTTCAACACCAGTTCACATTGTGGGATCTCGCTGTTCCAGGGCGGAACATGTCTGACATACCAACCAAACCGTCTCAGGTGACTTATCTGTCCTTACGACCCATCCGGTTAAGAAGGCCCCTCAACATGGTCATGCTTAGAAATTAACGCCCCAATGTAATTTCTGAAATACAAATATTTGTCACGTGTCATTCTGCCATGTTCAAACAAAAGACAATCACCAGTCAGATGTGGAGCCAAGAGGTCACATATTTTGATACCTGTCATCAAAATTATAGGGTAGGCCTAGTTTCACCATATATGCAGCATATAGGGGATATATTTTACATGAATTTAAAATCAGTGTACTGTATGGAACATGACTTCAGTCTTTTGGGAACCACCCCCACCCCCCTTGGGCAAAGCACTTCACCCTACTTGCCTCAGGGAAAAATGTCCCTGTACTTAGTGTAAGTCACTTTGGATAAAAGAGTCTGCTAAAGGAATAAATGTAAATGTGACATGTAGAGTTTCCAGGACCTAAAACATACGAAGTGATATTCAGACTGAAGATTCTTCATCCAAAATAACACACACTGTCAACCTCCCTGTATTCTGTCTCAGCACATTCTAATTCCGAATATAGGTACGGTATAATCCTCCACTCCATTCAACCTCACATTTCTCCTCTCCCAAACGGTCTGACACCCCGAGACAGACAGAGCTGTAGTGTTCTCCATCTGAACTCATTTGACCTGAACACTGAGGAGGTAATGATACATGTATGTGGTTGTCTATCCCACAGGCCTAGCCCCCCTCCACCCCATCCATCCTCCAGGGTGTGGGTCTAGCGGAGGAGCCCCAGGGGACGAGGGCGGGGGGGGGGGTGTCTCCTCCTCTACAGCCCTGGTCCTGTCAGCCGCAGCTGGGATGGAGCCCACCGCAAACATTGCTTGGGAAATCCCCCAGACATCGGATCCGAGCAAGCGCCCAACTCTTTCCGCGACAACATGACCACCCTGACAAAAACTGAATGTAGTATTAAATATAATTGTCTAACAACACTGAAACGCACTCTGTAGATTGAATCCAAATGTGCGCGGGGGACAGCGGCCCCTGAGACAGGACATTGAAGCTGAGGGGACGCCCGTCGTGCAGGTCCTCGCATCGTGACGACTGAAAGACTCCATCTGAGCTTCGCTGGTTTTTGAGAACATGATGTTTTCTTTCCTGATGTTCACCACGCCGACGTTCGCTTTGAGCAGGACCCGGGAGAATAATGAAAAATGAATTAGTACTCGCCGATTAATACAGTTTTGTACAGCTACAGCAGATTACAAGCAGGTGGATACAGTCTGACTGCATCAGAGTCATGCCGTCACAGATTTACTCACCCACTAACTGACACAAGCTCTCACAGACACAACCACGTGAATAACGCTGCTAGACTTATTCCCGTTAGGGTTCACGGGTGACTGGAGCCTATCCCAGTTACTTTCTGGCCTTAGGTGAGGTACACCCTGGACTGGGACCATATAGTTGCAGGGCTATCAAACAGACAGTGACAGACAACATAGAGACAACCATTCACCCTCACATTCATTCAGGGGGCAATTTTTCACAGTGTCCAATTAACCTACCACATGCATGTCTTGCCGTGACGTGACGTGCCCAGAGAGAACCCACAGTAACACGGTTGGTTTAAAATTCTTACAGTGATGAAAAACGTTGAGTCAGCATTTAGGTCACAGACACTGTAAATTGGGCAACATGTTTGTAGGTGCAGCACATTAGGCAATGTTGTGCAGAGAATGGGGACGAGTAGGGGAATTTTAGGTCTTTTGGACATGAAGACTGATATTGCATCAGAACAAAAAAAAAAGATTGGGTTCCTCGAATCACTGTTGTCAGGAATGGCTGTCCTAAGGCCACAGACACACCACTGACAGAACACAATCCACAAGTCACACAAGCACAGGGCTTTACATTCACATTTAATCATTTAGCAAACGCTTTCATCCAAAGCGACTTCCAAGAGAGAGCTTTACAAAAGAGCATCGGTCACTGATCATAGCAACGCGTTAGTCCCAAACATAGCGAGTTTATTCATTCATTTTCTTCCGCTTATTCCCGTTAGGAGTCACAGGTGACTGGAGCCTATCCCAGTTACTTCCGGGCCGTAGGCAGGGTACACCCTGGACTGGGGCCAGCTAGTCGCAGGGCTATCACACAGACATTGACTTACAACATAGAGACAACCATTCACTCACACAGACATACACTAGGGACAATTTTTTCCACAATGTCCAATTAACCTACCACATGCTTGGACAGTGGGAGGAAGCCAGAGTGCCCGGAGAGAACCCACGGTAACACAGGGAGGACATGCAGACTCCACCCAGAGAGATCATGGTCGGGCCCGAGTTTCGAACTCATGATCTCCTTATTGGGAGGCGAGAGCACTAACCGCTCTGCCACCGTGCAACCTAGCGGGTTCATAGATTATGAAACATACATCGTAAGAAGCCAATTAAGTGCCAAGGGAAGAGCTATAAGAGCATTCAGACAAACAAGTTCACATGGATGCATGCTGGCATGTGCATGGACTCCATGTGTCAGAATGTGCATACTGCTGAGCCATCCTGTTCCAAACTGACGGCCACTGAGTCTGGCCATGAGAAACTGCCGGAACTCCAGGTTTACCAGCTGTAGCTGGTGATCCGCACACAAGGACACTGCCAAGGCCTTGTGTGAAGTTGAGTTGAGCTGGGAGTTGTTAGTGTATTCCATGGAGAAAAAGAGACAGTCTTGTAGTATTTTCATGTTCAATTCCCCTTTAAGCAACAGTCTCATCATTAATAACCTCCTTAAGGACAGTTGGCACAGACAAAATAAACAGAACATTAGCCTGGGAGTTGAAGCATTGGTGTGGTAAGTAGTTCTGTTCAAGAACACAGGGGCTCTGAATCTAATTTGATTTATGTTTTGCTGCTCATTCATCACATGGGCTGGGGTCCTTTCAAATACATCTTTAGCCCCATAATACTTAGATGCACAAAGAGCTGTCGTGCAAAGCAAAGCTCAGCGCTCCACAGGTCGATCAGAGTTGGCCAAACACATTCCTGGTCTTATACTTCTGCTGATGGATGGGTTCAATCTGGCATTGTTTCAGCCCAATGCTCACTTCAGGAAAATAGGGGAAAGATAACAAAAACAGAGGTCTTATTACATTCATACATTCAGAATGTGCTCAGATCCAGTGGGGTTTCACTACAGCAGTTCCGTACCTAAGGGGACTTCTTTGTTATTGTAGGAGTCTGAGACCGCTTAGTTTAATGAGTAAATGCAATATTACACAGGGGAATTGACTTAAACGTTTACTAAATAAAAAAATATATACACACACACGACTGGCTACCTGATTAATCACAAAAAGTGTGTGTGTGGTGGTGGTGGGGGGGGGGGAAATCACAAACACAAACAGAATCACAAATACATATGTTTACACATCTGGCCACTTGTTAAACACCCAACTGTAATGGGTGGATTCAATATGTTGACAAATCTGCAAACCTAAGAGAGTCTTTCGGGATGGGTTAGAAGGGTTTTGTAGGGTGAATGGGCTCTTTTAAACACACACACACACACACACACACACACTGAAAGTGTAGCTGTAAGTCAACCTGGTGATGTCTTGAAAAGGAAGCCAAAATTGAAGTATGTTACAGATCTTTTCTCAGTCACTTTACTGGATTACTTGGCAACATTAAGCGAACAGTCCCAGGACTTTCTGTTCAAAAGCAGTCAGACATTAATGAGGTGTTTGGAGTTTGTGAGCTATGCCTTAAAATAAACAGCTTGTTGGCATGATTTACCAGTAGAGATCACACTCAAAATATATATTGGGGCTGCAGAACAACACAATGGGTCTTATGCAACAGTAATCAACATGTCAGGGACTCTGAAGTATGAAGGTATTGATTTGAACAACAACTAAGAGAAGGATCTCTCTGTACAGACGGGCCCAGCAGGAAGGTGTAGTCACTCCTGGCCTCTTCTCTCCACCCAGGTACAGGGGATTTATGGAGCAGATGGCCACCAGATTTCCACCTGGAACAAGAGGACACTTGATTCATGCTGTCTCAGTCTGCTCGATATCTCTTATCTCTTTCAAGAGCATTTTCCATTATATAAAATATAGAAAAAAGCAATAATAAAAAATAGAAAAAACCAAGACTGGAAACACATGTTCAACTGGAACTCCACCAGAATGGCCCCGTTGGTTCTCCAAGTTCCAAGTTCTAGCATGAAGAACGTTTCTGTAAAAAATCAAACTTTTCATCAGTGTATTACTACTGTGAAGGTGATGAGCAGGCAAAGTGGCTAGTTGGAAGGCAATATATTTGCAATATAGGTACAAAACAGCACAATTAAGCTAGGTATTTCAAGAAAGATACGCTTATAATTCTTATTGATAGCAAATGTCTTCTTTAGAATGCCTAGTGGGTTAACCTTGGCCCATCTGATTGTTGATGAGGCAGGAAGGAGGAAACTTTTGTGAGGTTAGCGCAGGGAACCATGTCTAAAGGGATCATAGAAAGTCAAGTAACAGGTGCGGTAAGATCACCAGCCACAAAAAAAACAACCTGGGCCTCAGGTCTCTCCAACTGCAACACAGCGCAGGAACATGGTGTCTCACACGGAGGCTGAGACAGATCACATGTCAGTTCCAAGGTTGGATCCAGCAGCCACAATGCTAGAGGTTGTAAAGTATGACTTCGGCATAGAGGCATTGGTATTATCAGCTATTTTCCAAGGAATTGGACATTTTAAGTGCTCTATATGGCAGCACGGAGGCATGTTGAAGAGCATCTCTAATTCAGAACAGGGGAGCTGAAATCAGTGACTGGACCAGTCAGAGATACAAACATGAAATACAGCAGGAGGTGGTCCAGTTACAGTAAAACAATAAATAATAATAATAACCTCAAATAATATTAAGTTTTGGCTATTACTTATGTGCATCCATGGCAGAGGAACGTAACAAACCTCCGATGAGGTAAATGCAGAATCACCGGCTGACTGAGTTCAACAGACCCATGAAATACGTGAGTTAAGCTTCGCTCCAGCAAGAATCACAGCAGCTGTTCTGACCTACTGACTTGGACATGTTTAGATACAGTACAGGACAAACAACATATTTCTGCTGATCAGGTCCAAACTGACTCCTGCTGCGTTCACTCCTGGTAATGCAATTTATTTTCTCCCAGTATTTGTGTTCCTTCTGCCAAAGCCAGAGCCTTGTTTGAGGACATTCCATGAGCTAACAACATTCAGCGTGATTAATATTGCTAACATCTCTGCCCTAAATTCAACTTTTGGAACCGAAATTGCGGTCGAGAACATTTCATCCATCATGGAATGAAAATATATGCGTATATAAGAGGATTAGTAGGGAGTTGGTCGTGTGCTGAACATTCTGACATATTTTCATTGGATGCCCAAATACACCCATAACACACACTTCGTTTATATAACTTCAAGGTAAGACGTATGTTTGAAATGCCTCATTTGGTTCTCTGGACCGGAGTCAAAGCCTTAGAGGAGCAATGCATCAGCCCAGGCAGTGGTGGTCATCTAAGCAGGTGAATCAGCATGGAAAATCAAACCAATTTAATTGGCTACAGATGATAACTGAGCTATGTTCACTCGGTTCTAGTGTTTAATGCCTCTGATTCAAATTGGCAAAGTAACCGACTGAAACAAATGGAGTTCCGGCAGCTTCTGAAAGACTGAAACACCGTGGTAATCTGAGATATGAACCTCTTGGACGATGAAAATCACTGAGTGGTCTCTGAGAAACTCTTGTCTATTGTCTGTTTCAGGTCAAATAAAATAATACATAGTACACTGTGATGCAGTTTTTACAGCACTTTATATATTATTCCCTTTAAATGTATAATAGATTCTGAAGTACACTGTGTTCTATACCAATCTCTGCCATCCTATGCAATTCAAGGCTGGGAGGAGAAGTCTGTCTGTGGTTTCTGACCGTTGCCATTCAGATAGCAAACAAAACATATTTTATTTTGCTGGACTGGATGACCAGGAGTCCAAGATCAAACCACCTTGTATTGTTTCGTGAAAATAGATTAACTGAGGTTGATGTTCCTCACATGCACTAGGATGCAGTCCGAGCTACCTCTGGGTAGTAGCTCTTGGATACACTCTAACATGGCACGCACAGATAAAAAAAAATTCTCCCACCTCCCTTGACTGCCAACAGCTTTTCTCCTGCTATTTCTCAACTTCAGTATGTAAAGCTTTCAAGGTGAGTTCAGGACAGTGTATTAGATCTCTTTCATCGTCAAAGATAAAACACTGTTGATAAGCTGGGGGATGTAAATCACTGTTATTTAGTTAAATACAGTGTTTTGTTTTACTCCGACTATCACTATGCTTATGTGACAACAGGCAGGTCAGAGATGACTGCTTGAAGAAACACCGGCTTGAAAGGATGGACATTGCGGACTGCGCCAGGTCAGACAGGAAACCGATTCAACAGGAGGGAAAGTGTGCCCCCCTCTGGTATTCCACTAACATGGCCTCCACTGAGACAGAACCATGCCACGTGCAGAATATGACAGCACAACCGCTCTTTCTCCAAGATAGGTCGTCTGGGGTTAAGAGTTAGACAATTTCTCCTCAGTCGTAGGAGCCAGGTTCTCAGGGAATAGGAAGCGCACCAGCTCTGTCTCCAAGGTGCAGTAGAGGATCGAGAAAGACTCGGGAGTAACTCTCTCCACTATAAACTGCATACCTCTTTCACAAAGCTCATCCAGAAAAGTCCTGAGTTACAGCTTATTGGTTGACATTTACGGTCAAAGTCCCCAGCCAAGAATTAATAGATAGAAACAATAGAGAATTGTTTTAAATAATCTTTAAAGTTCTCAGCTGGACAAAAGCGCAGCATGCTAAATCATGACTGGTGTGAATAACAAAACATTCCCTGTGAAATACATATCTGGAGAAATTTATTTTTTGTGACATCATTGACAGTGTTCTTGTTAAACTGATAAATAAATAACAGTTAAAACCCTGTTGGAATAGTGCAGATTATATACATTGAAGTAATTCAACATCATTGAAACATTTTGCAGAATTCCTAACCTGGATGTACAGGTTCACATTTGAGGTGAGCCCTTTGAAGCTGAGGGGGAGTTACACAGGGAGAGAGCTAATACCCCCCCTTATCCTCGTATGACAGATCTGAATTATTATGGAAATTATGCTGACAGAGCACAGTGTAGACTTCTCCAAGACTATTTTAATAAAACAGTCAACATGTCAGTGGACGTGTTGGCCTTGGATAAGGTGAGGTTTGGGGGTAAAGCGGTTCGCTGGATCTCTAATTCTAAGTCTGAGGCCTTGGCTTTCAGACCTTGGCATGGCCTGGCCTAGCCTGGCTGGAGCTGTCTGAATGTACATGAAGTCATCTCTTGAACATAATGCCTGCTATCAATGCAGACAGCAGTGTCCACTCAGCTTTACCATCAGTGGGTGGTCTCTCTCTCTCTCTCTCTCTCTCTCTCTCTCTCTCTCTCTCTCTCTCTCTCTCTCTCTGCCTCTCTCTGCCTCTCTCTCTCACCGACTTGGTGTCTCTCTCTGACCCTCTCTCTTCCTTCCAGTACCACACAGGTAGCTGGGTGCCGCAGAGAATCTGTGCTGCCTGGCCTATCACACATCGCTCAGTTAGATCATTTTCAGTCAACTAGACACAGAGATCAAGCAGGAGAAACACTCCCTATAGCAAACACTGTCATGCTCTCCATGACCCAAAAGGCTGTGAAGTCCTGCTGGAAATGCTGTCCCAGCTGCACTATGACATTTACATTTATTCATTTAGCAGACGCTTTTTATTCTAAGTCCTGCACACTATTCTCAGTCCTGCACACTCTCTCTCCATGGGGGAAAAAAAGATGGCGGGTTTTGGCAGCTGTGGTTACTGTGGGTCAGAGTGGAAAGAATCAGAGGAAGGCCGGCTGTAGAAGAAGAAGCTATACCTCTGCATTCAAAACATTCTCTGGGAACCCCAGGGAGACGGAGCTCTTACCACACTCTTGTTAAGTTTGAGGGCGATGCTAAAAGTATGGATACTGCAGTGTAATCCACACGTGATCCACTACAAGAGCGGAGAGAACAAGATCGATGAGCGTTGCGCGAATGTTTGGCTGTACAGCTTGTGAAATGAATTAAAATGCTATGACAGTCGACGAGGTCTAACTGAGAATTCTCAAGATAAGTCAAGATAGAATTAGTCGGGGAACTGTGAGTAATAGTCTTTGCTGAAGTTCATGTTCTTGTTCTGTTTGCATCTGTACAGTCGAAAAAATGAGATGTAAATATTTCACTAACACATTTAACCAGCAAACATTATGCGTGGCCAGCTTGTCTCATGGCCAAAGAAAGCCAGTCTGTGTGTAGGCTGTCTCCTCCAGAAAAGGAAAACATTCACTACGGCACATGAATATACATAACCCCATTCAATCTATGTAATTGTATACAATTCAGCACACTAAATCATCTCGGTACATGCACATCCATTCTTATTCTATAGTCAGAGCAACAAACATGTTCTTGAAAAAAAATTGTGATCTTCAAGGACACTGCATTACAAAATTGTTCTACTAAATACATTCCTGCAAACTCTGGCTCTGATACTCAAAATCCCTTTCAGTAGAGATTCTCCATCATCAAAAAGAGTATGATAGAAATAGTTTCAGGTCTAGGCTGGGAAACCAGCTCTTAAAGTCTGGAAATACCCCTTACCCAGAGTGCTTTCCTCTCCTGAGTGGTGAGGTGAGGTAAACCCCACCTTGGAGTTTCCAGGACATTTTTACTCCATAGAGTGGGGGGGATCTTACAAAGTCTTTATTTTGGCTAAATGTTACCAAATAAATCATCCAAAAACCCTGAGATGTAAGCAGAATTTCTATGCAGTGCTCTTTGGAAAAGAGAAATGACAAGCTTTTAAATTTGTGATCACCCACACCCTATTAGAACAGAAGGCTTGTCAGACTCTGGTGTGTCAACTGAGTTAACGATAGAGCACTGAAACACTGACAGACTGCTGACTACAAGGGAGAGTGAGACACAGAATCAGTTCAAGATGTTTCATACTAATAATCGAGACAGATGGACGTGTCAAAATCTCTATATCAATCACATGTGATATTATTTTTGACACAACAATGTTTATAGTGCACACAAGCAGATACTTGCTATCCCACTTAAATTCTACCTCTATATTTAACTACTATGTTTAACCTCTTATGTTTCATTGGCCTCATCTTTATTCTTTCATATACAGTATATATTTTCTGACATATCTCCTAAGCAAGAACTGTCCCTCTCCAACCTTTCTTGAGCTTAAGTGGATTTCACTGATGGACCTACACATAATAACCTATATACTGAAACATGACTCACAAAATGTTTCAAATAAATTTCACTTTGAAGTCAGACACAACAGTACCATTGAGAAATTATATGTCATAATTGGACCAATAAGATATCTACAGGGACAGTATGTCAGGTAGAATCTAATCTATTAGAAACAGGTATCTAATAAAAGCCAACTCGTGCCAAGCGTTTTATTTGTCAGGTTTCCAAAACATGTTAAAAAGGAAAGTCACAAAATGCATCAACACTGCTGATGCAATCTGAAATACACTGAGACATACAATGTCACGTTTACGGTTATTGTAAATTATAGTAAATGTAAAAAACACTGTATTCTGACAGAGAAGAAAGGAGATGTGTGCAGTCGCGTAATCATTTTTTTATTTTTTAACACTGACCTGGGTGAAACTTTCTGACAGCCACCTGTCAAACTGGACCCAGCAGAACCTTAACGAGGCAAGACCAGGTGTGATTACAATACCATTTTCAACCGACCTCTAAGACCGAAGGGAGACTATTTCACCTGGCTCTCCTTCAGCTTCATAAATCAATCAGTTATTTATGGCCGTGGCTATAAAGACTAACAGTAGAGAGGGAATTTCATTTTTACATGAGCCTAGATTTTAAATGCAGTTCCATATCATAGGAGACTCTTTGACTTAGCTTGGAGAGGAGGAAGCAATGTAAAGAGTCTACAGAGACTGGATGACAGGAAGTGATACGATGGGAAATTGCACATCCTGTATTGTGTGTTCCAAGACCTTTCATTTCTATCATTTTAGTTTGCCCAAGCCATGTTACAGTGACGTGCCACCTTGTAGCATTTGTTCAATTTTAAAAAACTACCAACTAAATAACAACACACTAATTTCCAGCTAGTTTCGCTAAGCCGGCAATACTTTTCAGGAGCCCTTCAGTCCTTCAGGGGGAGGCATCAGATGTCCTTTCACTAATGAAAATGTGTGACTTGTCTCCCCACTCCCCTTCAAACACCGTCCCTTTTCCACACCAAATGGCACAGGGAAGAAGAGTAGCTTTGAAAATACTGCCGGATGTTATTGGGATGATCCAGCAATGGTGAGATGCTATGCAGGCAGTTCTGATACTTCCTGAGTGGCATAATGGGATTGAACTATGACCCCAATCACCAGCCACACGTTCATACCATCCAACTTTCCAATCATGCAACAGCAGCCACCGATGAGCTGTTCAGTTATTTGTGGAGAACCAGTCATGGTACTCTTCGAGCCAGGCCAACAAAGTCTGGCAAAACTGCAAGAGAAGTCTGAAGTGATTACACTGTGATACTAACTGCCAAAAGACTGACATTTAGTGTGACATTCCAACACTGCTAGTTGATCTGTACAATGTTCTGAATACATTCTGATGTCAAGGGGGAACTTTCTGTGAAGAGTGTGAACCAAAAATACACTGTTAACGTCTGAAGAGAGTAGATTGAGTTTCACTTTTGCTTGTGGTTTGATGGCCAAAAAACACAAGGTAAGGTTTAGTTCAGTTTCACAAAAGCCTTAACATATTTATACTAAAAACAGGTCCATGATATGATTGAAATAACACCTGCAATTCATTTCTACATCCAACATTTATCTTGAAGCTGCACAGGCCCCAAATCTGTCTTTTCTTTGTCATTGAAAAGGATCTTAAACTCATATGGGATGTGAAAAGGGACTTGTGAGACAAAAAAAAAGATAATGTTTTCACTTGCCCAGGTTATGATTGGTAGCTGAAATTAAAGGATTTTGAGGCACTCAGGCAGTTAAAAGTGGCACACTAACTGAAAAATCACCTGCACGGAGCTGTAAAGCTCACTTCTGAAAAGGAACCCTTAGGGGATTTCCTCCATCACAGTTTGTCATGAGATCACGCACACTCTTCAGAATGTTGGATTAAACATGAATCTGATCCACTGTACGTTGCTAATTAAGGCATAGTAAACCTTAGAAACATTTTTGTCAAAATTACAGTAGGATTGTTAACAAGTGTCCGACAACTCCAATAGTCACTGTGGCAGGCTAAACCCCTTACTGCAACTGTAGTTACTGGTGCACTGGAACACTGGAGAGGGCAGAGCTCTGGGAGGGAGATGAGAAACTGGAAAGCCTGAGTGGCCCGTGTGCTCATTTGGAGAGCAATGGGAACCACATGTTCTTTGGGGGAGAGACCTTTGAGAAGTGGTACTTACGTGCAATCATGTGGGGGAGGTGGTGGAAATCCCAACTGTACGGGTAAGTACTGTACCAACACCGGCCAGCTTAGCCTAGCAACCTGACTAATCAATTAGCAGCAATTTATGTCTGCTAATCTTAATGGGACCCAGGCTTTGGGGATGGATTGGTGACAAGGGTGTAATGGGTACTGGGGCAGATTTGCTTCCATATCACAAAGTCATCTGGCAACCTCGACTTCCACTCCAGTATCTGCAGCCAGGCTGAAAATGGAGCGTGTAATAGCTTGTCTTGCACAATAAGACTGTGTGATAAGTGTGGATAGCAGCACCCCACCCTGAACACCAAGGGGTTTTTAGGCCTTGCTGCATGAACGCATGCCAACCATGACTACATTATAGGAAAATCAGTAAGACTGGTTCAGATCTATCAACGGTGAAATTGTTAAAAGCCTGAGGAATGGCAGCAACACATTGGTACAGGGAACGTTTTGCAAATGATGTGAGTTGGGGGGGGGGGGGGGGGGGTTGTTGTTGCACACCTTAAACTTCCCAGAAAAATCGCAGATGTTAGCCTTACATTAATGTGACCCGGTGTTTTACGCACACCGTTACTTTTAAAAGATGACTCACTTAACTTTTGGAAGTAGTGACATCATGACTTCCATTTGCGTCTTGGCAGTTTTAATTAAAAAAAATAATACTGATTTGTGCAGCTTTTACTTTTTTCTGTACATGATTACTTGATTAAACAACACATTGGCGCTTAGTGCAATTCGCTCGTCTGGTAGAACACTAATAACCTTGATGGCTCGAACCAAAAACAGACAAATCCTTTACAAACGCTGTGGATGTACAACTAACATTAACATCAGTTTTACATTTATAACTGAATTAAACATTTTTGGCAGTGTTGTTGTTTTTGGGTCGCTCCAACAGCAGGTGCTGCTTGATTGAACCGCTGCACACAACTCGGTCCCAGCTAAAGCCTGCCATCTAGGGGTTAGTTATCAAACACTGAAAGAGGCACGGATCTGGCCAAGGAGCAAGGATCGATGAGAACAATGATCTTTATTACATTTCGCAATTCAATGATTTAATCCCAACGTTTGATTTACGTGGCTCCATGAACGTGCCCTGCCGTGACACACGGTTCGGCTCCCGGTGAAGTCAGTACTGATCAATTGATATTGATCAGCTCCACTTCAGTCTTGCAGGTTGCTCAGCTCCAGACAATGTGTTTTATCACTGTAGTTCCTCCCATGACCGGAGATTAAGTGTCAGTCACATTCCGGTACTGAGAAGAGCAGCGCAACTGCAGCTGATTTAAATGATTTACACTTTTAACTGCTTGCATGTACTTAATGGTAAGTGATTTACTTTTTTCGCTGGTTCATGTCACTGCTTTTCCGAGAACAATAATATCGTTAGGGTAGTTTATAAACACAGGCCTGGTAGATAGTTTTGTAGCCCCTAGTTACTTTGATCACACCAGTGTAAAATAATCTGCATCCTATAATCATATAGTTTGTTTAGTGTTTTTGTTGCTGCAGGTGTGTATGTTGTCTGATGTCTGAAAGTAACGGATGTGATATACCTAGACCTGATCTAGCTCTAGAAACTAGCACTCTAGATGTTTTAGGAAGTTAAAGCTACTTACTGTGATGAGGAAGTGTGGTTGTTACTACACGTGTACTTGTATATACGAGGTTTTGCAAGTATAACTGAAAAATCGATGGTCTAAATACGTTGTTTTCCTTCTAAATAGTACTCTGACATCTTACCTTCTAAAACACTTCATTTGGGGTTTGTGATGAGGAAGGAAATGAATATTTCTTCTTGGCAGCTGCACAGGCTAGACCTGAAATACCTCTAGTCCAGACTTAAAACATTGTGATGTATAGATGGGTTGCACTTTGGTGAGTGACACCAAAACAGCTCCTTTCATCAGAAACACTTTTCATTTAGCCTTAGTCCTGTTATGAAGCAGTGGTAGCTTTGTGCGGTCTGACCATCAAGCTATGAGATACAGCATACCTTACTTTTTTTGTTCTGATTGAAAAGCTTCTTACAGAATGCCTGGCTGTAGACTTGCTCTCTGTTAACTGGTTTGTTATGGTTCTTTTTATTCTGGTTGGGACTGTCTGATAGAATTGGCCTTCTACACTTTGGGTTTCAAACAGGGAAAAAAGTAAAAAGAAATGTAAAGTTGTTGCATTGCAGTCTTTGTTTTGTGTGGTCTAAACTTCAGTACATTCTAAATAGTCTGCCCTCTTGTCTAAGTGACGCTCTTACAGATAAGATGCAGTATTCAAAACTCTAGGCCCACAGGCTGTAGCCTATTTCCCTAAAATGGCCATTTAAATGACCCAGGGATACTGACTATTTCAGGTTAGGAGTTTGTAGTACCTACCTCTAGTCTACACAATTTAGAAGCCAGGAGACTAGCTGGTATACCCACTGTGACACTCTTTAGGCTGGCACAGCTAAGAACCACTTGCTTACCTCTGCCAACTCATTTTTTCCTGTGTTCTTGTGTTGGAATGGTCGTCAGTTTGTTGTATATTGCTAGACTAAGCTATGGGTTACACACATAAACTTGATCTTGACCTAATTTTCCGCTCTCACAAAGGGCAGGGTGCTTTTGCAGTGGTTTGTGGTTGCTTCATCATTTTCACATGCGGCTGTTTGACTGCTTTTGCATCCGTGCATATGGTAGCAGGAGTGTTTGTACGTGTGGGTGAGTTCTGTCTGCTGTCTTTCGGGTGTGACTCAGTCTGGAGGCTAGGCCAGTCGATTGAGGGGACAGACCCTGAAGGCAGTCTTCCACACTAGTGCACTCTTTAGTTTTGACTTCTTTACTTAACCTTACTTAACTTAACCCCTTTGCGCAACTACTTAACCCACCATGACTTAAGTCTGTCGCCAAATACACACTTCACCCACCCAAACAGAAAGTTAGATGAACTTCAAAACAACAGACAGTCTTGATCTGGGTTCTAAAGTCTCTTTCCTGATCACTTCACAAAATCAAATGCCTAACCCGAATATAGGCGTAATTTAGGTCTTGTCCAATTAAAGTGGCAATTAAACATGAACCATCTGTTGTGAGTGTGTTTACTATTGGGGAGTTTCTATGTGTAGACTAGACGGCTACATGCAGCCTAATCCAGGCTGTGCTGTGACACTCCCCGCACTTTTTCAATAATGGCTTCTTCTTTGTCATCCCTCATCCTTCTTGGAGCCTTTTTGAGTTTTTATGCCTTTCAGTACCATTCTTCCTTTAAGATTTTCGTTATTCTGATTAGGCATGAAGAGAAACTCTTTATTAGTACAATTCCAAGAAAAACAGGACTAGTTACATTCTGACAACAAGCATGCATATGAAGGTTATAAATTCATACGGCCCTGTTACCTATCGGCCTCTTGTTTCTCCTCCTAGGCATTATCCACTAATTAAGGAGAGGCAGTTGCTAAGAGATGACAAGCGATGACATCACTGAGAGCCTGTGATGTGCCGGAGGCTGGAGCTGAGTGAGAGAGCCCTGGGTTTGGGTCCCTGCTGTCTGGCTGTCGCTAGCCCACTCACACACATGTGAAGAGGAGGAGGAGGAAGAGGAGGAGACTAGGGCATCCAGACAGACTAACGAGCAGAGCAGCAAATCTGGAGGCACAGACCGAGAGAGACAGACATACAGAGATAGACAGGCAGATAGACACAGACAGACAGACACCGACAGACAGACAGACAGACAAGCAGGCCACACACCCACCCCAATGGCAACTTCCACCAGTATCTATACTGCATCTTTAACCCCCGGATCCAGGTGTGGTAGACACAGGGAGGACCTCCCTGATGGGGCCAACAGGGGGGCTCGCTGGGGGCTCTCAGATGATGGAGGTGAGGAAATTGAGGGCAGCACCATCCGGGACAAGACTCATGAGTTCTTCCAGATCTGTGACATTGAGGACAAGGGCTTCATCACACGCAGGGACATGCAGGTAAGAAGACATTCAACTATTACATTAGAAGAGTTTTGCCACAGAAGCAAAAAAAAGTAATGCTCTGAAAAGAACTAGGTTTTTTTATGATTTTTATTTAATAAAGGTCAGCATTGGTTTTTTTTTATATAACATGAATGATGCAAGTGCCTCTCCTCAGCTTAAAAACAATAAAGACAGTCCGTGTCTGTGTCAGCATCCTAATATCAGCCATAACCTGTAGGCCTAGTCTGCCAGACTAGAAGACCACCACCTGTTCCTTTCACACGATTCCTGGGACTGGACCGTGTCTTCAGAGAGGTGCTTATTAAAGTTTCAGCTCCACCTTGTTCCAGCATGAAAGAAAGGTGTGGGGAGGGGCTGAGCGAGCAAAGGAGGACGGAGACGGGAGCGCCACAAACGGGCCGGGGGCTTTTGTTCGGCGCCTCCTCCAGCAGCATTATTGTGCAGATTTTCTGGCGTCCGTCAGATGTCCGTCTGTTGTGGACGCTCTTTGATGCGGCCCTCGTGGGCCCATGCACTTCAGAGGGATGTTCAATAGGAACACCTCTTTGATCCCATGGTTATGGAAATGATTTGGAGATTAGCGATGCGGCTCGCTGGACGTCCAGTTTTTTTATTTATATGTATTTTTTATCGACGGTAAAATTATTGAAAATAAGCGTTGCTGTGCTCATACTCCGATAGGGTATCTGCCATGGTAGTCTAGGGAAATACATTGGCTCGATAATATATTTTCTTTTGTCAAGCACAGGCCAATATGTGATAATCTGTCATTATTAAAGTATCACATTAACAAATAGCAATTTTTGGGTAATTGTCAGGTAGAATTGCAATGGGTTAGATGGTTGGCGTTTTCATGTTGCCACTCAAGCGTAGGCAAAGATACTTAGATATGCCGCTTGTGTGCTGATGCCAACTTGTCAACAGTTTCACACCATGTCCACACCGTGAACCATGCGACCGCTGACCCAAGGCCTGTGCTCCACATTGATAACAGCTTTAACAAGCAGTGAAACACCGGCTCTCCCTTGTTTACTCATTTTGTGGTATCAGAACACCAAAGTACTTTATCAGTGTCTGGAACGGCTGTAGAGCTGCAGGTCACTAAACACACACCACACACATTTCATACTCTTTGTTGCAAAGCTCCATTGAGATACTGTACAAAACTTACACTTAAAATGGGTCCTAGATTTGAAGGAAAATGAGAACAACGCGTTTTACGTGGATTCTGCTTGTGTCGGATGTTGAAGAGATGGAATAGGGAACGTTAAATTTGTTGAATTCCTTATCACTAACGGTATTGTTACAGTGTCGGTTGTGCAAGATCATTGAGTATTTGTCATATTAAACCTGTGCTAAAAGACTTTCAGCCGCCACACTGATGTCACTGCCACCTGTGTTCCTCTCTGTTCAGAGGCTCCATGGAGAGCTGCCGCTGAGCGCAGACGACCTGGAGAATGTGTTCGACACTCTGGACTTAGACGGCAACGGATACCTTACTCTGGACGAGTTTTCCTCTGGCTTCAGTAGGTTCCAAACGTACAGAGTTCTTGGAATCCAGCTAGCTAAAAACAGAACCTGTCTGACCCTTCCTGTTTTGCTCCAGGTGAGTTTATATTTGGACAGAAACCATCAGCGGGGGACCGAATGGGGGAGGCCAGCCCCTGCGAGACAGTGGCAGAGACCCTGTACCAGAGCCAGTGGGAGGAGCAGCTTGCGGGTAGTGAGGATGATGAGGAGAAGCACTTCTGCATGCTGATGGACAGTCTGGGAGCCAGCAACGTATTTGAGGAGTGGGTGAAAACATCTGAGTGTTAATTGTCGTATCAATACACTGTACAGTGCTTTACTGAAACACACTTCCTTTGTTTTGGCACTGTCAGGAAACATAATTAGAGTGCCAGCTGTCAGGCCAATCAAGCACATCTCTATCCTTGTCCATATCTGCATCTGTAGTTGTCCATGGTGTGTGGCAACCTGGGCTGTTTACTTAGAAGCTGTTGCCCCTCCTTCAGCTAAATGCCCAAATCTTCTTTACTGTTGTCTTAGTGTGGAGCTGTGTGGAAATCAGCTGAACAAACCAACTAAAAGTTGATTGCAGTGTTCAATTCCGCCTCGAGTGCTGGCAGATATGTTGTAAAAAAAAAAAAATAGCTTCCTAGCTGTGAAGGGTTTACATGGGATAGCATGAAGCAAAGGCAATCTATGTTGTTGAAGCTGTAACTTTTTGTGTCAGTTCACCAGACATTGTGGACATTGGAATCTTGCCTGCTGTCTCTGGTCTGGCATTCTAAACTCTGGGCTTAGCAGAGCCACAGCTGGGTCTGTTCCAGTGCTGGAACAACCCCACCTTTAGCAAACACAACTGCTCTGTAAAGGTCAACAGTGGTGTAGACAAACATCAGAAAAAGAAGCACATCCTATTGACTGTCTGACAAGCCCAGTCCACAAATGGAAGGGAATGCAGACAATTTAGATCACATCACTTTGTGCACCAACCTTTTGCACTCGATACATCAAAATGTCATTCCCCTGTCAAAGGTTTTCTCCATATAAATGTGCCTAGTGCCTCCTGTCAAATTTTAGGTTCAGAGATTCAGGCACCTGTGCGCTGACACAAATACTTTGGTAGCATTTGCCAGCTAGTGCGTCAGTAAAAAAAAAAAGAAAACTGGAAATCATGTTATCAATGCCAGGAACATCTTGACCACATGTGGATTTAGTTTTAGGATTTAGGAACCTAAGAACAAATACTGTGAATTTCCTTTCTGGCTTTATACATTGCTTTAGTTGTTTCTAATAAACTTGTCCTTGACATTTTATGTACCAAATGAAAAGGGAGGAAGTCATTTTTTTTATATTGATATTGTTGCCTAGGTCATGCAGACAACAAACTAGAGCTCTACTCTTGTCTCATATTAAGCCTCAACATCTCATTTGCTCCCTTCCTGTCTCCTCTTGTCCTCCTTTTCTCCCTTCTTCCTCACGTCTCCTCTCCCCCACCTCTTTCACCTCCCCTCTTCTCCTCCTATCCCCGTATCCTCTGCTCCTCTACCTCTGCCTCTCTCCTGTGTCTGCCTCTCATCCTTCTCTTGTCCTCTTCCCTCCTTCTCTTGCCTACTTAGGCCTGGTGAGGTGCGCAGTCTGTGGGCTCAGCTAAGGAAAGATGAGCCTCACCTCCTCTCAAACTTTGAAGAATTCCTGGCCCGGGTCACCTTCCAGATCAAGGAGGTCAACCAGGAGAAGAGGGAGATGGAAAACGCCCTCAAGAGGTAGAACTCTGAGCACACTGTCAAAGGTTCTGAAAAGTTCTGAAACTGAAAGTTATATTGTTCGTGCAATTTGCGTGTCTACTGTTTCACCATGAAATGACTGTCAATAGAATTTCATTTCTGGCATATCTTTTTCCACGCTTTATTTTCCTCTTAGTAAGACCAGAGTTCCATACATTGCACCTCCAGTGCACCTTTTTATGGACATTTTTAACCAACCTCCCAGTTTAACAGGTTTTTCTTTCAAAGCACATAATGTCCCCCTAAACCATTATTATGTTCATGCTTTGTATTTTGACAAAGGACATTTCTGTGAAATTACTGTTATCTCCAATCCTCATTGGAATGTGTTTTAACAATCCCAAAATATGGGGGATTAACTCAATTTAGCATCAGCTGCACAAGCATTGGCCTGTGGGTCTAGTGAGGTATAAAAAAAAAATTTTTTTTAGTGTTGGTCATTTTATCGTGGAACCTTCATAGCACAGGACAGACGAAGAAGACCTATCAGGCCTCAATAAAAAAAA
This sequence comes from Neosalanx taihuensis, assembly GCA_030340665.1. Classification (NCBI taxonomy): domain Eukaryota; kingdom Metazoa; phylum Chordata; class Actinopteri; order Osmeriformes; family Salangidae; genus Neosalanx; species Neosalanx taihuensis. Next base: position 6,371,992 of record CM059290.1, read on the forward strand.
CTGCTGGGGGCCGATGTGTCTGATGAAGGAGAGTGTAGATCTTAACTGCAGCTAACGTTAACATGTACACCTGAAGAGATCGCTGACAGCTGGACGCTGATCTTCCTTCCGGAACAGGAAAGCAGCCACGCATGATGACGAAATCCAGCGACTCTACGAAGAGATGGAGCAGCAGATCAAGACCGAAAAGGACCGGATCCTGATGCAGGTAGATCAGATCCTGATCCTTCTGCTGGACGGAGGCCCAGGGAGATCCACAGTCCAGTCCAGGCCTTGGCTTGTTCTCCAGGCCGTCCTGAACGGTCCTCCATGTCTTCCTCTGTGTGCTGTAGGACTCAGAGAGGTTCCTGACTCACAGTCACAACCTGGAAGACCAGCTGACCAGGAAGGAGCGGGAGCTGGAGCAGCTTTTCCAGAAACAGAGGAGGGTGAGAGAGGGAGGGAGGGATAGTGCCAAAGGGTAACAGAGAGAGAGAGTGAGAACACCAGGCACCAAGCCCTGCCAAAGACCAACCTGACTTCAGTCCGAACTTCTGAGTGAAAGGACTAAAAACGGCGACAGCTTGACACATTCGTAGTTTTGCTCACACGTCCATCTTTCAGATGGAAGCGAGTCAGAACTGAGGGTTGCTTTTGGTGAAGTTTACGTGGCTGATCCCTAGACCCACTGACATCGCTTCTTCTCCCAGCACAGTTACCACCCCGAGCTGCTTACGTCACAGTCATGAGTAGCGCTGAAGTGTTGTGATTGCTGTGAATGCTGATTGTTTCCAGCTTTCAATCTGTTCTAACAACAAGTTGCAGCGTGCGCCTAATATCAACAAACGAGTGTTAATTGGCACTGTCACGCCTCAGTCTGGCGAAACCGCTCTCAAACTTTAGATTAATTACCGAAGGCAAACTACCGCTCAACGCTGGCTTTGTCTCAGAGTGCTGCCACAGCTCTCGTTTCCAAACGATTGATTGCATTCACACATACTGTAGACCTAAGCAGACATGCACATGTGCTCACTCACACACACACACACAAACTGGTCAGTTTTTCTATCCTAGTGAGGACCGGCAATTCATTCCCGCTAGAGTGTGGGAGATAAATCCTAAGATTTCTGGATAAAAGGAACATTTCTGAGCAAATCTTTCTCCCGCTTGACTTGACCTTGTTTTCACTGACCGTGTCTTGACCACCCCATGACCTCATCGCGACCCCAATCCTGACGCTCTCCTGGTCCTTGATCCAGCTGGAGCTCCAATGCCGGGACCTGCACAGCGAGCAGCATGTGACCAGGGTGGAGAATGTGATGTTGAAGCAGACCAACGAGGATCTGGCTCGAGACCTGGAGCTCACCAGTCAAGAGCTGCAGGCAGCCCAGCAGCAGCTGGACCTCCTGCAGGAGCAGGCCTCTCGGCTGCATGACGACAAGGAGATGTACGCTTCTGAATCACTTCATGGCATCACCACACACCAAGGCTTTGATTCCACTACCCAGTATATCCACCAATTATCATGTTATCATGTTATCATGTATTCATGTTCCATGAATGTTTATCGTTGTCCATCTCAGGGAGATGTACCGGGTGACCGAGGGACTGCAGAGAGAGAGAGCCAGCCTGTTGAAACAACTGGACCTCCTGAGGTGAATACAGTTCATCACTGCTACAGATTACTCAAAAAAAAAATAAGTAAACATGTCAGTCATCCTGACTAGGAGTCAGACTGAGCCCCACTGGCAGTATTCAGACTCCCAGAAAACGACAGGCGTTTTACACAATTTGCATGATGTCACTTCGAGTGGCTCGTGCGTTTAAAAGAAGACGGTTTTGTTCTGAGTCGGTCACGACAAGGACGTTGAGTCCTTGAGCAGCGTGTGGGAGGAGCTCTGGAAGCAGCCAACAAAAACACACACTTATTATTACAGTTAATAATGCACACAATTCTCCATAAAAGCATTTATACAAGGTCCAAGATTTAATAAATCTTTTTATTTGTGTTTTTGCATTCAGGGAGATGAACAAGCATTTACGAGACGAGCGAGATATGATCCAACAGGTAAAATGCTTGTGCACAGCACAGACGTACTTCGTGTACAGTTCCCAGAATGATGAGTTTCTCTTGAACATCAAAACCATTATGATGTGTACTGTACCAACGTAGCAGTTGCTATGCGTACCGAATGGTCATTAATTACGTTGATCTTGTTTCCTTGAAGCCCATAAACTCGATTAAAAAACCAGGATGGAAGCAGAAGTCTGGATCCAATGCTGTGAAACACATGGACAGTCAGGTCTTCAGAAGGTACATCGGCCAGTCTAGCACAGCCATGGAAATCTAACCAACCTGCAGTACATTTCTTAATACTACTTCAAAAGCATCCTTTTAACCCAGTAGTATTTCATGGAAAATGATGGAGCGTCTGAGAAAGGATGAACATGCTTTCAAGTGTGGTCTCACAGAGTAGAGTGAACAGTATCGATCAGCTCTCTCCATCAGTTTTTACTTTGTCAGATGTTGCTGCCAGAGACCATGTGGCTAATACTCTCCCCCAACCCCCCTCCACCCCCCAGTGAAGTAGAAGAGGATGTGGCCTCCCACAGGAAGAGGAGCATGGCGGGGGGGACTGGCTACAGCTTAGACGAGGAGGTCTGCAGGGGCCAGGCCCCCCTGCCCCCCCAGCGACGTCAGCTCCAAAGAATCATCTCCATCGAGGAGGACCACCTCCCCTATCTCCTTCAGGATGACTACCATGCTGAGCTCCGGGACTGGAGGGAAGAGGAGGAGGAGGGGGTGGAGGTGGAAGAGGAGGAGGGCGAGGAGACAGATCTGGAGATGACCGTGGTTGGTCCCGCCAATGAGAACGAGGGGGGCAATGGAGAGAGGGCCACGCCCACTTCCCCCCGAGGTCAGCCCGTTGGCAAGGAGACGGTCCAGCATGTAAGCCCGTGCTATCAGATTCATAACATGCAGACAAATTGATACATTGAGGAACATTCAGGACACACAGAAAGACTGGCACACATGCAGGCATCAGATGGGTGAAGTTGGGCCCTCAGTGGTCCTCATATAGGATCGTGTTCAATAAGAGGCAAGCTGATGATCTGTCCATGTGTTTAGCCTTCTAGCCCAGATTGACTGCACTTCATAGAGCAAAGAGTTCATTTGGCCATGGAGTTTTTCCGCTCGACTAGTTATAGGCAGTTATAGGAACAGTCAGTCACAGCTGTTGACTTTCTCATTCGGAGAGGGAGAGTTCGGCGTGCTTGTGACCTTGCGACCGCCCTCACTGAGCTGGCGGCTTATCACCCCAAGGGTTTAAGGATCGGTCGTATTTCTCTAAGTTACTTAGCAGACCCTGGTTCTAAGATTAGCTTGGTCTATTTCAAATTAAGAAATTGCAAGCTTTCATGGCACAGGCTTTCATTGCTTGGATTTGTTTGTCCTCTCATGCTTGCTGTCACTGTGTCTCTCCATTCTCTCCCACCCCTCACACCTTCTCTCTCCAGGAAGAGGGGGTCTCCTTGCCCCCTGACCGGCTCTTTAAGGTGGTCCTGGTGGGCAACTCGAGCGTTGGGAAGACCTCCCTCCTCAGACGCTTCTGTGATGACTTATTCTACCCAGGCACCGCTGCCACTGTGGGTCAGTACACATAGACACTCACACACACACTTGAAATCATCCAGCCACCTGCATGCAGACACAAACACAGCAGGCACAGCCCATGTGGCCCTCCTCCTAACCTTTCCCAGCTAAGCCTCACACTCAATTCAAAAATGCTGTTCAACATCTTGTGAAAAGCTGATTACAGCTGATCTAAGGCATGGACTGTGCCTGAGAGACAGACATTCTTGGACTGTGTGTGGTATTGACATGGCTCACATGTGGCCTACACATCACAGCTCCAAGGGCTTTCATGCTGAGGAGTAGTGGACTTGTGTTGGTCAGGTATCAGTTTACTGTATTGTCAGTCCTGTCCTGGGACGTATATTAAAATGCCTGGTACTTCAATGACTGAAGTTAGACAATATGATGTAATGAGTTAGGTAGCTCAGCGGGTTAAGGCTTTGGGCTCATGATCGGAAGGTAGCGAGTTTGATTCCTGGCTCTGGCTATGTGACGTTGTGTCCTTGGGCAAGGCACTTCACCCTACTTGCCTGAATGGGAATGTCCCTGTACTTGCGGTTAGTCACTTTGGATATTAGCGTCTACTAAATTATTACATGTAAATGAATTACAATCGAAAAATGGTCATAGGCTTGGTCAAGATGCACCAGTTGGTTAAGCTGGTTCAGGGTGTTGGTGGGGCCTGCTGAGGTCTGTCTGGCAGCCTGCCAGGCAGAAACACATGACTTGGCTTGTGAAGTCACACCCTCTGCTGTTACACCCTACGGTGCTTTACCCCACTCTTCACATCTCACCTGTAATGTGCTCAACCTGCTTCCTTAATGGCTGGCCTGCAGGCTCCAGTGGACCCCAACACCTAAATGATATGCACAGCACTATGGAGTAATGGCATGCATGGTTTGGTGTTTCAAAGCTGCGTTCAGACTTTGTAGATGAAACATATCCTTTTCTGCTTTTTTCAAATTCATCTTTTCTTTTGTTGTAAAGTCTATTTTTGACCCATCCTTTTATCTTCCAATTTGACATCTTATTCTCTCAATGTCCCTCTCAAGTCTCTCAATGAGTTCGGTTACACAAATGATGTCACATAGACCCATTTGAGATTTTGATATGATCAACAATGAGCAGAGTCTGTCTTGTAGAATATGTTACTGTAACGGTGTGTAAAATGTAACATAAACATCAGATTGCTGATTTGTTTTTTCCTCCCTCCAGGGATAGACTACAGTGTAAAGACCATTATCGTAGACAGCAGCCAGGTGGCGCTACAGATGTGGGACACAGCAGGACAGGAGAGGTGAGGACTGATAACAAGAGCAGGAAGTGGAGTGAGAAGGCAGGCACATCACGCCTCTTCAGCTAACCGACTTCTCTGCCCTAAGCTCTCAGTGTGGAAATTCCAAGTACTATAACTAAAGGGTTTGGAACCCTATAAAAAAATTATTAAAATTATTATTAATTATTAATTAAAATTATTTAGCAGACGCTTTGAATAATTGAAGAACTTGGATGCTAGCAAACAGGAAAGAAATGGGTTTGAAAGTATTGTTAAGTCGCTTTAGATGAAAGCGTCTGCTAAATGAATGAATGTAAATGTAAGTATTGTGTTGCTATTAAATAAGATGAGACTACACCGTGTTGTGCATGCGTGTAAACAGAACAAGTTCTCCCTTTGTGTTCTCTACCTTCCACCTCTCCTCACCATTATATTGCTTCTCCTTCATGTCGGTGCCCTCCACCCCTGCCTCCCCCTCCTCCCCTCCTCCTCTGCAGGTACCGCAGCATTACTAAGCAGTTCTTCCGGAAGGCAGATGGCGTGGTTGTTATGTACGACATCACATCCGAGCAAAGCTTCACAGCTGTCAGGCAGTGGCTGACCAGTGTACAGGTGACACACACATACACACAACACTCAATAACAAACGAGACACACAACATTTGAACATTCGCTCAGTTTGGGAAGATGACTCAAAAGATCTACTAGGATGTAGCTCAACTCATCTGTCTCCCATTTCTCTCCCTCCATTCTCTCTCTTTCGTTTTCCCTCCCCGACCACAGGAAGGAGCAGGCGAGGACATTCCCATCATGCTGCTGGGCAACAAGACAGACAGAGAGAGTGAAAGAGAGGTCCAGAGCATAGTAGGAAAGAAACTAGCCAAGGTCTGCGTGTGTTTGCTGTGGAGAATAAGGTTCAATAGCAGCTGACGAATCATGTATGCCGTCCCAGTATCATGTCATGTTGACTTTGTGCTTGTTGCTTTTCTTCTCTGGTGATAATGGCGTGGTGTGGTGATTGACAGGACCACCAACTGATTTTCTACGAGTGCAGCGCCTGCACAGGGCACAATGTAGTCGACTCCATGGTGCATTTGGCCAGGTGAGTACCTGTCCTGCTTCCGTACCAGCAAACAGCCTCACTCTTGTTTCAGACCCGATGAAATCCAGTAATCCTGTAAATACTGTAATAGGTGTGAATAGCCATTTCCCGTGTCTCCTCTCCTGCTGCAGGGTCCTGAAGGAACAAGAAGACAGACAGAAAGAGAAGACGGTCATCCTGGTGAACAGCTCCTCCCAAAAGAAAAGGTCCTGTTGCTAACCAGGTTTGGATGCAGTCAATCAAGACAATAGAACCGGTTCAGACTCAACCAATCAGGAGGAAAGACAGGGTTTTGGTTTAGTCCCATTTTCATGTTATTTTGATTAAGTATAAAATGAGAAACTTCAACGGAAATAGTGATAGCAAATTGGTTTGGGGATTTTTAATTGAATTCGGAGTATGAATGGATGAAAGTGAAGCGAACCTGAACTCCTGTGTGGACTGACAGCGTTGTCGTCTTCACCACAACATTGCGGTGTGCTCATGTGGATCTGTAGGCCTGTTATCCACACAGTACGGTTCCTCTCATCCATAAACCACCAATCACTGCCTCTCTGTCCACACCTGCGTCTCTTATGGCACCTGTTGCGTCTGCTTACACAGCAGATTTAGAGACCCTCAGTCTCATTCTAGACATGGACCAGCCCTCCTAGTCTCTCGGCCAGAAGGGGCTTTCATCACTCACAAATGTGATATTGCACCATAAAAAAATAATAAAAAACTAGAAGTGTTTATTTTATGAAGAAAAACATACTTGTAATGTATTTTTATGAATATGTATTTTCAGTTTCAATGTACTAGATTGTAAGTGAATCACTTGGCAAGAGTTTATAAGATGACCGTAATTATATTGAATTGCACAAATCCCAGTGATAAAGACGTGTTTACATGTGATTGAGTCAGAGTTAGCAAACCAACAGTCGCACTAGCACAGTACTTGCCAACACAACAGAAACCAACACCAGCACAGCATGCTAAAGGAATTCTGGATGGCATACCAGCACACTAGCAAGTTTAACTGTTGCATACTTGGGTTGACAAGAACATTATTATCTGTTAAAAATAAGAGGATTAACTGTGTAAAGAATATGTTTATTATGTTTATTATAAACATATAAACGTATATTTTCCATGTTTATGACAATCATATCATCTGCCACGTGTTTTGTATTTGTAATAATGCTGTTTTCATTGTATTAATTCAGTTATCTACTCAATCATTTCATTAGGCTTTTTTGTTCACTTTAGAGGGTGTTCTGTAAAAAAAAAAAAAAATTTAGTAAAAAAGATTGTCGTTCATAGTGTATATGGAACACCAAGACATTTTATACACAATTTTGTACACATGCCAACATTTTGTTTGTCTATGATGTGCTTTTGATGGGTCACCACATGTGCCACGCTATGTGTTTGCATAAATATGAATAAATATTGAACAAATATATGTGGAATAAAGAATATTTAAAATCTGTATACTGTGAATACCTGTGATAACTTAGCAGTTTGAAGCCTTGGGTCCAGAGGACACCTAGTGGTCGGATGGGTCAGTATTTAGTCAAGACAACAGTTTGCTGAATGAACTGAAAAAAGCAGGCCTTCAAATATGAATCTTTCCATATCTTGCCCATAAATGGATCTTAATTGATTTACTCAGAAAAATCATTTTCAGAATAGCAGCAGAGAATAAACTATAAAGAGGGAAAATGGGACGGGTACATTTCAAGCTTGTCATTTAAGTTATTAGGCTTAGCAACACAGGTATTAACGTTCATTTGAAACAGTTATCAACATTAACAGACTGAACGGACTTAATAACAGGAGTGCATGTAATTTTAGTAAATTATTTTGGTGAGTATGAGCTGCACTGGGTATGTAAAGCGGGCCATCCAGCTGCGGTGCTGATCCGACGCCAATCATGGCAAAAATGTTGTACAGCGGCGTGTACTCTGTGTTAACAAGATAAACGCATATAAGAAAATGGTGCGCATCTACCAACAGTAGCTCTCCCTGGTGCTAAAACTAAGAAGTGCAATACACTCAGGCAAAAGCTGAAGTGCGGGCCATATTCTATTCTATTCAGGAATTTTCTTGCGGGCCAATAAAAAATGAACCTGAGGCCGCAGTTGGCCCCCGGGCTGTAGTTTGGACACCCCTGTGCTAAAGTTTAATCCGTCACACGCGATGGGGAGAAACCTCAGCCATCCGCCTCCACTTCCTGGGGATGACCTCCACCTTTGTGTCAACATTGCGGCTGACGATGGAAGGTCATGTGTACTGCAGCCATGGCAGCAGATGGGAGGTGTGCACTTATCAATGTGCTGCTACTGGTAACATAAATATTGACCTCCATGTCCTCCACCTCATCTAAAATACCTGTGGACTGGGCCAGAGCAGACTGGGCATTCCCGCATTAAATAAGCAGGTCACATCTATTGTCACATCCATTGTAACACGTCTGTCTGTCTGTCTCTCTTGTAGCTGTTTGTCAGGAGAGTCATCACAGATGACTTCAATGACATGATGCCCAAATATCAGAACTTTGTCAAGGGAGTGGTGAGTGAAACATCCATGAATGGCTGAACCATTGTTTAGGAACTGAGAATAGGCATTTTTATTCATTCTTCGAATAATGGCAAGACCCTCATACTTCATACGCAAGACCCTCATACGCAAGACCCTGTGATACTTAGTGATGCTGTTTGACCAGGTGGACTCTGATGACCTGCCCCTGATTGTGTTCAGGGAGACCCTGCAGCAGCACAAGCTTCTCAAGGTGAGGAGCTCACCCTGGAACGGGAAGCTTTTTGGAAGCGCTCTGGCCAAGCTGCTGTGCTTCCAGACCTCCAACAGCGAGACGGTGCTGGCCAGCCTAGAGCAGTACGTGGAGCGCATGAAGGACAGGCAGGATAAGATCTACTTCATGGCTGTAACCAGCAGGAAGGAGGTGTGTTGGAAGGAACAAGTGAAGCTGAAGTGTTGAAGTTATTTATCAAGCTGCAGAAATATGGTTCCAGAAGCAACAGTGTTTGCTCTGAGTGACTGGAGAAGAGACAGGTATCTCCTCCTTGCTTCAGGTTCCCATGGGTCACACAGGATCTTGCTTCCCTCCCTCCAGGCTGAGTCTTCTCCCTTCGAGGAGCGCTTCCAAAACGTCACCAAGGAGGGCATCAAGTTTGAGGAGAGCGACAAGGCCAAGGAGAACAGGGAGGCGCTGGAGAAGGACTTTGAGCCTCTCACCACCTGGATGAAGGAGAAACCACTAAAAGACCAGGTGAGATGCCAAACCAGGCACTAACTTCACATCTGAGCGTTGTTTGAAAGGGCAGATGAGGGTTGACAGTGAGTGAGTTGATAAAAAAGGTGTTTAAACTTGTATTCCTTTGGTGCTTCCTTGGTTTCTATAGATCTTTCTTGCTTTATTGTTTGCAATCGTTGTTTTATGCTTTTATAGCTCTTCCCTTGGCATTTATTGGTGCTCATGATGTATGTTTCACGATCTAAAACCCCACTGTGTTCAGGGTCTATCACGTTGCTATGCTCAGTGACCGATGCTTTTTGTAAAAGCTCCCTTGTAAATCGCTTTGTATAAAAGCGTCTGCTAAATGAATAAATGTAAATGTATAGATCGAGAAGGTTATTCTCTCTCAGAGGCTGACTAAACCCCCCTGCGCTCTGATCAAAGATGTGACCGGCAGAAGAATTTGGTTGGAAGGTCATGTGTGCTGCAGCCGTGGAAGCGGATGGGAGGAGTGCAGTTCTCAATGTGCTGCTGCTGCTGGAGGCGTAAAAAATTGGGGGACCTCCAGTTTCTCCACCTCATCTAAAGGACCTGTGGACTGGGTCACAGCAGACTGGGTCATAGCAGACTGGGCCAGAGCAGAAGAAGTTGGATGGAATGTCGTGTGCTGCAGCCATGGCAGCGGATGGGACATACACATCGACCTCCATGTCCTCCACCTCATCTAAAGGACCTGTGGACTGGGTCATAGCAGACTGGGTCACAGCAGACTGGGTCACAGTAGACTGGGTCACAGCAGACTGGGCCAACATGACCCTTGGCCAAGGCACTTCAACCCTACTTTTCCCTGTACTTGCTGTAAGTCACTCTGGATAAGATGATTAGATGTAATGGTAACTGTAATAAGGAGACAGTATTTCTAGTTAACTAGAATAGTCATCTAGGTGTAGGTGTATCTACTTACTCGAACGCAAAGAAAAGGCCACTGGTCAGAACCCTTCCACTATTTAGCCGGGCTAACTAACCTCAGTACAAGTAAACCCGTTAATGTTCTATGTTTAATTCCCTTTCCTTGCGGCCTAGAATCTGTTCACGACTGTTAACTAGCTACTAGACTAGGTTTAAAAAGGTTGACTGTGGTTGAGCTGGCAGCCAGTGTCATTTAAAAACTTGATCCGTGACGTGGACACCTGCGCGATCACAGGATACAGTGGGCTGGGTGAGACCCAATAAGAGGGATGTCACATCCGTAACTCAGATATTGAATGGACTTTTTAAGGGAGGATAATGTACATTTTAGTATCCCAGAAATGTATAGTAAACTGTAGCAACTAGGCAGATCACATAAGCACAAGTACACTGGAAATGTATCTTATCAATTTGTGGTTATGGGGAACTGACAGTGGATGATATGGAAATCTGACTTATCAAATACGGAAAAGCACCAAACCGCATTACTACACGTGTAATTTTTTAACACACGTTTATTAAATGTGTTGTGAGGGAGGGGCATCATGGAGGTTAGGGGTGCCTATCCTGCTCGCCACTTTGGACACCTGCAAGGAAACTGAGCTGGCGATCTTTTTCACCATGTCATCTTCAGCTGGTTCAGGACGTCATCGATCAGATCCTCGGCTATGTCACTCAGGGTAGGACTGGACAAGCGCGTGTGCAAGTCTCCATCAGAGTAGCTGTCCATGTGTACTTCACTACCACGCTTTTCTAACACAGATACATCTGAGTTTGTCTGCGAAACTTTGGGAGATGCTGGTAAAAAAAGCAGAATCAGTTTCAGTAATTGACATTTTAATCTGTTAATGATCTCTTGATGTTGCACTCACATGTGATGTTAGTGGGAAGAAAGATGGACGGATCCTTGCTCGTGTATTCAGCCATGTTATCATCAAATCCAGAGTTTCTCTAAAATGACAAACACACAGTCTTGGTTATGCTTTATCCACAGCTAACCTGCTCTCTCTATACCAGCAGGTGCTAGATGCTAACTTCACCAACCTTGATGTTGGGCAGTGGCTTTAGCTTGATGTTGGGCATTCTCTTTAGCTCAAACTTGCTAGACTCGGGCACGACAATGTCGCCACGTAAAACCACGTCTGGAGTGATCTTCAGCTCATTCAGGACGTCATCGATCAGATCCTCGGCTATGTCGCTCAGGGTAGGACTGGACAAGCGCGTGTGCAAGTCTCCATCAGAGTAGCTGTCAATGTGTACTTCACTACCACGCTTTTCTAACACAGATACATCTGAGTTTGTCTGCGAAACTTTGGGAGATGCTGTTAAAAAAAGCAGAATCAGTTTCAGTAATTGACATTTTAATCTGTTAATGATCTCTTGATGTTGCACTCACATGTGATGTTAGTGGGAAGAAAGATGGACGGATCCTTGCTCGTGTATTCAGCCATGTTATCATCAAATCCAGAGTTTCTCTAAAATGACAAACACTCAGTCTTGGTTATGCTTTATCCTCAGCTAACCTGCTCTTTCTATACCAGCAGGTTCTAGATGCTAACTTCACCAACCTTGATGTTGGGCAGTGGCTTTAGCTTTGTGAATGTTGGCTTTTTCACCCCCTGGTCGATGCAGGTCACTTGAATGATAAAACACAAAACATAGTCAGTCTAGTGTGTCAGAGCAGTGATTAGCATGATGCGGTGGTGAGGTAAGTCCTTAGAGTCTCACAGGATCTTGTATGTTCCTCCTGCAGAACGGTGTTCCTCACATTGGTCAGATGGCCACTCATCTCAGCGACACTCTCAGCCGTCCGTCCTTTCCGCTCCCCCTGTTTCTGTAAGTCAAAACACTTTGAAGTAGTAATTGACGAAATTGAAGGAGGCATTTTGAAAGGCATGTTGAAGGGTTAATTGCCCCTTTCACCCTCATTTGTCTGAACTGGAAGAGAGAAGGGGGAGCATAGGCATACAGTCTTGGTTATGCTCTATCCACAGCTAACCTGCTCTCTCAATACCAGCAGGTTCTAGATGCTAACTTCACCAACCTTGATGTTGGGCAGTGGCTTTAGCTTTGTGAATGCTGGCTTTTTCACCCCCTGGTCGATGCAGGTCACTTAGAATGATAAAACACAAAACATAGTCAGTCTAGTGTGTCCGAACACTGAACATGATGCGATGGTGAGGTAAGTCCCTAGTGTCTCACAGGATCTGATCGGTTCCTCCTGCAGAACGGTGTTCCTCACATCGGTCAGATGGCTACTCATCGCAGCGACACGTTCAAGCAGGCGTTTCTCAGCCGTCCATCGTTTGCACTCCCCCTGTTTCTGGAAGTCAAAACACTTTAAAGTAGTAATTGACAAAATTGAAGGAGGTATTTTGAAAGGCATGTTTAAGGGTGCCACAGCTGTTAAGTCCCTTTTACCCTCGATTGTCTGAACTGAGAGAGAAGGGAAGGCATGGGCTACCTTTTTATCTCGCTCTTCTTTGGAAGCTTTCGACTTCAGGGTCTCCAGCCTCATCTCCCTCTGCACTTCAGTAATCACCTGCTTCAGCATGTTACAGCCCTTCGATCTCCACGCCTTCAAACGTGAACGAGCTATCTGGTCTGAAATATTTCCCATTTCTTCTGGATTTCTGGGAATATCTTGGTGCCTCTTTGGCCTAACCTGGTCAGACCTGCTGTCTGGGTAAGATAAGGCAGTCTGGGTGTGGATCTTTGGCAGCTTTGTTCGCGAACAGACTCCAGTCCTCAGCTGTCTCTCTGGTCTGGGTAGAGAAGAACTCCACCTTGTCAAACAGACCTGTACTCCTAAACCATGACTTAAACCGCAGCTCCATTCTGTCTGTTTTACCATCCCCTTAATCTCTGCCCCTGAGACCACATGTTTACATTATTCCACCCCTCACTAACCTATCCTTGTCTTTATGGAGCTCCTGTGTAGCCATGTCCCTGCCCTCAAACAGAATCCACTCCATCACATCCGCAATGGGAACATCCGAAGACAGCTTTCCATCGTTCTGCATGGACAGAACCATCCTGACCAGCTCCTTCTGGGAAAACAACACATGGGGGGGACATGTTTACGGTCTATCAACACCCTATTCGTCAAACATGATCAGTTGATATTGAGACTTGATTACCTGCTTGGCTCTAAACCTGTGATCCCAGTCCAGCTGAACCTCAGCCAGGTGGTCCGTGTACTTGTTGAATTCCTTCATAGAACAAATCACCTGAAAATACACAACATCACAATGCAGTTTAGATGTGCTTCTGACTGTATGGGTTTTGCATTTTCTTGATTTATTCCAAATACAATTGTTTTGACGGCTGACTTTGTCATCTTTGGTTATGAAGCCGTTAGTACGGAGATGATCGTGAATGTCTCTGCGATGAAAGTACGTCCTCAAGTTTGGGTCGTTTAGGTTGCTGTACAATGAGGGCAGTTTGTAGCCATTGGGGTCAGTCAGATCAAATCCACTCTTTGGTTGGACAAGCTGCGTGCACACGTAAACAAAATAGGATAAATAGTTCAATCATGCTACATACATTACATCATTGTGAAGTACTGTTATCATGAGTACAAACCGTACTATATTTTATTGAAAACCTTCAGCTAAATGGAAAAAAAAAAACAAACATGAAAATGTTTTTCAATTTCAGCACTCACCCTTTGGGAAAGGCCAGATGTGCAAAAGATGGTGGTCATAATGTCTTCACTCTAAAACACAGAAACATGCACAGTAGATCAGTAGGTAACAGGACTGTATGACTGGTTAACAGGATGGTACAGTAGATATTCCTTTGAATAATTACAACATAGGTTTAAATGACAGATCGAGATGTACCTTATATTTTAATAACTCATCTTTACCATTATGCAAAATGTATTGAATGACACAAAGTAAACAACTAGTAGCGCCTAGCTTTAGCTTAGCTTATGTGTCCTCCTGCTTCACTCGCAGTGCTAGCAGCGATATCTTACAGGATACTGTGGTACTGTTGTAAGCACAAGCATCTTCGTAAATGGTACCTTTGGATGCCCTAAACATGTTCCAGACTTTCATATCGTTGAAATGTAGATAGTCATGATGTACTCAGAAGTCTAAACAATTCACAGGAACTGTACATATTTATACCATTTTAGACCGCAAATCCTCTCTAGTTTCTAGCTACAGCAGTAGGAGAGTTACCGATCCTAGCTAGCTGTGGAACCTAGCTGTTTAGTATAGCTCTGTTTTAGCATCCAAGAAGGCAACGTGTGATTTCTACCTTGATGGACAGAAGTCACTGATATCTTACCGAACATGTCAGGTTCCGATCTTCCTTCACAGCATGTGTGTATTTCGTTCTAGTTATCTAACACTGAGCAGATGTTCCATTGTGCTGCTGTCCAGCTGAATTCCAATCAGCGTCACAATAAAAATGCTTGTGAAGCTTCTTATTACCTGAATCAGATGAATGTGCATTATTCATGACCAGTGGCTCTAATTTCAATATGATAACATCTTCAATAGTCAGTTCAAATCTAAATCAACACAGTTAGTGTTTTTTTCAGTTTATATAACACAACTATCCCAGACTTGTCATTGTGCACTGTTTGTCTTTGATCCTTTCCAGGGCCGGATTAAGGCAATGGGCTTTAGGGGCTGCAGCCCCGGGCCTCGCCACCAGGGGGGCCTCAGGTTGTCGGATGTTGAGTGAGAAAAACAATGCGCTTAAATGTCCGCTCCAATAAAGCACGACAGTGGGGCCCAAAAAAGAAAATTAAACATAAATCTGTTCCAAGAAAGAAAACTCTAAGATATATATATTATTTTGTTTGTTTGTTTGTTTTTTTAAAGATAGTATCTTTTGAAGCCATGTCTCCTGTCGTCTCTAACTGCACGGTTTTAGAATCAGAATGGGGGTTTATTCGCTATGCAAGGGTTAACAAACATAGAATTCACTCTGGCAGGAATGAGCAAACATAAAACATATATGTGGCATACTAATAAAATATAAATAAATACAATGTAAAATACACTACAGATATGATACATATAAACAAATAATACAAATGATACAAATAATACAAGTGATGCAATAGTACAAATGATAAAGGTAACATGGAAGTACAAACAACATGGGTACAGACTGGAATGGGTATATATAGTACGTGGGGGGGGGGGGTGTATTCACAGTAGTGTGAACAATGATGCAGAATTCACAGTAGTAAGTTTTAAAGTTTGTTAAGCTAACTACACTAGCCTAATAACTCCCACCGTAAACGGTGTTCTTTCTACCACAAGAGATCGCTGTCATATTACAACAAATATTGAATAACTTCACAGTACAACAGATATCAAATAACTTCACACTAACTAACCCAGCACATCCACACACTTTAACAGTCGTAGTACTGACTGAATAAAAATGTTTTTAACCTAACTTTGAATGTCGAGACGGTATCAGCCTCCTTAACTGAAACAGGTAATTTGTTCCAGAGAAGAGGCGCTCTATATGAGAAAGCCCTACCTCCAGCAGTTTTTCTGTTAATTTTGGGAATCACCAAATAGCCAGCATCTTTGGATCTTAGTGTCCTTACAGGGTGATAAGGTGCAAGAAGGCCAGAGAGGTACAGTGGTGCTAATCCATGTAGAGATTTGTAGGTTAGTAGTAGAACCTTAAAATCAGCCCTGGCTTGGATAGGGAGCCAGTGTAGAGAGACAAGAGTAGCTGTTATGTGATCATACTTTCTAGTTCTGCTCAGTAGCCTAGCAGCGGCATTTTGCACCCGCTGTAAGTTTTGTACGCAGGTATTTGGGAGGCCGGAGAATAATACATTGCAATAATCCAATCGGGATGTAACAAAGGCATGTATCAATTTTTCAGCATCATCCTTTGAGAGGAAGTTTCTTATTTTAGCTATGTTACGGAGATGGAAGAATGCAGTTCTGGTAATTTGCTTGATATGATGCTCAAATGAGAGATCAGGATCCATTGTGACACCAAGATTTTTTACCAGCTGGCTTTGAGAGACTTTGAAGCCATTTAAGTCTAGGGTAAAATCGGATAGATTGTTCCTGTACTTCTTTGGTGCAAAGATTTGAACCTCTGTTTTATCAGAATTCAGAAGTAGAAAATTGGCTGACATCCAATTTCCTATCCCGGAGACACATTTTTCCAAAGCATGAGGCAGTTCGTCAGGCTTAAGGGAGAGGTATAACTGGGTGTCATCTGCATAGCAGTGAAAATGTACACCAAAACTTCTAATTATATTTCCTAAAGGTAACATGTATAGAGAAAATAGCAAAGGGCCTAAGGAAGAACCCTGTGGCACTCCATATTTCACAAGGGAGCTCCTGGATGAGCGGCCATCATAGTGGACAAACTGTGATCTATCAGATAGATATTATTTAAACCACTGGAGTGAAATTCCAGAAATTCCAACATAATTTTCCATACGTTCCAGGAGAATCTGATGATCGACAGTGTCGAATGCTGCACTTAGGTCAAGAAGAATCAGGACAGAGATAGAGCCTGCATCAGAGGCTAATAGAAGATCATTGACTACTTTAGCTAGTGCAGTTTCAGTGCTGTGATGAGAACGGAATCCAGACTGGAGAGGTTCATATAGCTGATTTACGGTAAGATGTTCAGTGAGCTGATGTGCCATAATTTTCTCAAGAATTTTTGAGAGAAATGGCAAGTTTGAAATTGGCCTGTAGTTGCAGAGACATCCAGGATCCAAGTTTGTTTTTTTTTAAGTAAAGGTTTGATAATAGCTTTTTTCAAACATTCAGGGACTTGGCCAGTTTCAATAGATTCATTAATAATACTCAACATAGGTGGTCCAATAATAGGCAAGAGTTCCTTGCGTAGTTTGCCAGGAAGGGGGTCAAGAAGACAACTGGTCGGGTTTGACGACTCTACTAGTTTTATGAATGCTTCCATAGAAATAGGGTTGAAGTGCCGAAGAGTCTGAACATGAAGAATGCTTGGTATAGAGGGATCTTCAGTGTTCATGGTGAATTGGCCACGACTAGTCTGCAGCTTGTCCCTAATTACATAGACTTTGTTGTCAAAGAACTCCAGAAATTCATTTGGAGAAAGATCCGTGCTCTCACTGTGTGTACTTTTACTTGTGAGTTTTGCAGCGGTATCAAATAGAAATTTAGCATTGTGCTGGTTCTTACTGATCAACTTAGAAAAGTATGCTGATCTGGTCTCATTGAGGATTTGCTTATAGTCCAGTAGGCTGTCCTTCCAGGCCAAGCGGAAGACCTCCAATTTAGTGGTCCGCCACTTACGTTCTAACTTTCTAGTGGACTTTTTTAGAGTTTGAGTTTCCTCTGAGTACCAAGGTGCAAGTTTCTTATCCTTCCTTTTCCTCAATTTGAGTGGGGCAACAGAGTCCAGCGAACACTTAAGAGCTAGATTCAGATCTCTAGTTTTATCATTCAGGGATCTATCTGGTGCAACAAGTGCTTCTAGTGCTGCAGGTAGAATACTTGCCATTTCCAGAGTTGTAGTTGGAGTTATGTGACGGCTACTAGAAATGTGCATAGCACCTCCAAGGTTCTGGCAAAGGTCCATTCTAAAAGTAACAAGGTAATGATCTGAATATGTAGGATTGTGAGGATGAACAGTGAGATCAGTAATCTCAATACCCCGTATGAGGACTAGGTCTAAAGTATGTGAGTGAAGATGGGTACGTTCGGAAACTACCTGTGTGAACCCCGAAGAATCTATGAGGGCATTGAATGCCTTACTTAAGGGATCTTTTGGGTCATCTACATGAATGTTAAAGTCACCCATAATTAAGATGTGATCAGTGTACATCACAAGATCTGAACAAAATTCAGCAAATTCTTCCAGGAAAGGGGAGTAAGGGCCAGGTGGGCGGTACAGTGTGGCTATACAAAAAGAGGGTGGAGGGACCAGAATGGTAGCATTATTCCTCTTCAGTGTAGTTGGTGGCTTCATGCAAATTATTTCAAATGTTTTGAAGGTGTTCAGAGCTTTTAGCCTTAAATTGAAACTGGCTTTATAGATCATAGCAACACAACCACCTTTCTTAGAGACACGAGGGATATGCGAGTACATGCAATCCGGAGGTGACGCTGCATTCAGAGGAGAATATTCATCAGGTTTTAACCAGGTTTCGGTGAGTCCAATCTAGTCCAGGTTACATTCAGATATCAGATCATTAATCAAAACAGCCTTTGTGGGTAGGGATCTGATATTTACGAGTCCAATTGTCCAGTATGGCTTTACAACAGCTTTAGTCTTAGATGCTTCCTCTGAAGATATAACATTCATAGCAGCAGCTTTAGGAGCGCTGACAACAGGAGAACAAGGCTGTACATAAGATAGGTTGGAATAATTCCTAACAATTTCAGGCCGAATATTTTTTGAGAAGTAGCGGGGGACCGACACCGTGTCAATGGGAAAAACTACATCAGGAACCCCACTGGCTACACTACAAACTAAGCTATCGGGCCCTGCACACATCGCCCCAGACCTATTAGCCTCTCTAAGAGACTGTAGACTGGCTTGTTCTAATGAGTGTCAGGTCTGCACTAAACTAGCTTCAATGTTTCTAGACAAAAGAAAAGCACCTCTCCAGCTCGGGTGGAGTCCGTCACTTTTCAACAAGCCAGGTCTGGCCCAGAAACGAGACCAGTTATTAACGAATCCTAAATTATGCTCCATGCAGAAGCGAGCCAGCCAGCGGCTCGACAAGTCTGCTGTAGATCTCATCACTCCCCCTACTAACAGGTAGTGGACCAGAGACTATTACTCGACGCCGACTCATCTTTTGAGCAAGGTCACATGCCCGGACTATATTAACCTTCGTGACCTCTGACTGCCTCAGTCTAACATCATTGGTGCGAACATGAATGACAATATTCTCTTACTTATCGTCAATGTGTGTGCCATGTGCCTTAGCTTTGGCCTTTGCCCTAGCCTTAGTGCTAGCCAGCACCCTAAGATTAGCTTCTATGTCGGTAGCTTTGGCCCCAGGTACACAGTAAACTGTCGCTGGTGGCTCTAATCTAATGTTGCGAGTGATAGTCACCGATGACTAAAGTCTGAGGAGTGCCATCACTCCCACCATGCTGCAGAGGTGAAACCGGTGAGGCTAACCTAGAGCTCTCTCTGCTAGAACTCTCTAAATGATGATTTGTTTATAGCTCTTCATAAGTCCCCCAGCTGGAATACACAGGTTTAACTGGCTGAGTGGAATCACATGGGACGGCTTAACTCGTATGCATTTGGCCTGTGCGTTTTCCCAGCCACAAACCGACTACCATAAAGACGATAAAAGTTGCACCGGTTCAAATAGAAGCACTCTGTCCGATTTTAAATCGTAACCCTCTTTTTGGACTGTAGTAGAGAACTGCGCGGGGCTGTTTTCATCCCGCTCCCGCCCGCTCCCGCTGAATTTCTGACCATTACCGCCCGCTCCCGCTGAATTTCTGACCAATCCCGCCCGCTCCCGCAGAATTTCTGACCATTACCGCCCGCTCCCGCAAAGTGTGCGCAACGTGCCCGCCCAGACCCACGATGTGTCTCCAATATAGTTAGCAAGCTCTTACCAACAGGGCTGCTTGAATGAGCTACTATACAATCGTTTTAATGGGAACATAAATAGACAAAGCAACACGCATTTAAATATAACTTTGTTTTATTAAAATACCTTTTATATAAACCTTGCATAATCACATGGCACCTAAAACAGGCTGCTTTGCAAATCACAATATAAATATGAAAATTGTCAGCCTACTAGTAACACCGCCAACACGCCTCTTTATGTAGCCTATGACCTCAATAACAAATGGCAACGAGAGGCTGAATGGCTCAAACAGTAGTAGCATAGCCTAAAATAAGTTAATAAATGAATTTAACAAATCACTTGCCAATATTGCTATGGAGGAAGAGAATGTTGCTGACCAACTGCGGCCCCATTCTCGTGCGTCTCTCTTCCAAGATGCGCCCACAGACACTAAATGTACTAAACTAGATGCGGGAATACTGAAGATGAAACGCGCTAGCTTTGAGAGCGCTTGTCGGACTTGCCTTGTTTAGTTTTAATGGTGTACACAACTTGTTTAATGTTCTGCTCTACTTCGTTGGTTGACTGAGTCATGACTCAGTAGTACCTAGCTATTACAATCCCGCACAAACCCGCAGTATTTTTTTTTAGCCGCCCGTTCCCGCCCGCAGTTAAATTGAAACCGCCCGTTCCCGCGAGATTTGCGTTGGGTCCTGCGGGACCCAGCGGGACCCAATCCCAGTGCAGACCTCTAGACTGTAGGTCCGGGTCCGTATGAGATAGCTTCTGGGTCCAAACCCGGAATGCGGTCCGCCAGTTAGTGACCTCTGTTCTAGAGCTACATTAGTTCACACATTGCATTTGATAATCAGGACTTGGTGTAAAGAATGAGAAGAGTTACCGTATTTCGGTACATCCAAAAATAGCAAGGTACGTAGCTTCCAGCAAGGTATCTGGCTTAACACACACTAACTGGAGGGTTTCCTAACGCGGCCCTCCAAAGCTTAGTCTATATCCATGTTTCTTTTAAACAGAGTTGCACTGAGTCCTAACATAACATCATTATCACTTTGTCTTATTTTACAGGTCGTAGCTGTATATGGAACCCTGTCCGACATATGAGGGGGCAGTCAGAAAAGTGAAGGGGGCATCATGTGTACACATCATGCTCCAGCACTTTTTTCTGTGCTTATAGTAACAGTGTTTCTTCATTGAATTGGGTTATTAGCTAGGCGCACGCCAACCTGTGCTGTTCTAACCTGGAGCGAGCAGATCTGTCAGGGGATGTAAGTCCCCCCCTGTCAGGGTCCAGCTGCTACTGCTGTGGAAGAAACCCAGACTCCCTGATAGCTGTGCTGACTCAGCTGTGCTCTCTGCTCGCTGTTACAGGGCGCTAACTTACAGGGGGTGAAGATGCTTTGTTCCAACGCTGAGGGGGCCTCGTTGAAGGGATGCAACTTTGAGGATCCGTCTGGATTGAAGGCTAACCGGGAGGGTAACCTGGTGTATTTACGTACTGAGAAGCCTTTGGGATTGGTTGCAACACTGTTAGAACTGGAGGATGGGTACAGTTTGACACGACATAACCACCGCTTGGTGATGTCTGACTCTTCAGGTGCCAATCTGAAAGGCGTGGACATGGAAGGAAGTCAGATGACGGGTATAAACCTCCGTGTGGCCACTCTGAAGAACGCTAAGCTGAAGAACTGTAACCTGCAGGGGGCCACTTTAGCGGGAACAGATCTAGAGGTGAGGAAGACAAAAGGGCTCCGTGTTGGAGGGGGGGAAGATTAATGGACGATTGGTCTTTGCAACCCACATCTGCTTTAAAAAAAACATTTAATCTTTCCTTTTATTACATTTTGTCGGGCACCATTTCCAGTTTCCCATCTTACAGTGCCATTACTGTTTTTGCTGGCTCATTTTCAGAACAGTGACCTGTCTGGTTGTGACCTACAAGAAGCCAACCTGAGAGGCTCCAGTGTGAAAGGAGCCATCTTTGAAGAGATGCTGACTCCCCTGCACATGTCTCAGAGTGTCAGATAAGTCTGCTCATCACCCCCCCCCCCACCCCCCCCCCCCCCACACACACACACACACACACACACACCGACGCATTCCACCTGGGCCCAGCCCAAACCTACCCAACCCTGCCCCCTCACACCTAGAAACCCTGCCATGGAACTTCCTGTTCCTCCATGGAACTTCCTGTTCCTCAACCTGATGAACATCCATGGCATTCTACCCTTTTCTTTTTTTATCTTTACATATCTTGCACTGTAGCACTCTCCATGGTACTTATAGTAGATGTTCTCACCCTTTTCGTTGTCTCCAAAAACCAAAATATCTCATGTTGGAACGTATGTTCACGCCTCTTTCTACCTTTCAATCCTAACGGTGATATTTTTCATAGCTTATGCTTTGCACATCAATATCTACTTCGTAACCTGACAGCATTTCGGTAAGTAAAAGATGACGTTGAGCTCAAAGCCTGGCTGTATGGTCAGAAATCAAGGCTGGAAAGGCCAAAGACGGATGTGATAACTAACTGTCGCTGTGCAACTACATTTATATCAAAGAACTTATCGTTCAGGTAACCTATGGTTTAAGATGGAAGGTTTTTTTAAATGAACAAACAAGCCATAATAAATCAGGGTCAGCTTGGCCAAATATTTTATCAGAGTGCATGTGAAGGGAACTTTTTGGTTTCGGACGTTGTAAGGACACAAAGTATGTTAAGTTTGTTAGTTACAAATTTATTGAACCTTTAACATGAACAGAGTATTGCAATAGGAACACATGGAACATAAAACAGACAATACACACAAGACACACACATAAACAGAGCTCTGTGACCGGGCCTCACAGACACTTTTTAGTTCTGGAGGACACCGGCCCAGCGGCCCAGGTGGGCCAAGCATTTATCCTCTAAGAACCCCTCCCCCTCCCCACATTCTTGTCACAAGCGGTTCCAAAGGGGGGGAAAAGGGGGGGGGGGTGAGGAGTTTCCAGACCTTATGTCTACACAATGGCATTGATAGAATACAGTTGACAACAGTTGATTAGCATTTTCAAAGGAGGGTGATCTTCCAGGCCTTTTGTCTTACACAACTGCATTGATAGGATAAACTAGTTGATTAGCACTTTCAAAGGAGGGTGGTCGCCCAGGCCTTCTGTCTTACGCAACTGTATTGATAGGATAAACAAGTCTGTGCTATGTCCTGTCTGTGGGGGAAGTGTAGCATATATGGTGCATTTTCAAAACATCAACACAACTTATAAAAATCTGATAGTATAACTATGGAACATCAAAATATTCCATTACAGTGCACCACACAAATACTATGCTATGGAGTATTCTGGAAAGACGTTCTAAACAAACTTATGCAACGTAGTCTTTCCAGTGTTCAGTTGTCTTTGTGATTCTCTTGAATAGTCTAGTCTGTCTTGTTTTTTTGTTCTGTGAATCTACCTCCTGTTTACTCTGCCACACAGATCTGTATTTGCATGCATTTCACGGTAGTTCTGCTTATCGTGGACGTGTTGCGTTGCATCCTCTATTCCCTGTATTCAAATGTTATAGCAAATAATTCACCTGTAATGTAGTTTAATGGACGGAAGAGCTTCTGTTCTTGTATAGTGTCTGTGTCATGTTCTAGGTCTTGTAGCTCTGTTAGAAGGATGATAGTTGTGTAATCACAGGCCTGGGGTCTCATTTATAAAGCTTGCGTACGCACAAAACGGGGCTGAAAATGTGCGTACGCCAGTTTTCACGCAAAGTCAGTGATTTATAAAAAACAAACTTGGCGGTAGAATGTGCGGTCCTCCACGCAAACTATGACCCTCCCGTAAACCTACGCACTTTTTGGAGACAGTGGGAATTGGAGACACATACTGCAAAAAGTAAAAGTCGGAGAAGCTATAACTCGTAATATTTATGCATTTTGTTGTTCTCACACACATTGACTCAATTTATGATTATAATGAAGATTAAATACATCAGTGTTATTTGAGCTTGAACTGCGTGACAATTGTTCCATACATATCTTGTACAATGCAACTCAAATTTGTAATCAATATTCAGCGCTGTCTGTCTCACAATCAGATTGTCCTTTTACCGCAGTGTAGGAGGCTGAAATGCATGTAACTACAGAACACAAAGTATAACTAAATATATTTCTTTAATACTGTGCATATATCATCATATGTCAAAAACTGGAAATACAGTTGTTAAGCTCTCGCGCAATCACTACACTCATTACACTTCAGAATCAGAATTCGTTTAATCGCCATGCAAGATACTTAAACATGGAATTTACTTCTGCAGTTGTTACCGCTTCTTCTCCGGTTCTGCCACTTGGCGCTGTCGCATTAGTGTTGTTTTTTGTTTGCCTTGATTCACCGTGAAAAAGAATCACCTGCCAGGTTCATGCATGATAATGATACTAGATTAGCATTCATGAGGTCCTTTGCATTGACCATTTATGGTTAAAAATGGGCGTGTTCAGGGCGGGGTGCAATGATACTTTATGTACGCACACTTGTGGTTAAGCTGTGATTTATAAAGCGAACATTGCCTACAGGTGTGCGTACGCACGGTTTTATAAATCTGAATTTTTGTGTGCGTACGCCAATTTACGCTTTTGGGCGTACGCACACTTTTAGTAAGAATTCTACGCACTCCTTTATAAATGAGACCCCAGGACTGTTGGCCACAGAAACAATCGTATCTTAGTTCCTTAAGGACAGCGTCTGCGTTTATTTGAAGATTGAGTGTAATTCTCTTTGACGAGCAAAGTTCTTCTCATGCTGTAGCATAAAGCTCCTCAGATGCAACATTTGCTCCGTTCTAAAGTAGGTACCCTGCCTATGCAGATCATGAAGGCAATCATGCGGAATATTGCACCTTGAGTGTGCTCATCACACCAGGGGCCTCATGTACAAAGGTTGCGTACGCACAAAAACGTGGCGTACGTCCTTTCCCACGCTCACGTTCAGATGTATCAAACGTGAAATGACCGTGGAAATGTGCGGTGCCCCACACCAACTTCATAGCTGTCGTACGCACGTTTCTACAGCTATTGTTCATTTGGCGACACTTAGAGGTGATGCTGGGAAACTGTTAATAATGTGAAAACAGTCATCAGAGTGATGTGCACATCAGAGACACCGTCATGAACAATTTACACACCCAGGCGTTTGTAATCGTATAGGTGAATATAAAAGCATGCGCAAAGTGATGAAGAAAATGGTATTAACAATGGCAGCGTTAGCGTTGTTTAAGGACCTTGCAAATGGTGCAATCCGACGTGAGCAAGCTTTTAGGGAACGCAAGGATTTACTTGCAAACAATAACGGGCTCATAAGTAAAACAGCGAAATGCACATTTGGGCAAGTGTGCATTCATATGTTTTTATTTTATTGAAATTAGAGCTGCAAAGCTTTCTATCAAGCCACTGATTGACTCTTTTCTTCCCTCTACTCATTTTGATTTATCTGATCCAGGGCCGGCTCTACTTAATAAAACGTCTTCACACAAAACGGCATGATTAAGGGTGCCTGGCAGCGCCCCTCCAACCGATGGCGCTCTAGGCGACCGCCTATGTCGCCTATGCCAAGAGTCGGCCCTGATCTCATAAAAAGCATGCACAATGTGAGACACAAGAGGGAAATCTCAGGTCCAGGGCCTATTTACATTAATTTGCATATTTAAATGGGGCGTGGACAGGGAGGAGTTCGGCACCTCTGCATGTGCGCTCAATTCCACGGTGATTGTGATGTACAAAAGAAACGTGCTTGGATTCATGCCTACGCACACTTTGATACATCTGAATTTATTTGTGCGTACGACAGTTTCTGGGTTTTGGCGTACGCCAAGTTTCAGTAGGAAATCCACGCAAGTCTTTGTACATGAGGCCCCAGGAGAATGTTATTCTTAAAACGAGCCATGGAATTTGTTTTGACACTTAACTGTATTCAATATAGCGCAAAAGACAGCGGATGAAGTCTGTGAGATCCTTCCTGTCTATAATTATTGCACTCAACACGGAAATGTATTTCCATAAATAAAATGACTGTTATGAGTACACAATGTCAAGATCCTTTCTTTTAACTGATTGTCCGAGTATTTTTTTTTTAAGAGTGTGGTCAATTGTCTGATGGTCTACTTTGATGATGAAAGATTAAAAAGGCAGCTTTAGGCTGTCCACTATGTAGCCGTCCATTTTTATAGTTTCATGACAAAAAAAACGGCTTATGTAGAAGAGCACTATCATACGCAAGTGTACTTTAATCCTGTTCTTTAAGCTTTTTCCTAATCTTTTGAAAGTCTCTGCGGGGTGCTAGTGCAGGGGTGAGTGCCTTGTGGGTGAAGATGTCAGTAATCCTACTTGGTTCCCCCCTGTGCTGGTGGAAGGTGAAGCATTCAGGATCCTATAAAGCAGCAGAGGGGGCCAGGGTGTGTATCACTAACACAGGACAGGTGAGAGAAGAGCCTGGCTGGTACCTGGCTGGTCTGCCTTCTTATGTCAATGTTTTGCTGGTCTAAAACAGGTGATGTTGTCTCTTGTAGGATGGGAGAGAGGAACCTGGTGTTGTGGCTGCTGCTGTTGGGAACACTGATGCCCCAAGCCTGCTGTCAACACTGGTCTTTTGGCCTGAGCCCCGGCGGGAAGAGAGCTGCAGATGGCTTGTCAGGAACACCGGAAAGTGTAAGTACTGATGAAGTGTGAGGTTAGTGCTCAGTGTGTTGGTGTTGGTCCGTTCTTTAGTTCCACTGCCTCTTGATGTGCATGCTGCATTTCTACAGATTATCAAGGACCTTCCGAAGATAGATGAGCCCTGCACTCTAGGATAGAGTCAAGTCTGCACTGTGCGCATTGTAGCCTCCAAGCAGCATCCGCAAGCACACACCAAACACTAGATGAGACCTTTTGAACCAGGGTTGTCCACATCTACGGGATGTAAAAAACAAGAAAGGACAGTTACCGTACCAACTAGCACCTGAAGGTCACCCACTGCGGAAACTTCTAAGACCAGCTCTTCAAGTACAAGAAACTGCTTATGACCATCACGACAGATATAGCTATAAAATATTTGGTATTATTAACTGCGACATATACTGATTCAGTGGCACCTGTTTATCTGACAACCTGCCTGTTGGTTCCGTCTGTGAAGTGTCAGTGTAGCCAGCAGGGGGCGTTAGTATACCAGCTATAGTTCTTTTTACCAGTCCAGGGTTCCACCTCACCCTCACCACTTCTTTCCCTCATCCAGTTCTCACCTTCCCTCCTTGTCAGCCATGCTCCCTCTGCTCTCCTTGAATGTGGACACATGACAAAAACCACACGCTGGATTGGGGTGGGGGCGGGGGGGGACGACTTTCATTGGGCCCGCTGGTGGGTGGTGTTTCCATTGCGGCCGGCTAACCACATCCAGCGCTGTGACTGGAGGAGTGCCAGGCCACATCTGGAGCCCATTGCAGCTGACGCCATGCTGCATAGGGGAGGGGGCAGAGAGGGGTGAGGGGGTGAATGGGAATTGGGGGGGGACCGGGGGTGGGGGTGGGGGTGGGGGGGGTTAGGGTTAGGGACTTTTTAAACGTTGCACCGGGCTTCTAGATGTACCCAGGCTGGGCGATATTAGCGGGCGAGGCATCCGAGAGGGACGGAATCTTCTTGTTTTATTCCCCCCAGAGCCAAAAACAAACTATGATTGAAAAAAGTTACAATTGAACATCAAAAGAAAAGAAAAAGACGCGTTGTGGCGTATATCGTTAACGGATAGTTGATGCACTTTTGTTTACTTTTGGAGGAAAGATTTGCACTTTTTTTGCGTCAGGACGCCTGAAAAGACCGACTGAAGTGGATCATATCTAATCAGTAGGTTGATGCATTCATAGAGGGCAATTTTGAAAAGTCTCTGTGCCTTTATGCGCTGAAATATATATATATATGTGGGAGATATTTATATTTTTTGGATTATCTGTCATCTTTTTTTTGGTGCAAAAGTTAACCATCAAATCTCAGACTCGGGAGTCGGACATTTTTCTACGCTGGCTGTTCCGTCGACCTCAAACAAGGTAAATTAGTTTCAAGGTGCAGACATTGGTTATCTTAAGAATATGTTTTTGTTTTTCTTAACACACGTTGTTTACAGTTTTGGGAAGAAGAAAAAGCACATTAACTCCGGATTTAATGTAGTTCTAATCCTGTTCAGTAAGAACTACAAAGGGGGAAACAAGTTTAATGTTTTCACTCGGCTTTTTATTATTTATTTTATTATTTTCATTATTTGAGACCCAGTGCTTGGCAAACCAAGATTTGTTGTATCAGTTATTTACATTAAACACCTCATCACCTATAACACTCACTGAATCTTTCTGTTTTGAGAGTTCAAGTTGACGCAGGTTTTGTGAAATTAGGTGCTTGTTTACAATGATTAAGGAATCCATGATGTTAATCAGGAGAAGGAGAAGATGAAATGTGGAGTTGTGCTCATTGAGTTCATCAGGAAAGCTCTCCTAAATTAGTCTGCAGAAGAGAAAGGGAGGAATTTTCCTTCCTTCTAATTTACTAGACGTCTGGATTGGCAGACTTATTGTTGCGCAAGTTAATGATAGTCTGTGTTCTGTAGTGAAATATGACATTAGCTCAGTAACTCATCTAATCTTTGTAGACTTTTTGTGCAATGAGAAAGTTTTGTAGGAGTCAGGAAAACATTGCCATGTACTCCTAGACCAGTTTATTTCATTAAAATAGATGGCAGGTATACATTATCAGTTGGAACTTTCCCTTAAACAGTGGTGACATATCTCAGGTGGAAAAGAAAGAGTAAGTATTCAGAGAGCAGTAAAACAGCAGCTCAAAACCCTCCAGACAGACTGCTGGGAGTGGAGGAATGACCGGGGTTGTGCTACAGAATCAAACATGGAAGCTAAGGAATTTTATGCATGGATGGCAGCGAACAGTAATTATGGGGCCTTGCTTGAATCTCTTTGTACTCCTAAGGAGGAGGGGGGAAAAGTGTCTTAATCCTTATCAGAGAACAGGCCCATCCCAGTTTTTATAGATTTGTACTCGGCTACAGCAAAACTGCTGGATGACCCACTAACTGGGGTCTGGAAATAGAAGCCTCGGTGCTTTCAGCTCAAACACGGTGCTGTTTAATCAGCCGTCAAGCTGTCTCAGTAGGTGCTGTTGTTATGGGAGCGCAGGCTTGTGTGGCTGCATGCGCTGTCCTGAGTGCATCGGCAGAGGCAGATTCCTGCTGCCTGACCAGGCACTGTGATGACCGCTCGTCTTCAGCCTGAGCACATCCTGACTCACCTCAGCTGCCGGAAACAAGGCCACGCTCCTGACCAAAAAAAGAAAAGTGAAATTGAGTTGGGAGGGTAGGGGGGTTACAAGGGCAAACACTCATCGAGGTGGTCCGACACTGTTTCTTCATTTCTTTTTGGTTTGTCACAGGTTTTTACCCTTGGCTCTGGACCTGAGCAGCTAGAACTTTCAAGTAGATGACGCTCGCTGACTCATCCACCTCAGTAGTGACTCACTGGCCCGATCGCTTTATTTTATTAATCCCAAACGGTTATGTCTAATTAGTTTCATGACTGTTCGGCCATTTTTTCTTCTTTCTTGTTGCCGTTTCTCTCGCTTCAGTGTTTTTAAAAGTGATCTTCTGTTCCCCTTTGCTTTTCTTTCCCGTCCCCTTCAGTGAAGATGTTCTCTGAAACAACCTCCCCCCCTCCACACACACCCGCCCCCCTTACAACAAGCATTTGTTCCACCCCAACTTGACAAGGCATGAGAGCAAATTGTGTTTGGGGGTCGGGTCACATTGGGGTTGGGTCCAAAACCAACTGTTAGGTGATAGATCTCCGAGTGTGGAAATTATGTTTTGGCGGCTTCCCTACAAGGGTGTCGCGTAACAGGCCTTTGTTTTGGGTCCTTCGAAAATTCTAATTCTAAATTATAAGGGTTACTGGCAAAGTGTTAATCTTGTATTCCAGATGCAAGGGGAGTGATGGTGCAAGCAGATGTGTCCAGGAGGGTTAAGCGCAGAGGCGTGCCCACTTAGAGCGCACAGCCATGCCCCTCAGTGCCCCTCAGTGCTCGGTGCCCCAAAGGAGGAGGGGCCTAGCACAGTGGTCCGGACAGGAAACATCACGAATAACATCCGATACTCGTGGCCTGACACTTCCTCTTGGAATGTCTCGCTGTATAAATAAATGGCCAACGGTCCAGTGCCATTAACGTGACACGTTCCATCGATGGACGCGTGTCGTGGACAGTTTAATAGTTTTTTGTAATACTTTCCCGTTGTGTCATGGCTCATTTTGAGGTTGTTGGCCAAAGTCGTCGGCCACTTGTGTGTAGGAGCGCATCGTGATGAAGCTTGTGATCTACACCCTTGTCTTCCTCACTCTCTTAACCACCTGGTGTGACCCTGCGCTGACCTGCAGTCTCCCTCCGAGACCTCTGGGATATCTTCATCATCACTTGATCATCCTGAGATGGAAGTGTTCCGCAACAGCACAGATAACCTTCTGTGCGATCGGTTACAGCTTCTTGCGATCTAGAAAGTTCTCTGTGGCTTAGCGAGAACGCACACATGCCAATTACAGAGGCTCAGAGTCTGTTAGATTCAGAATTTACATTGGCCTTCCCCATTTTCTGTCATTCAGATTCAGAATACTTTATTTATCCCAAGCGAAACTCCTTTGTATCAACGGCACACAGTCTCGCAAAAGCACACAAGGGTAAGGATGTGAGGTAAAATATTAGAAAGTGTACACAGGGATAGGGGGGTGGGGGCAATAACAATAAGTAAAAAACGGTAGGTGAGGTGACTCCACACAGGGTGAGGACACTGTTTATGACACTGTTTCAGTGTCATAAAAGAAGGTTCTGTGTATAGATGTTCAAATGTATAGGAAAACCCCCAGCTATTTCATTGAATTCAAATTTGAAAGGCCCATTAAATGTCTCTTCCCCCCCCTCCAGGTTGTCATAATGAGCGGCCCAATGCGGAGGCCCCCCCAGTCCTCATGGAGTTCCTGTGTCAGAGCCGCGAGCAGCTGTAGCTCCGTCAGCAGCATGCTGCTGTGGGCCCCTCTGCTGGCCCTCGGCCTGCTAGCCCAGATCCAGCCTGCCCAGGGTGAGGGTACGAAATAAGACTTTGTATGGTTGTAGAAAAAGAGTTGGTTCTAGAACTGTATTCCAGCCCTGGTTATTTGGTTCGGTATGTCTTCGTGTAGCAGAGACCCAAAACAGAAACGAATTAGCTTCAAGAGGCCCTTTAAACTAGAACACCAGAAGAGAACTCCATTAAGGAGATTCTTTACTTGCTGCCTGATGGATGAAGAGATTTAGAGGAGTGAAGTTCTTCCTCCGGAAGGTTCCCTGTGAGGTTCTCGCACACCAACGGTTCTGAAAAATCAAAGTTCCACTTTCACAGACAGCAGAGTCCTTTGGGGTCTGGTTCCTGGCATGCTGTTCCTACCCTGCACTTTCCTGCCACAGTAGATTCCTAGTTTGTGTAAACGTACATACGGTGAATAAAGCTGATTGTAGTTCTGATAGAGAGCCAGTGTATGGGTGCTAGAATGTGCCGGTTTGAGCTGAAACGTAAACACGCTCGCCGCATGCGTAGCCCTTGCCAGACGCAGCGTTTCTCAAACATGGTTTTGTCGAGTTTATCAGTCATCAGAATGGCGCCTGCACCACATTCTTTTCTCATGGCAGCAGTGTAATTCCTACGTTTTAATCCTAATGGCAGCAATTAGCCTGACAGACCCATTACCCTGGCTGTGACGGCGCTGTCTGAAAGTTGTGATTCTTTTTATTTTCCACAAGGCCAACTGTCGTTCAATGACTTCAGGCAGCGTCTGAACTAAAACTAACTCGTGTATATGTGTGGGTGTGTATCTCTGTGTGGATAAATCTGTGAATGTGTGTGTGTGTCTGTGTGGATATATCTGTGAATGTGTGTCTGTGTGGATATATCTGTGAATGTGTGTCTGTGTGTGTCTGTGTGGATATATCTGTGAATGTGTGTCTGTGTGGATATATCTGTGAATGTGTGTCTGTGTGTGTCTCTGTGTGTGTCTGCGTGTGTGTGTTTCAGAGCGCTCCCCACACAGGCCCATCCTCCAGGCGGGCCTTCCGGCTAACCGCACGGTGGTGGTGGGCAGCGACGTGGAGTTCAAGTGCAAGGCGTTCAGCGACCCCCAGCCTTACATCCAGTGGATGAAACACATCGAGGTGAACGGAAGCCGCCTGGGCACCGACGGCTACCCTTACGTCCGCATCCTCAAGGTACGAGCTGGCCCCGCCTCCGTCGCCCCCCTCAGCCCCGCCTCCGTCCTCTCGCTCCGCCCTCAGCTCTGATGCACAGCTTTTTAGCACGATGTATGGAGTCAGTAATGCAACCGAGTAGTGTCGGATTTCGGCTAAAGTACGTTTAGTTCTTTAACTCTTCAAGTTCAGCCTTTTGTCGTTAGTCTGCAGGATTTTCTCTTCCTGTTATGCCGTCCTCTTCATCTCCGACGGACATTCTGCCATCGCTGAAGACGCTCCAGTCCTCAGTTTAACGAGGCCTTTCCTTCGCCCTATTCCAACCCTTGTGAACGGAAAATGGAGCCGTACACACACACACTTAGTTACTGTAACTAACCCATGTTGGTGTGCTTGTGCGTGACCTTGTTTTTGTTTTCAGCACTCTGGGGTCAATAGCTCGGACACTCAGGTGCTGACCCTCTACAATGTGACCGAGGAGGAGAGCGGGGAGTACATGTGTAAAGTGTTTAATTATATAGGGGAGGCCAATCAGTCGGCCTGGCTGACCGTCAACAGATATGAGCCGCAAGGTAAACCGGCCGGCAGCGGCCCAGCACCCACACCTCTCCTCAGGCAGGCGGGGCCCCTAGGCGGCCCCTTTGGAAAGCTAGGGCCCAATTTAGGGACCATCTCAGCAGCTCCTCTCCTCCCTCCGTCCCGTCCCTCTGTGGTGCTCCTGACTGGAAATGACGCGATGAAAACTCTCCGCAGAGCGCTTGAATGTGTTTCAGAAAGTCCTTTATTTGGGACTGAGGCTTACGTTGGCCTCCATCTGCATTTCTGCCCCTGTGCCTCTCCTCTCTCCCCTCCCTAACAAGGGCCTCTCCTGCCAGCCACTGCTGCCATTTTCCCTCCTTTGCCCTTCACAGCCCTGTGCTCCTTCTTAACTGCACCACACACACACACACACCCACACACACTCTTCTTTTCCAGCTGTCTTACTCTGCCTATCTGTTTCTCCCTCCTCCTTCGTTTTGTGTGTGTGTGTGTGAGAGCTCTGCTGGGGGTTTCTCCATGCGTCCCATCCCATGCTTGTTGGGGATGTGAGGAGGAGATGGGGAGGTTGTGTAACATCTCCGCACACAGGCTAACCGTTGTGGTCTCTACCTAAGCAGCCGCCTCCGCTTAACCATGGCCAGGGTGGCCCAGTCTTCCAGCAGCCTCCTGTTCTCTGGGGTCTACATGGTGTTGGACTGAAAGGTGTACGGGATGGGGGGGGGGGGGGGGGGGGGGGGGATGGATATGGACTCCCCCTCCCTGCCTTCCACCCTCTCCTTCTGTCTCCAGTCTGTCCCCGTCGGAACTCTCATACTCATGGCTGTCTCTCTCTCTCTCTCTCTCTCTTCTGGGCCATCTGTTGGTTTCCCTCTTCCGTTGTTCTGTTCTAGACTGCTGGCCTTAACACCACGGACAAGGAAATGGAAGTTCTCCAGCTGAGAAATGTGTCTCTGGATGATGCTGGGGAGTATACGTGCTTGGCGGGCAATTCTGTCGGGTTCTCTCATCATACTGCATGGTTGAACGTGTTCGAAGGTATTAGTGGTTCTCTCTCTCTCTCTCTCTCTGTATGTGGAATATATCTAACTGTCATTCCCCCTCCCCCCCTCCTCTGTCTCTTCTCTGTTCATTGAGAGGATGACAGCACTGAGTTGCTGCAGATCTCTTTGACAGTATCTTGCCCACACATGTAGTCAACCATTGTGCCTTTCTAATTTTCATACAATATGGAGATCCAGCTTGAAAGTGAGTTGTAAATAGACACCTGGGGAAAACAAAAGTTCTTTTTTTTCTGTACTTAGACTTATTTACATAAACAAACAACAAAAAAAGGACAATTAGCCTCCTTTCTTAGATAAAGATGGAACAGACTGAAACATGTTCACCCCAGTCCTGCAGAATCAGAATCAGATGTTATTCGTCATGCAAATTACACAAACACGGAATTTACTGTGGCATAATGGTGCGCACAATAAACATATTCCCAACTTAAATAAGTAGATAAACTAAAAAGTTTGAAAAAGAACTAACAATAAAAATGAATTTAAACTAACCATTTTAGTAGAAAGTAGAGAAAGTAAAATTTAAGAAAGTAAAAGAATACTAGAATGCACCAGTATTCTTACATTGTTTTAAAAACAACAAAAACCTGAGGTCTCAATTTTAACATGGCTTCCCCAATGTTTATATAAGAGGATTATTGATTGTCAGTGTTGCATGATGGAATCCAGAAAGGAGATATATGATCCCTGCAATGCAACAGGAAGATCCCAGCTGTACTCTGAACGATGAACAGCTGTACTCTGAACGATGGCAGAGAGGATAGGGAGAACAAACTAAAAATGGGTTTCGGTAACATTTCTGATAGCTTTTGAATGTCAGTTTGCTATGGTCTGTAGTCTTAATCTATATAACAACACGTTGATAATCTTATTCCAGACATCTGGGAACTAGTATGTCAAAAGTGTTGGAAGAGTTTACACATAATTTCCCATGTAGCTGTAATTATTATTCAAATGGGCAAATTGTGTCTCACACACACGTTATTATATTGTCAATGCTATTAACTAATGTAGAAAAATCTAAATAAGTGCTAATGAATGTCATGCTCATTTATGTATGTTCTTATTATGTTTAGACGTAACATGTAAGATTCGGTTTTGTCTTCAACCTGAGGTGCATTTGAAATGACTATTTGAACACTCCACAGGCACCCATGGGTCACCCATCCACCTCTAGACCCATGTCTTCCATCCCCAGCCAACCTGGCCAGGAGGAGAGGGAACATCTCCCACATCTCTTCAATCATCAGAAAACATACTGCTTTGAAGCGGGAGAGGGGGCACAATTCGATTACGTTGGATCTCTGAGCAGCAGCTGTCCTTAGATTTGATTATTATGCCCCTCCCACTCCACCCCAGCCTCCCCCCACAATGTACATCACACAATATGGGGGCCATACTATGTGCCAATGTCTGTCCCACTCTCTTTTTTAAACATTTGCCCATCTGACAGCTATTTACCTGATTAGCTCAGCCGGTCACACAGTTCTCCTCTGCAGCTGGATGAGCAGAATCTGGCTTCAGCACTGAGCAGGTGGAGGAAGAGGAACATTTCCTGCAGTCAAGAAGAGGAGAAGGGAGAAGAGAAGAGAAGGCTTAAAACTCACCTATTTAAAGAATTTAATGGCACTTAGGAATAGTATGGCACTTCACATAATCTAATGTGCTTTAGAACAATCTGTTGGTCCCCATATGGTGACTTTCCAGTGTTGTTTGTTGTATCTCTTGCTTTATGTTCACAATTGTTGTGTTATGCATTTATAGTTCTTCCCTTAGCACTTATTGGTTCTCATGATGTATGATTCACGATCTAAAAAACCGACTGTGTTCGGGGTCTATCACGTTGCTATGCTCAATGACTGATGCTCTTTGTAAAAGCTCTCTCTTGTAAGTCGCTTTGGATAAAAGCGTCTGCTACATGAATAAATGTAAATGTCATGTAAATGTAAGAAGACAGAGACCAGGCACTGGATAAAGTTGTATGGAAACCAGGTGGCCCTTTTCATTTACAACTGCTCATCTATATGAGTGATTTTAAGCACAAATATACACTTTGGATAAAAGCATCTGCAAAAAAGAAAGAAGAATATTTACACTTTTACACTTGTCAAAAATTTGAGGAACAGCCCGAATTTCTGTTTAAAAATTACCAGGTCAGATGAAGCCCATAAACCAACAAGATGAACCAGTGGTACTATGTGAGAGGCACCTTGAACCAAAATAGACGTGGCAGCATTTTTCAGTGCCAGGTAATCCTCTTCGGTATACATCTAGTTAGTCAAAGGTTCATCCTGCAGCAAGATAATGACCCCAGTCACACCTCGGAGTTATGTCAGCGCTACAAAACAAACAAAACGTTTGGCTTTAAATTCTGGGATATTGTCAGATAGCAGCTAACCAACTTTTCAAAATGAACCTACTTGTGGCAAACTGTCAGCAATGTTCACGCCACTTTAATTTTAGATTACATACAATCTAATCTGAATTTAAAAACTGGAAAAAAAGGTGCATGTTCTAAAACGCTTGACAGATAACGGAAGAACATAACTTCTTTTTTTATTAAGTCCAGGAATCACAGCTGTTTTTCATTTCTGCCCAGTGAGTCTGTTTTTTAAGCTCTCCAGGTAAGTGGGATCTTCAGCCAGGAGGTTTCAAAGCTTTCCAAAGAAATGTCTTTAAGAGACATAGTCCCATTCCTTGAGGAGTCCCAGCTAATGTTGGGATTGGTTGATGGTTTATAGCTTTGACAGCTAGTCAATGCTTTTGCAAAGCATTCGCTGAAATATACAGCACAGAGATTGCCAAATCCATGTAAAACAGGGACTAGATTGGCCTAAACACAAGCCAGTTTCCATCCACTAGTTTCACACATCAAAGAGAGCGAGAGAAATTCTACCGTTCAAACTCGCTCGTCAAATCAATGTAAAAAAGAAAAGCTTTTTAACATTCCTCCGGTTTCCCCGATTCCACATGGGGTTTTCATTAGTTCTCTTATTGGCCAACCTTAGACAGCACCAAGCTTTTGAGTGTGATTGTTGAACTCTCGCAAATTCTGGCAGAGGAACAATCCAATATGAATGGCTATGATAATCTGTGTGCCATCTGAAGTCAGCCATTTCATGTGGCACATGATGCTTTTCTTTTTTTGGAAACCTCAAAGAACAAATGCAGATTGTTCCTGTACTGCATTCTGTACGTACTGTAGAGGGACAACAGAACGAACAAACATGGAAGAGCTTCCTTGTCACAGAGACTTAAGAACCCTCATGGCCTGGCCTCATGGCCAAGTCCTTAACCCACCTCCACCCCCGGCCTGGCACTCCTTCAGTCACGGCGCTGGATGTGGTTAGCCGGCCGCAGTGGAAACACCTCCCACCAGCGGGCCCAATGAAAGTCGTCCCCCCCCACCCACCCCAATCCAGCGTGTGGTTTTTGTCATTTGTGTCCACATTCAAGGAGAGCAGAGGGAGCATGGCTGACAAGGAGGGAAGGTGAGAACTGGATGAGGGAAAGAAGTGGTGAGGGTGAGGTGGAACCCTGGACTGGTAAAAAGAACTATAGCTGGTATACTAACGCCCCCTGCTGGCTACACTGACACTTCACAGACGGAACCAACAGGCAGGTTGTCAGATAAACAGGTGCCACTGAATCAGTATATGTCGCAGTTAATAATACCAAATATTTTATAGCTATATGTCGTGATGGTCATAAGCAGTTTCTTGTACTTGAAGAGCTGGTCTTAGAAGTTTCCGCAGTGGGTGACCTTCAGGTGCTAGTTGGTACGTCAACTGTCCTTTCTTGTTTTTTACATCCCGTAGATGTGGACAGCGCTGGTTCAAAAGGTCACACACCTCTTGGTGACCCTGCGAGGCAGCCTACTCATTAAAACAGAGATCACAAGAACACAGTGCTAATTGCCAACACCGCAATTGTTTAAATTTTGTATACAAGTCTGTATTGACTTCTGCCAATGACGTGGCTTCCCCCCCCATTGGATTTATTGCTGTACCTTGTGTAAGGCGGAGGATCCGTCGTCATAACACAGCAGAGGATCTGCCCCGTGATGAAGCAGCATCTTCACCACAGCATGATGCCCACAGTAGGCTGAGCGATGGAGCGGAGTGGCGTGACCCAAGGTCAAGGCATTCACACAGGCTCCACTGTCTAGGAGCAATCTAAAAAAACGCCTCGTGGCCGCTACGACTGGCTTTTCTTTTACTTCAACCCGAAAGCACAACAGTTGTACTTAGGTAAAGTTAGAAAGATATTCACAGATTCGGACTTCCGTGATCAATAAGTAAGAGACGAAACGTTGTTCAAACACAAATTATGCCTCTATCACATCATAATAGCTTATACTACGGGCTACAAGAAAGAAAAAAAACGAACCCTAACAGAACAAGCAATATTCCGCGCTGAATGCATAATTTTGATCTCTACGAGCAGCCAGCGCCCAGACAGATTCGCAGGGAGCGTCTGCAAAGTTGTCTTCCAAGAGAGAGGCTGCCAACAAAAATCAATAACTCCATTGTTACACTGTATGTAGACACCAAAATCACTCCACACATCAACTGTCTCCTACTGGTCATACTACAACTGCTGTTTTGCTTAATTTTCATGAATTCTTTAATCAAAACAGGTTAAGCTTCATTTTCATGAATGTGTTTGGAAATATTAATCAATAGCTCCACTGTTATGCAATATTATCAATCCAAAATCACTCCACATATCAACAGTATCCCTATTGTCATACTACAACGGCTGTTTTGGAGAAAGTTGGTTGTGCTTAATTTTCATGATTTTTTTAAGATAAACAGGTTTTGCTTAATTGTCATTAATGTGTTTGGAAATATTAATCAATAGCTCCACTTTTATGCAATATTATCACTCCACACACCAACTGTGTCCTTGTGGTCATACTACAACTGCTGTTTTGAAGACAATTGGTTGTGCTTAATTTTCATGATAATTTCATTTATTTATTTATCAATAGCTCCACTGTTATGCATTACTATCACTCCAAAACCACTCCACACGTCAACAGTCTCCTCCTGGTCATAAATACAACATTTTCAGGAATTTTTGAAGCAAACTAGTATTTGGTTAATTGTCATGAATGTGTTTGCATATATCAATCAATAGCTATACTATTATGCATTATAATCACTCCAAAATCTCTCCACATATCAACAGTCTGCCCCTGGTCATGCTACTACTTCTGTTTTGGAGAAAATTGGTTTAGCTTAATTTTCAGGAATTTTTGAAGCAAACTAGTATTTGGTTAATTGTCATGAATGTGTTTGCATATACAGTATCAATCAATAGCTATACTATTATGCATTATAATCACTCCAAAATCACTCCACATATCAACATTCTGCTCCTGGTCATACTACTACTGCTGTTTTGGATAAAACAGGTTTTGCTTCATTTTCATGAATGAGTTTTGAAATATTAATCAATAGCTCCACTGTTATGCAATATTATCACTCCAAAATCACTCCACACATCAACAGTCCCCTCCTGGTCATACTACTACTGCTGTTTTGGAGAAAATTGGTTGTGCTTAATTTTCTTGATTTTAAGCAGGTTTTGCTCAATTGTCATGAATGTGTTTGGAAATATCAATCAATAGCTCCACTGTTATGCATCATAATCACTACAAAATCAATCCACACATCAACTGTGTCCTCCTGGTCCTACTACAACTGCTTTTTTGTGAAAAAATTAGGTTTGGCGAAATTTTCATGATTATAATTTTGAAATATGAATCAATAGCTCCACTGTTATGCATTATTATCACTCCAAAATACCTCCACACATCAACAGTCTCCTCCTGGTCATACTACAACCGCTG
The DNA here is from genome assembly GCA_030340665.1 of Neosalanx taihuensis. NCBI lineage: Eukaryota > Metazoa > Chordata > Actinopteri > Osmeriformes > Salangidae > Neosalanx > Neosalanx taihuensis. Next base: position 6,411,485 of record CM059290.1, read on the forward strand.
TTTTGAAGAAAATAGTTTTTGCTTAGTTTTCAAGAATTTTTGAAGCAAAACAGGATTTGCTTAATTGCCATGAATGTGTTTGCAAATATCAATCAATAGCTCCACTATTATGCATTATAATCACTCCAAAATCACTCCACATAGCTGCAAGCAAATACAGATCTGTGTGGCAGAGTAAACAGGAGGTAGATTCACAGAACAAAAAAACAAGACAGACTAGACTATTCAAGAGAATCACAAAGACAACTGAACACTGGAAAGACTACGTTGCATAAGTTTGTTTAGAACGTCTTTCCAGAATACTCCATAGCATAGTATTTGTGTGGTGCACTCTGATAAAATATTTGGCCAAGCTGACCCTGATTTATTATGGCTTGTTTGTTCATTTAAAAAAACCTTCCATCTTAAACCATAGGTTACCTGAACGATAAGTTCTTTGATATAAATGTAGTTGCACAGCGACAGTTAGTTATCACATCCGTCTTTGGCCTTTCCAGCCTTGATTTCTGACCATACAGCCAGGCTTTGAGCTCAACGTCATCTTTTACTTACCGAAATGCTGTCAGGTTACGAAGTAGATATTGATGTGCAAAGCATAAGCTATGAAAAATATCACTGTTAGGATTGAAAGGTAGAAAGAGGCGTGAACATACGTTCCAACATGAGATATTTTGGTTTTTGGAGACAACGAAAAGCAACGAAAAGTCAGCATCTCTTCAAAGATGGCTCCTTTCGCATTGGAGCCTCTCAGGTTGGCTTCTTGTAGGTCACAACCAGACAGGTCACAGTTCTGGACATGAGTCAGCAAAAACAACGATGACATCGTAAGATGCGAAACTGTAAATGGTGCCCGACAAAATGTAATAAAAGAAAAGATTAAATGTTTTTTTTTAAAGCAGATGTGGGTTGCAAAGACCAACCGTCCATTAATCTTTCCCCCCCTCCAACACGGAGCCCTTTTGTCTTCCTCACCTCTGGATCTGTTCCCGCTAAAGTGGCCCCCTGCAGGTTACAGTTCTTCAGCTTAGCGTTCTTCAGAGTGGTCACACGGAGGTTTATACCCGTCATCTGACTTCCTTCCATGTCCACGCCTTTCAGATTGGCACCTGAGGAGTCAGACATCACCAAGCGTTGGTTATGTTGTGTCAAACTGTACCCGTGTGATTCTATAATTAGGGGTACATTTCAAGTCCATGGGGTGTATCTGTCAATTTTACCAAATATTATCGGTCATTATTTCAAACAATGACCAATTTGATATTGGATGATATTCCTCTTTCATTTAATACTAAAAGTTAACAGGTTCCATAATTTATTGTGAAAAAAATGCAGCAGTTTTTGTGCTGTCCGATTTCTTAATGTCAAGTTTGCTCTTAAAACTTAACAATAAAATACATGTTTTTATATAATATTTCAGCTTTAATTGTTCAAAAATAAGTATTAAAACGTGATAAAGCTGTTTTTAAATATATTTAAAACATTAAAATACATGAAATTATGTGTTACCCATTGATAAAACCCCTATAAATCAGCAATGGTTTGCTCCAAAGTCACATGACTCACATTGCTGGAAGGTACATCCTTTTTGGTGGGAACCTTGAAGACAATGGCTGTGTCCGAAACCACTCACTCATTCCCTACTCCCTACTCCCTATATAGGGAAATAAATGTAGTGGACTATATAGTGAGCTCAACAGAAAAGAAACTTCGGACACTTCTTTTGGCGCCCGTAATGACGTCATCAATGTCGCACAATTAAAACATACCACATTAATGTCTGAAATAAATAAATATAATTTAGCAGGGACTTTAAGGGATCTAAAAGCGACTTACAATAAGTACATTGTTCATGTACATAGTACTTGTCCATTTACGACTGACTTTTTATTAAATTAGAGTCTTTTGATTACTGTCCTGTACGTTTCATTTTCCGTATTTGTTTTTTTATTTAAGCAGATTTTCATACTGTATTATCTTGGCTCTTTAGTAACAGAGTTACAGAGTAATCGACTGGAATGTTTAAATATATTCTGTTCGTTTAACATTTTGTTTTTCAATGAATGTAGAAAGCCATTTAATTTGCCTTGTTTTAAAATGTGGACTCCAATAAATAGAATAAACTGGCTCGTGACTGTTGTACTGCTCTACAACTCATTTGTTTTGCGCCTCATCCTTACATCCATCCGCCGAAAGAATAGTCACACCGTTAAAATACATACATTTGTACACAGTCTTTAAACTAGGTTTAAAGTTTGGTGCAACAGAATTTAAACTTAAACCATGATTTAATCTGGTTTGATAGTTAAACCTTGTTGGTGCAATCCAGCCTAAGAGGAGTCAGAATGTCAGGTGGGGTTTAACATCATCATGTTTATTGGCTGTCCTACCTTACTAAATGTTACAAAAGTTAGTGAAACAGACCCCTGCTGTGGGGTGGTCATTACTGGAAGAACTTCTGTTATCTGAACACTGCAGCACCTCACTCGGATATCTGTCTAGACAAGACACACACACACCCTGCTGAAAAGAAATGCACACACACACACACACACACACACACACCCTGCTGAGAAGAAATGCACCCACTCACACACACACCCTGCTGAGAAGAAATGCACCCACACACACACACAACTGCACAAAGCACACCAATTGAGGAAGGTTCAGCACCAGCTACAAACAATTGCACGGACAAACACACACTGCACACACACAGACATACACATGCACACACATACAGCGCAGTCATTGGGTAAGGTGCTGAGAGGCCAGACAACAGTCAGTAATGAAGTGTGGCCAGGCCAGGGACAGGAGGGTGAGACCCCTGTAGCACTGTGCTGCTCCTGGGGTGCTGTGCTGGGCGTGAGCTCCTCCTCACCAGCCCACTAACAGACAGCATCGTGTGACGCTCTCCCCAAGCACGATCCGTGCTAACACAGAAGCACCAGCTGCACTTTGGAGACGAGAATGTGACTTGAAAATGGAGTTGGTTTTGTTGTTGTTGTGTTTTAAATCATCTTCTGACTTCCCGCATGTTTTTCCCTCTCGGCCTAACTTCTTTCCCGACACCACCTATTTTTACTACATTCATACAGTAGCTCACTTTGTAGTATCACTATTTTCATGACAGCCCCATCGTTGACTAATTTAAGACTACATTCTGCTGTTTACAGACGTAGTCAAAATATAACAAATATATTACATTTGCAACAGGTAAGGCCCAGAAAAAGAACCCTTTTAACGAGACTCCGCCCATTCGGATCCAAGTTGCAGTAACATCAGTTTGGATGTTAGACACTCTCTGGAATGGTACAATCTGACCCGACCTTCTGTCTCTAGGCTGGGGGCTCGGATGTGGAGCGTACCAAGAAGAAGCGCAGGGAAGACCGCTACTCGGTGCAGACCTCTGTCATCGTGGCAGCCTTGAAGAAGCTCCTGCCCATCGGCCACAACATGTGCTCCCCTGCTGATCAGGAACTGATCAACCTAGCCAAGATACTCTCTGGTACAAATCTGCAGATCTCCTTCCAACCCATGTTAGCGTTGGGCAGCCAGACGTAATTGATCTAAAACTTCCCAGCTCTGACATTGGGGGGTCATTTTGGGTTTTCACATCATTAGATTTAGTCGTTCGACTAAGTTGTTAGATTTCTCTCTCTCTCTCTCACTCTCTCTCTCTCTCTCTTTCTCTCTCTCTCTCTCTCTCTCTTTCTCTCTCTCTCTATCTATGTATCTCTCTCGCTTCATCCATCCATCCATCCATAGCGTCCTCTCGCCTGCCTGTCAGTGTCGGTGCAGTTTGTGCAGCTGAGTGACTGTGCCTTGGGGACCCTTTAGGTGGAGGACCCGTCCATGCGCTGGCAGATGGAGCCAGCGTACAAGGAGGCCCTGTACAAGGAGACTTCTGGGAAGGCAGAGGACGCAGAAGCCCCACAGAAGGTGGTGAAGAGGGTCCAGGAAGTCTCAGTTGTCCTGTACCACACCGAGGTGGTGAGTAGAAACACACACACACACCATGAACCATGGCAGCATCAAGACCTGGAACAATACAGCCTCCCACCACCTCTTTTTTCAGCGGGGAGAGGTCGTTTTCCAAATTAGGAATTATTAAGCATAGACTGAGGAAGTCAATGTGCGAGGACAGACTGAACAATTTGACTTTAATATGTCAATAAAGCATGACATACTGAGCAAGAGAAAAATAAAGAGAAAGAGCAGAAAACGGGCCTTTTAATATCACTGATGTGATGATGGTGATTGGTGAGTCACATTGACGGCTGCCACAGTTTTAATAATTTGTCGATATCCCAGGGCAACCCTAATCCGGTCAGCAGAAACCCGGTAATTGTGAATCCCAATATTCCACGTCCTCAACGGAGAGCTTAGACAGACACACGACACGCCACTTATCCCACGCGTCCATCATATATCCAGCTGGAGACGACCCGTCAGGACAGTTGGGTTCCCCCGAACCCCGAGGTCTCTTCGTAAAGAGCCTCTCACAACCTGGATGAAGGAGAAACCACTAAAAGACCAGGTGAGATGCCAAACCAGGCACTAACTTCACATCTGAGCGTTGTTTGAAAAGGCAGATAAGGGTTGACAGTGAGTGAGTTGATAAAAAGGTGTTTAAACTTGTATTCCTTTGGTGCTTCCTTTGTTTCTATAGAACGAGAAGATTCTCTCTCAGAGGCTGACTAAATCCCCCTGCACTCTGGTCGCCAGCCAGTACGGCTAGTCAGGAAATATGGTGAGGATCACGAAGGCCCAGGCCTACCAGACAGAGAAGGACATCTCCACAAAGTGAGGGGCAACCGCTTTCTTTTGCTGCTATTGGACTAGTCTTAGTTTTTCCTTTTTGTGCTCAGGGGTTAACAGCCTAATCTAGTATTGTGCTCCCTTTCTTACAGTTATTATGCCACCCAGAAGAAAACATTAGAAATCAACCCCAAGCACCCTCTCATCAAGCAGATGCTGAAGCGCGTTACTGTAAGCATGTCATTACACAGTGGCAGCATGCTTTTTCCTGTTGAAAAGCAGCTAGGCTGGAGACGTCCGTTGTCATGGCGGAGTGAAGACGTCCCTCACAAGCTCTCCTCGCATATTACATAATTTATCGGATTAAAGCCCTATTTTCTCTGCTAAAGTCACGTAGTTTTTCCCCTCACCACCCTTTGTCACTTTTCTGATACCTTCTAGCCGGTTAACATGTCGAACAAACCCAGCAGAGGTAAAAACGCAAAGTCTGAGCAGTCCCTGCTAGCAAATGCCTTCGCTAGCAAACCAACTACGCCGACTCCCATGCCGACTTCGAGCAATGCTACTAGCAAACCAGCCAGTAATGCTGTTGGCAAATCAACGGTGAGCAATGACAACGTGGAGCTATCGCACGGGGCTCTGAAAGAACTGCGAGAGGCCATCAAAGCTGATGTAGCCCCTATGAAGGACGAAATTTTATCAGAGCTACGTTCTTCTATTTCAACCCTCCAAGCTACCGTTTCTGTGCACACCATTAAAATATCCGACATTGAATCCGCTGTTTTGCAGGATGAGAACTCCAAGCTGTACGCTAAATTAGACTCCCTGGAAAACTTCTCCAGGAGGAATAATATAAGAGTTACTGGTTTGGAGGAGAAAGTCGAAGGAACCCACCCAACTGCTTTTATGGAAGAGTTCCTGATCGAGATTTTTGGAGAGGACAGTCAGTTTCACTCTCCCGCCTATGGTTGACCGTGCCCACCGTACTCTGAGACCGCCGCAGCCATTTGGTTCTCCGCGTGCGATGGTTGTCCGGATGCACTACTACCAGACGAAGGAGCAGATTCTTCGGATGTCTTACGAGAGAGGCCAGCTGACCTACCAAGGAGCAAAGATCAGCTTTTACCCCGCCCTCAGTGCTGATTTACTACGCCAAAGAGCCGCTTTCCTTCCAGTCAAAAAGCTGCTGAAAGAGGCAGGAGTGAAATACTCCTTACTACACCCTGCAAGGCTCCGGTTCGTTTTCGACGGGAAGAAGCAGGAATTCGCCGACCCCTCCGAGGCGGCTGCTTTTGCCAAGTCCACTATTACTACGTTGGGCGCGGCGAGAAACAACAGAGAGTCTGCCGCCCATTGATCGATTGCGAGGCTCCCATTCTTGATACTGATGTTTATTAATTTATACACCATAGAACTTAAAGTTAAGAAAGACAAATAAAAAACAACATCAGGTATAATCGGGAAATCATATGTTTAGCACTAGCTGATACATATAAAGAAATCATAGAAACAATACTGACCACTTTAGCCTGCTTCTCTATCAATAGCGGAGCTTTTCCTCGCAGGTCAATCTTGATCAAAATAAACTTACTTCCACAAACACTCTTCAACTTAAATACTGTTTTACAATCAAAACCATCAAACATGGAGAGAACTAAACAGAAAATCGAACTAGCAAGTGATGTTACTTGTGTGAAGTGTGCGTCTCAGTCCTTGTCATGTGAAACGGGTATATAAAACATAAACAGGTATCACTTCCGTAATCGTCCTCCAAAATACAAGCATGCATTCCAACACAAAACATATTGGCTGCAATTACAGGGAGTGATGGTATGTGGGACTTCAACCTCATGTTGTAATTGACTGTGATCTTCCTACCCAATCTAATCTGTGGTTATAACGCTTCTAGTTTACTTCAACGTTAGTCCGAGGCTATTAGTCTGAATATCACACGTTGCCAATGTTTACATTTTGTGTGATGCTATGTTTGAATGAATGAATGAATACGTTTATTTGGTTGTCCATACAAATACCATTATACAAATACATATATATATACATACACATATATACAGACTTAACATATATTAATTTTTGTATATTTACATATATACATACATAAATTACTTTTGTTAATGTATGGTTGCAACCAAAAAGGAATGGGCTGAAGCAGCTTGCTTATATAAGCCCATCCTGACATATAAATCAATACTCAAAACAACAACATAAAGATATGCATTATTATTCATTATCGTCCCAAAAGCATAAATATTTTCCGTCGTTCATGGTCCTGTAGTTTATAATAATAGCAATTATATAATAGCAATTTGTAAGTGTTAATAATTTCATGTTTTTTGAATTTTGACAGAGTATGTATTAACTTAAATTCATCACTGAGATCATTCCAGAGTTTGATTCCTAAAACAGACACACATCTTTGCCTAGGATTGATTCTTACCTTTTTTATTTCAAACTGGAGTAAACCTCGGAGGTTATAGTAGGTGTTTCTTAATTTGAAGAAGGACTGAATCCCTATGGGAAGGTCATTTCTCACAGCACGAAACAAAATTTCCAATATTTTTAACTTAACTATGTCCGTACTGGTTCATGGAGCACCCGCCACGTTTCAACGTCTGATGGATCGAGTTCTCCAGGGGTGTGAGCAGTTCAGCGCGGCTTATCTCGATGATGTCGTCATCTTCAGCGAGAACTGGGAGGATCATGTCCGGCACCTTTCCCAAGTTCTGCAGCAGATCCAGCGAGCCGGTCTTACACTGAATCCGGGAAAATGTGAGTGGGCGCGGGAAGAGACACGTTACCTCGGCTACTGAATGGGTCGAGGGGAGGTTAGGCCTCAAGTTGACAAGGTCGAGGCTGTCCTGAAGTCCCCGAGGCCACGCACAAAAAAAGAGGTGCGCTCCTTTCTTGGGTTAGCCGGATGGTACCGACGGTTTGTGCCACAGTTTGCAACCATCGCCACTCCGCTCACTGCGCTTACCTCCAAAGATAAACGAAACCCTGTCATCTGGACAGAAGATTGTGAGTCTGCTTTCACCACACTTAAGGCCCACCTGTGCTCATCTCCGGTGTTGAAGAGTCCCGACTTCACCAAGCACTTCTTGGTACAAGTGGATGCCTCTATGGTTGGCCTCGGAGCAGTCCTGGCTCAGGGGGAACCTGGAGAGGAGCATCCAATATTGTACCTGAGTCGCAAGCTCCAGCCACGCGAGACCCGTTACTCTGCTGTTGAGAAAGAGGGCCTTGCCATCAAATGGGCTTTGGAGAGCTTGCGCTACTACCTGCTAGGACGAGAGTTTGATTTAGAAACTGATCATCATGCCCTGACGTGGATCGACTCCATGAAGGATCACAATAGCCGCCTAACAAGATGGTATCTTGCTCTTCAGCCTTTCCGATTCTCCGTCCGTCACCGTGCCGGCAAGATGAACATTGTGGCTGATTACTTGTCCAGGTTGCCCCACAGTGCCAACCTTCCGGAGGGGAGGGATAATGTGACGGAGCGAGTCCGTCTCAGGTTGTAGACCCGTTCATGCCCGCGCGCACAGACCTGTTCATGCCCGCGCGCACAGACCCACACACACGCACTCGTTCATTCCCCGCTTTTTCCCCGTAGTTTCATTCATTCACACCAGACGCACCAGCGCCTCATTTGCCATATTTCCCCGCTCTCCTCCGACCCTAATCGCCAAGGGTGCACACTTGCGCGCATTAGGATAACTGTAATGAACATACACGCCAGCCCTTACCCGATAGATCCGAACACCTCGCTCCTCCGATGCGTTGTGTTGGACCAAAGCCGAGCCAGCATTTCCTGGTATCTCAAATAGGCGCTGTTCGCGCCATGGTGCTGACCATGTGACTTACATGACGCACTTACAGTTTTACGCCTTTCTTGTATGTTATTTTGAATATTGTTATGTTGGTAATGAGCTCTTGCTTTGTAGGAAGAGGCCACATATGTCTGTTATACATTTATTTTGATGTTTGCATTTAACAATGTATTTTGCTCAGTGGGAGGGGCAAGGGAAGTATAAAGGGAGCCGTTTTGGCCTGGGAGGGAGTCGATCTCCGGTTACAGAGAAGGTAACAAGGGTGCGGATGGAGGAGGAGAGACGTTTAATTAGGCGTTAAGGTTTAATTAGAGTTTATTTAAAGGTTAACGTTTTCTTTTGTGGGAGTTAAAGTTGAACTCTCACTTATGAAACTTTTGTAAATATGTATTTTTCGGACATTTCTTATCACTGTAAATACTTTTGCACCATTTTTGCACTTTGGATTGGCACAATAAATACATTTGAGCACTTGGACTTCGACTTTGCCTATATTTTTAAGAGGATCCCGCCACACTGATAGTTTCATCCTTGATGCCACTTTTTAATCATAAAATGAGAATACTCTACAATGATTTAACGTACCTCTATTGAAAAATGAATGGGAATTAAAAAATATATAGCAATTTGCACTGAAATATTTAATAAATAATAAATACTGAATAAATAATATACCATTTCTATTTTTACTTTTCTTCAATGTGTATCTTCTCTATGCTTCACAGTTTGAAAAAGACACTTGTTGACAGGTCAAGATATTGCTTAAAGCAGTATTCAACCAGATATAGTTGTCAGTAATTCAGTTATTATGTGGAAACAGACTTATCACCACAATGTCAGCAATTATTTACAAAAATATTATTATAATTATATTAATATAATTATTCAGAGAAGTGGTTCTGTATTAGAGTTTGCCTCACAGCATTCCCACTTGGATTGGCATTGTGCTCCTGGTCGTCCTCTCTGTCTTCATGTAGGTCCTCCTCGGCTTCAAAGTGTAGTTCATCTCCGCGCCTTTTTCCAAAGTTGTAGAGAACTGCAACTGCGACAATGACGGTCAAGGTGGTGTCCAGCTTTGTGCGCAGTCCATCTTTAATGCAGGGAAACCTTCTTTTCCATGCTCCAAAGAGTCGTTCTATCACTCCTCTGGCTGCAATGTGACAGGAGTTGTACCTTCTCTCTGTTTGAGGGTTCAGAAGTGGAGTCATCAAGTATGAGCGGCATGGATAACCATTATCCCCAAGGAGATGGCCCTCATAAGCTTGATTCTCAAGGATGGCACAAAGTTGACTGTTGTCAAAGATCCTGCTGTCATGAGTGGATCCTGGCCAACGTGCTACAATGTTGGTTATTTCAAACCGGTATCTCAGCAAAAATTCCTCTTCATTATAAAAATCAAGAGGATTGAGCCTGTCTCTCAGTTTTCTTTGAGGAACTTCATTATTTTGCTCTATCCACCTCAAAAATGCAGCCATTGTTAAAGTTCAACCTACCCAACTGGCAGTTTAAAATAAATTCTCGATCACAGTTTAAATTGGAGTTTAAAGTTCTGGTGCAACGTAATTTAATTTAAACTTGGTTTAGAGTAAAAATTAAACACGTTTAAAGAGAGGTTTAAATTTAATCTGTCTTCATTTTAAACTAGGTTTAAAGTTTGGTGCAACAGAATTTAAACTTAAACCATGATTTAATCTGGTTTGATAGTTAAACCTTGTTGGTGCAATCCAGCCTAAGAGGAGTCAGAATGTCAGGTGGGGTTTAACATCATCGTGTTTATTGGCTGTCCTACCTTACTAAATGTTACAAAAGTTAGTGAAACAGACCCCTGCTGTGGGGTGGTCATTACTGGAAGAACTTCTGTTATCTGAACACTGCAGCACCTCACTCGGATATCTGTCTAGACAAGACACACACACACCCTGCTGAAAAGAAATGCACACACACACACACACACACACCCTGCTGAGAAGAAATGCACCCACTCACACACACACCCTGCTGAGAAGAAATGCACCCACACACACACACAACTGCACAAAGCACACCAATTGAGGAAGGTTCAGCACCAGCTACAAACAATTGCACGGACAAACACACACTGCACACACACAGACATACACATGCACACACACACATACAGCGCAGTCATTGGGTAAGGTGCTGAGAGGCCAGACAACAGTCAGTAATGAAGTGTGGCCAGGCCAGGGACAGGAGGGTGAGACCCCTGTAGCACTGTGCTGCTCCTGGGGTGCTGTGCTGGGCGTGAGCTCCTCCTCACCAGCCCACTAACAGACAGCATCGTGTGACGCTCTCCCCAAGCACGATCCGTGCTAACACAGAAGCACCAGCTGCACTTTGGAGACGAGAATGTGACTTGAAAATGGAGTTGGTTTTGTTGTTGTTGTTGTGTTTTAAATCATCTTCTGACTTCCCGCATGTTTTTCCCTCTCGGCCTAACTTCTTTCCCGACACCACCTATTTTTACTACATTCATACAGTAGCTCACTTTGTAGTATCACTATTTTCATGACAGCCCCATCGTTGACTAATTTAAGACTACATTCTGCTGTTTACAGACGTAGTCAAAATATAACAAATATATTACATTTGCAACAGGTAAGGCCCAGAAAAAGAACCCTTTTAACGAGACTCCGCCCATTCGGATCCAAGTTGCAGTAACATCAGTTTGGATGTTAGACACTCTCTGGAATGGTACAATCTGACCCGACCTTCTGTCTCTAGGCTGGGGGCTCGGATGTGGAGCGTACCAAGAAGAAGCGCAGGGAAGACCGCTACTCGGTGCAGACCTCTGTCATCGTGGCAGCCTTGAAGAAGCTCCTGCCCATCGGCCACAACATGTGCTCCCCTGCTGATCAGGAACTGATCAACCTAGCCAAGATACTCTCTGGTACAAATCTGCAGGGGCCTCATGTACAAAGGTTGCGTACGCACAAAAACGTGGCGTACGTCCTTTCCCACGCTCACGTTCAGATGTATCAAACGTGAAATGACCGTGGAAATGTGTGGTGCCCCACACCAACTTCATAGCTGTCGTACGCACGTTTCTACAGCTATTGTTCCTTTGGCGACACTTAGAGGTGATGCTGGGAAACTGTTAATAATGTGAAAACAGTCATCAGAGTGATGTGCACATCAGAGACATCGTCATGAACAATTTACACACCCAGGCGTTTGTAATCGTATAGGTGAATATAAAAGCATGCGCAAAGTGATGAAGAAAATGGTATTAACAATGGCAGCGTTAGCGTTGTTTAAGGACCTTGCAAATGGTGCAATCCGACGTGAGCAAGCTTTTAGGGAACGAGAGGATTTACTTGCAAACAATAACGGGCTCATAAGTAAAACAGCGAAATGCACATTTGGGCAAGTGCGCATTCATATGTTTTTATTTTATTTTATTGAAATTAGAGCTGCAAAGCTTTCTATCAAGCCACTGATTGACTCTTGACTCTAACCCTACCCCCCCCCGTGATGAAACTAAAATAAAATGCCAAATCGGACCGGACATACAGGCAGAGATGATAACTGTGTAGAAAACTAATGAAAACTCATCACAAGCATAAACAGCGCCGATGCAGTGCGCATTTCACATTAAACACGGTTTAGCTAGCAAGCAGAAATTAATAAAACGTCTTCACACAAAACGGCATGATTAAGGGTGCCTGGCAGCGCCCCTCCAACCGATGGCGCTCTAGGCGACCGCCTATGTCGCCTATGCCAAGAGTCGGCCCTGATCTCATAAAAAGCATGCGCAATGTGAGACACAAGAGGGAAATCTCAGGTCCAGGGCCTATTTACATTAATTTGCATATTTAAATGGGGGCGTGGACAGGGAGGAGTTCGGCACCTCTGCATGTGCGCTCAATTCCACGGTGATTGTGATGTACAAAAGAAACGTGCTTGGATCCATGCCTACGCACACTTTGATACATCTGAATTTATTTGTGCGTACGACAGTTTCTGGGTTTTGGCGTACGCCAAGTTTCAGTAGGAAATCCACGCAAGTCTTTGTACATGAGGCCCCAGATCTCCTTCCAACCCATGTTAGCGTTGGGCAGCCAGACGTAATTGATCTAAAACTTCCCAGCTCTGACATTGGGGGGTCATTTTGGGTTTTCACATCATTAGATTTAGTCGTTCGACTAAGTTGTTAGATTTCTCTCTCTCTCTCTCTCACTCTCTCTCTCTCTCTCTCTTTCTCTCTCTCTCTCTCTCTTTCTCTCTCTCTATGTATCTCTCTCGCTTCATCCATCCATCCATCCATAACTTCCTCTCGCCTGCCTGTCAGTGTCGGTGCAGTTTGTGCAGCTGAGTGACTGTGCTTTGGGGACCCTTTAGGTGGAGGACCCGTCCATGCGCTGGCAGATGGAGCCAGCGTACAAGGAGGCCCTGTACAAGGAGACTTCTGGGAAGGCAGAGGACGCAGAAGCCCCACAGAAGGTGGTGAAGAGGGTCCAGGAAGTCTCAGTTGTCCTGTACCACACCGAGGTGGTGAGTAGAAACACACACACACACCATGAACCATGGCAGCATCAAGACCTGGAACAATACAGCCTCCCACCACCTCTTTTTTCAGCGGGGAGAGGTCGTTTTCCAAATTAGGAATTATTAAGCATAGACTGAGGAAGTCAATGTGCGAGGACAGACTGAACAATTTGACTTTAATTTGTCAATAAAGCATGACATACTGAGCAAGAGAAAAATAAAGAGAAAGAGCAGAAAACGGGCCTTTTAATATCACTGATGTGATGATGGTGATTGGTGAGTCACATTGACGGCTGCCACAGTTTTAATAATTTGTCGATATCCCAGGGCAACCCTAATCCGGTCAGCAGAAACCCGGTAATTGTGAATCCCAATATTCCACGTCCTCAACGGAGAGCTTAGACAGACACACGACACGCCACTTATCCCACGCGTCCATCATACATCCAGCTGGAGACGACCCGTCAGGACAGTTGGGTTCCCCCGAACCCCGAGGTGTCTTCGTAAAGAGCCTCTCACAACCTGGATGAAGGAGAAACCACTAAAAGACAAGGTGAGATGCCAAACCAGGCACTAACTTCACATCTGAGCGTTGTTTGAAAGGGCAGATAAGGGTTGACAGTGAGTGAGTTCATAAAAAGGTGTTTAAACTTGTATTCCTTTGGTGCTTCCTTTGTTTCTATAGAACGAGAAGATTCTCTCTCAGAGGCTGACTAAATCCCCCTGCGCTCTGGTCGCCAGCCAGTACGGCTAGTCAGGAAACATGGTGAGGATCACGAAGGCCCAGGCCTACCAGACAGAGAAGGACATCTCCACAAAGTGAGGGGCAACCGCTTTCTTTTGCTGCTATTGGACTAGTCTTAGTTTTTCCTTTTTGTGCTCAGGGGTTAACAGCCTAATCTAGTATTGTGCTCCCTTTCTTCCAGTTATTATGCCACCCAGAAGAAAACATTAGAAATCAACCCCAAGCACCCTCTCATCAAGCAGATGCTGAAGCGCGTTACTGTAAGCATGTCATTACACAGTGGCAGCATGCTTTTTCCTGTTGAAAAGCAGCTAGGCTGGAGACGTCCGTTGTCATGGCGGAGTGAAGACGTCCCTCACAAGCTCTCCTCGCATATTACATAATTTATCGGATTAAAGCCCTATTTTCTCTGCTAAAGTCACGTAGTTTTTCCCCTCACCACCCTTTGTCACTTTTCTGATACCTTCTAGCCGGTTAACATGTCGAACAAACCCAGCAGAGGTAAAAACGCAAAGTCTGAGCAGTCCCTGCTAGCAAATGCCTTCGCTAGCAAACCAACTACGCCGACTCCCATGCCGACTTCGAGCAATGCTACTAGCAAACCAGCCAGTAATGCTGTTGGCAAATCAACGGTGAGCAATGACAACGTGGAGCTATCGCACGGGGCTCTGAAAGAACTGCGAGAGGCCATCAAAGCTGATGTAGCCCCTATGAAGGACGAAATTTTATCAGAGCTACGTTCTTCTATTTCAACCCTCCAAGCTACCGTTTCTGTGCACACCATTAAAATATCCGACATTGAATCCGCTGTTTTGCAGGATGAGAACTCCAAGCTGTACGCTAAATTAGACTCCCTGGAAAACTTCTCCAGGAGGAATAATATAAGAGTTACTGGTTTGGAGGAGAAAGTCGAAGGAAACCACCCAACTGCTTTTATGGAAGAGTTCCTGATCGAGATTTTTGGAGAGGACAGTCAGTTTCACTCTCCCGCCTATGGTTGACCGTGCCCACCGTACTCTGAGACCGCCGCAGCCATTTGGTTCTCCGCGTGCGATGGTTGTCCGGATGCACTACTACCAGACGAAGGAGCAGATTCTTCGGATGTCTTACGAGAGAGGCCAGCTGACCTACCAAGGAGCAAAGATCAGCTTTTACCCCGCCCTCAGTGCTGATTTACTACGCCAAAGAGCCGCTTTCCTTCCAGTCAAAAAGCTGCTGAAAGAGGCAGGAGTGAAATACTCCTTACTACACCCTGCAAGGCTCCGGTTCGTTTTCGACGGGAAGAAGCAGGAATTCGCCGACCCCTCCGAGGCGGCTGCTTTTGCCAAGTCCACTATTACTACGTTGGGCGCGGCGAGAAACAACAGAGAGTCTGCCGCCCATTGATCGATTGCGAGGCTCCCATTCTTGATACTGATGTTTATTAATTTATACACCATAGAACTTAAAGTTAAGAAAGACAAATAAAAAACAACATCAGGTATAATCGGGAAATCATATGTTTAGCACTAGCTGATACATATAAAGAAATCATAGAAACAATACTGACCACTTTAGCCTGCTTCTCTATCAATAGCGGAGCTTTTCCTCGCAGGTCAATCTTGATCAAAATAAACTTACTTCCACAAACACTCTTCAACTTAAATACTGTTTTACAATCAAAACCATCAAACATGGAGAGAACTAAACAGAAAATCGAACTAGCAAGTGATGTTACTTGTGTGAAGTGTGCGTCTCAGTCCTTGTCATGTGAAACGGGTATATAAAACATAAACAGGTATCACTTCCGTAATCGTCCTCCAAAATACAAGCATGCATTCCAACACAAAACATATTGGCTGCAATTACAGGGAGTGATGGTATGTGGGACTTCAACCTCATGTTGTAATTGACTGTGATCTTCCTACCCAATCTAATCTGTGGTTATAACGCTTCTAGTTTACTTCAACGTTAGTCCGGGGCTATTAGTTTGAATATCACACGTTGCCAATGTTTACATTTTGTGTGATGCTATGTTTGAATGAATGAATGAATACGTTTATTTGGTTGTCCATACAAATACCATTATACAAATACATATATATATACATACACATATATACAGACTTAACATATATTAATTTTTGTATATTTACATATATACATACATAAATTACTTTTGTTAATGTATGGTTGCAACCAAAAAGGAATGGGCTGAAGCAGCTTGCTTATATAAGCCCATCCTGACATATAAATCAATACTCAAAACAACAACATAAAGATATGCATTATTATTCATTATCGTCCCAAAAGCATAAATATTTTCCGTCGTTCATGGTCCTGTAGTTTATAATAATAGCAATTATATAATAGCAATTTGTAAGTGTTAATAATTTCATGTTTTTTGAATTTTGACAGAGTATGTATTAACTTAAATTCATCACTGAGATCATTCCAGAGTTTGATTCCTAAAACAGACACACATCTTTGCCTAGGATTGATTCTTACCTTTTTTATTTCAAACTGGAGTAAACCTCGGAGGTTATAGTAGGTGTTTCTTAATTTGAAGAAGGACTGAATCCCTATGGGAAGGTCATTTCTCACAGCACGAAACAAAATTTCCAATATTTTTAACTTAACTATGTCCGTAAACCTTAATATATTTGATTTTATAAAAAGTTTACTGGTGGGGTCACGAAATCCAGCTTTATTAATTATTCTTATTGCCCTTTTTTGAAGTTTAATTATTGCATCTAAGTATGTTTTACAGGCATTTCCCCAGATTTCTGAGCAATAAAATAGATAAGGATGCACAAGTGATGAATATAATATATGCAGACATTTCTTATTTAAAAACGGTTTTGTTTTATAAAGTATACCAACTGTTTTAGATATTTTACTCTTGATGTACTGTATATGTGGTTTCGAACAAATCTGATGGTCAATAATCACTCCCAGGAACCTGGTCTCGTAAACTCGTTCTATGTCAGAACCATTCCAACACAATTTTACATTTGAATTTGCCTTACCATACCCAAAAATCATAAATTTGGTTTTATTTACATTCAGCGATAACTTATTCAGATCAAACCATTTTTAAATAGTATTAACTCTGTCTCAACTTGTGAGATTAACTGCTTAATATCATGTCCTGAACAAAATAAAGTAGTATCATCTGCAAAGATGACCATCTTCAATATTTTAGATACTCTACAAATATCGTTCAAATAAAGAATAAATAATTTTGGCCCCAAAACAGAGCCTTGTGGTATACCACAGGATAATGTATTTTGTTGTGAGATGGTTCCATTGATGTCTACATATTGGAGTCTATTAATCAAGTAGCTCTTTATCCAACAGTTACCCACACCTCTGATCCCGTAACAATCACACTTTTGTAATAGTAGATTATGATCAATAGTGTCAAATGCTTTACGCAGATCTATGAATATACCTATTGTATTGTTTTTGTTGTCAAGGGCTGATGTAACATTCTCCACAAAATCCATCACTGCCAGGGATGTTGATCTTTTCCCACGAAACCCATATTGTTGGTCACATAATATACTGTATTTTTCGAGAAAACTGTCCAGTTGTTTAACAAACAGTTTCTCTAGTATTTTGAGAGGCACCTGGCTGCAGCACACCACTGTGGGGCGGGAGCGTTGCAGGCACCACAGAGAGGCGACGGCACCGCCGTGGGGCGATGAGTTTCCGGAGTTGTTTTTTTTCCAAGTCAGACGCGCAAGGAGTGACGCGAAATACACGCGCAATACATTTCAAAATAAAAGCGCGGAAAAATGCGATATATTTCAAAATAAAAGCGCGAAAAAATGCGATAGAAGCGAGACTAATATACACTGCACTGCGTAATTGTACAACTTGGTCATAACGAAAAACAAACGGTGGGTGATATGAGTCGGGGTCAATAGTGTATTTGTAGCCTACTACAAAGCTGAGGATCTTGAAAAGAGAAGGTAAAAATGCTGATAACTGAAAATAATGGAGGTTAGGAATAACAATAAAGTTATTACTGTTATTCATAAGCTTACATTTCGTAAAATGTCATAGGCCTATACATTTTTTTGTGTACTAAACAATACTTTACTGCCTTTTCATTATAATAATTATAAAGTGTCATTGAACCTTATTGCACTGCTGTTTTCATGTTTGGCTCTATGTCTATGCCAATTATGTTTTTGTGCTGATATGTACAGTATAATCCAAGCGAATTATTACATGATCAATGACAACATGTAAAACACACCAAGTCACAATATGATTTGACTTGTAGCTGTTTGGCATTCAGTCCATTATTTCTGCACAGATTTTTCACATCTTCTGTGTTGTGAAATGTGAACTTGAAGGGATTGTTTCCTTTTCAAGGTCATTCCACACCTTCCCATACTACCTTAGCCTGGTTCTCTTCCCCCATGCCCAGGATTTCAGACAAGTCCACTTTGGCAGAGAACAGTTCTTAAAATCAACCCACTCATGATCAGAATCAGAATCTGTTTTAATGGCTATGCAAGTTTAACAAGGAAGAGCAGGCAGGGAACAGCAAAACAGAACATATATGTAACATGATAAGAACCTAATATAATACAATAAAAATATGGTGTAAAAAGGTCAGGGGGGTATATATACAGCATTGCAAACCAGTGGTGCAAACACAACAGTAAGTCATTTTAAGGTGTCAAAAGGGTTTTCCAGTGCAAAAGTGGCTTGTGCAGTGGGATGCTGGATGGGGGTGTTTGTGGCAAAGTCATTCCGAGTCCTTGGCCCTATTGAAGAGTGCAATGGCCGAAGGGTAGAAGCGTTCTTATGGCGAGCGGTTTTGGTCCTGGGTGAAGCAGAGGGTGTCCTAGGTGGGAGGCAAGTCTGACTGAGACCTCAGCCAGATTTTTCCTGAAAATATATATAGATAAGCAAAATGGTCAGTTGGAATATACATAACACAGGCTCCAAAAAGAAAAGATCTCATCAGTGCCCTCCTTCAATATGTCCATCTAGACATTGTTAAAATTAAATAAATATGGAAATGAAAATGCTGGTTTCTGACGTGAAACGAAATAAATACTCAGATGGAACCCAAACAAATTTATAATTTTACCTCAGTAATGTTGTCCACCTTCCTTTTCATCAGCCTAAACACTGGCTGTACTTCACCTCGCAAGAGGGCTTTAGATGCATCTGTCCAGTGGGCGAACACCTTTCCATGGCTGAAAAAATGAATCAACAATGGAAAACCCCCAAAATGTTTTTGTAAAAACATTAAGTCGTGCAAATATCATAGTCTTTGCGGTCTCACCTTCCAAGGTCAAAATTTTCCATGAGGATTATACACCACCACCGTCGCAAAAGTGGCATGTCCAGCTGAAAAATTAACAACACATCCACCAAAAATAAGCTCATTATGTCATAATTTATGTTTTGTTGTAGTAATTTAGAGCTTACTTTGATCGCATGAATCAACTTACAATAGAAAAGTCAAAGGGAGCATCCAAAGTGGTGTAAAGGGCATTCTAGGAATCAAACATAGTAATTTTAAAGTAATTGTGATTTCTTTGAACACAAACATAATTAGACAAATAATGTGTACTACCATCAACATGAAGATACCACAGTCAATCCCATATGGTTGATGTGGAAAATCCTACATATCAGAAAGAAGTGAAATATTAAATTATTGTTTAGCAGTGTATTGAATAAAATATTTACATTCACTTAAATATTTATATATTCTACTACCTGAAATTGTAATCCTGTTTTTTCGGTCCAGTGGCCAGGATTTAGTGACTGGGAAAGGTTTCTACATGAAGACAGTTGCATTTAAGAAAAATGGTAATTAAAATAATCAGTATGGGCTCTTTTCATGAACATGTGTCACTGGTTCCGGTTCAGGGCAGAAGATCCATGCATTATTTCCATGCAGTCAAACTCCACACATCATTTCAACAGCCTTTTTATAGTGCCATTTTCTTGACTAAAATTGTATGAAATATGTTGTTAGGCCATCATTTTAAAATTGTTAAACAAAATACAAATTATAACCATGATTTGATACACAAAACTCAAATGACTTATGTTGCACTATAAAAAGACTGTTACACAGATCTGAACATGATCTGTTAAAAACAAAGGGAACTGTTTTGAACACGAACTCCAAAATGAATTTTTCAAGTGACCTCAGGAGTTCCCTCATCTCGTTATCCCCAAATCCCAATGGTGCCTGAGCACATTGGGAGTCAAGAAAGACTATTTCTCTCTGTGTTGGTTTCAAAACCTGTAATTCCAGTAAGTGACATTTGAACAACATTGTGTGAAAGGACAACACCAAGTACTGCAATAGAAAATGAAGATAGTTTTGTTAACATTTCAAATTTACTGTTACATGCAAACCACCCACTACAGTAAGCATCTCTACTTACAGAGAGCAGGAAATGACCCGGTTTCCACACAGGAATGACTATGGCATCTCTGATTGAAGCATCATTCTAATAAATGAAATGTTAAGAAGCAAACTGGTCAAATAAAGAAATATAATCTGAAAAAAAAAACAATCAGCAGGACCAGTTGTACTTACAGGTAAGCTTGCAAGTGGATCACACATTGTCGGTCTTCGCCAGGTTGGAACTACGTAGAGGTCGGCCACAAAAATTGTTTTACCCTGTGGAAGACATTAGAAATGAGAGCAAATACCTATATCATTTAAAAAAGGACAAGTATATTCTGTTAAGGACATGTATCGTACCTGTGATTGAGCAA
Source organism: Neosalanx taihuensis (assembly GCA_030340665.1). Taxonomy (NCBI): domain Eukaryota; kingdom Metazoa; phylum Chordata; class Actinopteri; order Osmeriformes; family Salangidae; genus Neosalanx; species Neosalanx taihuensis. The sequence goes on from CM059290.1 coordinate 6,432,092, forward strand.
TTTGCTCAATTGCTTCAAAGCACGCATTTCCTATCTGCAAACCACACAAAAGCAAAAAGTTGTCAAGGACATATAAACATAATAGGCTCACAATTACATAGGTTCAAATGTCAACTCACGGTTGATTCCATTTCTTGGTTCAATCCAAGCCCCCAGAAGTCCGATCGTGTCAGACAACTTTTTGCTGTTCTGACAATGAGCTCGCCCGCTGGGTTGTCAGTGTCCAATATGTAACGGAGCTAATTATTGTTGAAGAGAAGTAAATAAAATCATAACAAGCATAATATTATTAATTTTGATATAGGAACATGGGTGGTAGAGCTTCAAGATGAGAAGCACATATGTCTTATATATCACACAGAATACATACCAGCTGCTCTTGGGCAGGATGCTAAATGAATAAATGTAATCTAATTTTGTGACGATACCCAGCTAATGCAAGATTACAAAAGAGTTTACAAAAATGTATTATAATGTTACATACAAACATATGCGAACAGTTACTTTACGTTATGCACTATACATTTAACTATCCCTGATAACAGCTATTGCAAGGATAGTTTACAAAAATGTTTTGTAACGTTACATACAAACAAATGCTAACAATTACTTTACGGTATGCACTATACATTTAATAATCCCTGATAATTTGTTGATGCTAACCGCCATCGGTGAAAGTAAACTTTGACGTTATCAAATTAATTAATTAAATTACATTATCAACTACCCAAGTAGACTTGTAACATTCGTAAATATTCGGTAAATCATTAATGACTTCTATATTCGTTATTATTTTACGGCACTTATATTGACAAGAAATCATGCATTTACTATCTGTGGATAAAAATAAGCAACTTACCGGAACTCGGAACAGATGTGGACTCACTGGTCTGTGACTGTAAAATCCAGGCTTAAATGTACTCACTTCCCCCCGCCCCCCGACAAAAAAAAAACTCCGGAAACTCATCGCCCCACGGCGTTGCCGTCGCCTCTCTGTGGTGCCTGCAAGGCTCCCGCCCCACAGTGGTGTGCTGCAGCCAGGTACTCTTGAGTATTTTTGAAAATTGATCCAATAATGAGATAGGCCTGTAGTTAGTTAGTAGTTGCTTTTCACCACCTTTATATATTGGGAGCACTTTGGCCAGCTTCATTTTCTCAGGAAATATTCCCATTGCAAAAGATCTGTTACAAATGTGAGTCAAAGGCTTAACCAAACAATTTATCACCTCCTTGATCACTAACATGTCAATATTGTTACAATCTGTAGATGTCTTACTTTTACAGTGTCTGACAACCTCTAATATGTCACTCTCGCAAACTGCCCCGACGAACATTGAATTTTGATTAATGTCAATGTCCAATTTTTTATCTCCAAGGTGTGTTTGTTGTATTTGTTTAGCTAAGTCCGGGCCCACATTAGTAAAGAAAGTATTGAATTCATTTGCAATTTCTTGTGCATGATCAGTTACTGATTGTTTGGAGTGATGCTGGTCAATGACTTCCTTAATTACATTCCAGGTTGCCTTGATGTTTGTTTTGTACTTTTGTAATTGCATACTATAATAATTCTGCTTCTGTTCTCTTATAATGGTTGTCAATCTATTTCTGTACTGCTTGTACCGTTCTTCGTTTTCCTTTATAGGATGTTTTATAAATTTTTTGTATAGCTGATTTTTCTTTCGACATGATTTTTCAAGGCCACTTGTCATCCATGGATTTTGTCTACTTTTATATTCAACTTCCCTCACTGGACAATAATAATCATAAAGTGCCATAAATGTGTCAAGAAATGCATTATAAGAATCATTTACATCTTCAACATAGACCTTGTTCCAGTCATGATTACTAAATTCGGCTTTAAGAGCCTCAATTGCCTCTGGCTGTCTCATTCTCTGTAATTTATGTGCAACTGATTTTTTTGTCTTTAACTTCACGTCAAACGTCACAAAAACCGGCAGATGATCACTTATATCTGACAATAATAATCCACTATTAACCTTTCTATCTATTATATTAACAAAAATATTATCAATCAAAGTAGCGCTATCTTTAGTTATTCTACTAGGTTTTGATATTAAAGGATGCAAACCACAACTAAACATACTATCTACAAAATCTGCTGTTTTTGTGTGTTCACATGATTTCAACAAATCAATATTAAAATCCCCGCATACCAAAAGGCCCTTACTTTTTTGTTTGGAATATAACTCAGAGATTTTCTTATTAAATTCATAAATGCATGATCCTGGAGTCCTGTATATACAGCTAATTATTGTACTTCCTTTTAGTACTTCATTCTCAATTTCAACAGTAACACACTCAAACAATTCATCAACAGACATGGTCATTTCTTCAATTATATTACATTTGATACCACTTTTTATAAAGAGGGCAACCCCTCCTCCCTTTTTATTTTTCCTATTTTGATTAAAACGCTCATATCCTTCTAATTCATTGTCCAGCTCTTTATCGTCACATAACCAAGTCTCTGAAACTGCTACTACACTGAATTTGAACATGAAGTTCTTTAAGTAATCCTTCATTTTGGGCATGTTTTTGTAGAGGCTCCTGCTGTTAAAGCGGATCATGGATAACTGTTCAGTTGATGCTTTAATGTCATCTTCGGAGTAATATCGACAGTCCAAATGTAAATTCTCTGAGAAATATCCATTGGGATCAATGCTAGTTTCTAAGTCATATGACTTGAACTCCTGGCATTCAAAAGGCTTGAAGTCTGTTAGGTCATTTTTCCAAGCCATCTTTTAGTCTTATTTAAATTATCCAGATCTTCATATGATCTTCCAGATCTTCCTCGTATATAGTTTAATTTGTTTATTTTTCTTCGGCCCATACATGTTCTAATGTCTCCCAAGTGTCCCAAGTCCATTATGTCCCAAGTCCTCCGTTTCCCAAGTGTACCAAGTTGTGTCCCTCTTCCTTTGAGTCTTTTGTCCTCAGTCTCCCAAATGACCATATCCACTGTATCCCAAGTCTTTTTTTGTCCCAAGTCCACAGTGTCCACATTGCTCTCTCTTGTTCTCTTTTTTTTGGATATAATGTCCAAGAAAAGTAAATGAAAGTTCCATTTCAATTTCATAACAGCATTGTTTATAATCCAAAAGCAATGTAACTTTGTATTACGGTACTCATTAGAGCACTCAAAAAACAATTGTAGAGGGATTAACATTATCTGAACTGGTCAAGGTCTTTATGTTCCCTTACCAGTATAACTTTTGCTTGCTCCGAGGTGGCTCCATTGAGTTGTATGAAGATTTTACAATTTCTTGTCCACGTAGCTTTGATTTTGTTGTTTTTCCTCAGGATGCGAGCTTCTCTAGCGATGTCAGCCGTTTTCTTGGTTAGATGTTCATTCATGTACACGTCCGTTCCTTTCAACTTTTTTCCTTGACAAAGTAGCTCTGTTTTGCGCTTTCTGTTCACGAGACGCAGAATGATTGCAGGTTTTGTTTTATCCTTTTGCGGTAGAGTGTGGCACACTGAGATGTCACTTGCGTCCAGACTGATGTGCTTTTCTTTCATAAACTTTAGGACTTGCCCTTCCAGCGTTAGCAAATCCTCCGTCTCCGCGTCCTCCCCGACATTCCTTCCCATCGCTGCAGCTCTGGCGTAGGAGCGAGGTTTGACGTTTAGACCGGTAATGATAACATTCTCCATTCTTGTGTACTGTTCCAGACTGTCGACTCTTTTTTCCAACTCAAGGATAGTTTTGTCTTTTTCCCTGATAGCTTCTTTCAGCAACTTAACTTCATCGACGAGTTCTGTTAGTTTACTCAGCTGTTGAGATACTCTGGCCATATCCCCTGACATAAAGTTCAGCGACTTACGAATCTCCTCTATGTCGTTCTCCATCTTTAAGTTTTTCTTCGGGGGCATCGCCAACAGTTTCTTTAGTTTTAAGTAGTTTTCTTTGTGTATTTACACAGCATTCCTTACTTTAGTCAGCTAATTTGTCAGCTAGTTTTACCGTAGCTCACAGGGCGCCGCCATCTTGGCATCTTGGCCTTTTACTTGTCTAAGGATGAACAAACACCCAACTGAGGCGCGATGCTGCGCGGTTCCAGGTGAAAATTCAACGTGCTCCTGCTCCCCTGCTATGAATAGCCTTACTTCTTTTTCTTTTAATGTACTAGTTTGGTGGATGCTGCCCGGGCGGGTCACGTCAGACAATAAGTTTGAAAGGGAAAATAGTGGACATGGCGGATGCATGCATGCATGCATGAATTGTGTACTAAATGACAATATTGAGTGGTTTAAGTTTATTTACCCTCGGTCTAGTGAGGAGAGTTAAGGTGTAACCACTGTTGAGCTAAGATACACCTCTTGTGCAAGTATCTGGCCAAGACTCTCGCTAGGCGGCTCGAGAACGTTCTTCCAGATTTGGTGCTGTCAGACCAAACCGGATTTATTCGTAACAGACACTCTTTTTCTATTATTCGAAGGCTTTTTGATATAATTTACACTTCCACCCGGTCTGATGTCCCCGAATGTGTAATAAGCTTAGATGCAGAGAAAGTTTTTGACCGGGTGGACTGGGAATATTTATTTATGGCAATGAGGAAGTTTGGCTTCTCCCTTAGCTTCTGTTAATACGAATAATCTACAATCAAAATATTTCCCACTACATAGAGGCACGAGACAGGGTTTCCCACTGAGCCCTCTTTTATTTGCCTTGGCAATAGAACCCCATGCTGCTTCCCTACGTCAGTGCCAGGCAATTGAGGGGATTACCCGAGGGAATACTAGGCACAAACTCTCTCTTTACGCTGATGATCTTCTTCTGTATATTGCTGACCCAATCTCATCATTTCCGCAGGTTCTGTCAACATTAGAACAATTTGGAAAGTTTTCAGGTTACAAATTGAATTTACAAAAAAGCGAATTCTATCCCATTAATTCAACAGCTCTAAGTATACCTTCGGCTGTTTTACCATTCAAAAGAACGCCCTCTCATTTTACATACCTTGGGGTAGTGGTACCACGCTCCTTCCATAAGCTATATAAACTAAATTTTGCACCATTACTCGACTCGAATAAAGATGAACATCCTCCCCAGGTTTCTTTACTTATTTCAATGTATTCCGAAGAAACATTTTTTGACACTGGATCAAGTCTTACATGCTTTTTTATGGGATGGTAAGATCCCTCGTATTCGTAAATCTTTTTTACAAAGACCGAAAAAATTGGGAGGGATGGCAGTGCCTGATTTCCTTTATTATTACTGGGCCAGCAATATACAGAAGGTTATGATATGGGCTAAGTGCAGTTCTGGTGTGGAAGCTCCTGCTTGGGTTGAATTTGGAATCTTTTAAATCGCATCTCCACTCGCTGATAACGGCTCCTCTACCTCTTAATTCTGGCTCCTTTGAAAACCCCGTTGTTGCTCATACCATAAAGATCTGGATTCAATTTCGGAAACATTTTGGATTGCAAAGCGCTTCACTACAGGCTCCTATCCTTTCAAACCATCTTTTCACCCCCTCCATGTCAGATCTGGCTTTTCGGGCCTGGCATGGCAATGGAATTAGGCTAGTTCAAGACTTTTATCTGAATAAGATTTTTCTTTCCTTTAGGCAACTTTCAGAGAAGTACTCATTGCCCCATTCCCATATGTTTCGGTATATGCAGATTAGACACTTTGTACAAAGCGGCTATCATCCCTTCCCTGCTCAACCACCAAGCACACCTATTGACATCCTTTTAGCAGCGGACACTGATCTCAAGGGTTCCATCTCCTGGATTTATGGGGTAATTGATGCTATCGATCCTCAAACTCTAACAAATTTAAAATTGACTTGGGAACATGATTTAGGTCTGTCATTTGAAGATGATCAGTGGGATTTAATCCTTGGGCGAGTGCACTCCTCATCTCCCTGTGCCAGGCACGGTTTAATTCAGTTTAAGATACTTCATCATCTTCACCTCACTAAAGAGAAACTAGCAAAGATATATCCAAACACCGATCCCACGTGTGAGAGATGTAAATCTTCTACCGCCACCTGGTTACATATGTTCTGGTCATGCCAGCGGCTTCAGACATTTTGGGAAAAGATTTTTGGCTCTCTCAGCAACATTTACAGTATTGAAATTAGTCCTCAGCCCATCATTGCTCTTTTTGGGGTGATGCCCAGAGATACAATATGGCCGGCTGGGTTGCGCGATGTGGTCGCATTTACAACTTTGCTAGCCCGCCGCCTTATACTTCTGGAAGAGACCAGTCCCACCATCTCATACTAGATGGCTAAAAGAGATCATGTTCTATTTAAAGCTTGAAAAGATCAAATTCACATTGAGGGGAGCTGCAAATAAATTTGAAAAAGTATGGATGCCTTTTCTCTCGTATTTTAACAACCAAATTACAGACTGGGTGGATTCGTAGTGTGTAGTGTATCGAGTACTGTCTTGAGTGTTTATCCCTTGTCAGAAAGAGTGTAAGAGTTTTTTTTTTTTATTACAGTATTTTAGTACTGACTGTATAATTACTTCTGTATTCCTGTGCTATTTCAACTAATACTATTGTACTTTATTTTTATTATTATGATATATATATATATTTTGTTTAATGTTATTCATATGCATTTAATTGTACATCAAGAGGGGGGTGGGTCGGCAAGATATAGATATATTTCAATGTTTATTCTGTAATTGTTTTTTTATAATGTAAAAACTCAATTAAAAAATATATATAAAAAAAAAGAAAGTACGTACTCAAGTTTGGGTCGTTTAGGTTGCTTTACAATGAGGGCAGTTTGTAGCCATTGGGGTCAGGCAGATCAAATCCACTCTTTGGTTGGACAAGCTGCGTGCACATGTAAATAAAATAAATAGCTCAATCATGCTACATACACTCAACAAAAATATAAACGCAACACTTTTGTTTTTGCTCCCATTTGTCATGAGATGGACTCAAAGATCTAAAATTCATTCCAGATACACAATATTACCATTTCTCTCAAACATTGTTCACAAATCTGTCTAAATGTGTGATAGTGAGCACTTTTGCTTTGCTGAGATAATCCATCCCACCTCACAGGTGTGCCACATCAAGATGCTCATCAGACACCATGATTAGTGCATAGGTGTACCTTAGACTGTCCACAATAAAAGGCCACTCTGAAATGTGCAGTTTTGTCTCACAGCAAAATGCCACAGGTGGCGCAAGCATTGAGGGAGCGTGCAATTGGCATGCTGACAGCAGGAATGTCAACCAGATCTGTTGCTCGGGCATTGAATGTTCATTTCTCCACCATAAGCCGTCTCCAAAGGCGTTTCAGAGAATATGGCAGTACATCCATCCAATTGATTTAAAACTTCCCAGCTCTGACCTGGGGGGGTAATTTTGGGTCGTCACGTCATCATGTGTGACTGCTGTCCCCCCCCCCCCCCCCCCCCCCACCACGTTCTCTTGCAGAAAGACACAGACGAGGAGGTGAGGGAGTTCCTGCGGAACAACCTTCACCTGCAGGGCAAGGTTAGATTTCTCTCCCTCTCTCTCTCTCTCTCTCTCTCGCTCCATCCATCCATCCATAGCTTCCTCTCCCCTGCCTGTCAGTGTGGGTGCAATTTGTGCAGCTGAGTGACTGTGCCTTGGGGAAGGCAGAGGACGCAGAAGCCCCACAGAAGGTGGTGAAGATGGTCCAGGAAGTCTCAGCTGTCCTGTACCACACCGAGGTGGTGAGTAGAAACACACACACACACACACACACACCATGAACCATGGCAGCATCAAGACCTGGAACAATACAGCCTCCCACCACCTCTTTTTTCAGCGGGGAGAGGTCGTTTTCCAAAATAGGAATTATTAAGCATAGACTGAGGAAGTCAATGTGCGAGGACAGACTGAACAATTTGACTTTAATATGTCAATAAAGCATGACATACTGAGCAAGAGAAAAATAAAGAGAAAGAGCAGAAAACGGGCCTTTTAATATCACTGATGTGATGATGGTGATTGGTGACGGCTGCCACAGTTTTAATAATTTGTCAATATCCCAGGGCAACCCTAATCCGGTCAGCAGAAACCCGGTAATTGTGAATCCCAATATTCCACGTCCTCAACGGAGAGCTCAGACAGACACACGACACGCCACTTATCCCACGCGTCCATCATATATCCAGCTGGAGACAACCCGTCAGGACAGTTGGGTTCCCCCGAACCCCGAGGTCTCTTCGTAAAGAGCCTCTCACAACCTGGATGAAGGTCCTTCATTGAAGGAGAAACCACTAAAAGACAAGGTGAGATGCCAAACCAGGCACTAACTTCACATCTGAGCGTTGTTTGAAAGGGCAGATAAGGGTTGACAGTGAGTGAGTTGATAAAAAGGTGTTTAAACTTGTATTCCTTTGGTGCTTCCTTTGTTTCTATAGAACGAGAAGATTCTCTCTCAGAGGCTGACTAAATCCCCCTGCGCTCTGGTCGCCAGCCAGTACGGCTAGTCAGGAAACATGGTGAGGATCACAAAGGCCCAGGCCTACCAGACAGGGAAGGACATCTCCACAAAGTGAGGGGCAACCACTTTCTTTTGCTGCTATTGGACTAGTCTTAGTTTTTCCTTTTTGTGCTCAGGGGTTAACGGCCTAATCTAGTATTGTGCTCCCTTTCTTCCAGTTATTATGCCACCCAGAAGAAAACATTAGAAATCAACCCCAAGCACCCTCTCATCAAGCAGATGCTGAAGCGCATTACAGTAAGTAATCATGTCATTACACAGTGGCAGGATGCTTTTTCCTGTTGAAAAGCAGCTAGGCTGAACAAAGTGTGTTTGTGTGTGTTTTGTAGGAGAACCCTGAGGACCAGACGGCCTCAGACGTGGCCGTGGTGAGACGGCCACCTTGCGCTCAGGCTTCCAGCTGCCCGACACCAAGGCCTACGGAGATGGGATAGAGCGCATGCTGCGGCTCAGCATGAACATAGACCTGGATGAGCAGGCAATTTGCGACACTCAGTAAATGCCATCGGCTGTAATGTAGTGTCTGGATGTAGCTGTTGTGCTAACTTGTGGCTTGGGGATGTGGGCTGTGCAGGTGGAGGAGGAGCCGGAGAAAAAGCCCAAGGAGGCTGCTCAGGAAGAGGCAGTAGGATGATGATAGTGACTGAGTACTGGTGATGCTAGCTAAGTAGTCTTGGCTCTTGTGTCTAAGTTATTCTCTGTTCTCCGTTGTCAGACAACCGACAAAGATGTGTTATGAGGCACTGAATGAGGGGACTGTAGGTGGCCCTTTCCTGGAGCAGAGTCACTCTTGTACACCAGCTGGAGCCAACATGTCACTGGGGTTAGGGTCCCTCAATCTGGGTTTTTTCAGACGTGTTTTTGTTTAGTGTTTTCCATTCATCATGACTGTACATGTATTAATATTTAACGATTGAGAACGATCCTGTGGTTTGATCCAATAAATGTTTCTTGGAAAATATAGCACGTGTATTATTTCTGTGGATTATGAGTTTGCCACTAGAGGTCAGTAAAACATGTAGTCTGGAGGGTAGCAGCTAGAGTCTCCTCTGTCGCGCATGATGACGAGAAACCTCGGCCATCCGCCTCCTCTCGCTAGGAATGACCCCCACCTTTGTGTCAACATTGTGGCTGACGATGTCCTCCCAGCCACTCTTTCCAGCCCTGGCTACCGAGCGCTTGCAGCCGGGGCCGGGAAAGATGTGGCCGGCAGAAGAAGTTGGATGGAAGGTCATGTGTGCTGCAGCCGTGGAAGCGGAAGGGAGGAGTGCAGTTCTCAATGTGCTGCTGCTGGGGACCTAAAAAATTGGGGGACCTCCAGTTTCTCCAACTCATCTAAAGGACTTGTGGACTGGGTCACAGCAGACTGGGCCAGAGCAGAAGAAGTTGGATGGAATGTCATGTGTGCTGCAGCCATGGCAGCGGATGGGACATACACATCGACCTCCATGTCCTCCACCTCATCTAAAGTACCTGTGGACTGGGTCATAGCAGACTGGGTCACAGCAGACTGGGTCACAGCAGACTGGGCCACAGCAGACTGGGTCAACATGGCCCTTGGCCAAGGCACTTCAACCCTACTTGTCCCTGTACTTGCTGTAAGTCGCTCTGGATAAGATGATTAGATGTAATGGTAACTGTAATAAGGAGACAGTATTTCTAGTTAACTAGAATAGTCATCTAGGTGTAGGTGTATCTACTTACTCGAACGCAAAGAAAAGGCCACTGGTCAGAACACTTCCACTATTTAGCCGGGCTAACTAACCTCAGTACAAGTAAACGCGTTAATGTTCTATGTTTAATTCCCTTTCCTTGCGGCCTAGAATCTGTTCACGACTGTTAACTGGCTACTAGACTAGGTCTAAAAAGGTTGACTGTGGTTGAGCTGGCAGCCAGTGTCATTTAAAAACTTGATCCGTGACGTGGACACCTGAGGATAATGTAAATTTTAGTATCCCAGAAATGTATAGTAAACTGTAGCAACAAGGCAGATCACATAAGCACAAGTACACTGGAAATGTATCTTGTCAATTTGTGGTTATGGGGAACTGACAGTGGATGATATGGAAATCTGACTTATCAAATAGGAAAAGCACCAAACCGCATTACCACACATGTAATTTTTTAACACACGTTTATTAAATGTGTTGTGAGGGAGGGGCATCATGGAGGTTAGGGGTGCCTATCCTGCTCGCCACTTTGGACACCTGCAAAGGAAACTGAGCTGGCAATCTTTTTCACCATGTCATCTTCAGCTCATTCAGGACGTCATCGATCAGATCCTCGGCTATGTCGCTCAGGGTAGGACTGGACAAGCGCGTGTGCAAGTCTCCATCAGAGTAGCTGTCCATGTGTACTTCACTACCACGCTTTTCTAACACAGATACATCCGAGTTTGTCTGCGAAACTTTGGGAGATGCTGTTAAAAAAAGCAGAATCAGTTTCAGTAATTGACATTTTAATCTGTTAATGATCTCTTGATGTTGCACTCACATGTGATGTTAGTGGGAAGAAAGATGGACGGATCCTTGCTCGTGTATTCAGCCATGTTATCATCAAATCCAGAGTTTCTCTAAAATGACAAACACACAGTCTTGGTTATGCTTTATCCACAGCTAACCTGCTCTCTCTATACCAGCAGGTGCTAGATGCTAACTTCACCAACCTTGATGTTGGGCAGTGGCTTTAGCTTGATGTTGGGCAGTAGCTTTAGCTCAAACTTGCTAGATTCGGGCACGACAATGTCGCCACGTAAAACAACGTCTGAAGTGATCTTCAGCTCATTAAGGACGTCATCGATCAGATCCTCGGCTATGTCACTCAGGGTAGGACTGGACAAGCGCGTGTGCAAGTCTCCATCAGAGTAGCTGTCCATGTGTACTTCACTACCACGCTTTTCTAACACAGATACATCTGAGTTTGTCTGCGAAACTTTGGGAGATGCTGTTAAAAAAGCAGAATCAGTTTCAGTAATTGACATTTTAATCTGTTAATGATCTCTTGATGTTGCACTCACATGTGATGTTAGTGGGAAGAAAGATGGACAGATCCTTGCTCGTGTATTCAGCCATGTTATCATCAAATCCAGAGTTTCTCTAAAATGACAAACACACAGTCTTGGTTATGCTTTATCCACAGCTAACCTGCTCTCTCTATACCAGCAGGTGCTAGATGCTAACTTCACCAACCTTGATGTTGGGCAGTGGCTTTAGCTTGATGTTGGGCAGTAGCTTTAGCTCAAACTTGCTAGACTCGGGCACGACAATGTCGCCACGTAAAACCACGTCTGGAGTGATCTTCAGCCCATTCAGGACGTCATCGATCAGATCCTCGGCTATGTCGCTCAGGGTAGGACTGGACAAGCGCGTGTGCAAGTCTCCATCAGAGTAGCTGTCCATGTGTACTTCACTACCACGCTTTTCTAACACAGATACATCCGAGTTTGTCTGCGAAACTTTGGGAGATGCTGTTAAAAAAAGCAGAATCAGTTTCAGTAATTGACATTTTAATCTGTTAATGATCTCTTGATGTTGCACTCACATGTGATGTTAGTGGGAAGAAAGATGGACGGATCCTTGCTCGTGTATTCAGCCATGTTATCATCAAATCCAGAGTTTCTCTAAAATGACAAACACACAGTCTTGGTTATGCTTTATCCACAGCTAACCTGCTCTCTCTATACCAGCAGGTGCTAGATGCTAACTTCACCAACCTTGATGTTGGGCTGTGGCTTTAGCTCAAACTTGCTAGACTCGGGCACGACAATGTCGCCACGTAAAACCACGTCTGGAGTGATCTTCAGCTCATTCAGGACGTCATCGATCAGATCCTCGGCTATGTCGCTCAGGGTAGGACTGGACAAGCGCGTGTGCAAGTCTCCATCAGAGTAGCTGTCCATGTGTACTTCACTACCACGCTTTTCTAACACAGATACATCTGAGTTTGTCTGCAAAACTTTGGGAGATGCTGTTAAAAAAAGCAGAATCAGTTTCAGTAATTGACATTTTAATCTGTTAATGATCTCTTGATGTTGCACTCACATGTGATGTTAGTGGGAAGAAAGATGGACGGATCCTTGCTCGTGTATTCAGCCATGTTATCATCAAATCCAGAGTTTCTCTAAAATGACAAACACACAGTCTTGGTTATGCTTTATCCACAGCTAACCTGCTCTCTCTATACCAGCAGGTGCTAGATGCTAACTTCACCAACCTTGATGTTGGGCAGTGGCTTTAGCTTGATGTTGGGCAGTAGCTTTAGCTCAAACTTGCTAGATTCGGGCACGACAATGTCGCCACGTAAAACAACGTCTGAAGTGATCTTCAGCTCATTAAGGACGTCATCGATCAGATCCTCGGCTATGTCACTCAGGGTAGGACTGGACAAGCGCGTGTGCAAGTCTCCATCAGAGTAGCTGTCCATGTGTACTTCACTACCACGCTTTTCTAACACAGATACATCTGAGTTTGTCTGCGAAACTTTGGGAGATGCTGTTAAAAAAGCAGAATCAGTTTCAGTAATTGACATTTTAATCTGTTAATGATCTCTTGATGTTGCACTCACATGTGATGTTAGTGGGAAGAAAGATGGACAGATCCTTGCTCGTGTATTCAGCCATGTTATCATCAAATCCAGAGTTTCTCTAAAATGACAAACACACAGTCTTGGTTATGCTTTATCCACAGCTAACCTGCTCTCTCTATACCAGCAGGTGCTAGATGCTAACTTCACCAACCTTGATGTTGGGCAGTGGCTTTAGCTTGATGTTGGGCAGTAGCTTTAGCTCAAACTTGCTAGACTCGGGCACGACAATGTCGCCACGTAAAACCACGTCTGGAGTGATCTTCAGCTCATTCAGGACGTCATCGATCAGATCCTCGGCTATGTCACTCAGGGTAGGACTGGACAAGCGCGTGTGCAAGTCTCCATCAGAGTAGCTGTCCATGTGTACTTCACTACCACGCTTTTCTAACACAGATACATCCGAGTTTGTCTGCGAAACTTTGGGAGATGCTGTTAAAAAAGCAGAATCCGTTTCAGTAATTGACATTTTAATCTGTTAATGATCTCTTGATGTTGCACTCACATGTGATGTTATTGGGAAGAAAGATGGACAGATCCTTGCTCGTGTATTCAGCCATGTTATCATCAAATCCAGAGTTTCTCTAAAATGACAAACACACAGTCTTGGTTATGCTTTATCCACAGCTAACCTGCTCTCTCTATACCAGCAGGTGCTAGATGCTAACTTCACCAACCTTGATGTTGGGCAGTGGCTTTAGCTTTGTGAATGTTGGCTTTTTCACCCCCTGGTCGATGCAGGTCACTTAGAATGATAAAACACAAAACATAGTCAGTCTAGTGTGTCAGAGCAGTGATTAGCATGATGCGGTGGTGAGGTAAGTCCTTAGTGTCTCACAGGATCTTATATGTTCCTCCTGCAGAACGGTGTTCCTCACATTGGTCAGCTGGCCACTCATCTCAGCGACACTCTCAGCCGCCCGTCCTTTCCGCTCCCCCTGTTTCTGGAAGTCAAAACACTTTGAAGTAGTAATTGACGAAATTGAAGGAGGCATTTTGAAAGGCATGTTGAAGGGTTAATTGCCCCTTTCACTCTCATTTGTCTGAACTGGAAGAGAGAAGGGGGAGCATAGGCATACAGTCTTGGTTATGCTCTATCCACAGCTAACCTGCTCTCTCAATACCAGCAGGTTCTAGATGCTAACTTCACCAACCTTGATGTTGGGCAGTGGCTTTAGCTTTGTGAATGTTGGCTTTTTCACCCCCTGGTCGATGCAGGTCACTTAGAATGATAAAACACAAAACATAGTCAGTCTAGTGTGTCCGAACAGTGATCAGCATGATGCGATGGTGAGGTAAGTCCTTAGTGTCTCACAGGATCTGATCGGTTCCTCCTGCAGAACGGTGTTCCTCACATCGGTCAGATGGCTACTCATCGCAGCGACACGTTCAAGCAGGCGTTTCTCAGCCGTCCAACGTTTGCACTCCCCCTGTTTCTGGAAGTCAAAACACTTTAAAGTAGTAATTGACAAAATTGAAGGAGGTATTTTGAAAGGCATGTTTAAGGGTGCCACAGCTGTTAAGTCCCTTTTACCCTCGATTGTCTGAACTGGAAGAGAGAAGGGAAGGCATGGGCTACCTTTTTATCTCGCTCTTCTTTGGAAGCTTTCGACTTCAGGGTCTCCAGCCCCTCTGCCATCTCCCTCTGCACTTCAGTAATCACCTGCTTCAGCATGTTACAGCCCTTCGATCTCCACGCCTTCAAACGTGAACGAGCTATCTGGTCTGAAATATTTCCCATTTCTTCTGGATTTCTGGGAATAGCTTGGTGCCTCTTTGGCCTAACCTGGTCAGACCTGCTGTCTGGGTAAGATAAGGCAGTCTGGGTGTGGATCTTTGGCAGCTTTGTTCGCGAACAGACTCCAGTCCTCAGCTGTCTCTCTGGTCTGGGCAGAGAAGAACTCCACCTTGTCAAACAGACCCGTACTCCTAAACCATGACTTAAACCGCGGCTCCATTCTGTCTATTTTACCATCCCCTTAATCTCTGCACCTGAGACCACATGTTTACATTATTCCACCCCTCACTAACCTATCCTTGTCTTTATGGAGCTCCTGTGTAGCCATGTCCCTGCCCTCAAACAGAATCCACTCCATCACATCCGCAATGGGAACATCCGAAGACAGCTTTCCATCGTTCTGCATGGACAGAACCATCCTGACCAGCTCCTTCTGGGAAAACAACACATGGGGGGGGGACATGTTTACGGTCTATCAACACCCTATTCGTCAAACATGATCAGTTGATATTGAGACTTGATTACCTGCTCGGCTCTAAACCTGTGATCCCAGTCCAGCTGAACCTCAGCCAGGTGGTCCGTGTACTTGTTGAATTCCTTCATAGAACAAATCACCTGAAAATACACAACATCACAATGCAGTTTAGATGTGCTTCTGACTGTATGGGTTTTGCATTTTCTTGATTTATTCCAAATACAATTGTTTTGACGGCTGACTTTGTCATCTTTGGTTATGAAGCCGTTAGTACGGAGATGATCGTGAATGTCTCTGCGATGAAAGTACGTCCTCAAGTTTGGGTCGTTTAGGTTGCTGTACAACGAGGGCAGTTTGTAGCCATTGGGGTCAGTCAGATCGAATCCACTCTTTGGTTGGACAAGCTGCGTGCACACGTAAACAAAATAGGATAAATAGTTCAATCATGCTACATACATTACATCATTGTGAAGTACTGTTATCATGAGTACAAACCGTACTATGTTTTATTGAAAACCTTCAGCTAAATGGAAAAAAAAACAAACAAACATAAAAATGTTTTTCAATTTCAGCACTCACCCTTTGGGAAAGGCCAGATGTGCAAAAGATGGTGGTCATAATGTCTTCACTCTAAAACACAGAAAAACATGCACAGTAGATCAGTAGGTAACAGGACTGTATGACTGGTTAACAGGATGGTACAGTAGATATTCCTTTGAATAATTACAACATAGGTTTAAATGACAGATCGAGATGTACCTTATATTTTAATAACTCATCTTTACCATTATGCAAAATGTATTGAATGACACAAAGTAAACAACTAGTAGAGCCTAGCTTTAGCTTAGCTTATGTGTCCTCCTGCTTCACTCGCAGTGCTAGCAGCGATATCTTACAGGATACTGTGGTACTGTTGTAAGCACAAGCATCTTCGTAAATGGTACCTTTGGATGCCCTAAACATGTTCCAGACTTTCATATCGTTGAAATGTAGATAGTCATGTACTCAGAAGTCTAAACAATTCACAGGAACTGTACATATTTATACCATTTTAGACCGCAAATCCTCTCTAGTTTCTAGCTACAGCAGTAGGAGAGTTACCGATCCTAGCTAGCTGTGGAACCTAGCTGTTTAGTATAGCTCTGTTTTAGCATCCAAGAAGGCAACGTGTGATTTCTACCTTGATGGACAGAAGTCACTGATATCTTACCGAACATGTCAGGTCCTGATCATTTCTCTTCTCTCGGCTCATTCACATTAAGTGTGTGTTTCCGTTGAGTTATCTAACACTGAGCAGATGTACCATTGTGCTGCTGTCCAGCTGCATTCCAATCAGCGTCACAATAAAAATGCTTGTGAAGCTTCTTATTACCTGAATCAGATGAATGTGCATTATTCCTGACCAGTGGCTCTAATTTCAATATGATAACATCTTCAATAGTCAGTTCAAATCTAAATCAACACAGTTAGTGTTTTGTCAGTTTATATAACACAACTATCCCAGACTTGTCATTGTGCACTGTTTATCTTTGATCCTTTCCAGGGCCGGATTAAGGCAATGGGCTTTAGGGGCTGCAGCCCCGGGCCTCGCCACCAGGGGGGCCTCAGGTTGTCGGATGTTGAGTGAGAAAAACAATGCACGAAAATGTCCGCTCCAGTAAAGCACGACAGTGGGGCCCAAAAAAGAAAAGTACAAGTTCAAAAACATGAGAGAATGTCAGAATTACCGAAGAAGGCTCCAAAATTAACTAATATATGAAGTGCTGCAACAAATCCACCGGCTAGTCATCCTGCTGCTGGCTACCTCTCCCAGCACTGAGCCCAACCAACCAACTGCCATGACTAGCCAGTCTGCTGCTAATGCCCTGATAATGGACAAACTTATAAATGCATTTCAACAGAGGCATGCAGTCTATGAAGAAAGCTGCAGATACTTTGGATTTCTTACTCGACTTGAAAAACTCTCCCTCAGTGAAATACGTGAGCAAAGTGTCAGATTGCAGACCAAATACAACGCAGATCTAGCAAATGACTTTCCAGACGAACTAGCGCAGTTTGTGAATTTCTCCAGAGTTGCTCTGACTGACCCAGCAACACCGAGAAACCTTATTTCATTAATACGGGAGAGGCTTCTCCAAAGTGTTTTAATACGGGAGAGGCATCTCCAAAGTGTTTTCCCAAATGTGGACATAGCGCTGAGGATTTACCTTACATTGCCCGTTAGTAATACCAGTGGGGAGAGGTCAATCTCCAAATGAGGAATTATTAAGACTGAATAATTTGACTTAATGTCAATAGAGCATGACATACTGTGCTGGACATTGAAGAGTTTGCATTGAGAAAGAGCAGAAAAGGGGCCTTTTAATATCAATGATTTGATGATGGTCATTGGTGAGTCACATGTTTGTTCAATGTTAGACAGCGGCTGCCAACACTTCCATTATTTCTTTTTTTCAAATAGCTTGTTTGTATGTAAGCTAATTCAAATGCTTTCCACCCTGGAGATGTTGCAATGTATATCAGACTGTCTGCATTCTTGTGCTTGAGTTTTTGAGTAACATATAATTAGATTCGGTTCGATTCAACTTTAATGTCAGTACATATAATGGTCATTCCCTGGCTATTTAGCATTGTTTTTGCTTTTGAATAAATAGAAGTATACATTTACATGATTGGTTAATTATTTTCTACAGTGTAGCCTACTACACACAAACATTTTGTCCTTGGCTTTTAACTGATCATATTAATAGTGTGGTTCTGTGGTCTTTAGAGCACTGATGTGCACCTTTCGTGGGTTTGTGTGTCATGATGTGCGTCGGGGCGATATAGGGGCCTCATCCTGGTAATTAGCTCCAGGCCTCAAAATGTCTTAATCCGGCCCTGGTCACGCCTATGATTGACTGTGACAAGATAAGTGTCCTTTGTGGACCACGTAGCCTGACGTAGTCATATTTCCACACACTGTACACAGAATGAATAACAGATCAGCGGATGTGTACTAAAGGAGTCTTGGTCAGTTTGCATCTAGCAGACAACCATGTCTGGTCCTGTACCTGAATCCAAATACAGAGAGATCCCCACCCTGCCACACAGTCATCTGTCCAACAGAAAGAGATTACCTTGTTTGAATCGAATGTCGGGCTCATGCACATCTGTCCCTAGACTTGGCTCAACCCATCCATCCTCATGGCCTAGGACCGTCACTCGCCGACTGCAGGTGTCTCGCTCTCTCAATCTCCCTCTGCTCCTCCCTTTCCTCACCCCCACCTCTGCATTATGGCAGGTGCCCCTCCCTCAGGTCTGTAAGAGACCAGCCGTCCAGCTGTAGGAACTTCCTGGTCCCAGTATCTCTTCCTCCGTCTTCCAGTTTTGTCTCGGTTGTTCTGTCTCTGCCACCATGTTCGTCGCACCTCCAGGCTACCAGCCTGGTTTACAACCCTGTAAGTACCCTGCTCCTGTGTGCGCTGCTAGTGTGATGTCTAACCGGACGGCTGGTCATAAACGTGTTTCTTAAGCTCTTTGGAAGTCCAGGAAATGTCTTACGCTCAGGGACACAATGGCCTCCATCGTCCACTTCAATAGTCATCTGCAGATAAGTAGAAGGTATTCGGTGCCGTTCATGGTTAACTGAAGGATGAATGTGTGTGTGTGTGTGTGTTTTACAGCGCATCCTGTACATGGGACCTATCTATGGAGGTCTTCGAGCTGGGATGTCTATCTACATCCAGGGTTCTATTCCTCAACACATCACCAGGTGAGAACACACACGTTTCAGGCGATGCACATGACCTGTGGGAAAATACGCACCAAAGTTTTGTTCTAGCTTATCCGTAAAACCTGGATGGGAAAATTGTACAACAGGTAAGATTAGAAAATACTGATACAATTCAACCTTGTGAAAGAGTGCATTCAAGTCGCTGAAGAGGTGTTAACAAAAGAGGGTTTGAGCCAGCGTGAGTCAGACGACCCTGAATTCATCCCTGAAGGGGGAAAGGGAGGGTTGAAGATTAACCCAAAACCCCTGAGATACAAACACCGCATTCAGTCAGGTATTTATGGAGTGCAGCATTGCCTTCCAATGGGGAATAATTAACTCTAGAAAATCCTCCTCTAGAAAAACCATTTGATCAGGAAGAGGCTCAAGTCTTAACCTTCTCTGTTTTATGCTGTCTCTCAGTTCAGTTTAATAAAGTTGAAAGGGCTTTTTTTGTATGAACAACAACCATTGCCAAAGCAACATTATGATTTGTTTATAGGTCTTCATAAGTCCCCCCCCCTCCTTTAAAGGACTTTATATGTCATTTTTCTTATAAAGAAAAGCAAATGCGTTCCTATACTGTCCTCTAACTTTTTTTTCTTATATGTCCAGGTAAAAATATATTTCTTCTGTATGGAAATAATGGAAGTTTAGCCGTTAGCCGGTGTCTCTCTTCTCTCTCTCTTTGTTCTTCAGGGGTCTGAAGGACATGGAACAAGACATCTCCTTCATCGAGAAGCGTTTTGCCTACGGCTTCCTCCAGAAGCTTCTCAAGTGGATGGACATCGCCCAGGAGTTCATTGCCCATCTCGGTACTGTTGTGAGCGGGAGGAGGGGGAAAAGAAATGTCACATAAACGTGCTCAGTTCCCTACTCCACCACCCCTGGTTGATTTGGTGGTCTCTGTCTCTGTGCCTGTCCTCAGAGGCTGTGGTTAGCAGTGGCAGGGTGGAGAAGTCCCCACATGAACAAGAGATCAAGTTCTTTGCCAAAGTGAGAGAGGAACAGCTGTTCTCATTACCCCACCTCTAATTATCAGACTGTAAAACAGCTTTGCAGACACCTGCATCATGAATTACGAACATCCTTGTCTGCCTCTGTCCCAGATTATTTTGCTGCTTGAGAACCAGTAATTCAAGAACCACTGCCTGTATTTCTTGTCCACGCCTGCTAAAATCCTGGGCAGTGGAGGCATCTCATCCAATAAAGAGAAAGAAAAGATTGCAAGGCCAGTTGCCAATCAGTCTTAACAAAGAGTTCCACTGAAGATAATCCCTTTTTTCTTCCCCTGACTTTCCTTCAGGTGTGCATAGTGTGAACGGTGTACTGTGAACCCTGAATCCAATATCTGGCTTGTGTCGGTATCTGTTTGCAACTCTCCTTCTAGCCCTCCACCCCTCCTCCCCCTCTCTGTAGAAACCTCCTTAATTTCCTCGACCTCCTTTTTTTGGCTTTGACCTCCTCCTTCCTTCTCCTCCATCCTTCCTGCCCTACATCGCCCCCCTCCCCTCCCCTCTTCTCTCCCCCCTCCCTCAGTATCTTCTGTAAATTGGCAGCTCTGGCGAGACACAGAGTTTCACTCTTTGGTAAGGAAACCTGCATGATGGTGTAACACTTCCACCCTCTGTCTCCGCTCTCTTTCCAACAACTCCATCTTCTGGTTTAATTTGAACCCCCTCCTCCTCCTTCCCTCCCCACCCTTCTTTTCTAACTCTCCTCTCCCTCCTCTAGCTTTGCTTCTGCTCTGCCTGGTTGTTCTAGCCGCTCCTCCTCTCGTCTGTGTAGCTCTGGGTGTCTGCCGGTCACTGAAAGTGCAGAGAAGCAGTATGTGTTTGTGTCAGTGCCGGGGGCCAGGGGCCCCTGCCTTTGCTGCCCCACGGTGTGTTGTGCCTGGCTGGCCAGAGGCAGCACTGTAGCCCCCTCACCAGCGTTCCTCCATCCACCACCATGCGTGTGTGACATCACAGCAGCGTGACATCACTCCCGCACGCTTTCGCCTGGGTTACGGACAGGCTTAGCCGGACGTCGCTGTTACTGGGGAAGCCAACAAGCGGATATTTTGTTGTTATGAATCCAAGTTGTTTTGTTTAGCGTTGTCAAGTGTTTTTTGTGACAGACTCGCGCGTGTGCGTTTTAGGTTTGGGGATGGTTGCTGTTGTCGGGGTGGTGGGTGGAGGAAGGGTCTTAGCATCAGTATTTTCGTTTCTGTGGTAACAAAGCGGCTCTGTTTTATCTTCAGGAATGGCGCTACTGCAGTGGTCAACTGTCTGCACATCCTGTCCCGGTCTCTCGATGCCAGGTAACACATTCACCCCTACAGGATGTCGTTAGTTGTAATTTTAGACCACTTTTTTTTCTCCACAGATGTAATAAGTCTTTCTCTCCATGCTGACGTCCTATTTCCTTCCTTCCTTGTTACATATATGTTCTATGTTTGCTCCTTTCTGCCAAAGTGAATTCTGTGTTTGTATGTCTTGCTATTAAATCTAGCGATTCAAATATATTCTGATTCTGATTGTATCTGTATCTCTCTGTCTCCAAGGACGGTGATGAAATCAGGCCCTGAGATTGTGAAGGCTAGACTGCGCCAGTTTTTTGAGAGGGCTGCGGGCGATATTGAGAAGATGGTGGAGAACCTCAAACTAGGCAAGGTGTCCAGCAGGAACCAGGTGAGGTCCTTCCTTCCTGTCATCTTCATCGGTAGCTTCTCCCTAGGCGGTACACTGAGGTGTGTGTGTGTGTGTGTGTGTGTGTGTGTGTGTGCGTGCAGGTGAAGGGCGTGTCCCAGAACATCAACTACACCCCCATCGCGTTGCTGCCGGTCCTCACCTCCCTGTTCGACCACATCGCCCAGCACCAGTTTGGAGATGATGTCTTCGCTCTCTCCAGTGGATAACTTGGAGATATCATGTTACCGCATCATGTGCAGTATTTAATTTCTGGGAACTGTGAAGACTACACATGCAGAGAAGTGTGTGGACATGCTTTCTCTCTCCGCTGGAGAAGAGGTCTCTGCATGTGTGTGTTTGTGGGGCTGGAGAAGCAGGGGTTGTCCAGTGTGAGGTGGTGATGGTGCTGTGTGTGTCCTGCAGACAGAGGCCGTCCCTGGGGGAGTGTCTGGCCCACCTGGCTGCAGCCATGCCTGTGGCCTACCTGGCCAAACAAATTTAACGCCTATTCCGTCTACCCAACCAAGACCCCCCGGGAAAGAGCCAGTGAGTCACAGTAACCGCAACCTCTCTCGCCCAACCCTCTCTTAATATCGATTTGTATTATATAACGTACATAATCCGTCTGTGTTGTAGTCCCTCTGTACAATGCCCACACTTTAAAAGTGCAGTTGAGTCTATGATCGTGTTCACTCTAATCTTCTCCTCTTCTTCCTCAGTTGTGGGTCTTCCAAACATGGTGGAAGAGCTGTGTACAGACATCCCAGAGCTGGAGGTTTTGATGAAGGAGATCGGGCACCTGGCAGAGTCTGGGGTCCGCTACACCGAGATGCCCCACGTTATCGAGATCACCCTGCCCATGCTGTGTAACCACTGGCCCCGCTGGTCGGAGAGGGGGTTGGAGAACTTCCCGGAGCTGGAGGGCCAGATCTGCACCAACGTCACCTCGGAACAGCTCAACCAGCTGCTGGGGAGCATCATGAAGATCGTGGTCAACAATCTGGGCATCGACAAGGCCTCCTGGATGAAGAGGCTGGCAGGTAAGTGTGTGTCTCAGTCCCACGTTAAGGTCAAGATCGTGGGTGTGGGTTTTACACTGTTTGCCAGTACTTCACCTCAGAACATTTTCTTTTATTACATGATAGACAATACATTGATTTTTATTTATTTTTAGACCTTTTTATGATATTTCGTTCACCCAGGTCAAGGACCTTGAGGAATGTAATCAATGACTTTGCCCCCCCCACCCCCCCCACCCCCCTCGTGTGTGTGTGTGTGTATGTGTCTGCTTGTGCCAGTCTTCGCCCAGCCCATCGTGAGCAGGGCAAAGCCAGAGATGCTCAAGTCCCACAACATGGAGAAGCTGAAGAAGAGAGCTGGGAAGGTGGTGGCTGAGGAGGACCACCTGCACCTGGAGGGAAAGACAGAGGTGGACAGCGAGGAGGGCACCATCAGGGACGAGACCTGTACGCCCTTTACCCTCTCCTCATCCGCTATGTGGACAATGACAGGTACTTGAGGGATAAATATGCCTGGTCTCTGGCGTACCCACACATTTACATTTATTCATTTAGCAGACGCTTTTATCCAAAGTGACTTACAAGAGAGAGCTTTTACAAAGAGCATCGGTCACTCAGCAACGTGATAGACCCTGAAAACAGTGAGCTTTTAGATCGTGAAACATACATCATGACAACCAATAAGTGCCAAGGAAAGAGCTATAAAAGCATAACACGATTGCGAACAATACAGTAAAGCAAGAAAACAACATACCCTACTATACCCACTAACACCTTCATACAAACTAAAATGGCACTCGGCTCTGCAGCCAGCCCAGACCAGTTGAGTCTGGAGTGCGACGCCTGCAGCGCCCGAGTCTCATCGCCCTCACTCTGGGTTTGACTGGTTTGCCTTCCTCCAGATGGTTCCTGATGGGCTCCTGCCCAAGGCTGTGCACACCTGCCCTGACTCAGTGTGCTGCTGATGTGTTGTGTTGATTTTTCATCTTTGGTGATGATGTTCCTCGGAAGGGGGTCGGGGTCCAGGAAATTAAGAGACTGGCTTTCAGATGGTGCATCATGGGAATTAGAGTCTTCATCATCTTCCGCTAAAACTCCATCACCTTTACTAGTATGTGCCTTATTTTGCCCCGTCTTTTGTAATTCAAATAGAATCACTAAGGCTGGATTGCACCAACAAGGTTTAATTTAATCTAAGATTAGCTCTAATCAGAGATTAGTAAAACAAGTTTTAAAATGAGTTAATCCAGGTTTAAAATTAAGCAGAGCTCAGTTGCACCATTTAAAATTAATCTAAGTTTAGCAAAACTCAGTTTAACTGCATTTAAATGCAGTTTAAACTGATTTAAATCAATAGGGATGATTGTGGATATCGAAATTCAAATTAATAATTAAATATGCAATTAAATATATAGGCTACATTATAAGCGTGCTGTCAGGACGACGGATTCATATTTTAAAAGGAGCGAGACTGTTTCAGCCGGCGATAAAACGTTACATTGTTGCTAGCAACAGATCGGCTGTTACAATGGCTCGGCAGAGAAGCTCAAACTTTTCCTCCTTTGAGAAAACTTGCTGACCGAATTCATGGAGCACTATGGGCAAGTCATTGAAGACAAGAAAACGGACAACAGCACGGTGAAAAATAAAGATACTTCTTGGCAGCAACTGGCTGACAGTTTTAATGGATCGACCGGTGTGAAAGATAAAAGAGACGTCACTCAGCTTAAAGCTTGCTGGAAAAATTTCAAAACAAAAGCCAAAAAAGATGCGGTGACTGTGAGACGAGAGATGTTCATCACAGGAGGAGGTCCTCCGCCAAAGAAAAATGATCAACTGGCGGAGAAAATCAATTCCCTCATCCTGCAGCAGATGGAGCCATTACAAAATCCGTACGACGACCACGGCATCCTGGACCAGCTAGCTTCAGACTCACCCGGGGAAGATGGTTAGTAACGCTTTACAGACATCAGCCAATAATCAGTTATTATTTGGCCTATCCAATTAATTTGTTCTCTCGCCATATATTTTGGTTTATGTTTTGATAGAGATCGTTTTAACACTGCAGCCAGTGCAGCAAGAGGAGCATCTGCAAGACAGTGCTGCTTCCTCTTCTTTATGGTCATCATCCTCCTTATCTGATTTGAACAGCTGCAGGAGAAACAAGCGACCCTACATGACACACCAGGACATTTTGGTTTTAGAGAAGGAGAAGATTGAAATGGCAATCGAAAATGCAATATTACAGAAGGAAGTATTAAAGCTGCAGAAGGAAGTGTTGCTGCTGAAAAAGAAGATGCTTACTGATAGTTTCATCCTTGATGCCACTTTTTAATCATAAAATGAGAATATTCTACAATGATTTAACATGTACCTCTATTGAAAAATGAATGGGAATTAAAAAAATATATAGCAATTTGCACTGAAATATTTAATAAATAATAAATACTGAATAAATAATATACAATTTCTATTTTTACTTTTCTTCAATGTGTATCTTCTCTATGCTTCACAGTTTGAAAAAGACACTTGTTGACAGGTCAAGATATTGCTTAAAGCAGTATTCAACCAGATATAGTTGTCAGTAATTCAATTATTATGTGGAAACAGACTTATCACCACAATGTCAGCAATTATTTACAAAAAGATGTATTAATATAATTATTCAGAAAAGTGGTTCTGTATTAGAGTTTGCCTCACAGCATTCCCACTTGGATTGGCATTGTGCTCCTGGTCGTCCTCTCTGTCTTCATGTAGGTCCTCCTCGGCTTCAAAGTGTAGTTCATCTCCACGCCTTTTTCCAAAGTTGTAGAGAACTGCAACTGCGACAATGACGGTCAAGGTGGTGTCCAGCTTTGTGCGCAGTCCATCTTTAATGCAGGGAAACCTTCTTTTCCATGCTCCAAAGAGTCGTTCTATCACTCCTCTGGCTGCAATGTGACAGGAGTTGTACCTTCTCTCTGTTTGAGGGTTCAGAAGTGGAGTCATCAAGTATGAGCGGCATGGATAACCATTATCCCCAAGGAGATGGCCCTCATAAGCTTGATTCTCAAGGATGGCACAAAGTTGACTGTTGTCAAAGATCCTGCTGTCATGAGTGGATCCTGGCCAACGTGCTACAATGTTGGTTATTTCAGATTTTTGATCACACACCACTTGAACATTGATGGAGCAGTATCCCTTACGGTTGCGGAAAAGCTCTCCATTAACACCACCAGGATTCTGTATCGGGATATGTGTGCAATCAATAGCACCCAGCACCCCTGGAAATCCAGCTCGCCTGTAGAAGCCAGCAGCTGTTTCCACTCTTGGAGAGAATCGGATGTACTGGTTCTTCAGTGATGCAATGGACCGAGACACTGCTGATAATACGGCAAACTGTTAAATTGTGTAGACCAAACGGGTCTCCATCCACCCTCTGGAAACAGCCAGTAGCGTAGAACCTCAGGGCAACCAGGAGTTGTAGCATTGGTGGTACAGCTGCATTTCTGTCACTGCCATGTTTGACAGTTGGTCCAGTCTTCCTGTTCAGCTCCAAAACTGTTTCCTTGGTAAACCGGTATCTCAGCAAAAATTCCTCTTCATTATAAAAATCAAGAGGATTGAGCCTGTCTCTCAGTTTTCTTCGAGGAACTTCATTATTTTGCTCTATCCACCTCAAAAATGCAGCCATTGTTAAAGTTCAACCTACCCAACTGGCAGTTTAAAATAAATTCTCGATCACATTTTAAATTGGAGTTTAAAGTTCTGGTGCAACGTAATTTAATTTAAACTTGGTTTAGAGTAAAAATTAAACAGACGTTTAAAGAGAGGTTTAAATTTAATCTGTCTTCATTTTAAACTAGGTTTAAAGTTTGGTGCAACAGAATTTAAACTTAAACCATGATTTAATCTGATTTGAAAGTTAAACCTTGTCGGTGCAATCCAGCCTAAGAGGAGTCAGAATGTCAGGTGGGGTTTAACATCATCATGTTTATTGGCTGTCCTACCTTACTAAATGTTACAAAAGTTAGTGAAACAGACCCCTGCTGTGGGGTGGTCATTACTGGAAGAACTTCTGTTATCTGAACACTGCAGCACCTCACTCGGATATCTGTCTAGACAAGACACACACACACCCTGCTGAAAAGAAATGCACACACACACACACACACCCTGCTGAGAAGAAATGCACCCACTCACACACACACCCTGCTGAGAAGAAATGCACCCACACACACACACAACTGCACAAAGCACACCAATTGAGGAAGGTTCAGCACCAGCTACAAACAATTGCACGGACAAACACACACTGCACACACACAGACATACACATGCACACACACACATACAGCGCAGTCATTGGGTAAGGTGCTGAGAGGCCAGACAACAGTCAGTAATGAAGTGTGGCCAGGCCAGGGACTGGAGGGTGAGACCCCTGTAGCACTGTGCTGCTCCTGGGGTGCTGTGCTGGGCGTGAGCTCCTCCTCACCAGCCCACTAACAGACAGCATCGTGTGACGCTCTCCCCAAGCACGATCCGTGCTAACACAGAAGCACCAGCTGCACTTTGGAGACGAGAATGTGACTTGAAAATGGAGTTGGTTTTGTTGTTGTGTTTTAAATCATCTTCTGACTTCCCGCATGTTTTTCCCTCTCGGCCTAACTTCTTTCCCGACACCACCTATTTTTACTACATTCATACAGTAGCTCACTTTGTAGTATCACTATTTTCATGACAGCCCCATCATTGACTAATTTAAGACTACATTCTGCTGTTTACAGACGTAGTCAAAATATATTAAATATATTACATTTGCAACAGGTAAGGCCCAGAAAAAGAACCCTTTTAACGAGACTCCGCCCATTCGGATCCAAGTTGCAGTAACATCAGTTTGGATGTTAGACACTCTCTGGAATGGTACAATCTGACCCGACCTTCTGTCTCTAGGCTGGGGGCTCGGATGTGGAGCGTACCAAGAAGAAGCGCAGGGAAGACCGCTACTCGGTGCAGACCTCTGTCATCGTGGCAGCCTTGAAGAAGCTCCTGCCCATCGGCCACAACATGTGCTCCCCTGCTGATCAGGAACTGATCAACCTAGCCAAGATACTCTCTGGTACAAATCTGCAGATCTCCTTCCAACCCATGTTAGCGTTGGGCAGCCAGACGTAATTGATCTAAAACTTCCCAGCTCTGACATTGGGGGGTCATTTTGGGTTTTCACATCATTAGATTTAGTCGTTAGACTAAGTCGTTAGATTTCTCTCTCTCTCTCTCTCTCTCTCTCTCTCTCTCTCTCTCTCTCTCTCTCTCTCTCTCTCTCTTTCTCTCTCTATCTCTCTCGCTTCATCCATCCATCCATCCATAGCTTCCTCTCGCCTGCCTGTCAGTGTCGGTGCAGTTTGTGCAGCTGAGTGACTGTGCCTTGGGGACCCTTTAGGTGGAGGACCCGTCCATGCGCTGGCAGATGGAGCCAGCGTACAAGGAGGCCCTGTACAAGGAGACTTCTGGGAAGGCAGAGGACGCAGAAGCCCCACAGAAGGTGGTGAAGAGGGTCCAGGAAGTCTCAGCTGTCCTGTACCACACCGAGGTGGTGAGTAGAAACACACACACACACACCATGAACCATGGCAGCATCAAGACCTGGAACAATACAGCCTCCCACCACCTCTTTTTTCAGCGGGGAGAGGTCGTTTTCCAAATTAGGTATTATTAAGCATAGACTGAGGAAGTCAATGTGCGAGGACAGACTGAACAATTTGACTTTAATATGTCAATAAAGCATGACATACTGAGCAAGAGAAAAATAAAGAGAAAGAGCAGAAAACGGGCCTTTTAATATCACTGATGTGATGATGGTGATTGGTGAGTCACATTGACGGCTGCCACAGTTTTAACACGGTAATTGTGAATCCCAATATTCCATGTCCTCAACGGAGAGCTCAGACAGACACACGACACGCCACTTATCCCACGCGTCCATCATACATCCAGCTGGAGACGACCCGTCAGGACAGTTGGGTTCCCCCGAACCCCGAGGTCTCTTCGTAAAGAGCCTCTCACAACCTGGATGAAGGAGAAACCACTAAAAGACCAGGTGAGATGCCAAACCAGGCACTAACTTCACATCTGAGCGTTGTTTGAAAGGGCAGATAAGGGTTGACAGTGAGTGAGTTGATAAAAAGGTGTTTAAACTTGTATTCCTTTGGTGCTTCCTTTGTTTCTATAGAACGAGAAGATTCTCTCTCAGAGGCTGACTAAATCCCCCTGCGCTCTGGTCGCCAGCCAGTACGGCTAGTCAGGAAACATGGTGAGGATCACGAAGGCCCAGGCCTACCAGACAGGGAAGGACATCTCCACAAAGTGAGGGGCAACCACTTTCTTTTGCTGCTATTGGACTAGTCTTAGTTTTTCCTTTTTGTGCTCAGGGGTTAACAGCCTAATCTAGTATTGTGCTCCCT
Organism: Neosalanx taihuensis; assembly: GCA_030340665.1. Lineage (NCBI taxonomy): Eukaryota > Metazoa > Chordata > Actinopteri > Osmeriformes > Salangidae > Neosalanx > Neosalanx taihuensis. The sequence continues at coordinate 6,461,242 of CM059290.1, forward strand.
TTCTTCCAGTTATTATGCCACCCAGAAGAAAACATTAGAAATCAACCCCAAGCACCCTCTCATCAAGCAGATGCTGAAGCGCGTTACTGTAAGCATGTCATTACACAGTGGCAGCATGCTTTTTCCTGTTGAAAAGCAGCTAGGCTGGAGACGTCCGGTGTCATGGCGGAGTGAAGACGTCCCTCACAAGCTCTCCTCGCATATTACATAATTTATCGGATTAAAGCCCTATTTTCTCTGCTAAAGTCACGTAGTTTTTCCCCTCACCACCCTTTGTCACTTTTCTGATACCTTCTAGCCGGTTAACATGTCGAACAAACCCAGCAGAGGTAAAAACGCAAAGTCTGAGCAGTCCCTGCTAGCAAATGCCTTCGCTAGCAAACCAACTACGCCGACTCCCATGCCGACTTCGAGCAATGCTACTAGCAAACCAGCCAGTAATGCTGTTGGCAAATCAACGGTGAGCAATGACAACGTGGAGCTATCGCACGGGGCTCTGAAAGAACTGCGAGAGGCCATCAAAGCTGATGTAGCCCCTATGAAGGACGAAATTTTATCAGAGCTACGTTCTTCTATTTCAACCCTCCAAGCTACCGTTTCTGTGCACACCATTAAAATATCCGACATTGAATCCGCTGTTTTGCAGGATGAGAACTCCAAGCTGTACGCTAAATTAGACTCCCTGGAAAACTTCTCCAGGAGGAATAATATAAGAGTTACTGGTTTGGAGGAGAAAGTCGAAGGAAACCACCCAACTGCTTTTATGGAAGAGTTCCTGATCGAGATTTTTGGAGAGGACAGTTTCCAGTGTTGGGCAAGCTTCTTGGAAAATGTAGTGAGCTAAGCTACCAGTTACTCTGCATGAAATTAAGCTTCACTACACCGAAGCTACCCCCCAGAGAAATGTAGCAAGCTAAGCTACAGCAACATGGCATAATCAGAATCAGAATCAGAATGGGGGTTTATTCGCTATGCAAGATAAACAAACATAGAATTTACTTTGGCAGGAATGAGCAAACATAGAACATAAATGTGGCCTACTAATAAAATGAAAATGAATACCATGTAAGATACACTGCAGATATGATACATATAGACAAGTAATACAAATGTTACAAATAATACAATAATAATACAAATGATGCGAGTGGTGCAATGATACAGGTAACATGGAATGCAAATGTTACAAATAATACAAATGATGCGAGTAGTGCAAATGATACAGGTAACATGGAATTGCAAAAAAAAAAAACATGGGTACAGAGTGGAATGGGTATATATATATGGTACGTTGGGGGGGGGGGTATATATATGTAGTTTAACTACATCAAAGCTATTTTTTTATTATTATATATAACTTCATTCCAAAGCAAAGCTATCTCAGTGATCAATAAAACTGTCAATCAGACAAATAAGCAGGCAAAAATGTTACATTCAATTGTTTTATTAAACAATTATTAACCTGTGCTCTCACTGCTCCAAAACCAGAAGACAAAACGTGCTCCACTTAGTAACAAAAAGCAGAAAGACCTGCTCTAAACTGCTCTATTATGTTTATTTTGAACTATGCCATTAAAGACAATGTGCAACTAACTCAACGTCCTCCTCACCCTCTGCCATCTTTCCACCAAGTAACGTAACTCACTCAAGCAAACTAGCTTGTCTGTATTCCCCTGCATCAGAGACGTAGCCAGCCCAAGGATTGGTCCGTAATGTCACAGTCATACGGAAGTGCTTCTGTCGGCTCCACCTACATGGCCTCGTATGGCGGTAGCGTCACTGACTCCTCCTTTTATTTCAGACAGCAGCAGAAAGCTCCGCTGCGCTGAGTTTCAGAGATGTTTATAAAAATGTAGCTTATGTGGACGCTACCGCACTACTTGGTTAATAAAAGAGCTAAGCTACTGAAAAGCTATTTGATTCAGAAAACAGCGACGCTACCACCACGCTACTGAGAAATGTAGTTAAACTAGTAACGCCGCTACTTGTAGTGACGTTACTGCCCAACACTGACAGTTTCACTCTCCCGCCTATGGTTGACCGTGCCCACCGTACTCTGAGACCGCCGCAGCCGTCTGGTTCTCCGCGTGCGATGGTTGTCCGGATGCACTACTACCAGACGAAGGAGCAGATTCTTCGGATGTCTTACGAGAGAGGCCAGCTGACCTACCAAGGAGCAAAGATCAGCTTTTACCCCGCCCTCAGTGCTGATTTACTACGCCGGAGAGCCGCTTTCCTTCCAGTCAAAAAGCTGCTGAAAGAGGCAGGAGTGAAATACTCCTTACTACACCCTGCAAGGCTCCGGTTCGTTTTCGACGGGAAGAAGCAGGAATTCGCCGACCCCTCCGAGGCGGCTGCTTTTGCCAAGTCCACTATTACTACGTTGGGCGCGGCGAGAAACAACAGAGAGTCTGCCGCCCATTGATCGATTGCGAGGCTCCCATTCTTGATACTGATGTTTATTAATTTATACACCATAGAACTTAAAGTTAAGAAAGACAAATAAAAAACAACATCAGGTATAATCGGGAAATCATATGTTTAGCACTAGCTGATACATATAAAGAAATCATAGAAACAATACTGACCACTTTAGCCTGCTTCTCTATCAATAGCGGAGCTTTTCCTCGCAGGTCAATCTTGATCAAAATAAACTTACTTCCACAAACACTCTTCAACTTAAATACTGTTTTACAATCAAAACCATCAAACATGGAGAGAACTAAACAGAAAATCGAACTAGCAAGTGATGTTACTTGTGTGAAGTGTGCGTCTCAGTCCTTGTCATGTGAAACGGGTATATAAAACATAAACAGGTATCACTTCCGTAATCGTCCTCCAAAATACAAGCATGCATTCCAACACAAAACATATTGGCTGCAATTACAGGGAGTGATGGTATGTGGGACTTCAACCTCATGTTGTAATTGACTGTGATCTTCCTACCCAATCTAATCTGTGGTTATAACGCTTCTAGTTTACTTCAACGTTAGTCCGGGGCTATTAGTCTGAATATCACACGTTGCCAATGTTTACATTTTGTGTGATGCTATGTTTGAATGAATGAATGAATACGTTTATTTGGTTGTCCATACAAATACCATTATACAAATACATATATATACATACACATATATACAGACTTAACATATATTAATTTTTGTATATTTACATATATACATACATAAATTACTTTTGTTAATGTATGGTTGCAACCAAAAAGGAATGGGCTGAAGCAGCTTGCTTATATAAGCCCATCCTGACATACTACATAAATCAATACTCAAAACAACAACATAAAGATATGCATTATTATTCATTATCGTCCCAAAAGCATAAATATTTTCCGTCGTTCATGGTCCTGTAGTTTATAATAGCAATTTGTAAGTGTTAATAATTTCATGTTTTAAAGTTTTTTTGAATTTTGACAGAGTATGTATTAACTTAAATTCATCACTGAGATCATTCCAGAGTTTGATTCCTAAAACAGACACACATCTTTGCCTAGGATTGATTCTTACCTTTTTTATTTCAAACTGGAGTAAACCTCGGAGGTTATAGTAGGTGTTTCTTAATTTGAAGAAGGACTGAATCCCTATGGGAAGGTCATTTCTCACAGCACGAAACAAAATTTCAAATATTTTTAACTTAACTATGTCCGTAAACCTTAATATATTTGATTTTATAAAAAGTTTACTGGTGGGGTCACGAAATCCAGCTTTATTAATTATTCTTATTGCCCTTTTTTGAAGTTTAATTGTGTGCGTGCTGCAAGGCGCACACTATGTTATTACTAGCGTTTATTATTATTCTTACGCCGTTTTTTGGCTCAAAACATCTCCCAGAGTTTTTGACGCATATACACAAAAGTTATATCAAAACGTGCGGCTCGGCCCCGACATGTGTGCTATGATTTATCTAAGACTTTTGGCGAACAATTTTGCCCCAAAATTGCCAAAAACCACACCAAAAAAATGAATAGGTGTCAATGGAGAGAATGTTTGAGAGGTAGAGTGGTGATGTCATCGCTAGAGTGTGGAGAAGAGAGAGAATTGTGTACAAAAAATAAAACGTATTTGACTACCATGGCCTCAAATGCACCACTACAGACACAATTTATACATAGAAACGTAGGAAAATGTGTCCTCTAGCTCACACTTGCTTTACTTTATCTGTCAGATTTATTGTTTTAGCTTGACATGCGAAGATTCGGCCGCAGCACCCATGAACAGCCTCATAGACTCCTATGTTAAGAGAGGCGGGGCTGTAACTGAAAAGATAGAAAACGAACACTTTTTAGAATTGCTCCCAAGAGCACATTTCTTCACTTGTCAACACAAAATGCCTATGTAGACGTTCAGGAAGGGCTCAGCCTGCTTCACGTTAACCTGGTTTTATGATTGGAAACACGGTTTGGCCAGAAATCCTTCCTGTTCGAGGGGTGCTGTAAGCCTTTTCTCTCTGTCCAACTGCTATGACCGTTGCAACAGTTGCGAAGTTCGTTACTTAGCAACGTGCTTGAAAGAGGAGAGACGGTGGCCACGAATGCGAACAGTAATTAATTTCACATTTAATAACTTTAATTGGAGGATATTTACTGGAGGAATCAAATTGGTTCTTTTTGTTTCGGGTGTATTTATAAACTGTACTCCAACTCAACTCTTCCTCTCTGGCTCTAAGTCTCTAAGGTAAGCAAACATCTTTTTCAACTCTTTCGCTAGCATCCTATCAAAAATGTCGGTTTTTGACTTCTTTAACATTTGGGCTCATAGGTTTTCATGTACTTACCAGTCAGGATTTACAACTGACATTCCAACTAGCTGTAAAGATATGCTGTTTGCTAACATTAGCGACCAATGCTGAAATTAGCGCTTAAGCTAATTGCTAGTGCATCAGCATATATTTTGCTAGCATGCTATCTGAGATGTGGGTTTTTGACTTCTTTAACATTTGGGCTTATATGTAATCATGTGCTTATCAGTCAGGACGGTGGTGGAGGGTTGTAAGGAGGGTAGTGGGGGGGGGTTATTTGTGTGCATTTTGACCGTTTATGGTCGTTTTCGGAGGGGGGGGGGGCGATCGGCGTTCGCGGGGGGCGGGGGGCGGGGGGGCTCGTGCGGGGGGGTTTGAGGGCAGGGTTCATGTGGTGGGGTCCATAGGAATCTAACAAGATATTGGGGAGGTGTGTGGGAGGTCGGGATCGGCAGTTAATGGAGTTGCCGCTCCATAGAGAAACAGTGGGGATTAAATACAGGTCTTTTAGGAATTGCTATTTAAATTGTTGGGGGGGCTTGCTGTAAAACATTCATAATCGTCTGGATACTGGTTGACCTTGCAAACTATTGGCTAGTGTTGTATGGGGAGTCCTGTAGTTTATAGATGATTGAACCTGTGTGTCAGCTACTAAGTGATTCATTGCACTGAATGGTTTGATTGACAGTTCATCATTAAGTCATTAATGTACAGACTGCCTGTGTGTATGCACATATATGTATCTATATATATATGTGTGTGTGTATGTGCGTGTGTGTATGTGTATGTGCGTGTGTGTTTTTCTCAATTAATGTTGGATAAAAAGCACTGTTTTTGTTAGTGTGATATCAGAACTGTGTGACCTAGTGCTAGCTTATTGCTGAATCCTGATTTGTTACATGTTTGATTGCATGTGGATTGATTTGACATTTAACACAGCTGTATAACTTTATAATGTTATCTGATATTTATAATGCGGTATCATTTTGATAAAAGGTGTATTTCTAATACCAAAGTCATAGCCATTGATGGCCTAATTCTGGCATTGGATGTATTTGGGTCATTTTACACTCTAAGTTTTTGAAAGCATTTATCACTATTATCAAATTAGAACCAAACTATTACTATGCTACTGAACTGTAATGTAAAGTGCTACCTGACACAGAGTGACCAATTGTTTACTGCTTGCTTACTACTTAAACTTAAACTGTGGCAGTGTGCTCAAGTGGAGCTGTCTTTAATCCTGCTGAAATTAGTGTTTACGCTACTACTAGTGCATCAGCATATGAACACCTGTTGAAAGCTTGATCAGTCACATACCTAAGCAATGGTAGAAGTCATATTGTGAAAATTACTCAACAGTGTCAGTGATGTATGGGGGAGAGTCCCGGGCCAGAGTCACGCACACTCAAAATTTCTTTAGGAATTTTTTTCTAGTTGACCATCAGATTTGTTGGAAACCACATATACAGTACATCAAGAGTAAAATATCTAAAACAGTTGGTATACTTTATAAAACAAAACCGTTTTTAAATAAGAAATGTCTGCATATATTATATTCATCACTTGTGCATCCTTATCTATTTTATTGCTCAGAAATCTGGGGAAATGCCTGTAAAACATACTTAGATGCAATAACTAGAAAAAAATTCCTAAAGAAATTTTGAGTGTGCGTGACTCTGGCCCTCAACTTCCCTCACTGGACAATAATAATCATAAAGTGCCATAAATGTGTCAAGAAATGCATTATAAGAATCATTTACATCTTCAACATAGACCTTGTTCCAGTCATGATTACTAAATTCGGCTTTAAGAGCCTCAATTGCCTCTGGCTGTCTCATTCTCTGTAATTTATGTGCAACTGATTTTTTTGTCTTTAACTTCACGTCAAACATCACAAAAACCGGCAGATGATCACTTATATCTGACAATAATAATCCACTATTAACCTTTCTATCTATTATATTAACAAAAATATTATCAATCAAAGTAGCGCTATCTTTAGTTATTCTACTAGGTTTTGATATTAAAGGATACAAACCCAAACTAAACATACTATCTACAAAATCTGCTGTTTTTGTGTGTTCACATGATTTCAACAAATCAATATTAAAATCCCCGCATACCAAAAGGCCCTTACTTTTTTGTTTGGAATATAACTCAGAGATTTTCTTATTAAATTCATAAATGCATGATCCTGGAGTCCTGTATATACAGCTAATTATTGTACTTCCTTTTAGTACTTCATTCTCAATTTCAACAGTAACACACTCAAACAATTCATCAACAGACATGGTCATTTCTTCAATTATATTACATTTGATACCACTTTTTATAAAGAGGGCAACCCCTCCTCCCTTTTTATTTTCCCTATTTTGATTAAAACGCTCATATCCTTCTAATTCATTGTCCAGCTCTTTATCGTCACATAACCAAGTCTCTGAAACTGCTACTACACTGAATTTGAACATGAAGTTCTTTAAGTAATCCTTCATTTTGGGCATGTTTTTGTAGAGGCTCCTGCTGTTAAAGCGGATCATGGATAACTGTTCAGTTGATGCTTTAATGTCATCTTCGGAGTAATATCGACAGTCCAAATGTAAATTCTCTGAGAAATATCCATTGGGATCAATGCTAGTTTCTAAGTCATATGACTTGAACTCCTGGCATTCAAAAGGCTTGAAGTCTGTTAGGTCATTTTTCCAAGCCATCTTTTAGTCTTATTTAAATTATCCAGATCTTCATATGATCTTCCAGATCTTCCTCGTATATAGTTTAATTTGTTTATTTTTCTTTGGCCCATACATGTTCTAATGTCTCCCAAGTGTCCCAAGTCCATTATGTCCCAAGTTGTGTCCCTCTTCCTTTGAGTCTTTTGTCCTCAGTCTCCCAAATGACCATATCCACTGTATCCCAAGTCTTTTTTTGTCCCAAGTCCACAGTGTCCACATTGCTCTCTCTTGTTCTCTTTTTTTTGGATATAATGTCCAAGAAAAGTAAATGAAAGTTCCATTTCAATTTCATAACAGCATTGTTTATAATCCAAAAGCAATGTAACTTTGTATTACGGTACTCATTAGAGCACTCAAAAAACAATTGTAGAGGGATTAACATTATCTGAACTGGTCAAGGTCTTTATGTTCCCTTACCAGTATAACTTTTGCTTGCTCCGAGGTGGCTCCATTGAGTTGTATGAAGATTTTACAATTTCTTGTCCACGTAGCTTTGATTTTGTTGTTTTTCCTCAGGATGCGAGCTTCTCTAGCGATGTCAGCCGTTTTCTTGGTTAGATGTTCATTCATGTACACGTCCGTTCCTTTCAACTTTTTTCCTTGACAAAGTAGCTCTGTTTTGCGCTTTCTGTTCACGAGACGCAGAATGATTGCAGGTTTTGTTTTATCCTTTTGCGGTAGAGTGTGGCACACTGAGATGTCACTTGCGTCCAGACTGATGTGCTTTTCTTTCATAAACTTTAGGACTTGCCCTTCCAGCGTTAGCAAATCCTCCGTCTCCGCGTCCTCCCCGACATTCCTTCCCATCGCTGCAGCTCTGGCGTAGGAGCGAGGTTTGACGTTTAGACCGGTAATGATAACATTCTCCATTCTTGTGTACTGTTCCAGACTGTCGACTCTTTTTTCCAACTCAAGGATAGTTTTGTCTTTTTCCCTGATAGCTTCTTTCAGCAACTTAACTTCATCGACGAGTTCTGTTAGTTTACTCAGCTGTTGAGATACTCTGGCCATATCCCCTGACATAAAGTTCAGCGACTTACGAATCTCCTCTATGTCGTTCTCCATCTTTAAGTTTTTCTTCGGGGGCATCGCCAACAGTTTCTTTAGTTTTAAGTAGTTTTCTTTGTGTATTTACACAGCATTCCTTACTTTAGTCAGCTAATTTGTCAGCTAGTTTTACCGTAGCTCACAGGGCGCCGCCATCTTGGCATCTTGGCCTTTTACTTGTCTAAGGATGAACAAACACCCAACTGAGGCGCGATGCTGCGCGGTTCCAGGTGAAAATTCAGCGTGCTCCTGCTCCCCTGCTATGAATAGCCTTACTTCTTTTTCTTTTAATGTACTAGTTTGGTGGATGCTGCCCGGGCGGGTCACGTCAGACAATAAGTTTGAAAGGGAAAATAGTGGACATGGCGGATGCATGCATGCATGCATGAATTGTGTACTAAATGACAATATTGAGTGGTTTTAAGTTTATTTACCCTCTGTCTAGTGAGGAGAGTTAAGGTGTAAGCACTGTTGAGCTAAGATACACCTCTTGTGCAAGTATCTGGCCAAGACTCTCGCTAGGCGGCTCGAGAACGTTCTTCCAGATTTGGTGCTGTCAGACCAAACCGGATTTATTCGTAACAGACACTCTTTTTCTATTATTCGGAGGCTTTTTGATATAATTTACACTTCCACCCGGTCTGATGTCCCCGAATGTGTAATAAGCTTAGATGCAGAGAAAGTTTTTGACCGGGTGGAGTGGGAATATTTATTTATGGCAATGAGGAAGTTTGGCTTCTCCCTTAGCTTCTGTTAATACGAATAATCTACAATCAAAATATTTCCCACTACATAGAGGCACGAGACAGGGTTTCCCACTGAGCCCTCTTTTATTTGCCTTGGCAATAGAACCCCATGCTGCTTCCCTACGTCAGTGCCAGGCAATTGAGGGGATTACCCGAGGGAATACTAGGCACAAACTCTCTCTTTACGCTGATGATCTTCTTCTGTATATTGCTGACCCAATCTCATCATTTCCGCAGGTTCTGTCAACATTAGAACAATTTGGAAAGTTTTCAGGTTACAAATTGAATTTACAAAAAAGCGAATTCTATCCCATTAATTCAACAGCTCTAAGTATACCTTCGGCTGTTTTACCATTCAAAAGAACGCCCTCTCATTTTACATACCTTGGGGTAGTGGTACCACGCTCCTTCCATAAGCTATATAAACTAAATTTTACACCATTACTCGACTCGAATAAAGATGAACATCCTCCCCAGGTTTCTTTACTTATTTCAATGTATTCCGAAGAAACATTTTTTGACACTGGATCAAGTCTTACATGCTTTTTTATGGGATGGTAAGATCCCTCGTATTCGTAAATCTTTTTTACAAAGACCGAAAAAATTGGGAGGGATGGCAGTGCCTGATTTCCTTTATTATTACTGGGCCAGCAATATACAGAAGGTTATGATATGGGCTAAGTGCAGTTCTGGTGTGGAAGCTCCTGCTTGGGTTGAATTTGGAATCTTTTAAATCGCATCTCCACTCGCTGATAACGGCTCCTCTACCTCTTAATTCTGGCTCCTTTGAAAACCCCGTTGTTGCTCATACCATAAAGATCTGGATTCAATTTCGGAAACATTTTGGATTGCAAAGCGCTTCACTACAGGCTCCTATCCTTTCAAACCATCTTTTCACCCCCTCCATGTCAGATCTGGCTTTTCGGGCCTGGCATGGCAATGGAATTAGGCTAGTTCAAGACTTTTATCTAAATAAGATTTTTCTTTCCTTTTAGGCAACTTTCAGAGAAGTACTCATTGCCCCATTCCCATATGTTTCGGTATATGCAGATTAGACACTTTGTACAAAGCGGCTATCATCCCTTCCCTGCTCAACCACCAAGCACACCTATTGACATCCTTTTAGCAGCGGACACTGATCTCAAGGGTTCCATCTCCTGGATTTATGGGGTAATTGATGCTATCGATCCTCAAACTCTAACGAATTTAAAATTGACTTGGGAACATGATTTAGGTCTGTCATTTGAAGATGATCAGTGGGATTTAATCCTTGGGCGAGTGCACTCCTCATCTCCCTGTGCCAGGCACGGTTTAATTCAGTTTAAGATACTTCATCATCTTCACCTCACTAAAGAGAAACTAGCAAAGATATATCCAAACACCGATCCCACGTGTGAGAGATGTAAATCTTCTACCGCCACCTGGTTACATATGTTCTGGTCATGCCAGCGGCTTCAGACATTTTGGGAAAAGATTTTTGGCTCTCTCAGCAACATTTACAGTATTGAAATTAGTCCTCAGCCCATCATTGCTCTTTTTGGGGTGATGCCCAGAGATACAATATGGCCGGCTGGGTTGCGCGATGTGGTCGCATTTACAACTTTGCTAGCCCGCCGCCTTATACTTCTGGAAGAGACCAGTCCCACCATCTCATACTAGATGGCTAAAAGAGATCATGTTCTATTTAAAGCTTGAAAAGATCAAATTCACATTGAGGGGAGCTGCAAATAAATTTGAAAAAGTATGGATGCCTTTTCTCTCGTATTTTAACAACCAAATTACAGACTGGGTGGATTCGTAGTGTGTAGTGTATCGAGTACTGTCTTGAGTGTTTATCCCTTGTCAGAAAGAGTGTAAGAGTTTTTATTTTTTTATTACAGTATTTTAGTACTGACTGTATAATTACTTCTGTATTCCTGTGCTATTTCAACTAATACTATTGTACTTTATTTTTATTATTATGATATATATATATATATTTTGTTTAATGTTATTCATATGCATTTAATTGTACATCAAGAGGGGGGTGGGTCGGCAAGATATAGATATATATTCAATGTTTATTCTGTAATTGTTTTTTTATAATGTAAAAACTCAATGAAAAAATATATATTAAAAAAAAAGAAAGTACGTACTCAAGTTTGGGTCGTTTAGGTTGCTTTACAATGAGGGCAGTTTGTAGCCATTGGGGTCAGGCAGATCAAATCCACTCTTTGGTTGGACAAGCTGCGTGCACATGTAAATAAAATAAATAGCTCAATCATGCTACATACACTCAACAAAAATATAAACGCAACACTTTTGTTTTTGCTCCCATTTGTCATGAGATGGACTCAAAGATCTAAAATTCATTCCAGATACACAATATTACCATTTCTCTCAAACATTGTTCACAAATCTGTCTAAATGTGTGATAGTGAGCACTTTTGCTTTGCTGAGATAATCCATCCCACCTCACAGGTGTGCCACATCAAGATGCTCATCAGACACCATGATTAGTGCATAGGTGTACCTTAGACTGTCCACAATAAAAGGCCACTCTGAAATGTGCAGTTTTGTCTCACAGCAAAATGCCACAGGTGGCGCAAGCATTGAGGGAGCGTGCAATTGGCATGCTGACAGCAGGAATGTCAACCAGATCTGTTGCTCGGGCATTGAATGTTCATTTCTCCACCATAAGCCGTCTCCAAAGGCGTTTCAGAGAATATGGCAGTACATCCATCCAATTGATTTAAAACTTCCCAGCTCTGACCTGGGGGGGTAATTTTGGGTCGTCACGTCATCATGTGTGACTGCTGTCCCCCCCCCCCCCCCCCCCCCCCCCACCACGTTCTCTTGCAGAAAGACACAGACGAGGAGGTGAGGGAGTTCCTGCGGAACAACCTTCACCTGCAGGGCAAGGTTAGATTTCTCTCCCTCTCTCTCTCTCTCTCTCTCTCGCTCCATCCATCCATCCATAGCTTCCTCTCCCCTGCCTGTCAGTGTGGGTGCAATTTGTGCAGCTGAGTGACTGTGCCTTGGGGAAGGCAGAGGACGCAGAAGCCCCACAGAAGGTGGTGAAGATGGTCCAGGAAGTCTCAGCTGTCCTGTACCACACCGAGGTGGTGAGTAGAAACACACACACACACACACACCATGAACCATGGCAGCATCAAGACCTGGAACAATACAGCCTCCCACCACCTCTTTTTTCAGCGGGGAGAGGTCGTTTTCCAAAATAGGAATTATTAAGCATAGACTGAGGAAGTCAATGTGCGAGGACAGACTGAACAATTTGACTTTAATATGTCAATAAAGCATGACATACTGAGCAAGAGAAAAATAAAGAGAAAGAGCAGAAAACGGGCCTTTTAATATCACTGATGTGATGATGGTGATTGGTGACGGCTGCCACAGTTTTAATAATTTGTCAATATCCCAGGGCAACCCTAATCCGGTCAGCAGAAACCCGGTAATTGTGAATCCCAATATTCCACGTCCTCAACGGAGAGCTCAGACAGACACACGACACGCCACTTATCCCACGCGTCCATCATATATCCAGCTGGAGACAACCCGTCAGGACAGTTGGGTTCCCCCGAACCCCGAGGTCTCTTCGTAAAGAGCCTCTCACAACCTGGATGAAGGTCCTTCATTAAAGGAGAAACCACTAAAAGACAAGGTGAGATGCCAAACCAGGCACTAACTTCACATCTGAGCGTTGTTTGAAAGGGCAGATAAGGGTTGACAGTGAGTGAGTTGATAAAAAGGTGTTTAAACTTGTATTCCTTTGGTGCTTCCTTTGTTTCTATAGAACGAGAAGATTCTCTCTCAGAGGCTGACTAAATCCCCCTGCGCTCTGGTCGCCAGCCAGTACGGCTAGTCAGGAAACATGGTGAGGATCACAAAGGCCCAGGCCTACCAGACAGGGAAGGACATCTCCACAAAGTGAGGGGCAACCACTTTCTTTTGCTGCTATTGGACTAGTCTTAGTTTTTCCTTTTTGTGCTCAGGGGTTAACGGCCTAATCTAGTATTGTGCTCCCTTTCTTCCAGTTATTATGCCACCCAGAAGAAAACATTAGAAATCAACCCCAAGCACCCTCTCATCAAGCAGATGCTGAAGCGCATTACAGTAAGTAATCATGTCATTACACAGTGGCAGGATGCTTTTTCCTGTTGAAAAGCAGCTAGGCTGAACAAAGTGTGTTTGTGTGTGTTTTGTAGGAGAACCCTGAGGACCAGACGGCCTCAGACGTGGCCGTGGTGAGACGGCCACCTTGCGCTCAGGCTTCCAGCTGTCCGACACCAAGGCCTACGGAGATGGGATAGAGCGCATGCTGCGGCTCAGCATGAACATAGACCTGGATGAGCAGGCAATTTGCGACACTCAGTAAATGCCATCGGCTGTAATGTAGTGTCTGGATGTAGCTGTTGTGCTAACTTGTGGCTTGGGGATGTGGGCTGTGCAGGTGGAGGAGGAGCTGGAGAAAAAGCCCAAGGAGGCTGCTCAGGAAGAGGCAGTAGGATGATGATAGTGACTGAGTACTGGTGATGCTAGCTAAGTAGTCTTGGCTCTTGTGTCTAAGTTATTCTCTGTTCTCCGTTGTCAGACAACCGACAAAGATGTGTTATGAGGCACTGAATGAGGGGACTGTAGGTGGCCCTTTCCTGGAGCAGAGTCACTCTTGTACACCAGCTGGAGCCAACATGTCACTGGGGTTAGGGTCCCTCAATCTGGGTTTTTTCAGACGTGTTTTTGTTTAGTGTTTTACATTCATCATGACTGTACATGTATTAATATTTAACGATTGAGAACGATCCTGTGGTTTGATCCAATAAATGTTTCTTGGAAAATATAGCACGTGTATTATTTCTGTGGATTATGAGTTTGCCACTAGAGGTCAGTAAAACATGTAGTCTGGAGGGTAGCAGCTAGAGTCTCCTCCATCGCGCATGATGACGAGAAACCTCGGCCATCCGCCTCCTCTCGTTAGGAATGACCTCCACCTTTGTGTCAACATTGTGGCTGACGATGTCCTCCCAGCCTCTCTTTCCAGCCCTGGCTACCGAGCGCTTGCAGCCGGGGCCGGGAAAGATGTGGCCGGCAGAAGAAGTTGGATGGAAGGTCATGTGTGCTGCCGGCGTGGAAGCGGATGGGAGGAGTGCAGTTCTCAATGTGCTGCTGCTGGGGACCTAAAAAATTGGGGGACCTCCAGTTTCTCCACCTCATCTGAAGGACCTGTGGACTGGGTCACAGCAGACTGGGTCATAGCAGACTGGGCCAGAGCAGAAGAAGTTGGATGGAATGTCGTGTGCTGCAGCCATGGCAGCGGATGGGACATACACATCGACCTCCATGTCCTCCACCTCATCTAAAGGACCTGTGGACTGGGTCATAGCAGACTGGGTCACAGCAGACTGGGTCACAGTAGACTGGGTCACAGCAGACTGGGCCAACATGGCCCTTGGCCAAGGCACTTCAACCCTACTTGTCCCTGTACTTGCTGTAAGTCGCTCTGGATAAGATGATTAGATGTAATGGTAACTGTAATAAGGAGACAGTATTTCTAGTTAACTAGAATAGTCATCTAGGTGTAGGTGTATCTACTTACTCGAACGCAAAGAAAAGGCCACTGGTCAGAACCCTTCCACTATTTAGCCGGGCTAACTAACCTCAGCACAAGTAAACGCGTTAATGTTGTATGTTTAATTCCCTTTCCTTGCAGCCTAGAATCTGTTCACGACTGTTAACTAGCTACTAGACTAGGTTTAAAAAGGTTGACTGTGGTTGAGCTGGCAGCCAGTGTCATTTAAAAACTTGATCCGTGACGTGGACACCTGCGCGATCACAGGATACAGTGGGCTGGGTGAGACCCAATAAGAGGGATGTCACATCCGTAACTCAGATATTGAATGGACTTTTTAAGGGAGGATAATGTACATTTTAGTATCCCAGAAATGTATAGTAAACTGTAGCAACTAGGCAGATCACATAAGCACAAGTACACTGGAAATGTATCTTATCAATTTGTGGTTATGGGGAACTGACAGTGGATGATATGGAAATCTGACTTATCAAATACAGAAAAGCACCAAACCGCATTACTACACATGTAATTTTTTAACACACGTTTATTAAATGTGTTGTGAGGGAGGGGCATCATGGAGGTTAGGGGTGCCTATCCTGCTCGCCACTTTGGACACCTGCAAGGAAACTGAGCTGGCGATCTTTTTCACCATGTCATCTTCAGCTCGTTCAGGACGTCATCGATCAGATCCTCGGCTATGTCGCTCAGGGTAGGACTGGACAAGCGCGTGTGCAAGTCTCCATCGGAGTAGCTGTCCATGTGTACTTCACTACCACGCTTTTCTAACACAGATACATCTGAGTTTGTCTGCGAAACTTTGGGAGATGCTGTTAAAAAAAGCAGAATCAGTTTCAGTAATTGACATTTTAATCTGTTAATGATTTCTTGATGTTGCACTCACATGTGATGTTAGTGGGAAGAAAGATGGACGGATCCTTGCTCGTGTATTCAGCCATGTTATCATCAAATCCAAAGTTTCTCTAAAATGACAAACACACAGTCTTGGTTATGCTTTATCCACAGCTAACCTGCTCTCTCTATACCAGCAGGTGCTAGATGCTAACTTCACCAACCTTGATGTTGGGCAGTGGCTTTAGCTTGATGTTGGGCATTCTCTTTAGCTCAAACTTGCTAGACTCGGGCACGACAATGTCGCCACGTAAAACCACGTCTGGAGTGATCTTCAGCTCATTCAGGACGTCATCGATCAGATCCTCAGCTATGTCGCTCAGGGTAGGACTGGACAAGCGCGTGTGCAAGTCTCCATCAGAGTAGCTGTCCATGTGTACTTCACTACCACGCTTTTCTAACACAGATACATCCGAGTTTGTCTGCGAAACTTTGGGAGATGCTGTTAAAAAAAGCAGAATCAGTTTCAGTAATTGACATTTTAATCTGTTAATGATCTCTTGATGTTGCACTCACATGTGATGTTAGTGGGAAGAAAGATGGACGGATCCTTGCTCGTGTATTCAGCCATGTTATCATCAAATCCAGAGTTTCTCTAAAATGACAAACACACAGTCTTGGTTATGCTTTATCCACAGCCAACCTGCTCTCTCTATACAAGCAGGTGCTAGATGCTAACTTCACCAACCTTGATGTTAGGCAGTGGCTTTAGCTTGATGTTGGGCAGTAGCTTTAGCTCAAACTTGCTAGACTCGGGCACGACAATGTCGCCACGTAAAACCACGTCTGGAGTGATCTTCAGCTCATTCAGGACGTCATCGATCAGATCCTCGGCTATGTCGCTCAGGGTAGGACTGGACAAGCGCGTGTGCAAGTCTCCATCGGAGTAGCTGTCCATGTGTACTTCACTACCACGCTTTTCTAACACAGATAAATCTGAGTTTGTCTGCGAAACTTTGGGAGATGCTGTTAAAAAAAGCAGAATCAGTTTCAGTAATTGACATTTTAATCTGTTAATGATTTCTTGATGTTGCACTCACATGTGATGTTAGTGGGAAGAAAGATGGACGGATCCTTGCTCGTGTATTCAGCCATGTTATCATCAAATCCAGAGTTTCTCTAAAATGACAAACACACAGTCTTGGTTATGCTTTATCCTCAGCTAACCTGCTCTTTCTATACCAGCAGGTTCTAGATGCTAACTTCACCAACCTTGATGTTGGGCAGTGGCTTTAGCTTTGTGAATGTTGGCTTTTTCACCCCCTGGTCGATGCAGGTCACTTAGAATGATAAAACACAAAACATAGTCAGTCTAGTGTGTCAGAGCAGTGATTAGCATGATGCGGTGGTGAGGTAAGTCCTTAGTGTCTCACAGGATCTCATATGTTCCTCCTGCAGAACGGTGTTCCTCACATTGGTCAGATGGCCACTCATCTCAGCGACACTCTCAGCCGTCCGTCCTTTCCGCTTCCCCTGTTTCTGGAAGTCAAAACACTTTGAAGTAGTAATTGACGAAATTGAAGGAGGCATTTTGAAAGGCATGTTGAAGGGTTAATTGCCCCTTTCACCCTCATTTGTCTGAACTGGAAGAGAGAAGGGGGAGCATAGGCATACAGTCTTGGTTATGCTCTATCCACAGCTAACCTGCTCTCTCAATACCAGCAGGTTCTAGATGCTAACTTCACCAACCTTGATGTTGGGCAGTGGCTTTAGCTTTGTGAATGCTGGCTTTTTCACCCCCTGGTCGATGCAGGTCACTTAGAATGATAAAACACAAAACATAGTCAGTCTAGTGTGTCCGAACACTGAACATGATGCGATGGTGAGGTAAGTCCCTAGTGTCTCACAGGATCTGATCGGTTCCTCCTGCAGAACGGTGTTCCTCACATCGGTCAGATGGCTACTCATCGCAGCGACACGTTCAAGCAGGCGTTTCTCAGCCGTCCATCGTTTGCACTCCCCCTGTTTCTGGAAGTCAAAACACTTTAAAGTAGTAATTGACAAAATTGAAGGAGGTATTTTGAAAGGCATGTTTAAGGGTGCCACAGCTGTTAAGTCCCTTTTACCCTCGATTGCCTGAACTGGAAGAGAGAAGGGAAGGCATGGGCTACCTTTTTATCTCGCTCTTCTTTGGAAGCTTTCGACTTCAGGGTCTCCAGCCTCATCTCCCTCATCCTCTGGACTTCAGTAATCACCTGCTTCAGCATGTTACAGCCCTTCGATCTCCACGCCTTCAAACGTGAACGAGCTATCTGGTCTGAAATATTTCCCATTTCTTCTGGATTTCTGGGAATATCTTGGTGCCTCTTTGGCCTAACCTGGTCAGACCTGCTGTCTGGGTAAGATAAGGCAGTCTGGGTGTGGATCTTTGGCAGCTTTGTTCGCGAACAGACTCCAGTCCTCAGCTGTCTCTCTGGTCTGGGTAGAGAAGAACTCCACCTTGTCAAACAGACCTGTACTCCTAAACCATGACTTAAACCGCAGCTCCATTCTGTCTGTTTTACCATCCCCTTAATCTCTGCCCCTGAGACCACATGTTTACATTATTCCACCCCTCACTAACCTATCCTTGTCTTTATGGAGCTCCTGTGTAGCCATGTCCCTGCCCTCAAACAGAATCCACTCCATCACATCCGCAATGGGAACATCCGAAGACAGCTTTCCATCGTTCTGCATGGACAGAACCATCCTGACCAGCTCCTTCTGGGAAAACAACACATGGGGGGGACATGTTTACGGTCTATCAACACCCTATTCGTCAAACATGATCAGTTGATATTGAGACTTGATTACCTGCTCGGCTCTAAACCTGTGATCCCAGTCCAGCTGAACCTCAGCCAGGTGGTCCGTGTACTTGTTGAATTCCTTCATAGAACAAATCACCTGAAAATACACAACATCACAATGCAGTTTAGATGTGCTTCTGACTGTATGGGTTTTGCATTTTCTTGATTTATTCCAAATACAATTGTTTTGACGGCTGACTTTGTCATCTTTGGTTATGAAGCCGTTAGTACGGAGATGATCGTGAATGTCTCTGCGATGAAAGTACGTCCTCAAGTTTGGGTCATTTAGGTTGCTGTACAATGAGGGCAGTTTGTAGCCATTGGGGTCAGTCAGATCAAATCCACTCTTTGGTTGGACAAGCTGCGTGCACACGTAAACAAAATAGGATAAATAGTTCAATCATGCTACATACATTACATCATTGTGAAGTACTGTTATCATGAGTACAAACCGTACTATATTTTATTGAAAACCTTCAGCTAAATGGAAAAAAACAAACAAACATGAAAATGTTTTTCAATTTCAGCACTCACCCTTTGGGAAAGGCCAGATGTGCAAAAGATGGTGGTCATAATGTCTTCACTCTAAAACACAGAAACATGCACAGTAGATCAGTAGGTAACAGACCTGTATGACTGGTTAACAGGATGGTACAGTAGATATTCCTTTGAATAATTACAACATAGGTTTAAATGACAGATCGAGATGTACCTTATATTTTAATAACTCATCTTTACCATTATGCAAAATGTATTGAATGACACAAAGTAAACAACTAGTAGCGCCTAGCTTTAGCTTAGCTTATGTGTCCTCCTGCTTCACTCGCAGTGCTAGCAGCGATATCTTACAGGATACTGTGGTACTGTTGTAAGCACAAGCATCTTCGTAAATGGTACCTTTGGATGCCCTAAACATGTTCCAGACTTTCATATCGTTGAAATGTAGATAGTCATGATGTACTCAGAAGTCTAAACAATTCACAGGAACTGTACATATTTATACCATTTTAGACCGCAAATCCTCTCTAGTTTCCAGCTACAGCAGTAGGAGAGTTACCGATCCTAGCTAGCTGTGGAACCTAGCTGTTTAGTATAGCTCTGTTTTAGCATCCAAGAAGGCAACGTGTGATTTCTACCTTGATGGACAGAAGTCACTGATATCTTACCGAACATGTCAGGTTCCGATCTTCCTTCACAGCAAGTGTGTATTTCGTTCTAGTTAACTAACACTGAGCAGATGTTCCATTGTGCTGCTGTCCAGCTGCATTCCAATCAGCGTCACAATAAAAATGCTTGTGAAGCTTCTTATTACCTGAATCAGATGAATGTGCATTATTCATGACCAGTGGCTCTAATTTCAATATGATAACATCTTCAATAGTCAGTTCAAATCTAAATCAACACAGTTAGTGTTTTTTTCAGTTTATATAACACAACTATCCCAGACTTGTCATTGTGCACTGCTTGTCTTTGATCCTTTCCAGGGCCGGATTAAGGCAATGGGCTTTAGGGGCTGCAGCCCCGGGCCTCGCCACCAGGGGGGCCTCAGGTTGTCGGATGTTGAGTGAGAAAAACAATGCACGAAAATGTCCGCTCCAATAAAGCACGACAGTGGGGCCCAAAAAAGAAAATTACAAGTTCAAAAACATGAGAGAATGTCAGAATTACCGAAGAAGGCTCCAAAATTAACTAATATATGGAGTGCTGCAACAAATCCACCGGCTAGTCATCCTGCTGCTGGCTACCTCTCCCAGCACTGAGCAACCAACTGCCATGACTAGCCAGTCTGCTGCTAATGCCCTGATAATGGACAAACTTATAAATGCATTTCAACAGAGGCATGCAGTCTATGAAGAAAGCTGCAGATACTTTGGATTTCTTACTCGACTTGAAAAACTCTCCCTCAGTGAAATACGTGAGCAAAGTGTCAGATTGCAGACCAAATACAACGCAGATCTAGCAAATGACTTTCCAGACGAACTAGCGCAGTTTGTGAATTTCTCCAGAGTTGCTCTGACTGACCCAGCAACACCGAGAAACCTTATTTCATTAATACGGGAGAGGCTTCTCCAAAGTGTTTTAATACGGGAGAGTCATCTCCAAAGTGTTTTCCCAAATGTGGACATAGCGCTGAGGATTTACCTTACATTGCCCGTTAGTAATGCCAGGACATATAATTAGATTCAATTTGATTCAACTTTAATGTCAGTACATATAATGGTCATTCCCTGGCTATTTAGCATTGTTTTTGCTTTTGAATAAATAGAAGTATACATTTACATGATTGGTTAATTATTGTCTACAGTGTAGCCTACTACACACAAACATGTGTCCTTGGCTTTTAACTGATCATATTAATAGTGTGGTTCTGTGGTCTTTAGAGCACTGATGTGCACCTTTCGTGGGTTTGTGTGTCATGATGTGCGTCGGGGCGATATAGGGGCCTCATCCTGGTAATTAGCTCCAGGGCTCAAAATGTCTTAATCCGGCCCTGGTCACGCCTATGATTGACTGTGACAAGATAAGTGTCTTTTGTGGACCACGTAGCCTGTGTCATATTTCCACACACTGTACACACAATGAGTAACAGATAAGGACTAAATGTGTACTAAAGGAGTCTTGGTCAGTTTGCATCTAGCAGACAGCCATGTCTGGTCCTGTACCTGAATCCAAATACAGAGAGATCCCCACCCTGCCACACAGTCATCTGTCCAACGGAAAGAGATTAGCTTGTTTGAATGGAATGTCGGGCTCATGCACATCTGTCCCTAGACTTGGCTCAACCCATCCATCCTCATGGCCTAGGACCGTCACTCGCCGACTGCAGGTGTCTCGCCCTCTGCTCCTCCCTTTCCTCACCCCCACCTCTGCATTATGGCAGGTGCCCCTCCCTCAGGTCTGTAAGAGACCAGCCGTCCAGCTGTAGGAACTTCCTGGTCCCAGTATCTCTTCCTCCGTCTTCCAGTTTTGTCTCGGTTGATCTGTCTCTGCCACCATGTTCGTCGCACCTCCAGGCTACCAGCCTGTTTTACAACCCTGTAAGTACCCTGCTCCTGTGTGCGCTGCTGGTTTGATGTCTAACCGGACGGCTGGTCATGAACGTGTTTCTTAAGCTCTTTGGAAGTCCAGGAAATGTCTTAGGTGGTGTGAGGTGGTGATGGTGCTGTGTGTGTCCTGCAGACAGAGGCCGGCCCTGGGGGTGTGTCTGGCCCACCTGGCTGCAGCCATGCCTGTGGCCTACCTGGCCGAACAAATTTAACGCCTATTCCGTCTACCCAACCAAGACCCCCTGGGAAAGAGCCAGTGAGTCACAGTAACCGCAACTTCTCTCGCCCAACCCTCTCTTATTATCGATTTGTATTATATAACGTACATAATCCGTCTGTGTTGTTGTAGTCCCTCTGTACAATGCCCATACTTTAAAAGTGCAGTTGAGTCTATGATCGTGTTCACTCTAATCTTCTCTTCTTCTTCCTCAGTTCTGGGTCTTCCTAACATGGTGGAAGAGCTGTGTACAGACATCCCAGAGCTGGAGGTTTTGATGAAGGAGATTGGGCAACTGAAGGAGTCTGGGGTCCGCTACACCGAGATGCCCCACGTTATCGAGATCACCCTGCCCATGCTGTTTAACTACCGGCCCCGCTGGTGGGAGAGGGGGCTGGAGAACTTCCCGGAGCTGGAGGGCCAGATCTGCACCAACGTCACCTCGGAACAGCTCAACCAGCTGCTGGGGAGCATCATGAAGATCGGATGGCAGGTAAGTGTGTGTCTCAGTCCCACGTTAAGGTCAAGATCATGGGTGTGGGTTTTACACTGTTTGCCAGTACTTCACCTCAGAACATTTTCTACACAATACATCATGATAGACAATACATTGATTTTTATTTATTTTTAGACCTTTTTATGATATTTCGTTCACCCAGGTCAAGGACCTTGAGGAATGTAATCATTGACTTTGCCCCCCCCCCCCCCCACCCCCCAGACGGAGGTGGACAGCGAGGAGGGCACCATCAGGGACGAGACCTGTACGCCCTTTACCCTCTCCTCATCCGCTATGTGGACAACGACAGGTTCTTGAGGGATAAATATGCCTGGTCTCTGGCGTACCCACACATTTACATTTACATTTATTCATTTAGCAGACGCTTTTATCCAAAGCGACTTACAAGAGAGAGCTTTTACAAAGAGCATCGGTCACTCAGCAACGTGATAGACCCTGAAAACAGTGGGCTTTTAGATCGTGAAACATACATCATGACAACCAATAAGTGCCAAGGAAAGAGCTATAAAAGCATAACACGATTGCGAACAATACAGTAAAGCAAGAAAACAACATACCCTACTATACCCACTAACACCTTCATACAAACTAAAATGGCACTCGGCTCTGCAGCCAGCCCAGACCAGTTGAGTCTGGAGTGCGACGCCTGCAGCGCCCGAGTCTCATCGCCCTCACTCTGGGTTTGACTGGTTTGCCTTCCTCCAGATGGTTCCTGATGGGCTCCTGCCCAAGGCTGTGCACACCTGCCCTGACTCAGTGTGCTGCTGATGTGTTGTGTTGATTTTTCATCTTTGGTGATGATGTTCCTCGGAAGGGGGTCGGGGTCCAGGAAATTAAGAGACTGGCTTTCAGATGGTGCATCATGGGAATTAGAGTCTTCATCATCTTCCGCTAAAACTCCATCACCTTTACTAATATGTGCCTTATTTTGCCCCTTCTTTTGTAATTCAAATAGAATCACTAAGGCTGGATTGCACCAACAAGGTTTAATTTAATCTAAGATTAGCTCTAATCAGAGATTAGTAAAACTAGTTTTAAAATGAGTTAATCCAGGTTTGAAATTAAGCAGAGCTCAGTTGCACCATTTAAAATTAATCTAAGTTTAGCAAAACTCAGTTTAACTGCATTTCAATGTAGTTTAAACTGATTTAAATCAATAGGGATAATTGTGGATATCGAAATTAAAATTAATAATTAAATATGCAATTAAATATATAGGCTACATTATAAGCGTGCTGTCAGGACGACGGATTCATATTTTAAAAGGAGCGAGACTGTTTCAACCGGCGATAAAACGTTACATTGTTGCTAGCAACAGATCGGCTGTTACAATGGCTCGGCAGAGAAGCTCAAACTTTTCCTGCTTTGAGAAAAACTTGCTGACCGAATTCATGGAGCGCTATGGGCAAGTCATTGAAGACAAGAAAACGGACAACAGCACGGTGAAAAATAAAGATACTTCTTGGCAGCAACTGGCTGACAGTTTTAATGGATCGACCGGTGTGAAAGATAAAAGAGACGTCACTCAGCTTAAAGCTTGCTGGAAAAATTTCAAAACAACGGAAAGATGCGGTGACTGTGAGACGAGAGCTGTTAATCACAGGAGGAGGTCCTCCGCCAAAGAAAAATGATCAACTGGCGGAGAAAATCAATTCCCTCATCCCGCAGCAGATGGAGCCATTACAAAATCCGTACGACGACCACGGCATCCTGGACCAGCTAGCTTCAGACTCACCCGGGGAAGATGGTTAGTAACGCTTTACAGACATCAGCCAATAATCAGTTATTATTTGGCCTATCCAATTAATTTGTTCTCTCGCCATATATTTTGGTTTATGTTTTGATAGAGATCGTTTTAACACTGCAGCCAGTGCAGCAAGAGGAGCATCTGCAAGACAGTGCTGCTTCCTCTTCTTTATGGTCATCATCCTCCTTATCTGATTTGAACAGCTGCAGGAGAAACAAGCGACCCTACATGACACACCAGGACATTTTGGTTTTAGAGAAGGAGAAGATTGAAATGGCAATCGAAAATGCAATATTACAGAAGGAAGTATTAAAGCTGCAGAAGAAAGTGTTGCTGCTGAAAAAGAAGATGCTTACTGATAGTTTCATCCTTGATGCCACTTTTTAATCATAAAATGAGAATATTCTACAATGATTTAACATGTACCTCTATTGAAAAATGAATGGGAATGAAAAAATATATAGCAATTTGCACTGAAATATTTAATAAATAATAAATACTGAATAAATAATATACAATTTCTATTTTTTTTTCCAACATTGTATTTATAGATTTTTAACATTTTGCACATACAAAGTCTTACACATTAATCAGCAGGTTTGTACCCTATATTAGCACCAAGGTGTAGGACATAACAAAAAAGATATAAGAAAAAAAAAAAAAAAATATATATATATATATATATATCACAAGTACAACAAGATTTAAATAACGAAAATAAAAATAACGTGAGACCCCTCAATTCAGGCGTCTAACAAACAAAACCAAAAGTATATAATAGACAAACAATAAGTCCTGTAGTGTTTCTAATGTTGCAGTCGGGGAATACAAGTAAAATCACATTACAAACTCGTATTCAACATATAGTCACGTGAGCATTGCAGAGGGTAATTTATTCATCCCCAGGTTCTTCTATCATATGTGCTATGTCTCTCCTCTCCAGAAAACTTATAAACGGACCCCATGTGTTATTAAAGAGTGACTCCTTGCCCTTAATAATGTATGTAATTTTTTCTAAGGGCAGATTTGTAGATAACTCAGTAATCCATTTATTTAAACTAGGCATGCCCACTTTTTTCCATGACAGAGCGATTATTCTTTTAGCCAACAATATACCAATTTCTAAAAATATGCGGTGTCCTTTCCTAATATTATACTTTTCTGGATATAGGCCGAGTAAGAAAAGTTTGGCATCTAAAGGTATTTGTATTGGAATAATATCCTGGATACACCTCCTCACAGCCTCCCAAAACTTATTAACTTCTTCGCATTGCCAAAGACAATGAAAAAGAGTACCCTTTTCCTTCTCACACTTGATACAGATATCTGGAACGTCACTGTTGTATTTATTGAGTTTTTCTGGGGTGATATAAGTTCTCATGAGCCAATTGTACTGCAGTAATTTAAGACAAGTGTTAATTGTTTGTGATTGTGCTTTGGTACATGCTCTCTCCCAGTCCACACAATGGTTATGTTGTCCAAGCCTCCAGCCTCTTTATCGATGACTCTGAGGACTCGGCTACTAGAAGATTATAGAATTTGGAGATAATGCCCCGCCCTAAATTGTCCGTACACATTATCTTTTCTACTTTTGATAGGGGTGGGATAGACAATGATTGGCCCTGTTGTGATCGGATAAAATTCCGCAATTGTAAAAATTTTAAAAATTGATTACGGGGGATATTATAGTCAGCAGTTAGTTCTTCAAATGATTTCAGATATTTCGTGACTGGGTTAAATAAATCTCCAATTTTTTGTATTCCATTGTCAGCCCAGAATTTGAATCCCGCATCAGATTTACCTGGAGGGAAAAAATTGTTTCCCCAGATTGGACTGAAGAGTGAGAGAGAGACATGCTCCCCAAGATGTTTGTTAACTTGTTGTAACACAGTAATCATATTTTTAACCATGGGGTTCTTTATGATTTTTTTAAGCCTTTTAACATTATCTGAGTACAGGAAAAGGGGAAGAGGAAGGCCCAGCTGTTGGCTCTCCATCTCCCTCCAGAGAGGGGCTTCCTCTTCTGAAAAGTAAAACATCAGCGTTCTTAACTGAGTCGCCCAATAGTACCAGAGCGGGTTGGGGCACTTAAGCCCCCCTCTATCATATGGCAAGTATAGCAGTGACAGTCGCAACCTGGAGCGTCTATTGTTCCAAATAAATCGGATGAAAAGTTTCTTTAGGTGAGAGAATAGATTACTCGGTGGTGGCAATGGTACATTTTGAAACAAATACAGAAATTTTGGCATTACATTCATTTTAAGGACATTTATTTTCCCTATTAGCGACATTGGTGTAAATGACCATCTATCCATCGATTTCTGGACTTCGTGCATTAATGGACTGTAATTAACTTCTACAATATTCTCAAGATGGGGTACAATTTGAATGCCCAGGTATGTAAAACAATCAACAACTTTAAATTGAGCAGCTTCCTGAGGTGGGGATTTCCTTTCCAAGTGATTTAACGGCATAATTGAAGTTTTGGATTTGTTTATCTTATAGCCTGAAATTTTTCCAAATGTCTTTATCAATTCTAACAGAACCGGAATAGATTTTCCCATATTTTTTAAGAAAACAATAATATCATCTGCATATAATGCAAGACGGTGCTCCTGCTCCCCTATTCTAATTCCAGAGATATGTTTATGAGTTCTCACTGCAATAGCCAATGGTTCGATTGCTATAATAAATAATAATGGGGAAAGAGGATCCCCTTGTCTGCATCCTCGTTGTACTTAAAAAGGTTTTGAGATATTACTATTAGTCAGTACTTCTGCGTATGGATCAGTGTAGAGCAACTTAATCCATTTCCCAAAATTCCCTCCCAGGCCAAATCGATCCAGAGTTTCGAAAAGGTAAGGCCACTCGACTCTGTCAAACGCTTTCTCCGCATCAATTGGCAGAAAAGCAGTATCTTGCGCCCCCTTTTGGCTGTGGAGAATATTCAAAACCCTTCTGACATTATGGAAGCCTTGTCTGCCACGAATAAAACCACACTGATCTTTCCCAATTATCGTCGGTATTATTTCTTCAACCCGTCTAGCTAAGATTTTACACAACACTTTCAAATCGGCATTTAGAAGGCTGATTGGCCTCATATTCTCGCATTTATTATTTGGTTTACCAGCTTTTGGCAGTAAGGTAATCATAGCTCCTCTTAACGAGAATGGCAGGATTCCATTTGAAAACGATTCTTTAAACATTGCCAATAATGGAGCTTGCAGCCTATTTTTGATTTTTTTATAGATTTCAATGAGTAGACCGTCTGGCCCTGGTGATTTACCTACTTTAGTATTATCAATTGCTATGGACATTTCCTCTAAAGTTATGTCTTGTCCTAATACAATCCTGTTATCTTCTGATGCCCTGGGAATATGAATTCCATCTAAGAAATTGTCCAATTTAAGTTTGTCATGTATAACCTCAGAACTATAGAGTTTCTCGTAGTATTTCCTGAAGGAATTGTTTATTTCAGTTGGTTCTACTATGTCGTGTCCCTGGTCATTTTGAAGTACAGAAATTAGTCGTTCACTCTGTAGCTGTTTGATACGCCAAGCAAGCACCTTGCCGGATTTTTCCCCCTGATCATAGAATGTTTGTTTTAGGCGAAGCAGACTGGATACTGCTCTTGATGCAGAAATCTCGTTATATTTTGTTCTTAGCAGGAGTAGTCTTTGATGAGTTTCAGCAGAGCGTGATTGATAATATTCATCCTCCAGTACTTTAATTTCGGTTTCCAGCGTCTTTGTCTCCTGGTATGTCTTCCTAGCTTTGGAACTAGTTATTTGGATTATTTGGCCCCTGATGAAGGCCTTAAAGGCCTCCCACCTAATACTGGCTGAAGTTTCTGTTGTATTTGTTTCAAAGTAGAATTTTATTTGTTCATCTAAGAAGGAAACAAAGCCGGGATCAGTTAACCATTTTTGCTTGAAACGCCATCTAGGGGGATCCCTCACCAATTGGAGATCTTGATATACTATGGAAGTTGGAGCGTGGGCCGAGATTAGAATAGCGTCATAAGAGCAATCTTTAATTTTATATTTTAAGCTGGCTGATATCAGAAAAAAATCAATACGCGAATAAGATTTATGTGTGCTGGAGTAACATGAAAAGTTCAAGTCGCTAGGATTTGTCTCTCTCCAGATATCAATCAAATTCATATCCTTCGTGAAATGGTGTATTACCCCCCTACTTCGAAGATGAGATTGGTCACTTCCTGAGCTTCTATCTCTGACTGGATCCAGAGTACAGTTGAAATCTCCTGCTAAGATATAATTACCGGAGAGATCAGACAAGGAAAGAAACAAGTTCTGAAAAAAATTTGGGTCATCAATATTTGGGGCATAAATATTTGCCAATTACAATTTCTATTTTTACTTTTCTTCAATGTGTATCTTCTCTATGCTTCACAGTTTGAAAAAGACACTTGTTGACAGGTCAAGATATTGCTTAAAGCAGTATTCAACCAGATATAGTTGTCAGTAATTCAATTATTATGTGGAAACAGACTTATCACCACAATGTCAGCAATTATTTACAAAATGTAAATGTATTAATATAATTATTCAGAAAAGTGGTTCGGTATTAGAGTTTGCCTCACAGCATTCCCACTTGGATTGGCATTGTGCTCCTGGTCGTCCTCTCTGTCTTCATGTAGGTCCTCCTCGGCTTCAAAGTGTAGTTCATCTCCACGCCTTTTTCCAAAGTTGTAGAGAACTGCAACTGCGACAATGACGGTCAAGGTGGTGTCCAGCTTTGTGCGCAGTCCATCTTTAATGCAGGGAAACCTTCTTTTCCATGCTCCAAAGAGTCGTTCTATCACTCCTCTGGCTGCAATGTGACAGGAGTTGTACCTTCTCTCTGTTTGAGGGTTCAGAAGTGGAGTCATCAAGTATGAGCGGCATGGATAACCATTATCCCCAAGGAGATGGCCCTCATAAGCTTGATTCTCAAGGATGGCACAAAGTTGACTGTTGTCAAAGATCCTGCTGTCATGAGTGGATCCTGGCCAACGTGCTACAATGTTGGTTATTTCAAACCGGTATCTTAGCAAAAATTCCTCTTCATTATAAAAATCAAGAGGATTGAGCCTGTCTCTCAGTTTTCTTCGAGGAACTTCATTATTTTGCTCTATCCACCTCAAAAATGCAGCCATTGTTAAAGTTCAACCTACCCAACTGGCAGTTTAAAATAAATTCTCGATCACAGTTTAAATTGGAGTTTAAAGTTCTGGTGCAACGTAATTTAATTTAAACTTGGTTTAGAGTAAAAATTAAACACGTTTAAAGAGAGGTTTAAATTTAATCTGTCTTCATTCTAAACTAGGTTTAAAGTTTGGTGCAACAGAATTTAAACTTAAACCATGATTGAATCTGGTTTGATAGTTAAACCTTGTTGGTGCAATCCAGCCTAAGAGGAGTCAGAATGTCAGGTGGGGTTTAACATCATCATGTTTATTGGCTGTCCTACCTTACTAAATGTTACAAAAGTTAGTGAAACAGACCCCTGCTGTGGGGTGGTCATTACTGGAAGAACTTCTGTTATCTGAACACTGCAGCACCTCACTCGGATATCTGTCTAGACAAGACACACACACACCCTGCTGAAAAGAAATGCACACACACACACACACACACACCCTGCTGAGAAGAAATGCACCCACTCACACACACACCCTGCTGAGAAGAAATGCACCCACACACACACACAACTGCACAAAGCACACCAATTGAGGAAGGTTCAGCACCAGCTACAAACAATTGCACGGACAAACACACACTGCACACACACAGACATACACATGCACACACACACATACAGCGCAGTCATTGGGTAAGGTGCTGAGAGGCCAGACAACAGTCAGTAATGAAGTGTGGCCAGGCCAGGGACAGGAGGGTGAGACCCCTGTAGCACTGTGCTGCTCCTGGGGTGCTGTGCTGGGCGTGAGCTCCTCCTCACCAGCCCACTAACAGACAGCATCGTGTGACGCTCTCCCCAAGCACGATCCGTGCTAACACAGAAGCACCAGCTGCACTTTGGAGACGAGAATGTGACTTGAAAATGGAGTTGGTTTTGTTGTTGTTGTGTTTTAAATCATCTTCTGACTTCCCGCATGTTTTTCCCTCTCGGCCTAACTTCTTTCCCGACACCACCTATTTTTACTACATTCATACAGTAGCTCACTTTGTAGTATCACTATTTTCATGACAGCCCCATCATTGACTAATTTAAGACTACATTCTGCTGTTTACAGACGTAGTCAAAATATAACAAATATATTACATTTGCAACAGGTAAGGCCCAGAAAAAGAACCCTTTTAACGAGACTCCGCCCATTCGGATCCAAGTTGCAGTAACATCAGTTTGGATGTTAGACACTCTCTGGAATGGTACAATCTGACCCGACCTTCTGTCTCTAGGCTGGGGGCTCGGATGTGGAGCGTACCAAGAAGAAGCGCAGGGAAGACCGCTACTCGGTGCAGACCTCTGTCATCGTGGCAGCCTTTAAGAAGCTCCTGCCCATCGGCTTCAACATGTGCTCCCCTGCTGATCAGGAACTGATCAACCTAGCCAAGATACTCTCTGGTACAAATCTGCAGATCTCCTTCCAACCCATGTTAGCGTTGGGCAGCCAGACGTAATTGATCTAAAACTTCCCAGCTCTGACCTCGGGGGGTCATTTTGGGTCGTCACATCATTAGATTTAGTCGTTCGACTAAGTTGTTAGATTTCTCTCTCTCTCTCTCTCTCTCTCTCTTTCTCTCTCTCTCTATCTATGTATCTCTCTCGCTTCATCCATCCATCCATCCATAACTTCCTCTCGCCTGCCTGTCAGTGTCGGTGCAGTTTGTGCAGCTGAGTGACTGTGCCTTGGGGACCCTTTAGGTGGAGGACCCGTCCATGCGCTGGCAGATGGAGCCAGCGTACAAGGAGGCCCTGTACAAGGAGACTTCTGGGAAGGCAGAGGACGCAGAAGCCCCACAGAAGGTGGTGAAGAGGGTCCAGGAAGTCTCAGTTGTCTCAGTTAATATGTCAATAAAGCATGACATACTGAGCAAGAGAAAAATAAAGAGAAAGAGCAGAAAACGGGCCTTTTAATATCACTGATGTGATGATGGTGATTGGTGAGTCACATTGACGGCTGCCACAGTTTTAATAATTTGTCAATATCCCAGGGCAACCCTAATCCAATCAGCAGAAACCCGGTAATTGTGAATCCCAATATTTCACGTCCTCAACGGAGAGCTTAGACAGACACACGACACGCCACTTATCCCACGCGTCCATCATATATCCAGCTGGAGACGACCTGTCAGGACAGTTGGGTTCCCCCGAATCCCGCGGTCTCTTCGTAAAGAGCCTCTCACAACCTGGATGAAGGAGAAACCACTAAAAGACAAGGTGAGATGCCAAACCAGGCACTAACTTCACATCTGAGCGTTGTTTGAAAGGGCAGATAAGGGTTGACAGTGAGTGAGTTGATAAAAAGGTGTTTAAACTTGTATTCCTTTGGTGCTTCCTTTGTTTCTATAGAACGAGAAGATTCTCTCTCAGAGGCTGACTAAATCCCCCTGCGCTCTGGTCGCCAGCCAGTACGGCTAGTCAGGAAACATGGTGAGGATCACGAAGGCCCAGGCCTACCAGACAGGGAAGGACATCTCCACAAAGTGAGGGGCAACTGCTTTCTTTTGCTGCAATTGGACTAGTCGTAGTTTTTCCTTTTTGTGCTCAGGGGTTAACAGCCTAATCTAGTATTGTGCTCCCTTTTTTCCAGTTATTATGCCACCCAGAAGAAATCATTAGAAATCAACCCCAAGCACCCTCTCATCAAGCAGATGCTGAAGCGCGTTACTGTAAGTAATCATGTCATTACACAGTGGCAGGATGCTTTTTCCTGTTGAAAAGCAGCTAGGCTGAACAAAGTGTGTTTGTGTGTGTTTTGTAAGACGGGCCTCAGACGTGGCCGTGGTGAGACGGCCACCTTGCGCTCAGGCTTCCAGCTGCCCGACACCAAGGCCTACGGAGATGGGATAGAGCGCATGCTGCGACTCAGCATGAACATAGACCTGGATGAGCAGGCAATTTGCGACACTCAGTAAATGCCATCAGCTGTAATGTAGTGTCTGGATGTAGCTGTTGTGCTAACTTGTGGCTTGGGGATGTGGGCTGTGCAGGTGGAGGAGGAGCCGGAGAAAAAGCCCAAGGAGGCTGCTCAGGAAGAGGCAGTAGGATGATGATACTGACTGAGTACTGGTGATGCTAGCTAAGTAGTCTTGGCTCTTGTGTCTAAGTTATTCTCTGTTATCCGTTGTCAGACAACTGACAAAGATGTGTTATGAGGCACTGAATGAGGGGACTGTAGGTGGCCCTTTCCTGGAGCAGAGTCACTCTTGTACACCAGCTGGAGCCAACATGTCACTGGGGTTAGGGTCCCTCAATCTGGGTTGTTTCAGACGTGTTTTTGTTTAGTGTTTTCCATTCATCATGACTGTACATGTATTAATATTTAACGATTGAGAACGATCCTGTGGTTTGATCCAATAAATGTTTCTTGGAAAATATAGCACGTGTATTATTTCTGTGGATTATGAGTTTGCCACTAGAGGTCAGTAAAACATGTAGTCTGGAGGGTAGCAGCTAGAGTCTCCTCTGTCGCGCATGATGACGAGAAACCTCGGCCATCCGCCTCCTCTCGCTAGGAATGACCCCCACCTTTGTGTCAACATTGTGGCTGACGATGTCCTCCCAGCCACTCTTTCCAGCCCTGGCTACCGAGCGCTTGCAGCCGGGGCCGGGAAAGATGTGGCCGGCAGAAGAAGTTGGATGGAAGGTCATGTGTGCTGCAGCCGTGGAAGCGGAAGGGAGGAGTGCAGTTCTCAATGTGCTGCTGCTGGGGACCTAAAAAATTGGGGGACCTCCAGTTTCTCCAACTCATCTAAAGGACTTGTGGACTGGGTCACAGCAGACTGGGCCAGAGCAGAAGAAGTTGGATGGAATGTCATGTGTGCTGCAGCCATGGCAGCGGATGGGACATACACATCGACCTCCATGTCCTCCACCTCATCTAAAGTACCTGTGGACTGGGTCATAGCAGACTGGGTCACAGCAGACTGGGTCACAGCAGACTGGGTCAACATGGCCCTTGGCCAAGGCACTTCAACCCTACTTGTCCCTGTACTTGCTGTAAGTCGCTCTGGATAAGATGATTAGATGTAATGGTAACTGTAATAAGGAGACAGTATTTCTAGTTAACTAGAATAGTCATCTAGGTGTAGGTGTATCTACTTACTCGAACGCAAAGAAAAGGCCACTGGTCAGAACACTTCCACTATTTAGCCGGGCTAACTAACCTCAGTACAAGTAAACGCGTTAATGTTCTATGTTTAATTCCCTTTCCTTGCGGCCTAGAATCTGTTCACGACTGTTAACTGGCTACTAGACTAGGTCTAAAAAGGTTGACTGTGGTTGAGCTGGTAGCCAGTGTCATTTAAAAACTTGATCCGTGACGTGGACACCTGAGGATAATGTAAATTTTAGTATCCCAGAAATGTATAGTAAACTGTAGCAACAAGGCAGATCACATAAGCACAAGTACACTGGAAATGTATCTTGTCAATTTGTGGTTATGGGGAACTGACAGTGGATGATATGGAAATCTGACTTATCAAATAGGAAAAGCACCAAACCGCATTACCACACATGTAATTTTTTAACACACGTTTATTAAATGTGTTGTGAGGGAGGGGCATCATCTAGGTTAGGGGTGCCTATCCTGCTCGCCACTTTGGACACCTGCAAAGGAAACTGAGCTGGCAATCTTTTTCACCATGTCATCTTCAGCTCATTCAGGACGTCATCGATCAGATCCTCGGCTATGTCGCTCAGGGTAGGACTGGACAAGCGCGTGTGCAAGTCTCCATCAGAGTAGCTGTCCATGTGTACTTCACTACCACGCTTTTCTAACACAGATACATCCGAGTTTGTCTGCGAAACTTTGGGAGATGCTGTTAAAAAAAGCAGAATCAGTTTCAGTAATTGACATTTTAATCTGTTAATGATCTCTTGATGTTGCACTCACATGTGATGTTAGTGGGAAGAAAGATGGACGGATCCTTGCTCGTGTATTCAGCCATGTTATCATCAAATCCAGAGTTTCTCTAAAATGACAAACACACAGTCTTGGTTATGCTTTATCCACAGCTAACCTGCTCTCTCTATACCAGCAGGTGCTAGATGCTAACTTCACCAACCTTGATGTTGGGCAGTGGCTTTAGCTCAAACTTGCTAGACTCGGGCACGACAATGTCGCCACGTAAAACCACGTCTGGAGTGATCTTCAGCCCATTCAGGACGTCATCGATCAGATCCTCGGCTATGTCACTCAGGGTAGGACTGGACAAGCGCGTGTGCAAGTCTCCATCAGAGTAGCTGTCCATGTGTACTTCACTACCACGCTTTTCTAACACAGATACATCCGAGTTTGTCTGCGAAACTTTGGGAGATGCTGTTAAAAAAAGCAGAATCAGTTTCAGTAATTGACATTTTAATCTGTTAATGATCTCTTGATGTTGCACTCACATGTGATGTTAGTGGGAAGAAAGATGGACGGATCCTTGCTCGTGTATTCAGCCATGTTATCATCAAATCCAGAGTTTCTCTAAAATGACAAACACACAGTCTTGGTTATGCTTTATCCACAGCTAACCTGCTCTCTCTATACCAGCAGGTGCTAGATGCTAACTTCACCAACCTTGATGTTGGGCAGTGGCTTTAGCTCAAACTTGCTAGACTCGGGCACGACAATGTCGCCACGTAAAACCACGTCTGGAGTGATCTTCAGCTCATTCAGGACGTCATCGATCAGATCCTCGGCTATGTCGCTCAGGGTAGGACTGGACAAGCGCGTGTGCAAGTCTCCATCGGAGTAGCTGTCCATGTGTACTTCACTACCACGCTTTTCTAACACAGATACATCTGAGTTTGTCTGCAAAACTTTGGGAGATGCTGTTAAAAAAAGCAGAATCAGTTTCAGTAATTGACATTTTAATCTGTTAATGATCTCTTGATGTTGCACTCACATGTGATGTTAGTGGGAAGAAAGATGGACGGATCCTTGCTCGTGTATTCAGCCATGTTATCATCAAATCCAGAGTTTCTCTAAAATGACAAACACACAGTCTTGGTTATGCTTTATCCACAGCTAACCTGCTCTCTCTATACCAGCAGGTGCTAGATGCTAACTTCACCAACCTTGATGTTGGGCAGTGGCTTTAGCTCAAACTTGCTAGACTCGGGCACGACAATGTCGCCACGTAAAACCACGTCTGGAGTGATCTTCAGCTCATTCAGGACGTCATCGATCAGATCCTCGGCTATGTCGCTCAGGGTAGGACTGGACAAGCGCGTGTGCAAGTCTCCATCGGAGTAGCTGTCCATGTGTACTTCACTACCACGCTTTTCTAACACAGATACATCTGAGTTTGTCTGCAAAACTTTGGGAGATGCTGTTAAAAAAAGCAGAATCAGTTTCAGTAATTGACATTTTAATCTGTTAATGATCTCTTGATGTTGCACTCACATGTGATGTTAGTGGGAAGAAAGATGGACGGATCCTTGCTCGTGTATTCAGCCATGTTATCATCAAATCCAGAGTTTCTCTAAAATGACAAACACACAGTCTTGGTTATGCTTTATCCACAGCTAACCTGCTCTCTCTATACCAGCAGGTGCTAGATGCTAACTTCACCAACCTTGATGTTGGGCAGTGGCTTTAGCTTGATGTTGGGCAGTAGCTTTAGCTCAAACTTGCTAGATTCGGGCACGACAATGTCGCCACGTAAAACAACGTCTGAAGTGATCTTCAGCTCATTAAGGACGTCATCGATCAGATCCTCGGCTATGTCACTCAGGGTAGGACTGGACAAGCGCGTGTGCAAGTCTCCATCAGAGTAGCTGTCCATGTGTACTTCACTACCACGCTTTTCTAACACAGATACATCTGAGTTTGTCTGCGAAACTTTGGGAGATGCTGTTAAAAAAGCAGAATCAGTTTCAGTAATTGACATTTTAATCTGTTAATGATCTCTTGATGTTGCACTCACATGTGATGTTAGTGGGAAGAAAGATGGACAGATCCTTGCTCGTGTATTCAGCCATGTTATCATCAAATCCAGAGTTTCTCTAAAATGACAAACACACAGTCTTGGTTATGCTTTATCCACAGCTAACCTGCTCTCTCTATACCAGCAGGTGCTAGATGCTAACTTCACCAACCTTGATGTTGGGCAGTGGCTTTAGCTTGATGTTGGGCAGTAGCTTTAGCTCAAACTTGCTAGACTCGGGCACGACAATGTCGCCACGTAAAACCACGTCTGGAGTGATCTTCAGCTCATTCAGGACGTCATCGATCAGATCCTCGGCTATGTCACTCAGGGTAGGACTGGACAAGCGCGTGTGCAAGTCTCCATCAGAGTAGCTGTCCATGTGTACTTCACTACCACGCTTTTCTAACACAGATGCATCCGAGTTTGTCTGCGAAACTTTGGGAGATGCTGTTAAAAAAGCAGAATCAGTTTCAGTAATTGACATTTTAATCTGTTAATGATCTCTTGATGTTGCACTCACATGTGATGTTAGTGGGAAGAAAGATGGACGGATCCTTGCTCGTGTATTCAGCCATGTTATCATCAAATCCAGAGTTTCTCTAAAATGACAAACACACAGTCTTGGTTATGCTTTATCCACAGCTAACCTGCTCTCTCTATACCAGCAGGTGCTAGATGCTAACTTCACCAACCTTGATGTTGGGCTGTGGCTTTAGCTCAAACTTGCTAGACTCGGGCACGACAATGTCGCCACGTAAAACCACGTCTGGAGTGATCTTCAGCTCATTCAGGACGTCATCGATCAGATCCTCGGCTATGTCGCTCAGGGTAGGACTGGACAAGCGCGTGTGCAAGTCTCCATCAGAGTAGCTGTCCATGTGTACTTCACTACCACGCTTTTCTAACACAGATACATCTGAGTTTGTCTGCAAAACTTTGGGAGATGCTGTTAAAAAAAGCAGAATCAGTTTCAGTAATTGACATTTTAATCTGTTAATGATCTCTTGATGTTGCACTCACATGTGATGTTAGTGGGAAGAAAGATGGACGGATCCTTGCTCGTGTATTCAGCCATGTTATCATCAAATCCAGAGTTTCTCTAAAATGACAAACACACAGTCTTGGTTATGCTTTATCCACAGCTAACCTGCTCTCTCTATACCAGCAGGTGCTAGATGCTAACTTCACCAACCTTGATGTTGGGCAGTGGCTTTAGCTTGATGTTGGGCAGTAGCTTTAGCTCAAACTTGCTAGATTCGGGCACGTCAATGTCGCCACGTAAAACAACGTCTGAAGTGATCTTCAGCTCATTAAGGACGTCATCGATCAGATCCTCGGCTATGTCACTCAGGGTAGGACTGGACAAGCGCGTGTGCAAGTCTCCATCAGAGTAGCTGTCCATGTGTACTTCACTACCACGCTTTTCTAACACAGATACATCTGAGTTTGTCTGCGAAACTTTGGGAGATGCTGTTAAAAAAGCAGAATCAGTTTCAGTAATTGACATTTTAATCTGTTAATGATCTCTTGATGTTGCACTCACATGTGATGTTAGTGGGAAGAAAGATGGACAGATCCTTGCTCGTGTATTCAGCCATGTTATCATCAAATCCAGAGTTTCTCTAAAATGACAAACACACAGTCTTGGTTATGCTTTATCCACAGCTAACCTGCTCTCTCTATACCAGCAGGTGCTAGATGCTAACTTCACCAACCTTGATGTTGGGCAGTGGCTTTAGCTTTGTGAATGTTGGCTTTTTCACCCCCTGGTCGATGCAGGTCACTTAGAATGATAAAACACAAAACATAGTCAGTCTAGTGTGTCAGAGCAGTGATTAGCATGATGCGGTGGTGAGGTAAGTCCTTAGTGTCTCACAGGATCTTATATGTTCCTCCTGCAGAACGGTGTTCCTCACATTGGTCAGATGGCCACTCATCTCAGCGACACTCTCAGCCGCCCGTCCTTTCCGCTCCCCCTGTTTCTGGAAGTCAAAACACTTTGAAGTAGTAATTGACGAAATTGAAGGAGGCATTTTGAAAGGCATGTTGAAGGGTTAATTGCCCCTTTCACTCTCATTTGTCTGAACTGGAAGAGAGAAGGGGGAGCATAGGCATACAGTCTTGGTTATGCTCTATCCACAGCTAACCTGCTCTCTCAATACCAGCAGGTTCTAGATGCTAACTTCACCAACCTTGATGTTGGGCAGTGGCTTTAGCTTTGTGAATGTTGGCTTTTTCACCCCCTGGTCGATGCAGGTCACTTAGAATGATAAAACACAAAACATAGTCAGTCTAGTGTGTCCGAACAGTGATCAGCATGATGCGATGGTGAGGTAAGTCCTTAGTGTCTCACAGGATCTGATCGGTTCCTCCTGCAGAACGGTGTTCCTCACATCGGTCAGATGGCTACTCATCGCAGCGACACGTTCAAGCAGGCGTTTCTCAGCCGTCCAACGTTTGCACTCCCCCTGTTTCTGGAAGTCAAAACACTTTAAAGTAGTAATTGACAAAATTGAAGGAGGCATTTTGAAAGGCATGTTTAAGGGTGCCACAGCTGTTAAGTCCCTTTTACCCTTGATTGTCTGAACTGGAAGAGAGAAGGGAAGGCATGGGCTACCTTTTTATCTCGCTCTTCTTTGGAAGCTTTCGACTTCAGGGTCTCCAGCCCCTCTGCCATCTCCCTCTGCACTTCAGTAATCACCTGCTTCAGCATGTTACAGCCCTTCGATCTCCACGCCTTCAAACGTGAACGAGCTATCTGGTCTGAAATATTTCCCATTTCTTCTGGATTTCTGGGAATAGCTTGGTGCCTCTTTGGCCTAACCTGGTCAGACCTGCTGTCTGGGTAAGATAAGGCAGTCTGGGTGTGGATCTTTGGCAGCTTTGTTCGCGAACAGACTCCAGTCCTCAGCTGTCTCTCTGGTCTGGGCAGAGAAGAACTCCACCTTGTCAAACAGACCCGTACTCCTAAACCATGACTTAAACCGCGGCTCCATTCTGTCTATTTTACCATCCCCTTAATCTCTGCACCTGAGACCACATGTTTACATTATTCCACCCCTCACTAACCTATCCTTGTCTTTATGGAGCTCCTGTGTAGCCATGTCCCTGCCCTCAAACAGAATCCACTCCATCACATCCGCAATGGGAACATCCGAAGACAGCTTTCCATCGTTCTGCATGGACAGAACCATCCTGACCAGCTCCTTCTGGGAAAACAACACATGGGGGGGGGACATGTTTACGGTCTATCAACACCCTATTCGTCAAACATGATCAGTTGATATTGAGACTTGATTACCTGCTCGGCTCTAAACCTGTGATCCCAGTCCAGCTGAACCTCAGCCAGGTGGTCCGTGTACTTGTTGAATTCCTTCATAGAACAAATCACCTGAAAATACACAACATCACAATGCAGTTTAGATGTGCTTCTGACTGTATGGGTTTTGCATTTTCTTGATTTATTCCAAATACAATTGTTTTGACGGCTGACTTTGTCATCTTTGGTTATGAAGCCGTTAGTACGGAGATGATCGTGAATGTCTCTGCGATGAAAGTACGTCCTCAAGTTTGGGTCGTTTAGGTTGCTGTACAACGAGGGCAGTTTGTAGCCATTGGGGTCAGTCAGATCGAATCCACTCTTTGGTTGGACAAGCTGCGTGCACACGTAAACAAAATAGGATAAATAGTTCAATCATGCTACATACATTACATCATTGTGAAGTACTGTTATCATGAGTACAAACCGTACTATGTTTTATTGAAAACCTTCAGCTAAATGGAAAAAAAACAAACAAACATAAAAATGTTTTTCAATTTCAGCACTCACCCTTTGGGAAAGGCCAGATGTGCAAAAGATGGTGGTCATAATGTCTTCACTCTAAAACACAGAAAAACATGCACAGCAGTAGATCAGTAGGTAACAGGACTGTATGACTGGTTAACAGGATGGTACAGTAGATATTCCTTTGAATAATTACAACATAGGTTTAAATGACAGATCGAGATGTACCTTATATTTTAATAACTCATCTTTACCATTATGCAAAATGTATTGAATGACACAAAGTAAACAACTAGTAGAGCCTAGCTTTAGCTTAGCTTATGTGTCCTCCTGCTTCACTCGCAGTGCTAGCAGCGATATCTTACAGGATACTGTGGTACTGTTGTAAGCACAAGCATCTTCGTAAATGGTACCTTTGGATGCCCTAAACATGTTCCAGACTTTCATATCGTTGAAATGTAGATAGTCATGTACTCAGAAGTCTAAACAATTCACAGGAACTGTACATATTTATACCATTTTAGACCGCAAATCCTCTCTAGTTTCTAGCTACAGCAGTAGGAGAGTTACCGATCCTAGCTAGCTGTGGAACCTAGCTGTTTAGTATAGCTCTGTTTTAGCATCCAAGAAGGCAACGTGTGATTTCTACCTTGATGGACAGAAGTCACTGATATCTTACCGAACATGTCAGGTCCTGATCATTTCTCTTCTCTCGGCTCATTCACATTAAGTGTGTGTTTCCGTTGAGTTATCTAACACTGAGCAGATGTACCATTGTGCTGCTGTCCAGCTGCATTCCAATCAGCGTCACAATAAAAATGCTTGTGAAGCTTCTTATTACCTGAATCAGATGAATGTGCATTATTCCTGACCAGTGGCTCTAATTTCAATATGATAACATCTTCAATAGTCAGTTCAAATCTAAATCAACACAGTTAGTGTTTTGTCAGTTTATATAACACAACTATCCCAGACTTGTCATTGTGCACTGTTTATCTTTGATCCTTTCCAGGGCCGGATTAAGGCAATGGGCTTTAGGGGCTGCAGCCCCGGGCCTCGCCACCAGGGGGGCCTCAGGTTGTCGGATGTTGAGTGAGAAAAACAATGCACGAAAATGTCCGCTCCAGTAAAGCACGACAGTGGGGCCCAAAAAAGAAAAGTACAAGTTCAAAAACATGAGAGAATGTCAGAATTACCGAAGAAGGCTCCAAAATTAACTAATATATGAAGTGCTGCAACAAATCCACCGGCTAGTCATCCTGCTGCTGGCTACCTCTCCCAGCACTGAGCCCAACCAACCAACTGCCATGACTAGCCAGTCTGCTGCTAATGCCCTGATAATGGACAAACTTATTAATGCATTTCAACAGAGGCATGCAGTCTATGAAGAAAGCTGCAGACTTTGGATTTCTTACTCGACTTGAAAAACTCTCCCTCAGTGAAATACGTGAGCAAAGTGTCAGATTGCAGACCAAATACAACGCAGATCTAGCAAATGACTTTCCAGACGAACTAGCGCAGTTTGTGAATTTCTCCAGAGTTGCTCTGACTGACCCAGCAACACCGAGAAACCTTATTTCATTAATACGGGAGAGGCTTCTCCAAAGTGTTTTAATACGGGAGAGGCATCTCCAAAGTGTTTTCCCAAATGTGGACATAGCGCTGAGGATTTACCTTACATTGCCCGTTAGTAATACCAGTGGGGAGAGGTCAATCTCCAAATGAGGAATTATTAAGACTGAATAATTTGACTTAATGTCAATAGAGCATGACATACTGTGCTGGACATTGAAGAGTTTGCATTGAGAAAGAGCAGAAAAGGGGCCTTTTTAATATCAATGATTTGATGATGGTCATTGGTGAGTCACATGTTTGTTCAATGTTAGACAGCGGCTGCCAACACTTCCATTATTTCTTTTTTTCAAATAGCTTGTTTGTATGTAAGCTAATTCAAATGCTTTCCACCCTGGAGATGTTGCAATGTATATCAGACTGTCTGCATTCTTGTGCTTGAGTTTTTGAGTAACATATAATTAGATTCGGTTCGATTCAACTTTAATGTCAGTACATATAATGGTCATTCCCTGGCTATTTAGCATTGTTTTTGCTTTTGAATAAATAGAAGTATACATTTACATGATTGGTTAATTATTTTCTACAGTGTAGCCTACTACACACAAACATTTTGTCCTTGGCTTTTAACTGATCATATTAATAGTGTGGTTCTGTGGTCTTTAGAGCACTGATGTGCACCTTTCGTGGGTTTGTGTGTCATGATGTGCGTCGGGGCGATATAGGGGCCTCATCCTGGTAATTAGCTCCAGGCCTCAAAATGTCTTAATCCGGCCCTGGTCACGCCTATGATTGACTGTGACAAGATAAGTGTCCTTTGTGGACCACGTAGCCTGACGTAGTCATATTTCCACACACTGTACACAGAATGAATAACAGATCAGCGGATGTGTACTAAAGGAGTCTTGGTCAGTTTGCATCTAGCAGACAACCATGTCTGGTCCTGTACCTGAATCCAAATACAGAGAGATCCCCACCCTGCCACACAGTCATCTGTCCAACAGAAAGAGATTACCTTGTTTGAATCGAATGTCGGGCTCATGCACATCTGTCCCTAGACTTGGCTCAACCCATCCATCCTCATGGCCTAGGACCGTCACTCGCCGACTGCAGGTGTCTCGCTCTCTCAATCTCCCTCTGCTCCTCCCTTTCCTCACCCCCACCTCTGCATTATGGCAGGTGCCCCTCCCTCAGGTCTGTAAGAGACCAGCCGTCCAGCTGTAGGAACTTCCTGGTCCCAGTATCTCTTCCTCCGTCTTCCAGTTTTGTCTCGGTTGTTCTGTCTCTGCCACCATGTTCGTCGCACCTCCAGGCTACCAGCCTGGTTTACAACCCTGTAAGTACCCTGCTCCTGTGTGCGCTGCTAGTGTGATGTCTAACCGGACGGCTGGTCATAAACGTGTTTCTTAAGCTCTTTGGAAGTCCAGGAAATGTCTTACGCTCAGGGACACAATGGCCTCCATCGTCCACTTCAATAGTCATCTGCAGATAAGTAGAAGGTATTCGGTGCCGTTCATGGTTAACTGAAGGATGAATGTGTGTGTGTGTGTGTGTTTTACAGCGCATCCTGTACATGGGACCTATCTATGGAGGTCTTCGAGCTGGGATGTCTATCTACATCCAGGGTTCTATTCCTCAACACATCACCAGGTGAGAACACACACGTTTCAGGCGATGCACATGACCTGTGGGAAAATACGCACCAAAGTTTTGTTCTAGCTTATCCGTAAAACCTGGATGGGAAAATTGTACAACAGGTAAGATTAGAAAATACTGATACAATTCAACCTTGTGAAAGAGTGCATTCAAGTCGCTGAAGAGGTGTTAACAAAAGAGGGTTTGAGCCAGCGTGAGTCAGACGACCCTGAATTCATCCCTGAAGGGGGAAAGGGAGGGTTGAAGATTAACCCAAAACCCCTGAGATACAAACACCGCATTCAGTCAGGTATTTATGGAGTGCAGCATTGCCTTCCAATGGGGAATTAACTCTAGAAAATCCTCCTCTAGAAAAACCATTTGATCAGGAAGAGGCTCAAGTCTTAACTTTCTCTGTTTTATACTGTCTCTCAGTTCAGTTTAATAAAGTTGAAAGGGCTTTTTTTGTATGAACAACAACCATTGCCAAAGCAACATTATGATTTGTTTATAGGTCTTCATAAGTCCCCCCCCCCTCCTTTAAAGGACTTTATAAGTCATTTTTCTTATAAAGAAAAGCAAATGCGTTCCTATACTGTCCTCTAACATTTTTTTCTTATATGTCCAGGTAAAAATATATTTCTTCTGTATGGAAATAATGGAAGTTTAGCCGTTAGCCGGTGTCTCTCTTCTCTCTCTCTTTGTTCTTCAGGGGTCTGAAGGACATGGAACAAGACATCTCCTTCATCGAGAAGCGTTTTGCCTACGGCTTCCTCCAGAAGCTT
Source organism: Neosalanx taihuensis (assembly GCA_030340665.1). Taxonomy (NCBI): domain Eukaryota; kingdom Metazoa; phylum Chordata; class Actinopteri; order Osmeriformes; family Salangidae; genus Neosalanx; species Neosalanx taihuensis. The sequence goes on from CM059290.1 coordinate 6,505,194, forward strand.
CTCAAGTGGATGGACATCGCCCAGGAGTTCATTGCCCATCTCGGTACTGTTGTGAGCGGGAGGAGGGGGAAAAGAAATGTCACATAAACGTGCTCAGTTCCCTACTCCACCACCCCTGGTTGATTTGGTGGTCTCTGTCTCTGTGCCTGTCCTCAGAGGCTGTGGTTAGCAGTGGCAGGGTGGAGAAGTCCCCACATGAACAAGAGATCAAGTTCTTTGCCAAAGTGAGAGAGGAACAGCTGTTCTCATTACCCCACCTCTAATTATCAGACTGTAAAACAGCTTTGCAGACACCTGCATCATGAATTACGAACATCCTTGTCTGCCTCTGTCCCAGATTATTTTGCTGCTTGAGAACCAGTAATTCAAGAACCACTGCCTGTATTTCTTGTCCACGCCTGCTAAAATCCTGGGCAGTGGAGGCATCTCATCCAATAAAGAGAAAGAAAAGATTGCAAGGCCAGTTGCCAATCAGTCTTAACAAAGAGTTCCACTGAAGATAATCCCTTTTTTCTTCCCCTGACTTTCCTTCAGGTGTGCATAGTGTGAACGGTGTACTGTGAACCCTGAATCCAATATCTGGCTTGTGTCGGTATCTGTTTGCAACTCTCCTTCTAGCCCTCCACCCCTCCTCCCCCTCTCTGTAGAAACCTCCTTAATTTCCTCGACCTCCTTTTTTTGGCTTTGACCTCCTCCTTCCTTCTCCTCCATCCTTCCTGCCCTACCTCGCCCCCCTCCCCTCCCCTCTTCTCTCCCCCCTCCCTCAGTATCTTCTGTAAATTGGCAGCTCTGGCGAGACACAGAGTTTCACTCTTTGGTAAGGAAACCTGCATGATGGTGTAACACTTCCACCCTCTGTCTCCGCTCTCTTTCCAACAACTCCATCTTCTGGTTTAATTTGAACCCCCTCCTCCTCCTTCCCTCCCCACCCTTCTTTTCTAACTCTCCTCTCCCTCCTCTAGCTTTGCTTCTGCTCTGCCTGGTTGTTCTAGCCGCTCCTCCTCTCGTCTGTGTAGCTCTGGGTGTCTGCCGGTCACTGAAAGTGCAGAGAAGCAGTATGTGTTTGTGTCAGTGCCGGGGGCCAGGGGCCCCTGCCTTTGCTGCCCCACGGTGTGTTGTGCCTGGCTGGCCAGAGGCAGCACTGTAGCCCCCTCACCAGCGTTCCTCCATCCACCACCATGCGTGTGTGACATCACAGCAGCGTGACATCACTCCCGCACGCTTGCGCCTGGGTTACGGACAGGCTTAGCCGGACGTCGCTGTTACTGGGGAAGCCAACAAGCGGATATTTTGTTGTTATGAATCCAAGTTGTTTTGTTTAGCGTTGTCAAGTGTTTTTTGTGACAGACTCGCGCGTGTGCGTTTTAGGTTTGGGGATGGTTGCTGTTGTCGGGGTGGTGGGTGGAGGAAGGGTCTTAGCATCAGTATTTTCGTTTCTGTGGTAACAAAGCGGCTCTGTTTTATCTTCAGGAATGGCGCTACTGCAGTGGTCAACTGTCTGCACATCCTGTCCCGGTCTCTCGATGCCAGGTAACACATTCACCCCTACAGGATGTCGTTAGTTGTAATTTTAGACCACTTTTTTTTCTCCACAGATGTAATAAGTCTTTCTCTCCATGCTGACGTCCTATTTCCTTCCTTCCTTGTTACATATATGTTCTATGTTTGCTCCTTTCTGCCAAAGTGAATTCTGTGTTTGTATGTCTTGCTATTAAATCTAGCGATTCAAATATATTCTGATTCTGATTGTATCTGTATCTCTCTGTCTCCAAGGACGGTGATGAAATCAGGCCCTGAGATTGTGAAGGCTAGACTGCGCCAGTTTTTTGAGAGGGCTGCGGACGATATTGAGAAGATGGTGGAGAACCTCAAACTAGGCAAGGTGTCCAGCAGGAACCAGGTGAGGTCCTTCCTTCCTGTCATCTTCATCGGTAGCTTCTCCCTAGGCGGTACACTGAGGTGTGTGTGTGTGTGTGTGCGTGCAGGTGAAGGGCGTGTCCCAGAACATCAACTACACCCCCATCGCGTTGCTGCCGGTCCTCACCTCCCTGTTCGACCACATCGCCCAGCACCAGTTTGGAGATGATGTCTTCGCTCTCTCCAGTGGATGACTTGGAGATATCATGTTACCGCATCATGTGCAGTATTTAATCTCTGGGAACTGTGAAGACTACACATGCAGAGAAGTGTGTGGACATGCTTTCTCTCTCCGCTGGAGAAGAGGTCTCTGCATGTGTGTGTTTGTGGGGCTGGAGAAGCAGGGGTTGTCCAGTGTGAGGTGGTGATGGTGCTGTGTGTGTCCTGCAGACAGAGGCCGTCCCTGGGGGAGTGTCTGGCCCACCTGGCTGCAGCCATGCCTGTGGCCTACCTGGCCAAACAAATTTAACGCCTATTCCGTCTACCCAACCAAGACCCCCCGGGAAAGAGCCAGTGAGTCACAGTAACCGCAACCTCTCTCGCCCAACCCTCTCTTAATATCGATTTGTATTATATAACGTACATAATCCGTCTGTGTTGTAGTCCCTCTGTACAATGCCCACACTTTAAAAGTGCAGTTGAGTCTATGATCGTGTTCACTCTAATCTTCTCCTCTTCTTCCTCAGTTGTGGGTCTTCCAAACATGGTGGAAGAGCTGTGTACAGACATCCCAGAGCTGGAGGTTTTGATGAAGGAGATCGGGCACCTGGCAGAGTCTGGGGTCCGCTACACCGAGATGCCCCACGTTATCGAGATCACCCTGCCCATGCTGTGTAACCACTGGCCCCGCTGGTCGGAGAGGGGGTTGGAGAACTTCCCGGAGCTGGAGGGCCAGATCTGCACCAACGTCACCTCGGAACAGCTCAACCAGCTGCTGGGGAGCATCATGAAGATCGTGGTCAACAATCTGGGCATCGACAAGGCCTCCTGGATGAAGAGGCTGGCAGGTAAGTGTGTGTCTCAGTCCCACATTAAGGTCAAGATCGTGGGTGTGGGTTTTACACTGTTTACACTGTTTGCCAGTACTTCACCTCAGAACATTTTCTTTTATTACATGATAGACAATACATTGATTTTTATTTATTTTTAGACCTTTTTATGATATTTCGTTCACCCAGGTCAAGGACCTTGAGGAATGTAATCAATGACTTTGCCCCCCCCACCCCCCCCCCCCCACCCCCCCCACCCCCCTTGTGTGTGTGTGTGTGTATGTGTCTGCTTGTGCCAGTCTTCGCCCAGCCCATCGTGAGCAGGGCAAAGCCAGAGATGCTCAAGTCCCACAACATGGAGAAGCTGAAGAAGAGAGCTGGGAAGGTGGTGGCTGAGGAGGACCACCTGCACCTGGAGGGAAAGACAGAGGTGGACAGCGAGGAGGGCACCATCAGGGACGAGACCTGTACGCCCTTTACCCTCTCCTCATCCGCTATGTGGACAATGACAGGTACTTGAGGGATAAATATGCCTGGTCTCTGGCGTACCCACACATTTACATACAAATGGCACTCGGCTCTGCAGCCAGCCCAGACCAGTTGAGTCTGGAGTGCGACGCCTGCAGCGCCCGAGTCTCATCGCCCTCACTCTGGGTTTGACTGGTTTGCCTTCCTCCAGATGGTTCCTGATGGGCTCCTGCTCAAGGCTGTGCACACCTGCCCTGACTCAGTGTGCTGCTGATGTGTTGTGTTGATTTTTCATCTTTGGTGATGATGTTCCTCGGAAGGGGGTCGGGGTCCAGGAAATTAAGAGACTGGCTTTCAGATGGTGCATCATGGGAATTAGAGTCTTCATCATCTTCCGCTAAAACTCCATCACCTTTACTAGTATGTGCCTTATTTTGCCCCGTCTTTTGTAATTCAAATAGAATCACTAAGGCTGGATTGCACCAACAAGGTTTAATTTAATCTAAGATTAGCTCTAATCAGAGATTAGTAAAACTAGTTTTAAAATGAGTTAATCCAGGTTTAAAATTAAGCAGAGCTCAGTTGCACCATTTAAAATTAATCTAAGTTTAGCAAAACTCAGTTTAACTGCATTTAAATGCAGTTTAAACTGATTTAAATCAATAGGGATGATTGTGGATATCGAAATTCAAATTAATAATTAAATATGCAATTAAATATATAGGCTACATTATAAGCGTGCTGTCAGGACGACGGATTCATATTTTAAAAGGAGCGAGACTGTTTCAGCCGGCGATAAAACGTTACATTGTTGCTAGCAACAGATCGGCTGTTACAATGGCTCGGCAGAGAAGCTCAAACTTTTCCTCCTTTGAGAAAAACTTGCTGACCGAATTCATGGAGCACTATGGGCAAGTCATTGAAGACAAGAAAACGGACAACAGCACGGTGAAAAATAAAGATACTTCTTGGCAGCAACTGGCTGACAGTTTTAATGGATCGACCGGTGTGAAAGATAAAAGAGACGTCACTCAGCTTAAAGCTTGCTGGAAAAATTTCAAAACAAAAGCCAAAAAAGATGCGGTGACTGTGAGACGAGAGATGTTCATCACAGGAGGAGGTCCTCCGCCAAAGAAAAATGATCAACTGGCGGAGAAAATCAATTCCCTCATCCCGCAGCAGATGGAGCCATTACAAAATCCGTACGACGACCACGGCATCCTGGACCAGCTAGCTTCAGACTCACCCGGGGAAGATGGTTAGTAACGCTTTACAGACATCAGCCAATAATCAGTTATTATTTGGCCTATCCAATTAATTTGTTCTCTCGCCATATATTTTGGTTTATGTTTTGATAGAGATCGTTTTAACACTGCAGCCAGTGCAGCAAGAGGAGCATCTGCAAGACAGTGCTGCTTCCTCTTCTTTATGGTCATCATCCTCCTTATCTGATTTGAACAGCTGCAGGAGAAACAAGCGACCCTACATGACACACCAGGACATTTTGGTTTTAGAGAAGGAGAAGATTGAAATGGCAATCGAAAATGCAATATTACAGAAGGAAGTATTAAAGCTGCAGAAGGAAGTGTTGCTGCTGAAAAAGAAGATGCTTACTGATAGTTTCATCCTTGATGCCACTTTTTAATCATAAAATGAGAATATTCTACAATGATTTAACATGTACCTCTATTGAAAAATGAATGGGAATTAAAAAAATATATAGCAATTTGCACTGAAATATTTAATAAATAATAAATACTGAATAAATAATATACAATTTCTATTTTTACTTTTCTTCAATGTGTATCTTCTCTATGCTTCACAGTTTGAAAAAGACACTTGTTGACAGGTCAAGATATTGCTTAAAGCAGTATTCAACCAGATATAGTTGTCAGTAATTCAATTATTATGTGGAAACAGACTTATCACCACAATGTCAGCAATTATTTACAAAAAGATGTATTAATATAATTATTCAGAAAAGTGGTTCTGTATTAGAGTTTGCCTCACAGCATTCCCACTTGGATTGGCATTGTGCTCCTGGTCGTCCTCTCTGTCTTCATGTAGGTCCTCCTCGGCTTCAAAGTGTAGTTCATCTCCACGCCTTTTTCCAAAGTTGTAGAGAACTGCAACTGCGACAATGACGGTCAAGGTGGTGTCCAGCTTTGTGCGCAGTCCATCTTTAATGCAGGGAAACCTTCTTTTCCATGCTCCAAAGAGTCGTTCTATCACTCCTCTGGCTGCAATGTGACAGGAGTTGTACCTTCTCTCTGTTTGAGGGTTCAGAAGTGGAGTCATCAAGTATGAGCGGCATGGATGACCATTATCCCCAAGGAGATGGCCCTCATAAGCTTGATTCTCAAGGATGGCACAAAGTTGACTGTTGTCAAAGATCCTGCTGTCATGAGTGGATCCTGGCCAACGTGCTACAATGTTGGTTATTTCAGATTTTTGATCACACACCACTTGAACATTGATGGAGCAGTATCCCTTACGGTTGCGGAAAAGCTCTCCATTAACACCACCAGGATTCTGTATCGGGATATGTGTGCAATCAATAGCACCCAGCACCCCTGGAAATCCAGCTCGCCTGTAGAAGCCAGCAGCTGTTTCCACTCTTGGAGAGAATCGGATGTACTGGTTCTTCAGTGATGCAATGGACCGAGACACTGCTGATAATACGGCAAACTGTTAAATTGTGTAGACCAAACGGGTCTCCATCCACCCTCTGGAAACAGCCAGTAGCGTAGAACCTCAGGGCAACCAGGAGTTGTAGCATTGGTGGTACAGCTGCATTTCTCTCACTGCCATGTTTGACAGTTGGTCCAGTCTTCCTGTTCAGCTCCAAAACTGTTTCCTTGGTAAACCGGTATCTCAGCAAAAATTCCTCTTCATTATAAAAATCAAGAGGATTGAGCCTGTCTCTCAGTTTTCTTCGAGGAACTTCATTATTTTGCTCTATCCACCTCAAAAATGCAGCCATTGTTAAAGTTCAACCTACCCAACTGGCAGTTTAAAATAAATTCTCGATCACAGTTTAAATTGGAGTTTAAAGTTCTGGTGCAACGTAATTTAATTTAAACTTGGTTTAGAGTAAAAATTAAACAGACGTTTAAAGAGAGGTTTAAATTTAATCTGTCTTCATTTTAAACTAGGTTTAAAGTTTGGTGCAACAGAATTTAAACTTACACCATGATTTAATCTGATTTGAAAGTTAAACCTTGTCGGTGCAATCCAGCCTAAGAGGAGTCAGAATGTCAGGTGGGGTTCAACATCATCGTGTTTATTGGCTGTCCTACCTTACTAAATGTTACAAAAGTTAGTGAAACAGACCCCTGCTGTGGGGTGGTCATTACTGGAAGAACTTCTGTTATCTGAACACTGCAGCACCTCACTCGGATATCTGTCTAGACAAGACACACACACACCCTGCTGAAAAGAAATGCACACACACACACACACACACACACACACACCCTGCTGAGAAGAAATGCACCCACTCACACACACACCCTGCTGAGAAGAAATGCACCCACACACACACACAACTGCACAAAGCACACCAATTGAGGAAGGTTCAGCACCAGCTACAAACAATTGCACGGACAAACACACACTGCACACACACAGACATACACATGCACACACATACAGCGCAGTCATTGGGTAAGGTGCTGAGAGGCCAGACAACAGTCAGTAATGAAGTGTGGCCAGGCCAGGGACAGGAGGGTGAGACCCCTGTAGCACTGTGCTGCTCCTGGTGTGCTGTGCTGGGCGTGAGCTCCTCCTCACCAGCCCACTAACAGACAGCATCGTGTGACGCTCTCCCCAAGCACGATCCGTGCTAACACAGAAGCACCAGCTGCACTTTGGAGACGAGAATGTGACTTGAAAATGGAGTTGGTTTTGTTGTTGTTGTGTTTTAAATCATCTTCTGACTTCCCGCATGTTTTTCCCTCTCGGCCTAACTTCTTTCCCGACACCACCTATTTTTACTACATTCATACAGTAGCTCACTTTGTAGTATCACTATTTTCATGACAGCCCCATCATTGACTAATTTAAGACTACATTCTGCTGTTTACAGACGTAGTCAAAATATATTAAATATATTACATTTGCAACAGGTAAGGCCCAGAAAAAGAACCCTTTTAACGAGACTCCGCCCATTCGGATCCAAGTTGCAGTAACATCAGTTTGGATGTTAGACACTCTCTGGAATGGTACAATCTGACCCGACCTTCTGTCTCTAGGCTGGGGGCTCGGATGTGGAGCGTACCAAGAAGAAGCGCAGGGAAGACCGCTACTCGGTGCAGACCTCTGTCATCGTGGCAGCCTTGAAGAAGCTCCTGCCCATCGGCCACAACATGTGCTCCCCTGCTGATCAGGAACTGATCAACCTAGCCAAGATACTCTCTGGTACAAATCTGCAGATCTCCTTCCAACCCATGTTAGCGTTGGGCAGCCAGACGTAATTGATCTAAAACTTCCCAGCTCTGACATTGGGGGGTCATTTTGGGTTTTCACATCATTAGATTTAGTCGTTAGACTAAGTCGTTAGATTTCTCTCTCTCTCTCTCTCTCTCTCTCTCTCTCTCTCTCCCTCTCTCTTTCTCTCTCTATCTCTCTCGCTTCATCCATCCATCCATTCATAGCGTCCTCTCGCCTGCCTGTCAGTGTCGGTGCAGTTTGTGCAGCTGAGTGACTGTGCCTTGGGGACCCTTTAGGTGGAGGACCCGTCCATGCGCTGGCAGATGGAGCCAGCGTACAAGGAGGCCCTGTACAAGGAGACTTCTGGGAAGGCAGAGGACGCAGAAGCCCCACAGAAGGTGGTGAAGAGGGTCCAGGAAGTCTCAGCTGTCCTGTACCACACCGAGGTGGTGAGTAGAAACACACACACACACCATGAACCATGGCAGCATCAAGACCTGGAACAATACAGCCTCCCACCACCTCTTTTTTCAGTGGGGAGAGGTCGTTTTCCAAATTAGGAATTATTAAGCATAGACTGAGGAAGTCAATGTGCGAGGACAGACTGAACAATTTGACTTTAATATGTCAATAGAGCATGACATACTGAGCAAGAGAAAAATAAAGAGAAAGAGCAGAAAACGGGCCTTTTAATATCACTGATGTGATGATGGTGATTGGTGAGTCACATTGACGGCTGCCACAGTTTTAACACGGTAATTGTGAATCCCAATATTCCATGTCCTCAACGGAGAGCTCAGACAGACACACGACACGCCACTTATCCCACGCGTCCATCATATATCCAGCTGGAGACGACCCGTCAGGACAGTTGGGTTCCCCCGAACCCCGAGGTCTCTTCGTAAAGAGCCTCTCACAACCTGGATGAAGGAGAAACCACTAAAAGACCAGGTGAGATGCCAAACCAGGCACTAACTTCACATCTGAGCGTTGTTTGAAAGGGCAGATAAGGGTTGACAGTGAGTGAGTTGATAAAAAGGTGTTTAAACTTGTATTCCTTTGGTGCTTCCTTTGTTTCTATAGAACGAGAAGATTCTCTCTCAGAGGCTGACTAAATCCCCCTGCGCTCTGGTCGCCAGCCAGTACGGCTAGTCAGGAAACATGGTGAGGATCACGAAGGCCCAGGCCTACCAGACAGGGAAGGACATCTCCACAAAGTGAGGGGCAACTGCTTTCTTTTGCTGCAATTGGACTAGTCGTAGTTTTTCCTTTTTGTGCTCAGGGGTTAACAGCCTAATCTAGTATTGTGCTCCCTTTCTTCCAGTTATTATGCCACCCAGAAGAAATCATTAGAAATCAACCCCAAGCACCCTCTCATCAAGCAGATGCTGAAGCGCGTTACTGTAAGTAATCATGTCATTACACAGTGGCAGGATGCTTTTTCCTGTTGAAAAGCAGCTAGGCTGAACAAAGTGTGTTTGTGTGTGTTTTGTAAGACGGGCCTCAGACGTGGCCGTGGTGAGACGGCCACCTTGCGCTCAGGCTTCCAGCTGCCCGACACCAAGGCCTACGGAGATAGGATAGAGCGCATGCTGCGACTCAGCATGAACATAGACCTGGATGAGCAGGCAATTTGCGACACTCAGTAAATGCCATCAGCTGTAATGTAGTGTCTGGATGTAGCTGTTGTGCTAACTTGTGGCTTGGGGATGTGGGCTGTGCAGGTGGAGGAGGAGCCGGAGAAAAAGCCCAAGGAGGCTGCTCAGGAAGAGGCAGTAGGATGATGATACTGACTGAGTACTGGTGATGCTAGCTAAGTAGTCTTGGCTCTTGTGTCTAAGTTATTCTCTGTTATCCGTTGTCAGACAACTGACAAAGATGTGTTATGAGGCACTGAATGAGGGGACTGTAGGTGGCCCTTTCCTGGAGCAGAGTCACTCTTGTACACCAGCTGGAGCCAACATGTCACTGGGGTTAGGGTCCCTCAATCTGGGTTTTTTCAGACGTGTTTTTGTTTAGTGTTTTCCATTCATCATGACTGTACATGTATTAATATTTAACGATTGAGAACGATCCTGTGGTTTGATCCAATAAATGTTTCTTGGAAAATATAGCACGTGTATTATTTCTGTGGATTATGAGTTTGCCACTAGAGGTCAGTAAAACATGTAGTCTGGAGGGTAGCAGCTAGAGTCTCCTCTGTCGCGCATGATGACGAGAAACCTCGGCCATCCGCCTCCTCTCGCTAGGAATGACCCCCACCTTTGTGTCAACATTGTGGCTGACGATGTCCTCCCAGCCACTCTTTCCAGCCCTGGCTACCGAGCGCTTGCAGCCGGGGCCGGGAAAGATGTGGCCGGCAGAAGAAGTTGGATGGAAGGTCATGTGTGCTGCAGCCGTGGAAGCGGAAGGGAGGAGTGCAGTTCTCAATGTGCTGCTGCTGGGGACCTAAAAAATTGGGGGACCTCCAGTTTCTCCAACTCATCTAAAGGACTTGTGGACTGGGTCACAGCAGACTGGGCCAGAGCAGAAGAAGTTGGATGGAATGTCATGTGTGCTGCAGCCATGGCAGCGGATGGGACATACACATCGACCTCCATGTCCTCCACCTCATCTAAAGTACCTGTGGACTGGGTCATAGCAGACTGGGTCACAGCAGACTGGGTCACAGCAGACTGGGTCACAGCAGACTGGGCCACAGCAGACTGGGTCAACATGGCCCTTGGCCAAGGCACTTCAACCCTACTTGTCCCTGTACTTGCTGTAAGTCACTCTGGATAAGATGATTAGATGTAATGGTAACTGTAATAAGGAGACAGTATTTCTAGTTAACTAGAATAGTCATCTAGGTGTAGGTGTATCTACTTACTCGAACGCAAAGAAAAGGCCACTGGTCAGAACACTTCCACTATTTAGCCGGGCTAACTAACCTCAGTACAAGTAAACGCGTTAATGTTCTATGTTTAATTCCCTTTCCTTGCGGCCTAGAATCTGTTCACGACTGTTAACTGGCTACTAGACTAGGTCTAAAAAGGTTGACTGTGGTTGAGCTGGCAGCCAGTGTCATTTAAAAACTTGATCCGTGACGTGGACACCTGAGGATAATGTAAATTTTAGTATCCCAGAAATGTATAGTAAACTGTAGCAACAAGGCAGATCACATAAGCACAAGTACACTGGAAATGTATCTTGTCAATTTGTGGTTATGGGGAACTGACAGTGGATGATATGGAAATCTGACTTATCAAATAGGAAAAGCACCAAACCGCATTACCACACATGTAATTTTTTAACACACGTTTATTAAATGTGTTGTGAGGGAGGGGCATCATCTAGGTTAGGGGTGCCTATCCTGCTCGCCACTTTGGACACCTGCAAAGGAAACTGAGCTGGCAATCTTTTTCACCATGTCATCTTCAGCTCATTCAGGACGTCATCGATCAGATCCTCGGCTATGTCGCTCAGGGTAGGACTGGACAAGCGCGTGTGCAAGTCTCCATCAGAGTAGCTGTCCATGTGTACTTCACTACCACGCTTTTCTAACACAGATACATCCGAGTTTGTCTGCGAAACTTTGGGAGATGCTGTTAAAAAAAGCAGAATCAGTTTCAGTAATTGACATTTTAATCTGTTAATGATCTCTTGATGTTGCACTCACATGTGATGTTAGTGGGAAGAAAGATGGACGGATCCTTGCTCGTGTATTCAGCCATGTTATCATCAAATCCAGAGTTTCTCTAAAATGACAAACACACAGTCTTGGTTATGCTTTATCCACAGCTAACCTGCTCTCTCTATACCAGCAGGTGCTAGATGCTAACTTCACCAACCTTGATGTTGGGCAGTGGCTTTAGCTTGATGTTGGGCAGTAGCTTTAGCTCAAACTTGCTAGACTCGGGCACGACAATGTCGCCACGTAAAACCACGTCTGGAGTGATCTTCAGCTCATTCAGGACGTCATCGATCAGATCCTCGGCTATGTCGCTCAGGGTAGGACTGGACAAGCACGTGTGCAAGTCTCCATCAGAGTAGCTGTCCATGTGTACTTCACTACCACGCTTTTCTAACACAGATACATCCGAGTTTGTCTGCGAAACTTTGGGAGATGCTGTTAAAAAAAGCAGAATCAGTTTCAGTAATTGACATTTTAATCTGTTAATGATCTCTTGATGTTGCACTCACATGTGATGTTAGTGGGAAGAAAGATGGACAGATCCTTGCTCGTGTAATCAGCCATGTTATCATCAAATCCAGAGTTTCTCTAAAATGACAAACACACAGTCTTGGTTATGCTTTATCCACAGCTAACCTGCTCTCTCTATACCAGCAGGTGCTAGATGCTAACTTCACCAACCTTGATGTTGGGCAGTGGCTTTAGCTTGATGTTGGGCAGTAGCTTTAGCTCAAACTTGCTAGACTCGGGCACGACAATGTCGCCACGTAAAACCACGTCTGGAGTGATCTTCAGCTCATTCAGGACGTCATCGATCAGATCCTCGGCTATGTCGCTCAGGGTAGGACTGGACAAGCACGTGTGCAAGTCTCCATCAGAGTAGCTGTCCATGTGTACTTCACTACCACGCTTTTCTAACACAGATACATCCGAGTTTGTCTGCGAAACTTTGGGAGATGCTGTTAAAAAAAGCAGAATCAGTTTCAGTAATTGACATTTTAATCTGTTAATGATCTCTTGATGTTGCACTCACATGTGATGTTAGTGGGAAGAAAGATGGACGGATCCTTGCTCGTGTATTCAGCCATGTTATCATCAAATCCAGAGTTTCTCTAAAATGACAAACACACAGTCTTGGTTATGCTTTATCCACAGCTAACCTGCTCTCTCTATACCAGCAGGTGCTAGATGCTAACTTCACCAACCTTGATGTTGGGCTGTGGCTTTAGCTCAAACTTGCTAGACTCGGGCACGACAATGTCGCCACGTAAAACCACGTCTGGAGTGATCTTCAGCTCATTCAGGACGTCATCGATCAGATCCTCGGCTATGTCGCTCAGGGTAGGACTGGACAAGCGCGTGTGCAAGTCTCCATCAGAGTAGCTGTCCATGTGTACTTCACTACCACGCTTTTCTAACACAGATACATCTGAGTTTGTCTGCAAAACTTTGGGAGATGCTGTTAAAAAAAGCAGAATCAGTTTCAGTAATTGACATTTTAATCTGTTAATGATCTCTTGATGTTGCACTCACATGTGATGTTAGTGGGAAGAAAGATGGACGGATCCTTGCTCGTGTATTCAGCCATGTTATCATCAAATCCAGAGTTTCTCTAAAATGACAAACACACAGTCTTGGTTATGCTTTATCCACAGCTAACCTGCTCTCTCTATACCAGCAGGTGCTAGATGCTAACTTCACCAACCTTGATGTTGGGCAGTGGCTTTAGCTTGATGTTGGGCAGTAGCTTTAGCTCAAACTTGCTAGACTCGGGCACGACAATGTCGCCACGTAAAACCACGTCTGGAGTGATCTTCAGCCCATTCAGGACGTCATCGATCAGATCCTCGGCTATGTCACTCAGGGTAGGACTGGACAAGCGCGTGTGCAAGTCTCCATCAGAGTAGCTGTCCATGTGTACTTCACTACCACGCTTTTCTAACACAGATACATCCGAGTTTGTCTGCGAAACTTTGGGAGATGCTGTTAAAAAAAGCAGAATCAGTTTCAGTAATTGACATTTTAATCTGTTAATGATCTCTTGATGTTGCACTCACATGTGATGTTAGTGGGAAGAAAGATGGACGGATCCTTGCTCGTGTATTCAGCCATGTTATCATCAAATCCAGAGTTTCTCTAAAATGACAAACACACAGTCTTGGTTATGCTTTATCCACAGCTAACCTGCTCTCTCTATACCAGCAGGTGCTAGATGCTAACTTCACCAACCTTGATGTTGGGCTGTGGCTTTAGCTCAAACTTGCTAGACTCGGGCACGACAATGTCGCCACGTAAAACCACGTCTGGAGTGATCTTCAGCTCATTCAGGACGTCATCGATCAGATCCTCGGCTATGTCGCTCAGGGTAGGACTGGACAAGCGCGTGTGCAAGTCTCCATCAGAGTAGCTGTCCATGTGTACTTCACTACCACGCTTTTCTAACACAGATACATCTGAGTTTGTCTGCAAAACTTTGGGAGATGCTGTTAAAAAAAGCAGAATCAGTTTCAGTAATTGACATTTTAATCTGTTAATGATCTCTTGATGTTGCACTCACATGTGATGTTAGTGGGAAGAAAGATGGACGGATCCTTGCTCGTGTATTCAGCCATGTTATCATCAAATCCAGAGTTTCTCTAAAATGACAAACACACAGTCTTGGTTATGCTTTATCCACAGCTAACCTGCTCTCTCTATACCAGCAGGTGCTAGATGCTAACTTCACCAACCTTGATGTTGGGCAGTGGCTTTAGCTTGATGTTGGGCTGTGGCTTTAGCTCAAACTTGCTAGACTCGGGCACGACAATGTCGCCACGTAAAACCACGTCTGGAGTGATCTTCAGCTCATTCAGGACGTCATCGATCAGATCCTCGGCTATGTCACTCAGGGTAGGACTGGACAAGCGCGTGTGCAAGTCTCCATCAGAGTAGCTGTCCATGTGTACTTCACTACCACGCTTTTCTAACACAGATACATCCGAGTTTGTCTGCGAAACTTTGGGAGATGCTGTTAAAAAAAGCAGAATCAGTTTCAGTAATTGACATTTTAATCTGTTAATGATCTCTTGATGTTGCACTCACAAGTGATGTTAGTGGGAAGAAAGATGGACGGATCCTTGCTCGTGTATTCAGCCATGTTATCATCAAATCCAGAGTTTCTCTAAAATGACAAACACACAGTCTTGGTTATGCTTCATCCACAGCTAACCTGCTCTCTCTATACCAGCAGGTGCTAGATGCTAACTTCACCAACCTTGATGTTGGGCAGTAGCTTTAGCTCAAACTTGCTAGATTCGGGCACGACAATGTCGCCACGTAAAACCACGTCTGGAGTGATCTTCAGCTCATTCAGGACGTCATCGATCAGATCCTCGGCTATGTCGCTCAGGGTAGGACTGGACAAGCGCGTGTGCAAGTCTCCATCAGAGTAGCTGTCCATGTGTACTTCACTACCACGCTTTTCTAACACAGATACATCTGAGTTTGTCTGCGAAACTTTGGGAGATGCTGTTAAAAAAAGCAGAATCAGTTTCAGTAATTGACATTTTAATCTGTTAATGATCTCTTGATGTTGCACTCACATGTGATGTTAGTGGGAAGAAAGATGGACAGATCCTTGCTCGTGTATTCAGCCATGTTATCATCAAATCCAGAGTTTCTCTAAAATGACAAACACACAGTCTTGGTTATGCTTTATCCACAGCTAACCTGCTCTCTCTATACCAGCAGGTGCTAGATGCTAACTTCACCAACCTTGATGTTGGGCAGTGGCTTTAGCTTGATGTTGGGCAGTAGCTTTAGCTCAAACTTGCTAGACTCGGGCACGACAATGTCGCCACGTAAAACCACGTCTGGAGTGATCTTCAGCTCATTCAGGACGTCATCGATCAGATCCTCGGCTATGTCACTCAGGGTAGGACTGGACAAGCGCGTGTGCAAGTCTCCATCAGAGTAGCTGTCCATGTGTACTTCACTACCACGCTTTTCTAACACAGATACATCCGAGTTTGTCTGCGAAACTTTGGGAGATGCTGTTAAAAAAGCAGAATCAGTTTCAGTAATTGACATTTGAATCTGTTAATGATCTCTTGATGTTGCACTCACATGTGATGTTATTGGGAAGAAAGATGGACAGATCCTTGCTCGTGTATTCAGCCATGTTATCATCAAATCCAGAGTTTCTCTAAAATGACAAACACACAGTCTTGGTTATGCTTTATCCACAGCTAACCTGCTCTCTCTATACCAGCAGGTGCTAGATGCTAACTTCACCAACCTTGATGTTGGGCAGTGGCTTTAGCTTTGTGAATGTTGGCTTTTTCACCCCCTGGTCGATGCAGGTCACTTAGAATGATAAAACACAAAACATAGTCAGTCTAGTGTGTCAGAGCAGTGATTAGCATGATGCGGTGGTGAGGTAAGTCCTTAGTGTCTCACAGGATCTTATATGTTCCTCCTGCAGAACGGTGTTCCTCACATTGGTCAGATGGCCACTCATCTCAGCGACACTCTCAGCCGCCCGTCCTTTCCGCTCCCCCTGTTTCTGGAAGTCAAAACACTTTGAAGTAGTAATTGACGAAATTGAAGGAGGCATTTTGAAAGGCATGTTGAAGGGTTAATTGCCCCTTTCACTCTCATTTGTCTGAACTGGAAGAGAGAAGGGGGAGCATAGGCATACAGTCTTGGTTATGCTCTATCCACAGCTAACCTGCTCTCTCAATACCAGCAGGTTCTAGATGCTAACTTCACCAACCTTGATGTTGGGCAGTGGCTTTAGCTTTGTGAATGTTGGCTTTTTCACCCCCTGGTCGATGCAGGTCACTTAGAATGATAAAACACAAAACATAGTCAGTCTAGTGTGTCCGAACAGTGATCAGCATGATGCGATGGTGAGGTAAGTCCTTAGTGTCTCACAGGATCTGATCGGTTCCTCCTGCAGAACGGTGTTCCTCACATCGGTCAGATGGCTACTCATCGCAGCGACACGTTCAAGCAGGCGTTTCTCAGCCGTCCAACGTTTGCACTCCCCCTGTTTCTGGAAGTCAAAACACTTTAAAGTAGTAATTGACAAAATTGAAGGAGGTATTTTGAAAGGCATGTTTAAGGGTGCCACAGCTGTTAAGTCCCTTTTACCCTCGATTGTCTGAACTGGAAGAGAGAAGGGAAGGCATGGGCTACCTTTTTATCTCGCTCTTCTTTGGAAGCTTTCGACTTCAGGGTCTCCAGCCCCTCTGCCATCTCCCTCTGCACTTCAGTAATCACCTGCTTCAGCATGTTACAGCCCTTCGATCTCCACGCCTTCAAACGTGAACGAGCTATCTGGTCTGAAATATTTCCCATTTCTTCTGGATTTCTGGGAATAGCTTGGTGCCTCTTTGGCCTAACCTGGTCAGACCTGCTGTCTGGGTAAGATAAGGCAGTCTGGGTGTGGATCTTTGGCAGCTTTGTTCGCGAACAGACTCCAGTCCTCAGCTGTCTCTCTGGTCTGGGCAGAGAAGAACTCCACCTTGTCAAACAGACCCGTACTCCTAAACCATGACTTAAACCGCGGCTCCATTCTGTCTATTTTACCATCCCCTTAATCTCTGCACCTGAGACCACATGTTTACATTATTCCACCCCTCACTAACCTATCCTTGTCTTTATGGAGCTCCTGTGTAGCCATGTCCCTGCCCTCAAACAGAATCCACTCCATCACATCCGCAATGGGAACATCCGAAGACAGCTTTCCATCGTTCTGCATGGACAGAACCATCCTGACCAGCTCCTTCTGGGAAAACAACACATGGGGGGGGGGACATGTTTACGGTCTATCAACACCCTATTCGTCAAACATGATCAGTTGATATTGAGACTTGATTACCTGCTCGGCTCTAAACCTGTGATCCCAGTCCAGCTGAACCTCAGCCAGGTGGTCCGTGTACTTGTTGAATTCCTTCATAGAACAAATCACCTGAAAATACACAACATCACAATGCAATTTAGATGTGCTTCTGACTGTATGGGTTTTGCATTTTCTTGATTTATTCCAAATACAATTGTTTTGACGGCTGACTTTGTCATCTTTGGTTATGAAGCCGTTAGTACGGAGATGATCGTGAATGTCTCTGCGATGAAAGTACGTCCTCAAGTTTGGGTCGTTTAGGTTGCTGTACAACGAGGGCAGTTTGTAGCCATTGGGGTCAGTCAGATCGAATCCACTCTTTGGTTGGACAAGCTGCGTGCACACGTAAACAAAATAGGATAAATAGTTCAATCATGCTACATACATTACATCATTGTGAAGTACTGTTATCATGAGTACAAACCGTACTATGTTTTATTGAAAACCTTCAGCTAAATGGAAAAAAAACAAACAAACATAAAAATGTTTTTCAATTTCAGCACTCACCCTTTGGGAAAGGCCAGATGTGCAAAAGATGGTGGTCATAATGTCTTCACTCTAAAACACAGAAAAACATGCACAGTAGATCAGTAGGTAACAGGACTGTATGACTGGTTAACAGGATGGTACAGTAGATATTCCTTTGAATAATTACAACATAGGTTTAAATGACAGATCGAGATGTACCTTATATTTTAATAACTCATCTTTACCATTATGCAAAATGTATTGAATGACACAAAGTAAACAACTAGTAGAGCCTAGCTTTAGCTTAGCTTATGTGTCCTCCTGCTTCACTCGCAGTGCTAGCAGCGATATCTTACAGGATACTGTGGTACTGTTGTAAGCACAAGCATCTTCGTAAATGGTACCTTTGGATGCCCTAAACATGTTCCAGACTTTCATATCGTTGAAATGTAGATAGTCATGTACTCAGAAGTCTAAACAATTCACAGGAACTGTACATATTTATACCATTTTAGACCGCAAATCCTCTGTAGTTTCTAGCTACAGCAGTAGGAGAGTTACCGATCCTAGCTAGCTGTGGAACCTAGCTGTTTAGTATAGCTCTGTTTTAGCATCCAAGAAGGCAACGTGTGATTTCTACCTTGATGGACAGAAGTCACTGATATCTTACCGAACATGTCAGGTCCTGATCATTTCTCTTCTCCTCATTCACATTAAGTGTGTGTTTCCGTTGAGTTATCTAACACTGAGCAGATGTTCCATTGTGCTGCTGTCCAGCTGCATTCCAATCAGCGTCACAATAAAAATGCTTGTGAAGCTTCTTATTACCTGAATCAGATGAATGTGCATTATTCCTGACCAGTGGCTCTAATTTCAATATGATAACATCTTCAATAGTCAGTTCAAATCTAAATCAACACAGTTAGTGTTTTGTCAGTTTATATAACACAACTATCCCAGACTTGTCATTGTGCACTGTTTATCTTTGATCCTTTCCAGGGCCGGATTAAGGCAATGGGCTTTAGGGGCTGCAGCCCCGGGCCTCGCCACCAGGGGGGCCTCAGGTTGTCGGATGTTGAGTGAGAAAAACAATGCACGAAAATGTCCGCTCCAGTAAAGCACGACAGTGGGGCCCAAAAAAGAAAAGTACAAGTTCAAAAACATGAGAGAATGTCAGAATTACCGAAGAAGGCTCCAAAATTAACTAATATATGAAGTGCTGCAACAAATCCACCGGCTAGTCATCCTGCTGCTGGCTACCTCTCCCAGCACTGAGCCCAACCAACCAACTGCCATGACTAGCCAGTCTGCTGCTAATGCCCTGATAATGGACAAACTTATAAATGCATTTCAACAGAGGCATGCAGTCTATGAAGAAAGCTGAAGATACTTTGGATTTCTTTCTCGACTTGAAAAACTCTCCCTCAGTGAAATACGTGAGCAAAGTGTCAGATTGCAGACCAAATACAACAGATCTAGCAAATGACTTTCCAGACGAACTAGCGCAGTTTGTGAATTTCTCCAGAGTTGCTCTGACTGACCCAGCAACACCGAGAAACCTTATTTCATTAATACGGGAGAGGCTTCTCCAAAGTGTTTTAATACGGGAGAGGCATCTCCAAAGTGTTTTCCCAAATGTGGACCTAGCGCTGAGGATTTACCTTACATTGCCCGTTAGTAATACCAGTGGGGAGAGGTCAATCTCCAAATGAGGAATTATTAAGACTGAATAATTTGACTTAATGTCAATAGAGCATGACATACTGTGCTGGACATTGAAGAGTTTGCATTGAGAAAGAGCAGAAAAGGGGCCTTTTAATATCAATGATTTGATGATGGTGATTGGTGAGTCACATGTTTGTTCAATGTTAGACAGCGGCTGCCAACACTTCCATTATTTCTTTTTTTCAAATAGCTTGTTTGTATGTAAGCTAATTCAAATGCTTTCCACCCTGGAGATGTTGCAATGTATATCAGACTGTCTGCATTCTTGTGCTTGAGTTTTTGAGTAACATATAATTAGATTCGGTTCGATTCAACTTTAATGTCAGTACATATAATGGTCATTCCCTGGCTATTTAGCATTGTTTTTGCTTTTGAATAAATAGAAGTATACATTTACATGATTGGTTAATTATTTTCTACAGTGTAGCCTACTACACACAAACATTTTGTCCTTGGCTTTTAACTGATCATATTAATAGTGTGGTTCTGTGGTCTTTAGAGCACTGATGTGCACCTTTCGTGGGTTTGTGTGTCATGATGTGCGTCGGGGCGATATAGGGGCCTCATCCTGGTAATTAGCTCCAGGCCTCAAAATGTCTTAATCCGGCCCTGGTCACGCCTATGATTGACTGTGACAAGATAAGTGTCCTTTGTGGACCACGTAGCCTGACGTAGTCATATTTCCACACACTGTACACAGAATGAATAACAGATCAGCGGATGTGTACTAAAGGAGTCTTGGTCAGTTTGCATCTAGCAGACAACCATGTCTGGTCCTGTACCTGAATCCAAATACAGAGAGATCCCCACCCTGCCACACAGTCATCTGTCCAACAGAAAGAGATTACCTTGTTTGAATCGAATGTCGGGCTCATGCACATCTGTCCCTAGACTTGGCTCAACCCATCCATCCTCATGGCCTAGGACCGTCACTCGCCGACTGCAGGTGTCTCGCTCTCTCAATCTCCCTCTGCTCCTCCCTTTCCTCACCCCCACCTCTGCATTATGGCAGGTGCCCCTCCCTCAGGTCTGTAAGAGACCAGCCGTCCAGCTGTAGGAACTTCCTGGTCCCAGTATCTCTTCCTCCGTCTTCCAGTTTTGTCTCGGTTGTTCTGTCTCTGCCACCATGTTCGTCGCACCTCCAGGCTACCAGCCTGGTTTACAACCCTGTAAGTACCCTGCTCCTGTGTGCGCTGCTAGTGTGATGTCTAACCGGACGGCTGGTCATAAACGTGTTTCTTAAGCTCTTTGGAAGTCCAGGAAATGTCTTACGCTCAGGGACACAATGGCCTCCATCGTCCACTTCAATAGTCATCTGCAGATAAGTAGAAGGTATTCGGTGCCGTTCATGGTTAACTGAAGGATGAATGTGTGTGTGTGTGTGTGTTTTACAGCGCATCCTGTACATGGGACCTATCTATGGAGGTCTTCGAGCTGGGATGTCTATCTACATCCAGGGTTCTATTCCTCAACACATCACCAGGTGAGAACACACACGTTTCAGGCGATGCACATGACCTGTGGGAAAATACGCACCAAAGTTTTGTTGTAGCTTATCCGTAAAACCTGGATGGGAAAATTGTACAACAGGTAAGATTAGAAAATACTGATACAATTCAACCTTGTGAAAGAGTGCATTCAAGTCGCTGAAGAGGTGTTAACAAAAGAGGGTTTGAGCCAGCGTGAGTCAGACGACCCTGAATTCATCCCTGAAGGGGGAAAGGGAGGGTTGAAGATTAACCCAAAACCCCTGAGATACAAACACCGCATTCAGTCAGGTATTTATGGAGTGCAGCATTGCCTTCCAATGGGGAATTAACTCTAGAAAATCCTCCTCTAGAAAAACCATTTGATCAGGAAGAGGCTCAAGTCTTAACTTTCTCTGTTTTATGCTGTCTCTCAGTTCAGTTTAATAAAGTTGAAAGGGCTTTTTTTGTATGAACAACAACCATTGCCAAAGCAACATTATGATTTGTTTATAGGTCTTCATAAGTCCCCCCCCCCTCCTTTAAAGGACTTTATAAGTCATTTTTCTTATAAAGAAAAGCAAATGCGTTCCTATACTGTCCTCTAACATTTTTTTCTTATATGTCCAGGTAAAAATATATTTCTTCTGTATGGAAATAATGGAAGTTTAGCCGTTAGCCGGTGTCTCTCTTCTCTCTCTCTTTGTTCTTCAGGGGTCTGAAGGACATGGAACAAGACATCTCCTTCATCGAGAAGCGTTTTGCCTACGGCTTCCTCCAGAAGCTTCTCAAGTGGATGGACATCGCCCAGGAGTTCATTGCCCATCTCGGTACTGTTGTGAGCGGGAGGAGGGGGAAAAGAAATGTCACATAAACGTGCTCAGTTCCCTACTCCACCACCCCTGGTTGATTTGGTGGTCTCTGTCTCTGTGCCTGTCCTCAGAGGCTGTGGTTAGCAGTGGCAGGGTGGAGAAGTCCCCACATGAACAAGAGATCAAGTTCTTTGCCAAAGTGAGAGAGGAACAGCTGTTCTCATTACCCCACCTCTAATTATCAGACTGTAAAACAGCTTTGCAGACACCTGCATCATGAATTACGAACATCCTTGACTGCCTCTGTCCCAGATTATTTTGCTGCTTGAGAACCAGTAATTCAAGAACCACTGCCTGTATTTCTTGTCCACGCCTGCTAAAATCCTGGGCAGTGGAGGCATCTCATCCAATAAAGAGAAAGAAAAGATTGCAAGGCCAGTTGCCAATCAGTCTTAACAAAGAGTTCCACTGAAGATAATCCCTTTTTTCTTCCCCTGACTTTCCTTCAGGTGTGCATAGTGTGAACGGTGTACTGTGAACCCTGAATCCAATATCTGGCTTGTGTCGGTATCTGTTTGCAACTCTCCTTCTAGCCCTCCACCCCTCCTCCCCCTCTCTGTAGAAACCTCCTTAATTTCCTCGACCTCCTTTTTTTGGCTTTGACCTCCTCCTTCCTTCTCCTCCATCCTTCCTGCCCTACCTCGCCCCCCTCCCCTCCCCTCTTCTCTCCCCCCTCCCTCAGTATCTTCTGTAAATTGGCAGCTCTGGCGAGACACAGAGTTTCACTCTTTGGTAAGGAAACCTGCATGATGGTGTAACACTTCCACCCTCTGTCTCCGCTCTCTTTCCAACAACTCCATCTTCTGGTTTAATTTGAACCCTCTCCTCCTCCTTCCCTCCCCACCCTTCTTTTCTAACTCTCCTCTCCCTCCTCTAGCTTTGCTTCTGCTCTGCCTGGTTGTTCTAGCCGCTCCTCCTCTCGTCTGTGTAGCTCTGGGTGTCTGCCGGTCACTGAAAGTGCAGAGAAGCAGTATGTGTTTGTGTCAGTGCCGGGGGCCAGGGGCCCCTGCCTTTGCTGCCCCACGGTGTGTTGTGCCTGGCTGGCCAGAGGCAGCACTGTAGCCCCCTCACCAGCGTTCCTCCATCCACCACCATGCGTGTGTGACATCACAGCAGCGTGACATCACTCCCGCACGCTTTCGCCTGGGTTACGGACAGGCTTAGCCGGACGTCGCTGTTACTGGGGAAGCCAACAAGCGGATATTTTGTTGTTATGAATCCAAGTTGTTTTGTTTAGCGTTGTCAAGTGTTTTTTGTGACAGACTCGCGCGTGTGCGTTTTAGGTTTGGGGATGGTTGCTGTTGTCGGGGTGGTGGGTGGAGGAAGGGTCTTAGCATCAGTATTTTCGTTTCTGTGGTAACAAAGCGGCTCTGTTTTATCTTCAGGAATGGCGCTACTGCAGTGGTCAACTGTCTGCACATCCTGTCCCGGTCTCTCGATGCCAGGTAACACATTCACCCCTACAGGATGTCGTTAGTTGTAATTTTAGACCACTTTTTTTTCTCCACAGATGTAATAAGTCTTTCTCTCCATGCTGACGTCCTATTTCCTTCCTTCCTTGTTACATATATGTTCTATGTTTGCTCCTTTATGCCAAAGTCAATTCTGTGTTTGTATGTCTTGCTATTAAATCTAGCGATTCAAATATATTCTGATTCTGATTGTATCTGTATCCCTCTGTCTCCAAGGACGGTGATGAAATCAGGCCCTGAGATTGGGAAGGCTAGACTGCGCCAGTTTTTTGAGAGGGCTGCGGGCGATATTGAGAAGATGGTGGAGAACCTCAAACTAGGCAAGGTGTCCAGCAGGAACCAGGTGAGGTCCTTCCTTCCTGTCATCTTCATCGGTAGCTTCTCCCTAGGCGGTACACTGAGGTGTGTGTGTGTGTGTGTGTGTGTGTGTGTGCGTGCAGGTGAAGGGCGTGTCCCAGAACATCAACTACACCCCCATCGCGTTGCTGCCGGTCCTCACCTCCCTGTTCGACCACATCGCCCAGCACCAGTTTGGAGATGATGTCTTCGCTCTCTCCAGTGGATGACTTGGAGATATCATGTTACCGCATCATGTGCAGTATTTAATCTCTGGGAACTGTGAAGACTACACATGCAGAGAAGTGTGTGGACATGCTTTCTCTCTCCGCTGGAGAAGAGGTCTCTGCATGTGTGTGTTTGTGGGGCTGGAGAAGCAGGGGTTGTCCAGTGTGAGGTGGTGATGGTGCTGTGTGTGTCCTGCAGACAGAGGCCGTCCCTGGGGGAGTGTCTGGCCCACCTGGCTGCAGCCATGCCTGTGGCCTACCTGGCCAAACAAATTTAACGCCTATTCCGTCTACCCAACCAAGACCCCCCGGGAAAGAGCCAGTGAGTCACAGTAACCGCAACCTCTCTCGCCCAACCCTCTCTTAATATCGATTTGTATTATATAACGTACATAATCCGTCTGTGTTGTAGTCCCTCTGTACAATGCCCACACTTTAAAAGTGCAGTTGAGTCTATGATCGTGTTCACTCTAATCTTCTCCTCTTCTTCCTCAGTTGTGGGTCTTCCAAACATGGTGGAAGAGCTGTGTACAGACATCCCAGAGCTGGAGGTTTTGATGAAGGAGATCGGGCACCTGGCAGAGTCTGGGGTCCGCTACACCGAGATGCCCCACGTTATCGAGATCACCCTGCCCATGCTGTGTAACCACTGGCCCCGCTGGTCGGAGAGGGGGTTGGAGAACTTCCCGGAGCTGGAGGGCCAGATCTGCACCAACGTCACCTCGGAACAGCTCAACCAGCTGCTGGGGAGCATCATGAAGATCGTGGTCAACAATCTGGGCATCGACAAGGCCTCCTGGATGAAGAGGCTGGCAGGTAAGTGTGTGTCTCAGTCCCACGTTAAGGTCAAGATCGTGGGTGTGGGTTTTACACTGTTTGCCAGTACTTCACCTCAGAACATTTTCTTTTATTACATGATAGACAATACATTGATTTTTATTTATTTTTAGACCTTTTTATGATATTTCGTTCACCCAGGTCAAGGACCTTGAGGAATGTAATCAATGACTTTGCCCCCCCCACCCCCCTCGTGTGTGTGTGTGTATGTGTCTGCTTGTGCCAGTCTTCGCCCAGCCCATCGTGAGCAGGGCAAAGCCAGAGATGCTCAAGTCCCACAACATGGAGAAGCTGAAGAAGAGGGCTGGGAAGGTGGTGGCTGAGGAGGACCACCTGCACCTGGAGGGAAAGACAGAGGTGGACAGCGAGGAGGGCACCATCAGGGACGAGACCTGTACGCCCTTTACCCTCTCCTCATCCGCTATGTGGACAATGACAGGTACTTGAGGGATAAATATGCCTGGTCTCTGGCGTACCCACACATTTACATTTATTCATTTAGCAGACGCTTTTATCCAAAGTGACTTACAAGAGAGAGCTTTTACAAAGAGCATCGGTCACTCAGCAACGTGATAGACCCTGAAAACAGTGAGCTTTTAGATCGTGAAACATACATCATGACAACCAATAAGTGCCAAGGAAAGAGCTATAAAAGCATAACACGATTGCGAACAATACAGTAAAGCAAGAAAACAACATACCCTACTATACCCACTAACACCTTCATACAAACTAAAATGGCACTCGGCTCTGCAGCCAGCCCAGACCAGTTGAGTCTGGAGTGCGACGCCTGCAGCGCCCGAGTCTCATCGCCCTCACTCTGGGTTTGACTGGTTTGCCTTCCTCCAGATGGTTCCTGATGGGCTCCTGCTCAAGGCTGTGCACACCTGCCCTGACTCAGTGTGCTGCTGATGTGTTGTGTTGATTTTTCATCTTTGGTGATGATGTTCCTCGGAAGGGGGTCGGGGTCCAGGAAATTAAGAGACTGGCTTTCAGATGGTGCATCATGGGAATTAGAGTCTTCATCATCTTCCGCTAAAACTCCATCACCTTTACTAGTATGTGCCTTATTTTGCCCCGTCTTTTGTAATTCAAATAGAATCACTAAGGCTGGATTGCACCAACAAGGTTTAATTTAATCTAAGATTAGCTCTAATCAGAGATTAGTAAAACAAGTTTTAAAATGAGTTAATCCAGGTTTAAAATTAAGCAGAGCTCAGTTGCACCATTTAAAATTAATCTAAGTTTAGCAAAACTCAGTTTAACTGCATTTAAATGCAGTTTAAACTGATTTAAATCAATAGGGATGATTGTGGATATCGAAATTCAAATTAATAATTAAATATGCAATTAAATATATAGGCTACATTATAAGCGTGCTGTCAGGACGACGGATTCATATTTTAAAAGGAGCGAGACTGTTTCAGCCGGCGATAAAACGTTACATTGTTGCTAGCAACAGATCGGCTGTTACAATGGCTCGGCAGAGAAGCTCAAACTTTTCCTCCTTTGAGAAAAACTTGCTGACCGAATTCATGGAGCACTATGGGCAAGTCATTGAAGACAAGAAAACGGACAACAGCACGGTGAAAAATAAAGATACTTCTTGGCAGCAACTGGCTGACAGTTTTAATGGATCGACCGGTGTGAAAGATAAAAGAGACGTCACTCAGCTTAAAGCTTGCTGGAAAAATTTCAAAACAAAAGCCAAAAAAGATGCGGTGACTGTGAGACGAGAGATGTTCATCACAGGAGGAGGTCCTCCGCCAAAGAAAAATGATCAACTGGCGGAGAAAATCAATTCCCTCATCCCGCAGCAGATGGAGCCATTACAAAATCCGTACGACGACCACGGCATCCTGGACCAGCTAGCTTCAGACTCACCCGGGGAAGATGGTTAGTACCGCTTTACAGACATCAGCCAATAATCAGTTATTATTTGGCCTATCCAATTAATTTGTTCTCTCGCCATATATTTTGGTTTATGTTTTGATAGAGATCGTTTTAACACTGCAGCCAGTGCAGCAAGAGGAGCATCTGCAAGACAGTGCTGCTTCCTCTTCTTTATGGTCATCATCCTCCTTATCTGATTTGAACAGCTGCAGGAGAAACAAGCGACCCTACATGACACACCAGGACATTTTGGTTTTAGAGAAGGAGAAGATTGAAATGGCAATCGAAAATGCAATATTACAGAAGGAAGTATTAAAGCTGCAGAAGGAAGTGTTGCTGCTGAAAAAGAAGATGCTTACTGATAGTTTCATCCTTGATGCCACTTTTTAATCATAAAATGAGAATATTCTACAATGATTTAACATGTACCTCTATTGAAAAATGAATGGGAATTAAAAAAATATATAGCAATTTGCACTGAAATATTTAATAAATAATAAATACTGAATAAATAATATACAATTTCTATTTTTACTTTTCTTCAATGTGTATCTTCTCTATGCTTCACAGTTTGAAAAAGACACTTGTTGACAGGTCAAGATATTGCTTAAAGCAGTATTCAACCAGATATAGTTGTCAGTAATTCAATTATTATGTGGAAACAGACTTATCACCACAATGTCAGCAATTATTTACAAAAAGATGTATTAATATAATTATTCAGAAAAGTGGTTCTGTATTAGAGTTTGCCTCACAGCATTCCCACTTGGATTGGCATTGTGCTCCTGGTCGTCCTCTCTGTCTTCATGTAGGTCCTCCTCGGCTTCAAAGTGTAGTTCATCTCCACGCCTTTTTCCAAAGTTGTAGAGAACTGCAACTGCGACAATGACGGTCAAGGTGGTGTCCAGCTTTGTGCGCAGTCCATCTTTAATGCAGGGAAACCTTCTTTTCCATGCTCCAAAGAGTCGTTCTATCACTCCTCTGGCTGCAATGTGACAGGAGTTGTACCTTCTCTCTGTTTGAGGGTTCAGAAGTGGAGTCATCAAGTATGAGCGGCATGGATAACCATTATCCCCAAGGAGATGGCCCTCATAAGCTTGATTCTCAAGGATGGCACAAAGTTGACTGTTGTCAAAGATCCTGCTGTCATGAGTGGATCCTGGCCAACGTGCTACAATGTTGGTTATTTCAGATTTTTGATCACACACCACTTGAACATTGATGGAGCAGTATCCCTTACGGTTGCGGAAAAGCTCTCCATTAACACCACCAGGATTCTGTATCGGGATATGTGTGCAATCAATAGCACCCAGCACCCCTGGAAATCCAGCTCGCTTGTAGAAGCCAGCAGCTGTTTCCACTCTTGGAGAGAATCGGATGTACTGGTTCTTCAGTGATGCAATGGACCGAGACACTGCTGATAATACGGCAAACTGTTAAATTGTGTAGACCAAACGGGTCTCCATCCACCCTCTGGAAACAGCCAGTAGCGTAGAACCTCAGGGCAACCAGGAGTTGTAGCATTGGTGGTACAGCTGCATTTCTGTCACTGCCATGTTTGACAGTTGGTCCAGTCTTCCTGTTCAGCTCCAAAACTGTTTCCTTGGTAAACCGGTATCTCAGCAAAAATTCCTCTTCATTATAAAAATCAAGAGGATTGAGCCTGTCTCTCAGTTTTCTTCGAGGAACTTCATTATTTTGCTCTATCCACCTCAAAAATGCAGCCATTGTTAAAGTTCAACCTACCCATAAAATAAATTCTCGATCACAGTTTAAATTGGACTTTAAAGTTCTGGTGCAACGTAATTTAATTTAAACTTGGTTTAGAGTAAAAATTAAACAGACGTTTAAAGAGAGGTTTAAATTTAATCTGTCTTCATTTTAAACTAGGTTTAAAGTTTGGTGCAACAGAATTTAAACTTAAACCATGATTTAATCTGATTTTAAAGTTAAACCTTGTCGGTGCAATCCAGCCTAAGAGGAGTCAGAATGTCAGGTGGGGTTCAACATCATCGTGTTTATTGGCTGTCCTACCTTACTAAATGTTACAAAAGTTAGTGAAACAGACCCCTGCTGTGGGGTGGTCATTACTGGAAGAACTTCTGTTATCTGAACACTGCAGCACCTCACTCGGATATCTGTCTAGACAAGACACACACACACCCTGCTGAAAAGAAATGCACACACACACACACACACACACACACCCTGCTGAGAAGAAATGCACCCACTCACACACACACCCTGCTGAGAAGAAATGCACCCACACACACACACAACTGCACAAAGCACACCAATTGAGGAAGGTTCAGCACCAGCTACAAACAATTGCACGGACAAACACACACTGCACACACACAGACATACACATGCACACACATACAGCGCAGTCATTGGGTAAGGTGCTGAGAGGCCAGACAACAGTCAGTAATGAAGTGTGGCCAGGCCAGGGACAGGAGGGTGAGACCCCTGTAGCACTGTGCTGCTCCTGGTGTGCTGTGCTGGGCGTGAGCTCCTCCTCACCAGCCCACTAACAGACAGCATCGTGTGACGCTCTCCCCAAGCACGATCCGTGCTAACACAGAAGCACCAGCTGCACTTTGGAGACGAGAATGTGACTTGAAAATGGAGTTGGTTTTGTTGTTGTTGTGTTTTAAATCATCTTCTGACTTCCCGCATGTTTTTCCCTCTCGGCCTAACTTCTTTCCCGACACCACCTATTTTTACTACATTCATACAGTAGCTCACTTTGTAGTATCACTATTTTCATGACAGCCCCATCATTGACTAATTTAAGACTACATTCTGCTGTTTACAGACGTAGTCAAAATATATTAAATATATTACATTTGCAACAGGTAAGGCCCAGAAAAAGAACCCTTTTAACGAGACTCCGCCCATTCGGATCCAAGTTGCAGTAACATCAGTTTGGATGTTAGACACTCTCTGGAATGGTACAATCTGACCCGACCTTCTGTCTCTAGGCTGGGGGCTCGGATGTGGAGCGTACCAAGAAGAAGCGCAGGGAAGACCGCTACTCGGTGCAGACCTCTGTCATCGTGGCAGCCTTGAAGAAGCTCCTGCCCATCGGCCACAACATGTGCTCCCCTGCTGATCAGGAACTGATCAACCTAGCCAAGATACTCTCTGGTACAAATCTGCAGATCTCCTTCCAACCCATGTTAGCGTTGGGCAGCCAGACGTAATTGATCTAAAACTTCCCAGCTCTGACATTGGGGGGTCATTTTGGGTTTTCACATCATTAGATTTAGTCGTTAGACTAAGTCGTTAGATTTCTCTCTCTCTCTCTCTCTCTCTCTCTCTCTCTCTTTCTCTCTCTATCTCTCTCGCTTCATCCATCCATCCATCCATAGCGTCCTCTCGCCTGCCTGTCAGTGTCGGTGCAGTTTGTGCAGCTGAGTGACTGTGCCTTGGGGACCCTTTAGGTGGAGGACCCGTCCATGCGCTGGCAGATGGAGCCAGCGTACAAGGAGGCCCTGTACAAGGAGACTTCTGGGAAGGCAGAGGACGCAGAAGCCCCACAGAAGGTGGTGAAGAGGGTCCAGGAAGTCTCAGCTGTCCTGTACCACACCGAGGTGGTGAGTAGAAACACACACACACACCATGAACCATGGCAGCATCAAGACCTGGAACAATACAGCCTCCCACCACCTCTTTTTTCAGTGGGGAGAGGTCGTTTTCCAAATTAGGAATTATTAAGCATAGACTGAGGAAGTCAATGTGCGAGGACAGACTGAACAATTTGACTTTAATATGTCAATAGAGCATGACATACTGAGCAAGAGAAAAATAAAGAGAAAGAGCAGAAAACGGGCCTTTTAATATCACTGATGTGATGATGGTGATTGGTGAGTCACATTGACGGCTGCCACAGTTTTAACACGGTAATTGTGAATCCCAATATTCCATGTCCTCAACGGAGAGCTCAGACAGACACACGACACGCCACGTCCATCATACATCCAGCTGGAGACGACCCGTCAAGACAGTTGGGTTCCCCCGAACCCCGAGGTCTCTTCGTAAAGAGCCTCTCACAACCTGGATGAAGGAGAAACCACTAAAAGACCAGGTGAGATGCCAAACCAGGCACTAACTTCACATCTGAGCGTTGTTTGAAAGGGCAGATAAGGGTTGACAGTGAGTGAGTTGATAAAAAGGTATTTAAACTTGTATTCCTTTGGTGCTTCCTTTGTTTCTATAGAACGAGAAGATTCTCTCTCAGAGGCTGACTAAATCCCCCTGCGCTCTGGTCGCCAGCCAGTACGGCTAGTCAGGAAACATGGTGAGGATCACGAAGGCCCAGGCCTACCAGACAGGGACGGACATCTCCACAAAGTGAGGGGCAACTGCTTTCTTTTGCTGCAATTGGACTAGTCGTAGTTTTTCCTTTTTGTGCTCAGGGGTTAACAGCCTAATCTAGTATTGTGCTCCCTTTCTTCCAGTTATTATGCCACCCAGAAGAAATCATTAGAAATCAACCCCAAGCACCCTCTCATCAAGCAGGTGCTGAAGCGCGTTACTGTAAGTAATCATGTCATTACACAGTGGCAGGATGCTTTTTCCTGTTGAAAAGCAGCTAGGCTGAACAAAGTGTGTTTGTGTGTGTTTTGTAAGACGGGCCTCAGACGTGGCCGTGGTGAGACGGCCACCTTGCGCTCAGGCTTCCAGCTGCCCGACACCAAGGCCTACGGAGATAGGATAGAGCGCATGCTGCGACTCAGCATGAACATAGACCTGGATGAGCAGGCAATTTGCGACACTCAGTAAATGCCATCAGCTGTAATGTAGTGTCTGGATGTAGCTGTTGTGCTAACTTGTGGCTTGGGGATGTGGGCTGTGCAGGTGGAGGAGGAGCCGGAGAAAAAGCCCAAGGAGGCTGCTCAGGAAGAGGCAGTAGGATGATGATACTGACTGAGTACTGGTGATGCTAGCTAAGTAGTCTTGGCTCTTGTGTCTAAGTTATTCTCTGTTATCCGTTGTCAGACAACTGACAAAGATGTGTTATGAGGCACTGAATGAGGGGACTGTAGGTGGCCCTTTCCTGGAGCAGAGTCACTCTTGTACACCAGCTGGAGCCAACATGTCACTGGGGTTAGGGTCCCTCAATCTGGGTTTTTTCAGACGTGTTTTTGTTTAGTGTTTTCCATTCATCATGACTGTACATGTATTAATATTTAACGATTGAGAACGATCCTGTGGTTTGATCCAATAAATGTTTCTTGGAAAATATAGCACGTGTATTATTTCTGTGGATTATGAGTTTGCCACTAGAGGTCAGTAAAACATGTAGTCTGGAGGGTAGCAGCTAGAGTCTCCTCTGTCGCGCATGATGACGAGAAACCTCGGCCATCCGCCTCCTCTCGCTAGGAATGACCCCCACCTTTGTGTCAACATTGTGGCTGACGATGTCCTCCCAGCCACTCTTTCCAGCCCTGGCTACCGAGCGCTTGCAGCCGGGGCCGGGAAAGATGTGGCCGGCAGAAGAAGTTGGATGGAAGGTCATGTGTGCTGCAGCCGTGGAAGCGGAAGGGAGGAGTGCAGTTCTCAATGTGCTGCTGCTGGGGACCTAAAAAATTGGGGGACCTCCAGTTTCTCCAACTCATCTAAAGGACTTGTGGACTGGGTCACAGCAGACTGGGCCAGAGCAGAAGAAGTTGGATGGAATGTCATGTGTGCTGCAGCCATGGCAGCGGATGGGACATACACATCGACCTCCATGTCCTCCACCTCATCTAAAGTACCTGTGGACTGGGTCATAGCAGACTGGGTCACAGCAGACTGGGTCACAGCAGACTGGGTCACAGCAGACTGGGCCACAGCAGACTGGGTCAACATGGCCCTTGGCCAAGGCACTTCAACCCTACTTGTCCCTGTACTTGCTGTAAGTCACTCTGGATAAGATGATTAGATGTAATGGTAACTGTAATAAGGAGACAGTATTTCTAGTTAACTAGAATAGTCATCTAGGTGTAGGTGTATCTACTTACTCGAACGCAAAGAAAAGGCCACTGGTCAGAACACTTCCACTATTTAGCCGGGCTAACTAACCTCAGTACAAGTAAACGCGTTAATGTTCTATGTTTAATTCCCTTTCCTTGCGGCCTAGAATCTGTTCACGACTGTTAACTGGCTACTAGACTAGGTCTAAAAAGGTTGACTGTGGTTGAGCTGGCAGCCAGTGTCATTTAAAAACTTGATCCGTGACGTGGACACCTGAGGATAATGTACATTTTAGTATCCCAGAAATGTATAGTAAACTGTAGCAACAAGGCAGATCACATAAGCACAAGTACACTGGAAATGTATCTTGTCAATTTGTGGTTATGGGGAACTGACAGTGGATGATATGGAAATCTGACTTATCAAATAGGAAAAGCACCAAACCGCATTACCACACATGTAATTTTTTAACACACGTTTATTAAATGTGTTGTGAGGGAGGGGCATCATGGAGGTTAGGGGTGCCTATCCTGCTCGCCACTTTGGACACCTGCAAAGGAAACTGAGCTGGCAATCTTTTTCACCATGTCATCTTCAGCTCATTCAGGACGTCATCGATCAGATCCTCGGCTATGTCGCTCAGGGTAGGACTGGACAAGCGCGTGTGCAAGTCTCCATCAGAGTAGCTGTCCATGTGTACTTCACTACCACGCTTTTCTAACACAGATACATCCGAGTTTGTCTGCGAAACTTTGGGAGATGCTGTTAAAAAAAGCAGAATCAGTTTCAGTAATTGACATTTTAATCTGTTAATGATCTCTTGATGTTGCACTCACATGTGATGTTAGTGGGAAGAAAGATGGACGGATCCTTGCTCGTGTATTCAGCCATGTTATCATCAAATCCAGAGTTTCTCTAAAATGACAAACACACAGTCTTGATTATGCTTTATCCACAGCTAACCTGCTCTCTCTATACCAGCAGGTGCTAGATGCTAACTTCACCAACCTTGATGTTGGGCAGTGGCTTTAGCTTGATGTTGGGCAGTGGCTTTAGCTCAAACTTGCTAGACTCGGGCACGACAATGTCGCCACGTAAAACCACGTCTGGAGTGATCTTCAGCCCATTCAGGACGTCATCGATCAGATCCTCGGCTATGTCACTCAGGGTAGGACTGGACAAGCGCGTGTGCAAGTCTCCATCAGAGTAGCTGTCCATGTGTACTTCACTACCACGCTTTTCTAACACAGATACATCCGAGTTTGTCTGCGAAACTTTGGGAGATGCTGTTAAAAAAAGCAGAATCAGTTTCAGTAATTGACATTTTAATCTGTTAATGATCTCTTGATGTTGCACTCACATGTGATGTTAGTGGGAAGAAAGATGGACGGATCCTTGCTCGTGTATTCAGCCATGTTATCATCAAATCCAGAGTTTCTCTAAAATGACAAACACACAGTCTTGGTTATGCTTTATCCACAGCTAACC
The DNA here is from genome assembly GCA_030340665.1 of Neosalanx taihuensis. Classification (NCBI taxonomy): domain Eukaryota; kingdom Metazoa; phylum Chordata; class Actinopteri; order Osmeriformes; family Salangidae; genus Neosalanx; species Neosalanx taihuensis. The sequence continues at coordinate 6,539,301 of CM059290.1, forward strand.
TGCTCTCTCTATACCAGCAGGTGCTAGATGCTAACTTCACCAACCTTGATGTTGGGCTGTGGCTTTAGCTCAAACTTGCTAGACTCGGGCACGACAATGTCGCCACGTAAAACCACGTCTGGAGTGATCTTCAGCTCATTCAGGACGTCATCGATCAGATCCTCGGCTATGTCGCTCAGGGTAGGACTGGACAAGCGCGTGTGCAAGTCTCCATCAGAGTAGCTGTCCATGTGTACTTCACTACCACGCTTTTCTAACACAGATACATCTGAGTTTGTCTGCAAAACTTTGGGAGATGCTGTTAAAAAAAGCAGAATCAGTTTCAGTAATTGACATTTTAATCTGTTAATGATCTCTTGATGTTGCACTCACATGTGATGTTAGTGGGAAGAAAGATGGACGGATCCTTGCTCGTGTATTCAGCCATGTTATCATCAAATCCAGAGTTTCTCTAAAATGACAAACACACAGTCTTGGTTATGCTTTATCCACAGCTAACCTGCTCTCTCTATACCAGCAGGTGCTAGATGCTAACTTCACCAACCTTGATGTTGGGCAGTGGCTTTAGCTTGATGTTGGGCAGTAGCTTTAGCTCAAACTTGCTAGATTCGGGCACGACAATGTCGCCACGTAAAACAACGTCTGAAGTGATCTTCAGCTCATTAAGGACGTCATCGATCAGATCCTCGGCTATGTCACTCAGGGTAGGACTGGACAAGCGCGTGTGCAAGTCTCCATCAGAGTAGCTGTCCATGTGTACTTCACTACCACGCTTTTCTAACACAGATACATCTGAGTTTGTCTGCGAAACTTTGGGAGATGCTGTTAAAAAAAAGCAGAATCAGTTTCAGTAATTGACATTTTAATCTGTTAATGATCTCTTGATGTTGCACTCACAAGTGATGTTAGTGGGAAGAAAGATGGACGGATCCTTGCTCGTGTATTCAGCCATGTTATCATCAAATCCAGAGTTTCTCTAAAATGACAAACACACAGTCTTGGTTATGCTTTATCCACAGCTAACCTGCTCTCTCTATACCAGCAGGTGCTAGATGCTAACTTCACCAACCTTGATGTTGGGCAGTGGCTTTAGCTCAAACTTGCTAGACTCGGGCACGACAATGTCGCCACGTAAAACCACGTCTGGAGTGATCTTCAGCCCATTCAGGACGTCATCGATCAGATCCTCGGCTATGTCACTCAGGGTAGGACTGGACAAGCGCGTGTGCAAGTCTCCATCAGAGTAGCTGTCCATGTGTACTTCACTACCACGCTTTTCTAACACAGATACATCCGAGTTTGTCTGCGAAACTTTGGGAGATGCTGTTAAAAAAAGCAGAATCAGTTTCAGTAATTGACATTTTAATCTGTTAATGATCTCTTGATGTTGCACTCACATGTGATGTTAGTGGGAAGAAAGATGGACGGATCCTTGCTCGTGTATTCAGCCATGTTATCATCAAATCCAGAGTTTCTCTAAAATGACAAACACACAGTCTTGGTTATGCTTTATCCACAGCTAACCTGCTCTCTCTATACCAGCAGGTGCTAGATGCTAACTTCACCAACCTTGATGTTGGGCAGTGGCTTTAGCTTGATGTTGGGCAGTAGCTTTAGCTCAAACTTGCTAGATTCGGGCACGACAATGTCGCCACGTAAAACAACGTCTGAAGTGATCTTCAGCTCATTAAGGACGTCATCGATCAGATCCTCGGCTATGTCACTCAGGGTAGGACTGGACAAGCGCGTGTGCAAGTCTCCATCAGAGTAGCTGTCCATGTGTACTTCACTACCACGCTTTTCTAACACAGATACATCTGAGTTTGTCTGCGAAACTTTGGGAGATGCTGTTAAAAAAGCAGAATCAGTTTCAGTAATTGACATTTTAATCTGTTAATGATCTCTTGATGTTGCACTCACATGTGATGTTATTGGGAAGAAAGATGGACAGATCCTTGCTCGTGTATTCAGCCATGTTATCATCAAATCCAGAGTTTCTCTAAAATGACAAACACACAGTCTTGGTTATGCTTTATCCACAGCTAACCTGCTCTCTCTATACCAGCAGGTGCTAGATGCTAACTTCACCAACCTTGATGTTGGGCAGTGGCTTTAGCTCAAACTTGCTAGACTCGGGCACGACAATGTCGCCACGTAAAACCACGTCTGGAGTGATCTTCAGCCCATTCAGGACGTCATCGATCAGATCCTCGGCTATGTCACTCAGGGTAGGACTGGACAAGCGTGTGTGCAAGTCTCCATCAGAGTAGCTGTCCATGTGTACTTCACTACCACGCTTTTCTAACACAGATACATCCGAGTTTGTCTGCGAAACTTTGGGAGATGCTGTTAAAAAAAGCAGAATCAGTTTCAGTAATTGACATTTTAATCTGTTAATGATCTCTTGATGTTGCACTCACATGTGATGTTAGTGGGAAGAAAGATGGACGGATCCTTGCTCGTGTATTCAGCCATGTTATCATCAAATCCAGAGTTTCTCTAAAATGACAAACACACAGTCTTGGTTATGCTTTATCCACAGCTAACCTGCTCTCTCTATACCAGCAGGTGCTAGATGCTAACTTCACCAACCTTGATGTTGGGCAGTGGCTTTAGCTTGATGTTGGGCAGTAGCTTTAGCTCAAACTTGCTAGACTCGGGCACGACAATGTCGCCACGTAAAACCACGTCTGGAGTGATCTTCAGCTCATTCAGGACGTCATCGATCAGATCCTCGGCTATGTCACTCAGGGTAGGACTGGACAAGCGCGTGTGCAAGTCTCCATCAGAGTAGCTGTCCATGTGTACTTCACTACCACGCTTTTCTAACACAGATACATCCGAGTTTGTCTGCGAAACTTTGGGAGATGCTGTTAAAAAAGCAGAATCCGTTTCAGTAATTGACATTTTAATCTGTTAATGATCTCTTGATGTTGCACTCACATGTGATGTTAGTGGGAAGAAAGATGGACAGATCCTTGCTCGTGTATTCAGCCATGTTATCATCAAATCCAGAGTTTCTCTAAAATGACAAACACACAGTCTTGGTTATGCTTTATCCACAGCTAACCTGCTCTCTCTATACCAGCAGGTGCTAGATGCTAACTTCACCAACCTTGATGTTGGGCAGTGGCTTTAGCTCAAACTTCCTAGACTCGGGCACGACAATGTCGCCACGTAAAACCACGTCTGGAGTGATCTTCAGCCCATTCAGGACGTCATCGATCAGATCCTCGGCTATGTCACTCAGGGTAGGACTGGACAAGCGCGTGTGCAAGTCTCCATCAGAGTAGCTGTCCATGTGTACTTCACTACCACGCTTTTCTAACACAGATACATCCGAGTTTGTCTGCGAAACTTTGGGAGATGCTGTTAAAAAAAGCAGAATCAGTTTCAGTAATTGACATTTTAATCTGTTAATGATCTCTTGATGTTGCACTCACATGTGATGTTAGTGGGAAGAAAGATGGACGGATCCTTGCTCGTGTATTCAGCCATGTTATCATCAAATCCAGAGTTTCTCTAAAATGACAAACACACAGTCTTGGTTATGCTTTATCCACAGCTAACCTGCTCTCTCTATACCAGCAGGTGCTAGATGCTAACTTCACCAACCTTGATGTTGGGCTGTGGCTTTAGCTCAAACTTGCTAGACTCGGGCACGACAATGTCGCCACGTAAAACCACGTCTGGAGTGATCTTCAGCTCATTCAGGACGTCATCGATCAGATCCTCGGCTATGTCGCTCAGGGTAGGACTGGACAAGCGCGTGTGCAAGTCTCCATCAGAGTAGCTGTCCATGTGTACTTCACTACCACGCTTTTCTAACACAGATACATCTGAGTTTGTCTGCAAAACTTTGGGAGATGCTGTTAAAAAAAGCAGAATCAGTTTCAGTAATTGACATTTTAATCTGTTAATGATCTCTTGATGTTGCACTCACATGTGATGTTAGTGGGAAGAAAGATGGACAGATCCTTGCTCGTGTATTCAGCCATGTTATCATCAAATCCAGAGTTTCTCTAAAATGACAAACACACAGTCTTGGTTATGCTTTATCCACAGCTAACCTGCTCTCTCTATACCAGCAGGTGCTAGATGCTAACTTCACCAACCTTGATGTTGGGCAGTGGCTTTAGCTCAAACTTGCTAGACTCGGGCACGACAATGTTGTTCCATGTTTCAAGTTGTTTTGTTTAGCGTTGTCAAGTGTGTTTTGTGACAGACTCGCGCGTGTGCGTTTTAGGTTTGGGGATGGTTGCTGTTGTCGGGGTGGTGGGTGGAGGAAGGGTCTTAGCATCAGTATTTTCGTTTCTGTGGTAACAAAGCGGCTCTGTTTTATCTTCAGGAATGGCGCTACTGCAGTGGTCAACTGTCTGCACATCCTGTCCCGGTCTCTCGATGCCAGGTAACACATTCACCCCTACAGGATGTCGTTAGTTGTAATTTTAGACCACTTTTTTTTCTCCACAGATGTAATAAGTCTTTCTCTCCATGCTGACGTCCTATTTCCTTCCTTTCTTGTTACATATATGTTCTATGTTTGCTCCTTTCTGCCAAAGTGAATTCTGTGTTTGTATGTCTTGCTATTAAATCTAGCGATTCAAATATATTCTGATTCTGATTGTATCTGTATCTCTCTGTCTCCAAGGACGGTGATGAAATCAGGCCCTGAGATTGTGAAGGCTAGACTGCGCCAGTTTTTTGAGAGGGCTGCGGACGATATTGAGAAGATGGTGGAGAACCTCAAACTAGGCAAGGTGTCCAGCAGGAACCAGGTGAGGTCCTTCCTTCCTGTCATCTTCATCGGTAGCTTCTCCCTAGGCGGTACACTGAGGTGTGTGTGTGTGTGTGTGTGTGTGTGTGTGTGTGTGTGTGTGTGTGTGCGTGCGTGCAGGTGAAGGGCGTGTCCCAGAACATCAACTACACCCCCATCGCGTTGCTGCCGGTCCTCACCTCCCTGTTCGACCACATCGCCCAGCACCAGTTTGGAGATGATGTCTTCGCTCTCTCCAGTGGATGACTTGGAGATATCATGTTACCGCATCATGTGCAGTATTTAATCTCTGGGAACTGTGAAGACTACACATGCAGAGAAGTGTGTGGACATGCTTTCTCTCTCCGCTGGAGAAGAGGTCTCTGCATGTGTGTGTTTGTGGGGCTGGAGAAGCAGGGGTTGTCCAGTGTGAGGTGGTGATGGTGCTGTGTGTGTCCTGCAGACAGAGGCCGTCCCTGGGGGAGTGTCTGGCCCACCTGGCTGCAGCCATGCCTGTGGCCTACCTGGCCAAACAAATTTAACGCCTATTCCGTCTACCCAACCAAGACCCCCCGGGAAAGAGCCAGTGAGTCACAGTAACCGCAACCTCTCTCGCCCAACCCTCTCTTAATATCGATTTGTATTATATAACGTACATAATCCGTCTGTGTTGTAGTCCCTCTGTACAATGCCCACACTTTAAAAGTGCAGTTGAGTCTATGATCGTGTTCACTCTAATCTTCTCCTCTTCTTCCTCAGTTGTGGGTCTTCCAAACATGGTGGAAGAGCTGTGTACAGACATCCCAGAGCTGGAGGTTTTGATGAAGGAGATCGGGCACCTGGCAGAGTCTGGGGTCCGCTACACCGAGATGCCCCACGTTATCGAGATCACCCTGCCCATGCTGTGTAACCACTGGCCCCGCTGGTCGGAGAGGGGGTTGGAGAACTTCCCGGAGCTGGAGGGCCAGATCTGCACCAACGTCACCTCGGAACAGCTCAACCAGCTGCTGGGGAGCATCATGAAGATCGTGGTCAACAATCTGGGCATCGACAAGGCCTCCTGGATGAAGAGGCTGGCAGGTAAGTGTGTGTCTCAGTCCCACGTTAAGGTCAAGATCGTGGGTGTGGGTTTTACACTGTTTGCCAGTACTTCACCTCAGAACATTTTCTTTTATTACATGATAGACAATACATTGATTTTTATTTATTTTTAGACCTTTTTATGATATTTCGTTCACCCAGGTCAAGGACCTTGAGGAATGTAATCAATGACTTTGCCCCCCCCACCCCCTCACCCCCCTCGTGTGTGTGTGTGTATGTGTCTGCTTGTGCCAGTCTTCGCCCAGCCCATCGTGAGCAGGGCAAAGCCAGAGATGCTCAAGTCCCACAACATGGAGAAGCTGAAGAAGAGAGCTGGGAAGGTGGTGGCTGAGGAGGACCACCTGCACCTGGAGGGAAAGACAGAGGTGGACAGCGAGGAGGGCACCATCAGGGACGAGACCTGTACGCCCTTTACCCTCTCCTCATCCGCTATGTGGACAATGACAGGTACTTGAGGGATAAATATGCCTGGTCTCTGGCGTACCCACACATTTACATTTATTCATTTAGCAGACGCTTTTATCCAAAGTGACTTACAAGAGAGAGCTTTTACAAAGAGCATCGGTCACTCAGCAACGTGATAGACCCTGAAAACAGTGAGCTTTTAGATCGTGAAACATACATCATGACAACCAATAAGTGCCAAGGAAAGAGCTATAAAAGCATAACACGATTGCGAACAATACAGTAAAGCAAGAAAACAACATACCCTACTATACCCACTAACACCTTCATACAAACTAAAATGGCACTCGGCTCTGCAGCCAGCCCAGACCAGTTGAGTCTGGAGTGCGACGCCTGCAGCGCCCGAGTCTCATCGCCCTCACTCTGGGTTTGACTGGTTTGCCTTCCTCCAGATGGTTCCTGATGGGCTCCTGCTCAAGGCTGTGCACACCTGCCCTGACTCAGTGTGCTGCTGATGTGTTGTGTTGATTTTTCATCTTTGGTGATGATGTTCCTCGGAAGGGGGTCGGGGTCCAGGAAATTAAGAGACTGGCTTTCAGATGGTGCATCATGGGAATTAGAGTCTTCATCATCTTCCGCTAAAACTCCATCACCTTTACTAGTATGTGCCTTATTTTGCCCCGTCTTTTGTCATTCAAATAGAATCACTAAGGCTGGATTGCACCAACAAGGTTTAATTTAATCTAAGATTAGCTCTAATCAGAGATTAGTAAAACTAGTTTTAAAATGAGTTAATCCAGGTTTAAAATTAAGCAGAGCTCAGTTGCACCATTTAAAATTAATCTAAGTTTAGCAAAACTCAGTTTAACTGCATTTAAATGCAGTTTAAACTGATTTAAATCAATAGGGATGATTGTGGATATCAAAATTCAAATTAATAATTAAATATGCAATTAAATATATAGGCTACATTATAAGCGTGCTGTCAGGACGACGGATTCATATTTTAAAAGGAGCGAGACTGTTTCAGCCGGCGATAAAACGTTACATTGTTGCTAGCAACAGATCGGCTGTTACAATGGCTCGGCAGAGAAGCTCAAACTTTTCCTCCTTTGAGAAAAACTTGCTGACCGAATTCATGGAGCACTATGGGCAAGTCATTGAAGACAAGAAAACGGACAACAGCACGGTGAAAAATAAAGATACTTCTTGGCAGCAACTGGCTGACAGTTTTAATGGATCGACCGGTGTGAAAGATAAAAGAGACGTCACTCAGCTTAAAGCTTGCTGGAAAAATTTCAAAACAAAAGCCAAAAAAGATGCGGTGACTGTGAGACGAGAGATGTTCATCACAGGAGGAGGTCCTCCGCCAAAGAAAAATGATCAACTGGCGGAGAAAATCAATTCCCTCATCCCGCAGCAGATGGAGCCATTACAAAATCCGTACGACGACCACGGCATCCTGGACCAGCTAGCTTCAGACTCACCCGGGGAAGATGGTTAGTAACGCTTTACAGACATCAGCCAATAATCAGTTATTATTTGGCCTATCCAATTAATTTGTTCTCTCGCCATATATTTTGGTTTATGTTTTGATAGAGATCGTTTTAACACTGCAGCCAGTGCAGCAAGAGGAGCATCTGCAAGACAGTGCTGCTTCCTCTTCTTTATGGTCATCATCCTCCTTATCTGATTTGAACAGCTGCAGGAGAAACAAGCGACCCTACATGACACACCAGGACATTTTGGTTTTAGAGAAGGAGAAGATTGAAATGGCAATCGAAAATGCAATATTACAGAAGGAAGTATTAAAGCTGCAGAAGGAAGTGTTGCTGCTGAAAAAGAAGATGCTTACTGATAGTTTCATCCTTGATGCCACTTTTTAATCATAAAATGAGAATATTCTACAATGATTTAACATGTACCTCTATTGAAAAATGAATGGGAATTAAAAAAATATATAGCAATTTGCACTGAAATATTTAATAAATAATAAATACTGAATAAATAATATACAATTTCTATTTTTACTTTTCTTCAATGTGTATCTTCTCTATGCTTCACAGTTTGAAAAAGACACTTGTTGACAGGTCAAGATATTGCTTAAAGCAGTATTCAACCAGATATAGTTGTCAGTAATTCAATTATTATGTGGAAACAGACTTATCACCACAATGTCAGCAATTATTTACAAAAATATGTATTAATATAATTATTCAGAAAAGTGGTTCTGTATTAGAGTTTGCCTCACAGCATTCCCACTTGGATTGGCATTGTGCTCCTGGTCGTCCTCTCTGTCTTCATGTAGGTCCTCCTCGGCTTCAAAGTGTAGTTCATCTCCACGCCTTTTTCCAAAGTTGTAGAGAACTGCAACTGCGACAATGACGGTCAAGGTGGTGTCCAGCTTTGTGCGCAGTCCATCTTTAATGCAGGGAAACCTTCTTTTCCATGCTCCAAAGAGTCGTTCTATCACTCCTCTGGCTGCAATGTGACAGGAGTTGTACCTTCTCTCTGTTTGAGGGTTCAGAAGTGGAGTCATCAAGTATGAGCGGCATGGATAACCATTATCCCCAAGGAGATGGCCCTCATAAGCTTGATTCTCAAGGATGGCACAAAGTTGACTGTTGTCAAAGATCCTGCTGTCATGAGTGGATCCTGGCCAACGTGCTACAATGTTGGTTATTTCAGATTTTTGATCACACACCACTTGAACATTGATGGAGCAGTATCCCTTACGGTTGCGGAAAAGCTCTCCATTAACACCACCAGGATTCTGTATCGGGATATGTGTGCAATCAATAGCACCCAGCACCCCTGGAAATCCAGCTCGCCTGTAGAAGCCAGCAGCTGTTTCCACTCTTGGAGAGAATCGGATGTACTGGTTCTTCAGTGATGCAATGGACCGAGACACTGCTGATAATACGGCAAACTGTTAAATTGTGTAGACCAAACGGGTCTCCATCCACCCTCTGGAAACAGCCAGTAGCGTAGAACCTCAGGGCAACCAGGAGTTGTAGCATTGGTGGTACAGCTGCATTTCTGTCACTGCCATGTTTGACAGTTGGTCCAGTCTTCCTGTTCAGCTCCAAAACTGTTTCCTTGGTAAACCGGTATCTCAGCAAAAATTCCTCTTCATTATAAAAATCAAGAGGATTGAGCCTGTCTCTCAGTTTTCTTCGAGGAACTTCATTATTTTGCTCTATCCACCTCAAAAATGCAGCCATTGTTAAAGTTCAACCTACCCAACTGGCAGTTTAAAATAAATTCTCGATCACAGTTTAAATTGGAGTTTAAAGTTCTGGTGCAACGTAATTTAATTTAAACTTGGTTTAGAGTAAAAATTAAACAGACGTTTAAAGAGAGGTTTAAATTTAATCTGTCTTCATTTTAAACTAGGTTTAAAGTTTGGTGCAACAGAATTTAAACTTAAACCATGATTTAATCTGATTTGAAAGTTAAACCTTGTCGGTGCAATCCAGCCTAAGAGGAGTCAGAATGTCAGGTGGGGTTCAACATCATCGTGTTTATTGGCTGTCCTACCTTACTAAATGTTACAAAAGTTAGTGAAACAGACCCCTGCTGTGGGGTGGTCATTACTGGAAGAACTTCTGTTATCTGAACACTGCAGCACCTCACTCGGATATCTGTCTAGACAAGACACACACACACCCTGCTGAAAAGAAATGCACACACACACACACACACACACACACACACACACACACACCCTGCTGAGAAGAAATGCACCCACTCACACACACACCCTGCTGAGAAGAAATGCACCCACACACACACACAACTGCACAAAGCACACCAATTGAGGAAGGTTCAGCACCAGCTACAAACAATTGCACGGACAAACACACACTGCACACACACAGACATACACATGCACACACATACAGCGCAGTCATTGGGTAAGGTGCTGAGAGGCCAGACAACAGTCAGTAATGAAGTGTGGCCAGGCCAGGGACAGGAGGGTGAGACCCCTGTAGCACTGTGCTGCTCCTGGTGTGCTGTGCTGGGCGTGAGCTCCTCCTCACCAGCCCACTAACAGACAGCATCGTGTGACGCTCTCCCCAAGCACGATCCGTGCTAACACAGAAGCACCAGCTGCACTTTGGAGACGAGAATGTGACTTGAAAATGGAGTTGGTTTTGTTGTTGTTGTGTTTTAAATCATCTTCTGACTTCCCGCATGTTTTTCCCTCTCGGCCTAACTTCTTTCCCGACACCACCTATTTTTACTACATTCATACAGTAGCTCACTTTGTAGTATCACTATTTTCATGACAGCCCCATCATTGACTAATTTAAGACTACATTCTGCTGTTTACAGACGTAGTCAAAATATATTAAATATATTACATTTGCAACAGGTAAGGCCCAGAAAAAGAACCCTTTTAACGAGACTCCGCCCATTCGGATCCAAGTTGCAGTAACATCAGTTTGGATGTTAGACACTCTCTGGAATGGTACAATCTGACCCGACCTTCTGTCTCTAGGCTGGGGGCTCGGATGTGGAGCGTACCAAGAAGAAGCGCAGGGAAGACCGCTACTCGGTGCAGACCTCTGTCATCGTGGCAGCCTTGAAGAAGCTCCTGCCCATCGGCCACAACATGTGCTCCCCTGCTGATCAGGAACTGATCAACCTAGCCAAGATACTCTCTGGTACAAATCTGCAGATCTCCTTCCAACCCATGTTAGCGTTGGGCAGCCAGACGTAATTGATCTAAAACTTCCCAGCTCTGACATTGGGGGGTCATTTTGGGTTTTCACATCATTAGATTTAGTCGTTAGACTAAGTCGTTAGATTTCTCTCTCTCTCTCTCTCTCTCTCTCTCTCTCTCTCTCTTTCTCTCTCTATCTCTCTCGCTTCATCCATCCATCCATCCATAGCGTCCTCTTGCCTGCCTGTCAGTGTCGGTGCAGTTTGTGCAGCTGAGTGACTGTGCCTTGGGGACCCTTTAGGTGGAGGACCCGTCCATGCGCTGGCAGATGGAGCCAGCGTACAAGGAGGCCCTGTACAAGGAGACTTCTGGGAAGGCAGAGGACGCAGAAGCCCCACAGAAGGTGGTGAAGAGGGTCCAGGAAGTCTCAGCTGTCCTGTACCACACCGAGGTGGTGAGTAGAAACACACACACACACCATGAACCATGGCAGCATCAAGACCTGGAACAATACAGCCTCCCACCACCTCTTTTTTCAGTGGGGAGAGGTCGTTTTCCAAATTAGGAATTATTAAGCATAGACTGAGGAAGTCAATGTGCGAGGACAGACTGAACAATTTGACTTTAATATGTCAATAGAGCATGACATACTGAGCAAGAGAAAAATAAAGAGAAAGAGCAGAAAACGGGCCTTTTAATATCACTGATGTGATGATGGTGATTGGTGAGTCACATTGACGGCTGCCACAGTTTTAACACGGTAATTGTGAATCCCAATATTCCATGTCCTCAACGGAGAGCTCAGACAGACACACGACACGCCACTTATCCCACGCGTCCATCATATATCCAGCTGGAGACGACCCGTCAGGACAGTTGGGTTCCCCCGAACCCCGAGGTCTCTTCGTAAAGAGCCTCTCACAACCTGGATGAAGGAGAAACCACTAAAAGACCAGGTGAGATGCCAAACCAGGCACTAACTTCACATCTGAGCGTTGTTTGAAAGGGCAGATAAGGGTTGACAGTGAGTGAGTTGATAAAAAGGTGTTTAAACTTGTATTCCTTTGGTGCTTCCTTTGTTTCTATAGAACGAGAAGATTCTCTCTCAGAGGCTGACTAAATCCCCCTGCGCTCTGGTCGCCAGCCAGTACGGCTAGTCAGGAAACATGGTGAGGATCACGAAGGCCCAGGCCTACCAGACAGGGAAGGACATCTCCACAAAGTGAGGGGCAACTGCTTTCTTTTGCTGCAATTGGACTAGTCGTAGTTTTTCCTTTTTGTGCTCAGGGGTTAACAGCCTAATCTAGTATTGTGCTCCCTTTCTTCCAGTTATTATGCCACCCAGAAGAAATCATTAGAAATCAACCCCAAGCACCCTCTCATCAAGCAGATGCTGAAGCGCGTTACTGTAAGTAATCATGTCATTACACAGTGGCAGGATGCTTTTTCCTGTTGAAAAGCAGCTAGGCTGAACAAAGTGTGTTTGTGTGTGTTTTGTAAGACGGGCCTCAGACGTGGCCGTGGTGAGACGGCCACCTTGCGCTCAGGCTTCCAGCTGCCCGACACCAAGGCCTACGGAGATAGGATAGAGCGCATGCTGCGACTCAGCATGAACATAGACCTGGATGAGCAGGCAATTTGCGACACTCAGTAAATGCCATCAGCTGTAATGTAGTGTCTGGATGTAGCTGTTGTGCTAACTTGTGGCTTGGGGATGTGGGCTGTGCAGGTGGAGGAGGAGCCGGAGAAAAAGCCCAAGGAGGCTGCTCAGGAAGAGGCAGTAGGATGATGATACTGACTGAGTACTGGTGATGCTAGCTAAGTAGTCTTGGCTCTTGTGTCTAAGTTATTCTCTGTTATCCGTTGTCAGACAACTGACAAAGATGTGTTATGAGGCACTGAATGAGGGGACTGTAGGTGGCCCTTTCCTGGAGCAGAGTCACTCTTGTACACCAGCTGGAGCCAACATGTCACTGGGGTTAGGGTCCCTCAATCTGGGTTTTTTCAGACGTGTTTTTGTTTAGTGTTTTCCATTCATCATGACTGTACATGTATTAATATTTAACGATTGAGAACAATCCTGTGGTTTGATCCAATAAATGTTTCTTGGAAAATATAGCACGTGTATTATTTCTGTGGATTATGAGTTTGCCACTAGAGGTCAGTAAAACATGTAGTCTGGAGGGTAGCAGCTAGAGTCTCCTCTGTCGCGCATGATGACGAGAAACCTCGGCCATCCGCCTCATCTCGCTAGGAATGACCCCCACCTTTGTGTCAACATTGTGGCTGACAATGTCCTCCCAGCCACTCTTTCCAGCCCTGGCTACCGAGCGCTTGCAGCCGGGGCCGGGAAAGATGTGGCCGGCAGAAGAAGTTGGATGGAAAGTCATGTGTGCTGCAGCCGTGGAAGCGGAAGGGAGGAGTGCAGTTCTCAATGTGCTGCTGCTGGGGACCTAAAAAATTGGGGGACCTCCAGTTTCTCCAACTCATCTAAAGGACTTGTGGACTGGGTCACAGCAGACTGGGCCAGAGCAGAAGAAGTTGGATGGAATGTCATGTGTGCTGCAGCCATGGCAGCGGATGGGACATACACATCGACCTCCATGTCCTCCACCTCATCTAAAGTACCTGTGGACTGGGTCATAGCAGACTGGGTCACAGCAGACTGGGTCACAGCAGACTGGGTCACAGCAGACTGGGCCACAGCAGACTGGGTCAACATGGCCCTTGGCCAAGGCACTTCAACCCTACTTGTCCCTGTACTTGCTGTAAGTCGCTCTGGATAAGATGATTAGATGTAATGGTAACTGTAATAAGGAGACAGTATTTCTAGTTAACTAGAATAGTCATCTAGGTGTAGGTGTATCTACTTACTCGAACGCAAAGAAAAGGCCACTGGTCAGAACACTTCCACTATTTAGCCGGGCTAACTAACCTCAGTACAAGTAAACGCGTTAATGTTCTATGTTTAATTCCCTTTCCTTGCGGCCTAGAATCTGTTCACGACTGTTAACTGGCTACTAGACTAGGTCTAAAAAGGTTGACTGTGGTTGAGCTGGCAGCCAGTGTCATTTAAAAACTTGATCCGTGACGTGGACACCTGAGGATAATGTAAATTTTAGTATCCCAGAAATGTATAGTAAACTGTAGCAACAAGGCAGATCACATAAGCACAAGTACACTGGAAATGTATCTTGTCAATTTGTGGTTATGGGGAACTGACAGTGGATGATATGGAAATCTGACTTATCAAATAGGAAAAGCACCAAACCGCATTACCACACATGTAATTTTTTAACACACGTTTATTAAATGTGTTGTGAGGGAGGGGCATCATGGAGGTTAGGGGTGCCTATCCTGCTCGCCACTTTGGACACCTGCAAAGGAAACTGAGCTGGCAATCTTTTTCACCATGTCATCTTCAGCTCATTCAGGACGTCATCGATCAGATCCTCGGCTATGTCACTCAGGGTAGGACTGGACAAGCGCGTGTGCAAGTCTCCATCAGAGTAGCTGTCCATGTGTACTTCACTACCACGCTTTTCTAACACAGATACATCCGAGTTTGTCTGCGAAACTTTGGGAGATGCTGTTAAAAAAAGCAGAATCAGTTTCAGTAATTGACATTTTAATCTGTTAATGATCTCTTGATGTTGCACTCACATGTGATGTTAGTGGGAAGAAAGATGGACAGATCCTTGCTCGTGTAATCAGCCATGTTATCATCAAATCCAGAGTTTCTCTAAAATGACAAACACACAGTCTTGGTTATGCTTTATCCACAGCTAACCTGCTCTCTCTATACCAGCAGGTGCTAGATGCTAACTTCACCAACCTTGATGTTGGGCAGTGGCTTTAGCTTGATGTTGGGCAGTAGCTTTAGCTCAAACTTGCTAGACTCGGGCACGACAATGTCGCCACGTAAAACCACGTCTGGAGTGATCTTCAGCCCATTCAGGACGTCATCGATCAGATCCTCGGCTATGTCACTCAGGGTAGGACTGGACAAGCGCGTGTGCAAGTCTCCATCAGAGTAGCTGTCCATGTGTACTTCACTACCACGCTTTTCTAACACAGATACATCCGAGTTTGTCTGCGAAACTTTGGGAGATGCTGTTAAAAAAAAGCAGAATCAGTTTCAGTAATTGACATTTTAATCTGTTAATGATCTCTTGATGTTGCACTCACAAGTGATGTTAGTGGGAAGAAAGATGGACGGATCCTTGCTCGTGTATTCAGCCATGTTATCATCAAATCCAGAGTTTCTCTAAAATGACAAACACACAGTCTTGGTTATGCTTTATCCACAGCTAACCTGCTCTCTCTATACCAGCAGGTGCTAGATGCTAACTTCACCAACCTTGATGTTGGGCTGTGGCTTTAGCTCAAACTTGCTAGACTCGGGCACGACAATGTCGCCACGTAAAACCACGTCTGGAGTGATCTTCAGCTCATTCAGGACGTCATCGATCAGATCCTCGGCTATGTCGCTCAGGGTAGGACTGGACAAGCGCGTGTGCAAGTCTCCATCAGAGTAGCTGTCCATGTGTACTTCACTACCACGCTTTTCTAACACAGATACATCTGAGTTTGTCTGCAAAACTTTGGGAGATGCTGTTAAAAAAAGCAGAATCAGTTTCAGTAATTGACATTTTAATCTGTTAATGATCTCTTGATGTTGCACTCACATGTGATGTTAGTGGGAAGAAAGATGGACGGATCCTTGCTCGTGTATTCAGCCATGTTATCATCAAATCCAGAGTTTCTCTAAAATGACAAACACACAGTCTTGGTTATGCTTTATCCACAGCTAACCTGCTCTCTCTATACCAGCAGGTGCTAGATGCTAACTTCACCAACCTTGATGTTGGGCAGTGGCTTTAGCTCAAACTTGCTAGACTCGGGCACGACAATGTCGCCACGTAAAACCACGTCTGGAGTGATCTTCAGCCCATTCAGGACGTCATCGATCAGATCCTCGGCTATGTCACTCAGGGTAGGACTGGACAAGCGCGTGTGCAAGTCTCCATCAGAGTAGCTGTCCATGTGTACTTCACTACCACGCTTTTCTAACACAGATACATCCGAGTTTGTCTGCGAAACTTTGGGAGATGCTGTTAAAAAAAAGCAGAATCAGTTTCAGTAATTGACATTTTAATCTGTTAATGATCTCTTGATGTTGCACTCACATGTGATGTTAGTGGGAAGAAAGATGGACGGATCCTTGCTCGTGTATTCAGCCATGTTATCATCAAATCCAGAGTTTCTCTAAAATGACAAACACACAGTCTTGGTTATGCTTTATCCACAGCTAACCTGCTCTCTCTATACCAGCAGGTGCTAGATGCTAACTTCACCAACCTTGATGTTGGGCAGTGGCTTTAGCTCAAACTTGCTAGACTCGGGCACGACAATGTCGCCACGTAAAACCACGTCTGGAGTGATCTTCAGCCCATTCAGGACGTCATCGATCAGATCCTCGGCTATGTCACT
The DNA here is from genome assembly GCA_030340665.1 of Neosalanx taihuensis. Lineage (NCBI taxonomy): Eukaryota > Metazoa > Chordata > Actinopteri > Osmeriformes > Salangidae > Neosalanx > Neosalanx taihuensis. The sequence goes on from CM059290.1 coordinate 6,555,725, forward strand.
CAGGGTAGGACTGGACAAGCGCGTGTGCAAGTCTCCATCAGAGTAGCTGTCCATGTGTACTTCACTACCACGCTTTTCTAACACAGATACATCCGAGTTTGTCTGCGAAACTTTGGGAGATGCTGTTAAAAAAAGCAGAATCAGTTTCAGTAATTGACATTTTAATCTGTTAATGATCTCTTGATGTTGCACTCACATGTGATGTTAGTGGGAAGAAAGATGGACGGATCCTTGCTCGTGTATTCAGCCATGTTATCATCAAATCCAGAGTTTCTCTAAAATGACAAACACACAGTCTTGGTTATGCTTTATCCACAGCTAACCTGCTCTCTCTATACCAGCAGGTGCTAGATGCTAACTTCACCAACCTTGATGTTGGGCAGTGGCTTTAGCTTGATGTTGGGCAGTAGCTTTAGCTCAAACTTGCTAGACTCGGGCACGACAATGTCGCCACGTAAAACCACGTCTGGAGTGATCTTCAGCCCATTCAGGACGTCATCGATCAGATCCTCGGCTATGTCACTCAGGGTAGGACTGGACAAGCGCGTGTGCAAGTCTCCATCAGAGTAGCTGTCCATGTGTACTTCACTACCACGCTTTTCTAACACAGATACATCCGAGTTTGTCTGCGAAACTTTGGGAGATGCTGTTAAAAAAAGCAGAATCAGTTTCAGTAATTGACATTTTAATCTGTTAATGATCTCTTGATGTTGCACTCACATGTGATGTTAGTGGGAAGAAAGATGGACGGATCCTTGCTCGTGTATTCAGCCATGTTATCATCAAATCCAGAGTTTCTCTAAAATGACAAACACACAGTCTTGGTTATGCTTTATCCACAGCTAACCTGCTCTCTCTATACCAGCAGGTGCTAGATGCTAACTTCACCAACCTTGATGTTGGGCTGTGGCTTTAGCTCAAACTTGCTAGACTCGGGCACGACAATGTCGCCACGTAAAACCACGTCTGGAGTGATCTTCAGCTCATTCAGGACGTCATCGATCAGATCCTCGGCTATGTCACTCAGGGTAGGACTGGACAAGCGCGTGTGCAAGTCTCCATCAGAGTAGCTGTCCATGTGTACTTCACTACCACGCTTTTCTAACACAGATACATCTGAGTTTGTCTGCGAAACTTTGGGAGATGCTGTTAAAAAAGCAGAATCAGTTTCAGTAATTGACATTTTAATCAGTTAATGATCTCTTGATGTTGCACTCACATGTGATGTTAGTGGGAAGAAAGATGGACAGATCCTTGCTCGTGTATTCAGCCATGTTATCATCAAATCCAGAGTTTCTCTAAAATGACAAACACACAGTCTTGGTTATGCTTTATCCACAGCTAACCTGCTCTCTCTATACCAGCAGGTGCTAGATGCTAACTTCACCAACCTTGATGTTGGGCAGTGGCTTTAGCTTGATGTTGGGCAGTAGCTTTAGCTCAAACTTGCTAGACTCGGGCACGACAATGTCGCCACGTAAAACCACGTCTGGAGTGATCTTCAGCTCATTCAGGACGTCATCGATCAGATCCTCGGCTATGTCACTCAGGGTAGGACTGGACAAGCGCGTGTGCAAGTCTCCATCAGAGTAGCTGTCCATGTGTACTTCACTACCACGCTTTTCTAACACAGATACATCCGAGTTTGTCTGCGAAACTTTGGGAGATGCTGTTAAAAAAGCAGAATCCGTTTCAGTAATTGACATTTTAATCTGTTAATGATCTCTTGATGTTGCACTCACATGTGATGTTAGTGGGAAGAAAGATGGACAGATCCTTGCTCGTGTATTCAGCCATGTTATCATCAAATCCAGAGTTTCTCTAAAATGACAAACACACAGTCTTGGTTATGCTTTATCCACAGCTAACCTGCTCTCTCTATACCAGCAGGTGCTAGATGCTAACTTCACCAACCTTGATGTTGGGCAGTGGCTTTAGCTCAAACTTGCTAGACTCGGGCACGACAATGTCGCCACGTAAAACCACGTCTGGAGTGATCTTCAGCCCATTCAGGACGTCATCGATCAGATCCTCGGCTATGTCACTCAGGGTAGGACTGGACAAGCGCGTGTGCAAGTCTCCATCAGAGTAGCTGTCCATGTGTACTTCACTACCACGCTTTTCTAACACAGATACATCCGAGTTTGTCTGCGAAACTTTGGGAGATGCTGTTAAAAAAAGCAGAATCCGTTTCAGTAATTGACATTTTAATCTGTTAATGATCTCTTGATGTTGCACTCACATGTGATGTTAGTGGGAAGAAAGATGGACGGATCCTTGCTCGTGTATTCAGCCATGTTATCATCAAATCCAGAGTTTCTCTAAAATGACAAACACACAGTCTTGGTTATGCTTTATCCACAGCTAACCTGCTCTCTCTATACCAGCAGGTGCTAGATGCTAACTTCACCAACCTTGATGTTGGGCTGTGGCTTTAGCTCAAACTTGCTAGACTCGGGCACGACAATGTCGCCACGTAAAACCACGTCTGGAGTGATCTTCAGCTCATTCAGGACGTCATCGATCAGATCCTCGGCTATGTCACTCAGGGTAGGACTGGACAAGCGCGTGTGCAAGTCTCCATCAGAGTAGCTGTCCATGTGTACTTCACTACCACGCTTTTCTAACACAGATACATCTGAGTTTGTCTGCAAAACTTTGGGAGATGCTGTTAAAAAAAGCAGAATCAGTTTCAGTAATTGACATTTTAATCTGTTAATGATCTCTTGATGTTGCACTCACATGTGATGTTAGTGGGAAGAAAGATGGACAGATCCTTGCTCGTGTATTCAGCCATGTTATCATCAAATCCAGAGTTTCTCTAAAATGACAAACACACAGTCTTGGTTATGCTTTATCCACAGCTAACCTGCTCTCTCTATACCAGCAGGTGCTAGATGCTAACTTCACCAACCTTGATGTTGGGCAGTGGCTTTAGCTCAAACTTGCTAGACTCGGGCACGACAATGTCGCCACGTAAAACCACGTCTGGAGTGATCTTCAGCCCATTCAGGACGTCATCGATCAGATCCTCGGCTATGTCACTCAGGGTAGGACTGGACAAGCGCGTGTGCAAGTCTCCATCAGAGTAGCTGTCCATGTGTACTTCACTACCACGCTTTTCTAACACAGATACATCCGAGTTTGTCTGCGAAACTTTGGGAGATGCTGTTAAAAAAAGCAGAATCAGTTTCAGTAATTGACATTTTAATCTGTTAATGATCTCTTGATGTTGCACTCACATGTGATGTTAGTGGGAAGAAAGATGGACGGATCCTTGCTCGTGTATTCAGCCATGTTATCATCAAATCCAGAGTTTCTCTAAAATGACAAACACACAGTCTTGGTTATGCTTTATCCACAGCTAACCTGCTCTCTCTATACCAGCAGGTGCTAGATGCTAACTTCACCAACCTTGATGTTGGGCTGTGGCTTTAGCTCAAACTTGCTAGACTCGGGCACGACAATGTCGCCACGTAAAACCACGTCTGGAGTGATCTTCAGCTCATTCAGGACGTCATCGATCAGATCCTCGGCTATGTCGCTCAGGGTAGGACTGGACAAGCGCGTGTGCAAGTCTCCATCAGAGTAGCTGTCCATGTGTACTTCACTACCACGCTTTTCTAACACAGATACATCTGAGTTTGTCTGCAAAACTTTGGGAGATGCTGTTAAAAAAAGCAGAATCAGTTTCAGTAATTGACATTTTAATCTGTTAATGATCTCTTGATGTTGCACTCACATGTGATGTTAGTGGGAAGAAAGATGGACAGATCCTTGCTCGTGTATTCAGCCATGTTATCATCAAATCCAGAGTTTCTCTAAAATGACAAACACACAGTCTTGGTTATGCTTTATCCACAGCTAACCTGCTCTCTCTATACCAGCAGGTGCTAGATGCTAACTTCACCAACCTTGATGTTGGGCAGTGGCTTTAGCTTTGTGAATGTTGGCTTTTTCACCCCCTGGTCGATGCAGGTCACTTAGAATGATAAAACACAAAACATAGTCAGTCTAGTGTGTCAGAGCAGTGATTAGCATGATGCGGTGGTGAGGTAAGTCCTTAGTGTCTCACAGGATCTTATATGTTCCTCCTGCAGAACGGTGTTCCTCACATTGGTCAGATGGCCACTCATCTCAGCGACACTCTCAGCCGCCCGTCCTTTCCGCTCCCCCTGTTTCTGGAAGTCAAAACACTTTGAAGTAGTAATTGACGAAATTGAAGGAGGCATTTTGAAAGGCATGTTGAAGGGTTAATTGCCCCTTTCACTCTCATTTGTCTGAACTGGAAGAGAGAAGGGGGAGCATAGGCATACAGTCTTGGTTATGCTCTATCCACAGCTAACCTGCTCTCTCAATACCAGCAGGTTCTAGATGCTAACTTCACCAACCTTGATGTTGGGCAGTGGCTTTAGCTTTGTGAATGTTGGCTTTTTCACCCCCTGGTCGATGCAGGTCACTTAGAATGATAAAACACAAAACATAGTCAGTCTAGTGTGTCCGAACAGTGATCAGCATGATGCGATGGTGAGGTAAGTCCTTAGTGTCTCACAGGATCTGATCGGTTCCTCCTGCAGAACGGTGTTCCTCACATCGGTCAGATGGCTACTCATCGCAGCGACACGTTCAAGCAGGCGTTTCTCAGCCGTCCAACGTTTGCACTCCCCCTGTTTCTGGAAGTCAAAACACTTTAAAGTAGTAATTGACAAAATTGAAGGAGGTATTTTGAAAGGCATGTTTAAGGGTGCCACAGCTGTTAAGTCCCTTTTACCCTCGATTGTCTGAACTGGAAGAGAGAAGGGAAGGCATGGGCTACCTTTTTATCTCGCTCTTCTTTGGAAGCTTTCGACTTCAGGGTCTCCAGCCCCTCTGCCATCTCCCTCTGCACTTCAGTAATCACCTGCTTCAGCATGTTACAGCCCTTCGATCTCCACGCCTTCAAACGTGAACGAGCTATCTGGTCTGAAATATTTCCCATTTCTTCTGGATTTCTGGGAATAGCTTGGTGCCTCTTTGGCCTAACCTGGTCAGACCTGCTGTCTGGGTAAGATAAGGCAGTCTGGTGGTGGATCTTTGGCAGCTTTGTTCGCGAACAGACTGCAGTCCTCAGCTGTCTCTCTGGTCTGGGCAGAGAAGAACTCCACCTTGTCAAACAGACCCGTACTCCTAAACCATGACTTAATCCGCGGCTCCATTCTGTCTATTTTACCATCCCCTTAATCTCTGCACCTGAGACCACATGTTTACATTATTCCACCCCTCACTAACCTATCCTTGTCTTTATGGAGCTCCTGTGTAGCCATGTCCCTGCCCTCAAACAGAATCCACTCCATCACATCCGCAATGGGAACATCCGAAGACAGCTTTCCATCGTTCTGCATGGACAGAACCATCCTGACCAGCTCCTTCTGGGAAAACAACACATGGGGGGGGGGACATGTTTACGGTCTATCAACACCCTATTCGTCAAACATGATCAGTTGATATTGAGACTTGATTACCTGCTCGGCTCTAAACCTGTGATCCCAGTCCAGCTGAACCTCAGCCAGGTGGTCCGTGTACTTGTTGAATTCCTTCATAGAACAAATCACCTGAAAATACACAACATCACAATGCAGTTTAGATGTGCTTCTGACTGTATGGGTTTTGCATTTTCTTGATTTATTCCAAATACAATTGTTTTGACGGCTGACTTTGTCATCTTTGGTTATGAAGCCGTTAGTACGGAGATGATCGTGAATGTCTCTGCGATGAAAGTACGTCCTCAAGTTTGGGTCGTTTAGGTTGCTGTACAACGAGGGCAGTTTGTAGCCATTGGGGTCAGTCAGATCGAATCCACTCTTTGGTTGGACAAGCTGCGTGCACACGTAAACAAAATAGGATAAATAGTTCAATCATGCTACATACATTACATCATTGTGAAGTACTGTTATCATGAGTACAAACCGTACTATGTTTTATTGAAAACCTTCAGCTAAATGGAAAAAAAAACAAACAAACATAAAAATGTTTTTCAATTTCAGCACTCACCCTTTGGGAAAGGCCAGATGTGCAAAAGATGGTGGTCATAATGTCTTCACTCTAAAACACAGAAAAACATGCACAGTAGATCAGTAGGTAACAGGACTGTATGACTGGTTAACAGGATGGTACAGTAGATATTCCTTTGAATAATTACAACATAGGTTTAAATGACAGATCGAGATGTACCTTATATTTTAATAACTCATCTTTACCATTATGCAAAATGTATTGAATGACACAAAGTAAACAACTAGTAGAGCCTAGCTTTAGCTTAGCTTATGTGTCCTCCTGCTTCACTCGCAGTGCTAGCAGCGATATCTTACAGGATACTGTGGTACTGTTGTAAGCACAAGCATCTTCGTAAATGGTACCTTTGGATGCCCTAAACATGTTCCAGACTTTCATATCGTTGAAATGTAGATAGTCATGTACTCAGAAGTCTAAACAATTCACAGGAACTGTACATATTTATACCATTTTAGACCGCAAATCCTCTCTAGTTTCTAGCTACAGCAGTAGGAGAGTTACCGATCCTAGCTAGCTGTGGAACCTAGCTGTTTAGTATAGCTCTGTTTTAGCATCCAAGAAGGCAACGTGTGATTTCTACCTTGATGGACAGAAGTCACTGATATCTTACCGAACATGTCAGGTCCTGATCATTTCTCTTCTCTCGGCTCATTCACATTAAGTGTGTGTTTCCGTTGAGTTATCTAACACTGAGCAGATGTACCATTGTGCTGCTGTCCAGCTGCATTCCAATCAGCGTCACAATAAAAATGCTTGTGAAGCTTCTTATTACCTGAATCAGATGAATGTGCATTATTCCTGACCAGTGGCTCTAATTTCAATATGATAACATCTTCAATAGTCAGTTCAAATCTAAATCAACACAGTTAGTGTTTTGTCAGTTTATATAACACAACTATCCCAGACTTGTCATTGTGCACTGTTTATCTTTGATCCTTTCCAGGGCCGGATTAAGGCAATGGGCTTTAGGGGCTGCAGCCCCGGGCCTCGCCACCAGGGGGGCCTCAGGTTGTCGGATGTTGAGTGAGAAAAACAATGCACGAAAATGTCCGCTCCAGTAAAGCACGACAGTGGGGCCCAAAAAAGAAAAGTACAAGTTCAAAAACATGAGAGAATGTCAGAATTACCGAAGAAGGCTCCAAAATTAACTAATATATGAAGTGCTGCAACAAATCCACCGGCTAGTCATCCTGCTGCTGGCTACCTCTCCCAGCACTGAGCCCAACCAACCAACTGCCATGACTAGCCAGTCTGCTGCTAATGCCCTGATAATGGACAAACTTATAAATGCATTTCAACAGAGGCATGCAGTCTATGAAGAAAGCTGCAGATACTTTGGATTTCTTACTCGACTTGAAAAACTCTCCCTCAGTGAAATACGTGAGCAAAGTGTCAGATTGCAGACCAAATACAACGCAGATCTAGCAAATGACTTTCCAGACGAACTAGCGCAGTTTGTGAATTTCTCCAGAGTTGCTCTGACTGACCCAGCAACACCGAGAAACCTTATTTCATTAATACGGGAGAGGCTTCTCCAAAGTGTTTTAATACGGGAGAGGCATCTCCAAAGTGTTTTCCCAAATGTGGACATAGCGCTGAGGATTTACCTTACATTGCCCGTTAGTAATACCAGTGGGGAGAGGTCAATCTCCAAATGAGGAATTATTAAGACTGAATAATTTGACTTAATGTCAATAGAGCATGACATACTGTGCTGGACATTGAAGAGTTTGCATTGAGAAAGAGCAGAAAAGGGGCCTTTTAATATCAATGATTTGATGATGGTCATTGGTGAGTCACATGTTTGTTCAATGTTAGACAGCGGCTGCCAACACTTCCATTATTTCTTTTTTTCAAATAGCTTGTTTGTATGTAAGCTAATTCAAATGCTTTCCACCCTGGAGATGTTGCAATGTATATCAGACTGTCTGCATTCTTGTGCTTGAGTTTTTGAGTAACATATAATTAGATTCGGTTCGATTCAACTTTAATGTCAGTACATATAATGGTCATTCCCTGGCTATTTAGCATTGTTTTTGCTTTTGAATAAATAGAAGTATACATTTACATGATTGGTTAATTATTTTCTACAGTGTAGCCTACTACACACAAACATTTTGTCCTTGGCTTTTAACTGATCATATTAATAGTGTGGTTCTGTGGTCTTTAGAGCACTGATGTGCACCTTTCGTGGGTTTGTGTGTCATGATGTGCGTCGGGGCGATATAGGGGCCTCATCCTGGTAATTAGCTCCAGGCCTCAAAATGTCTTAATCCGGCCCTGGTCACGCCTATGATTGACTGTGACAAGATAAGTGTCCTTTGTGGACCACGTAGCCTGACGTAGTCATATTTCCACACACTGTACACAGAATGAATAACAGATCAGCGGATGTGTACTAAAGGAGTCTTGGTCAGTTTGCATCTAGCAGACAACCATGTCTGGTCCTGTACCTGAATCCAAATACAGAGAGATCCCCACCCTGCCACACAGTCATCTGTCCAACAGAAAGAGATTACCTTGTTTGAATCGAATGTCGGGCTCATGCACATCTGTCCCTAGACTTGGCTCAACCCATCCATCCTCATGGCCTAGGACCGTCACTCGCCGACTGCAGGTGTCTCGCTCTCTCAATCTCCCTCTGCTCCTCCCTTTCCTCACCCCCACCTCTGCATTATGGCAGGTGCCCCTCCCTCAGGTCTGTAAGAGACCAGCCGTCCAGCTGTAGGAACTTCCTGGTCCCAGTATCTCTTCCTCCGTCTTCCAGTTTTGTCTCGGTTGTTCTGTCTCTGCCACCATGTTCGTCGCACCTCCAGGCTACCAGCCTGGTTTACAACCCTGTAAGTACCCTGCTCCTGTGTGCGCTGCTAGTGTGATGTCTAACCGGACGGCTGGTCATAAACGTGTTTCTTAAGCTCTTTGGAAGTCCAGGAAATGTCTTACGCTCAGGGACACAATGGCCTCCATCGTCCACTTCAATAGTCATCTGCAGATAAGTAGAAGGTATTCGGTGCCGTTCATGGTTAACTGAAGGATGAATGTGTGTGTGTGTGTGTGTGTGTTTTACAGCGCATCCTGTACATGGGACCTATCTATGGAGGTCTTCGAGCTGGGATGTCTATCTACATCCAGGGTTCTATTCCTCAACACATCACCAGGTGAGAACACACACGTTTCAGGCGATGCACATGACCTGTGGGAAAATACGCACCAAAGTTTTGTTCTAGCTTATCCGTAAAACCTGGATGGGAAAATTGTACAACAGGTAAGATTAGAAAATACTGATACAATTCAACCTTGTGAAAGAGTGCATTCAAGTCGCTGAAGAGGTGTTAACAAAAGAGGGTTTGAGCCAGCGTGAGTCAGACGACCCTGAATTCATCCCTGAAGGGGGAAAGGGAGGGTTGAAGATTAACCCAAAACCCCTGAGATACAAACACCGCATTCAGTCAGGTATTTATGGAGTGCAGCATTGCCTTCCAATGGGGAATTAACTCTAGAAAATCCTCCTCTAGAAAAACCATTTGATCAGGAAGAGGCTCAAGTCTTAACCTTCTCTGTTTTATGCTGTCTCTCAGTTCAGTTTAATAAAGTTGAAAGGGCTTTTTTTGTATGAACAACAACCATTGCCAAAGCAACATTATGATTTGTTTATAGGTCTTCATAAGTCCCCCCCCCTCCTTTAAAGGACTTTATAAGTCATTTTTCTTATAAAGAAAAGCAAATGCGTTCCTATACTGTCCTCTAACATTTTTTTCTTATATGTCCAGGTAAAAATATATTTCTTCTGTATGGAAATAATGGAAGTTTAGCCGTTAGCCGGTGTCTCTCTTCTCTCTCTCTTTGTTCTTCAGGGGTCTGAAGGACATGGAACAAGACATCTCCTTCATCGAGAAGCGTTTTGCCTACGGCTTCCTCCAGAAGCTTCTCAAGTGGATGGACATCGCCCAGGAGTTCATTGCCCATCTCGGTACTGTTGTGAGCGGGAGGAGGGGGAAAAGAAATGTCACATAAACGTGCTCAGTTCCCTACTCCACCACCCCTGGTTGATTTGGTGGTCTCTGTCTCTGTGCCTGTCCTCAGAGGCTGTGGTTAGCAGTGGCAGGGTGGAGAAGTCCCCACATGAACAAGAGATCAAGTTCTTTGCCAAAGTGAGAGAGGAACAGCTGTTCTCATTACCCCACCTCTAATTATCAGACTGTAAAACAGCTTTGCAGACACCTGCATCATGAATTACGAACATCCTTGTCTGCCTCTGTCCCAGATTATTTTGCTGCTTGAGAACCAGTAATTCAAGAACCACTGCCTGTATTTCTTGTCCACGCCTGCTAAAATCCTGGGCAGTGGAGGCATCTCATCCAATAAAGAGAAAGAAAAGATTGCAAGGCCAGTTGCCAATCAGTCTTAACAAAGAGTTCCACTGAAGATAATCCCTTTTTTCTTCCCCTGACTTTCCTTCAGGTGTGCATAGTGTGAACGGTGTACTGTGAACCCTGAATCCAATATCTGGCTTGTGTCGGTATCTGTTTGCAACTCTCCTTCTAGCCCTCCACCCCTCCTCCCCCTCTCTGTAGAAACCTCCTTAATTTCCTCGACCTCCTTTTTTTGGCTTTGACCTCCTCCTTCCTTCTCCTCCATCCTTCCTGCCCTACCTCGCCCCCCTCCCCTCCCCTCTTCTCTCCCCCCTCCCTCAGTATCTTCTGTAAATTGGCAGCTCTGGCGAGACACAGAGTTTCACTCTTTGGTAAGGAAACCTGCATGATGGTGTAACACTTCCACCCTCTGTCTCCGCTCTCTTTCCAACAACTCCATCTTCTGGTTTAATTTGAACCCCCTCCTCCTCCTTCCCTCCCCACCCTTCTTTTCTAACTCTCCTCTCCCTCCTCTAGCTTTGCTTCTGCTCTGCCTGGTTGTTCTAGCCGCTCCTCCTCTCGTCTGTGTAGCTCTGGGTGTCTGCCCGTCACTGAAAGTGCAGAGAAGCAGTATGTGTTTGTGTCAGTGCCGGGGGCCAGGGGCCCCTGCCTTTGCTGCCCCACGGTGTGTTGTGCCTGGCTGGCCAGAGGCAGCACTGTAGCCCCCTCACCAGCGTTCCTCCATCCACCACCATGCGTGTGTGACATCACAGCAGCGTGACATCACTCCCGCACGCTTTCGCCTGGGTTACGGACAGGCTTAGCCGGACGTCGCTGTTACTGGGGAAGCCAACAAGCGGATATTTTGTTGTTATGAATCCAAGTTGTTTTGTTTAGCGTTGTCAAGTGTTTTTTGTGACAGACTCGCGCGTGTGCGTTTTAGGTTTGGGGATGGTTGCTGTTGTCGGGGTGGTGGGTGGAGGAAGGGTCTTAGCATCAGTATTTTCGTTTCTGTGGTAACAAAGCGGCTCTGTTTTATCTTCAGGAATGGCGCTACTGCAGTGGTCAACTGTCTGCACATCCTGTCCCGGTCTCTCGATGCCAGGTAACACATTCACCCCTACAGGATGTCGTTAGTTGTAATTTTAGACCACTTTTTTTTCTCCACAGATGTAATAAGTCTTTCTCTCCATGCTGACGTCCTATTTCCTTCCTTCCTTGTTACATATATGTTCTATGTTTGCTCCTTTCTGCCAAAGTGAATTCTGTGTTTGTATGTCTTGCTATTAAATCTAGCGATTCAAATATATTCTGATTCTGATTGTATCTGTATCTCTCTGTCTCCAAGGACGGTGATGAAATCAGGCCCTGAGATTGTGAAGGCTAGACTGCGCCAGTTTTTTGAGAGGGCTGCGGACGATATTGAGAAGATGGTGGAGAACCTCAAACTAGGCAAGGTGTCCAGCAGGAACCAGGTGAGGTCCTTCCTTCCTGTCATCTTCATCGGTAGCTTCTCCCTAGGCGGTACACTGAGGTGTGTGTGTGTGTGTGTGTGTGCGTGCAGGTGAAGGGCGTGTCCCAGAACATCAACTACACCCCCATCGCGTTGCTGCCGGTCCTCACCTCCCTGTTCGACCACATCGCCCAGCACCAGTTTGGAGATGATGTCTTCGCTCTCTCCAGTGGATGACTTGGAGATATCATGTTACCGCATCATGTGCAGTATTTAATCTCTGGGAACTGTGAAGACTACACATGCAGAGAAGTGTGTGGACATGCTTTCTCTCTCCGCTGGAGAAGAGGTCTCTGCATGTGTGTGTTTGTGGGGCTGGAGAAGCAGGGGTTGTCCAGTGTGAGGTGGTGATGGTGCTGTGTGTGTCCTGCAGACAGAGGCCGTCCCTGGGGGAGTGTCTGGCCCACCTGGCTGCAGCCATGCCTGTGGCCTACCTGGCCAAACAAATTTAACGCCTATTCCGTCTACCCAACCAAGACCCCCCGGGAAAGAGCCAGTGAGTCACAGTAACCGCAACCTCTCTCGCCCAACCCTCTCTTAATATCGATTTGTATTATATAACGTACATAATCCGTCTGTGTTGTAGTCCCTCTGTACAATGCCCACACTTTAAAAGTGCAGTTGAGTCTATGATCGTGTTCACTCTAATCTTCTCCTCTTCTTCCTCAGTTGTGGGTCTTCCAAACATGGTGGAAGAGCTGTGTACAGACATCCCAGAGCTGGAGGTTTTGATGAAGGAGATCGGGCACCTGGCAGAGTCTGGGGTCCGCTACACCGAGATGCCCCACGTTATCGAGATCACCCTGCCCATGCTGTGTAACCACTGGCCCCGCTGGTCGGAGAGGGGGCTGGAGAACTTCCCGGAGCTGGAGGGCCAGATCTGCACCAACGTCACCTCGGAACAGCTCAACCAGCTGCTGGGGAGCATCATGAAGATCGTGGTCAACAATCTGGGCATCGACAAGGCCTCCTGGATGAAGAGGCTGGCAGGTAAGTGTGTGTCTCAGTCCCACGTTAAGGTCAAGATCGTGGGTGTGGGTTTTACACTGTTTGCCAGTACTTCACCTCAGAACATTTTCTTTTATTACATGATAGACAATACATTGATTTTTATTTATTTTTAGACCTTTTTATGATATTTCGTTCACCCAGGTCAAGGACCTTGAGGAATGTAATCAATGACTTTGCCCCCCCCACCCCCCCACCCCCCTCGTGTGTGTGTGTGTATGTGTCTGCTTGTGCCAGTCTTCGCCCAGCCCATCGTGAGCAGGGCAAAGCCAGAGATGCTCAAGTCCCACAACATGGAGAAGCTGAAGAAGAGAGCTGGGAAGGTGGTGGCTGAGGAGGACCACCTGCACCTGGAGGGAAAGACAGAGGTGGACAGCGAGGAGGGCACCATCAGGGACGAGACCTGTACGCCCTTTACCCTCTCCTCATCCGCTATGTGGACAATGACAGGTACTTGAGGGATAAATATGCCTGGTCTCTGGCGTACCCACACATTTACATTTATTCATTTAGCAGACGCTTTTATCCAAAGTGACTTACAAGAGAGAGCTTTTACAAAGAGCATCGGTCACTCAGCAACGTGATAGACCCTGAAAACAGTGAGCTTTTAGATCGTGAAACATACATCATGACAACCAATAAGTGCCAAGGAAAGAGCTATAAAAGCATAACACGATTGCGAACAATACAGTAAAGCAAGAAAACAACATACCCTACTATAACACCTTCATACAAACTAAAATGGCACTCGGCTCTGCAGCCAGCCCAGACCAGTTGAGTCTGGAGTGCGACGCCTGCAGCGCCCGAGTCTCATCGCCCTCACTCTGGGTTTGCCTTCTGGTAGATGGTTCCTGATGGGCTCCTGCTCAAGGCTGTGCACACCTGCCCTGACTCAGTGTGCTGCTGATGTGTTGTGTTGATTTTTCATCTTTGGTGATGATGTTCCTCGGAAGGGGGTCGGGGTCCAGGAAATTAAGAGACTGGCTTTCAGATGGTGCATCATGGGAATTAGAGTCTTCATCATCTTCCGCTAAAACTCCATCACCTTTACTAGTATGTGCCTTATTTTGCCCCGTCTTTTGTAATTCAAATAGAATCACTAAGGCTGGATTGCACCAACAAGGTTTAATTTAATCTAAGATTAGCTCTAATCAGAGATTAGTAAAACTAGTTTTAAAATGAGTTAATCCAGGTTTAAAATTAAGCAGAGCTCAGTTGCACCATTTAAAATTAATCTAAGTTTAGCAAAACTCAGTTTAACTGCATTTAAATGCAGTTTAAACTGATTTAAATCAATAGGGATGATTGTGGATATCGAAATTCAAATTAATAATTAAATATGCAATTAAATATATAGGCTACATTATAAGCGTGCTGTCAGGACGACGGATTCATATTTTAAAAGGAGCGAGACTGTTTCAGCCGGCGATAAAACGTTACATTGTTGCTAGCAACAGATCGGCTGTTACAATGGCTCGGCAGAGAAGCTCAAACTTTTCCTCCTTTGAGAAAAACTTGCTGACCGAATTCATGGAGCACTATGGGCAAGTCATTGAAGACAAGAAAACGGACAACAGCACGGTGAAAAATAAAGATACTTCTTGGCAGCAACTGGCTGACAGTTTTAATGGATCGACCGGTGTGAAAGATAAAAGAGACGTCACTCAGCTTAAAGCTTGCTGGAAAAATTTCAAAACAAAAGCCAAAAAAGATGCGGTGACTGTGAGACGAGAGATGTTCATCACAGGAGGAGGTCCTCCGCCAAAGAAAAATGATCAACTGGCGGAGAAAATCAATTCCCTCATCCCGCAGCAGATGGAGCCATTACAAAATCCGTACGACGACCACGGCATCCTGGACCAGCTAGCTTCAGACTCACCCGGGGAAGATGGTTAGTAACGCTTTACAGACATCAGCCAATAATCAGTTATTATTTGGCCTATCCAATTAATTTGTTCTCTCGCCATATATTTTGGTTTATGTTTTGATAGAGATCGTTTTAACACTGCAGCCAGTGCAGCAAGAGGAGCATCTGCAAGACAGTGCTGCTTCCTCTTCTTTATGGTCATCATCCTCCTTATCTGATTTGAACAGCTGCAGGAGAAACAAGCGACCCTACATGACACACCAGGACATTTTGGTTTTAGAGAAGGAGAAGATTGAAATGGCAATCGAAAATGCAATATTACAGAAGGAAGTATTAAAGCTGCAGAAGGAAGTGTTGCTGCTGAAAAAGAAGATGCTTACTGATAGTTTCATCCTTGATGCCACTTTTTAATCATAAAATGAGAATATTCTACAATGATTTAACATGTACCTCTATTGAAAAATGAATGGGAATTAAAAAAATATATAGCAATTTGCACTGAAATATTTAATAAATAATAAATACTGAATAAATAATATACAATTTCTATTTTTACTTTTCTTCAATGTGTATCTTCTCTATGCTTCACAGTTTGAAAAAGACACTTGTTGACAGGTCAAGATATTGCTTAAAGCAGTATTCAACCAGATATAGTTGTCAGTAATTCAATTATTATGTGGAAACAGACTTATCACCACAATGTCAGCAATTATTTACAAAAAGATGTATTAATATAATTATTCAGAAAAGTGGTTCTGTATTAGAGTTTGCCTCACAGCATTCCCACTTGGATTGGCATTGTGCTCCTGGTCGTCCTCTCTGTCTTCATGTAGGTCCTCCTCGGCTTCAAAGTGTAGTTCA
The DNA here is from genome assembly GCA_030340665.1 of Neosalanx taihuensis. Taxonomy (NCBI): domain Eukaryota; kingdom Metazoa; phylum Chordata; class Actinopteri; order Osmeriformes; family Salangidae; genus Neosalanx; species Neosalanx taihuensis. Next base: position 6,571,377 of record CM059290.1, read on the forward strand.
TCTCCACGCCTTTTTCCAAAGTTGTAGAGAACTGCAACTGCGACAATGACGGTCAAGGTGGTGTCCAGCTTTGTGCGCAGTCCATCTTTAATGCAGGGAAACCTTCTTTTCCATGCTCCAAAGAGTCGTTCTATCACTCCTCTGGCTGCAATGTGACAGGAGTTGTACCTTCTCTCTGTTTGAGGGTTCAGAAGTGGAGCCATCAAGTATGAGCGGCATGGATAACCATTATCCCCAAGGAGATGGCCCTCATAAGCTTGATTCTCAAGGATGGCACAAAGTTGACTGTTGTCAAAGATCCTGCTGTCATGAGTGGATCCTGGCCAACGTGCTACAATGTTGGTTATTTCAGATTTTTGATCACACACCACTTGATCCACACCACTTGATCCAGCTCGCCTGTAGAAGCCAGCAGCTGTTTCCACTCTTGGAGAGAATCGGATGTACTGGTTCTTCAGTGATGCAATGGACCGAGACACTGCTGATAATACGGCAAACTGTTAAATTGTGTAGACCAAACGGGTCTCCATCCACCCTCTGGAAACAGCCAGTAGCGTAGAACCTCAGGGCAACCAGGAGTTGTAGCATTGGTGGTACAGTTGCATTTCTGTCACTGCCATGTTTGACAGTTGGTCCAGTCTTCCTGTTCAGCTCCAAAACTGTTTCCTTGGTAAACCGGTATCTCAGCAAAAATTCCTCTTCATTATAAAAATCAAGAGGATTGAGCCTGTCTCTCAGTTTTCTTCGAGGAACTTCATTATTTTGCTCTATCCACCTCAAAAATGCAGCCATTGTTAAAGTTCAACCTACCCAACTGGCAGTTTAAAATAAATTCTCGATCACAGTTTAAATTGGACTTTAAAGTTCTGGTGCAACGTAATTTAATTTAAACTTGGTTTAGAGTAAAAATTAAACAGACGTTTAAAGAGAGGTTTAAATTTAATCTGTCTTCATTTTAAACTAGGTTTAAAGTTTGGTGCAACAGAATTTAAACTTAAACCATGATTTAATCTGATTTGAAAGTTAAACCTTGTCGGTGCAATCCAGCCTAAGAGGAGTCAGAATGTCAGGTGGGGTTCAACATCATCGTGTTTATTGGCTGTCCTACCTTACTAAATGTTACAAAAGTTAGTGAAACAGACCCCTGCTGTGGGGTGGTCATTACTGGAAGAACTTCTGTTATCTGAACACTGCAGCACCTCACTCGGATATCTGTCTAGACAAGACACACACACACCCTGCTGAAAAGAAATGCACACACACACACACACACACACACACACCCTGCTGAGAAGAAATGCACCCACTCACACACACACCCTGCTGAGAAGAAATGCACCCACACACACACACACAACTGCACAAAGCACACCAATTGAGGAAGGTTCAGCACCAGCTACAAACAATTGCACGGACAAACACACACTGCACACACACAGACATACACATGCACACACATACAGCGCAGTCATTGGGTAAGGTGCTGAGAGGCCAGACAACAGTCAGTAATGAAGTGTGGCCAGGCCAGGGACAGGAGGGTGAGACCCCTGTAGCACTGTGCTGCTCCTGGTGTGCTGTGCTGGGCGTGAGCTCCTCCTCACCAGCCCACTAACAGACAGCATCGTGTGACGCTCTCCCCAAGCACGATCCGTGCTAACACAGAAGCACCAGCTGCACTTTGGAGACGAGAATGTGACTTGAAAATGGAGTTGGTTTTGTTGTTGTTGTGTTTTAAATCATCTTCTGACTTCCCGCATGTTTTTCCCTCTCGGCCTAACTTCTTTCCCGACACCACCTATTTTTACTACATTCATACAGTAGCTCACTTTGTAGTATCACTATTTTCATGACAGCCCCATCATTGACTAATTTAAGACTACATTCTGCTGTTTACAGACGTAGTCAAAATATATTAAATATATTACATTTGCAACAGGTAAGGCCCAGAAAAAGAACCCTTTTAACGAGACTCCGCCCATTCGGATCCAAGTTGCAGTAACATCAGTTTGGATGTTAGACACTCTCTGGAATGGTACAATCTGACCCGACCTTCTGTCTCTAGGCTGGGGGCTCGGATGTGGAGCGTACCAAGAAGAAGCGCAGGGAAGACCGCTACTCGGTGCAGACCTCTGTCATCGTGGCAGCCTTGAAGAAGCTCCTGCCCATCGGCCACAACATGTGCTCCCCTGCTGATCAGGAACTGATCAACCTAGCCAAGATACTCTCTGGTACAAATCTGCAGATCTCCTTCCAACCCATGTTAGCGTTGGGCAGCCAGACGTAATTGATCTAAAACTTCCCAGCTCTGACATTGGGGGGTCATTTTGGGTTTTCACATCATTAGATTTAGTCGTTAGACTAAGTCGTTAGATTTCTCTCTCTCTCTCTCTCTCTCTCTCTCTCTCTCTCTCTCTCTCTCTCTCTTTCTCTCTCTATCTCTCTCGCTTCATCCATCCATCCATCCATAGCGTCCTCTCGCCTGCCTGTCAGTGTCGGTGCAGTTTGTGCAGCTGAGTGACTGTGCCTTGGGGACCCTTTAGGTGGAGGACCCGTCCATGCGCTGGCAGATGGAGCCAGCGTACAAGGAGGCCCTGTACAAGGAGACTTCTGGGAAGGCAGAGGACGCAGAAGCCCCACAGAAGGTGGTGAAGAGGGTCCAGGAAGTCTCAGCTGTCCTGTACCACACCGAGGTGGTGAGTAGAAACACACACACACACCATGAACCATGGCAGCATCAAGACCTGGAACAATACAGCCTCCCACCACCTCTTTTTTCAGTGGGGAGAGGTCGTTTTCCAAATTAGGAATTATTAAGCATAGACTGAGGAAGTCAATGTGCGAGGACAGACTGAACAATTTGACTTTAATATGTCAATAGAGCATGACATACTGAGCAAGAGAAAAATAAAGAGAAAGAGCAGAAAACGGGCCTTTTAATATCACTGATGTGATGATGGTGATTGGTGAGTCACATTGACGGCTGCCACAGTTTTAACACGGTAATTGTGAATCCCAATATTCCATGTCCTCAACGGAGAGCTCAGACAGACACACGACACGCCACTTATCCCACGCGTCCATCATATATCCAGCTGGAGACGACCCGTCAGGACAGTTGGGTTCCCCCGAACCCCGAGGTCTCTTCGTAAAGAGCCTCTCACAACCTGGATGAAGGAGAAACCACTAAAAGACCAGGTGAGATGCCAAACCAGGCACTAACTTCACATCTGAGCGTTGTTTGAAAGGGCAGATAAGGGTTGACAGTGAGTGAGTTGATAAAAAGGTGTTTAAACTTGTATTCCTTTGGTGCTTCCTTTGTTTCTATAGAACGAGAAGATTCTCTCTCAGAGGCTGACTAAATCCCCCTGCGCTCTGGTCGCCAGCCAGTACGGCTAGTCAGGAAACATGGTGAGGATCACGAAGGCCCAGGCCTACCAGACAGGGAAGGACATCTCCACAAAGTGAGGGGCAACTGCTTTCTTTTGCTGCAATTGGACTAGTCGTAGTTTTTCCTTTTTGTGCTCAGGGGTTAACAGCCTAATCTAGTATTGTGCTCCCTTTCTTCCAGTTATTATGCCACCCAGAAGAAATCATTAGAAATCAACCCCAAGCACCCTCTCATCAAGCAGATGCTGAAGCGCGTTACTGTAAGTAATCATGTCATTACACAGTGGCAGGATGCTTTTTCCTGTTGAAAAGCAGCTAGGCTGAACAAAGTGTGTTTGTGTGTGTTTTGTAAGACGGGCCTCAGACGTGGCCGTGGTGAGACGGCCACCTTGCGCTCAGGCTTCCAGCTGCCCGACACCAAGGCCTACGGAGATAGGATAGAGCGCATGCTGCGACTCAGCATGAACATAGACCTGGATGAGCAGGCAATTTGCGACACTCAGTAAATGCCATCAGCTGTAATGTAGTGTCTGGATGTAGCTGTTGTGCTAACTTGTGGCTTGGGGATGTGGGCTGTGCAGGTGGAGGAGGAGCCGGAGAAAAAGCCCAAGGAGGCTGCTCAGGAAGAGGCAGTAGGATGATGATACTGACTGAGTACTGGTGATGCTAGCTAAGTAGTCTTGGCTCTTGTGTCTAAGTTATTCTCTGTTATCCGTTGTCAGACAACTGACAAAGATGTGTTATGAGGCACTGAATGAGGGGACTGTAGGTGGCCCTTTCCTGGAGCAGAGTCACTCTTGTACACCAGCTGGAGCCAACATGTCACTGGGGTTAGGGTCCCTCAATCTGGGTTTTTTCAGACGTGTTTTTGTTTAGTGTTTTCCATTCATCATGACTGTACATGTATTAATATTTAACGATTGAGAACGATCCTGTGGTTTGATCCAATAAATGTTTCTTGGAAAATATAGCACGTGTATTATTTCTGTGGATTATGAGTTTGCCACTAGAGGTCAGTAAAACATGTAGTCTGGAGGGTAGCAGCTAGAGTCTCCTCTGTCGCGCATGATGACGAGAAACCTCGGCCATCCGCCTCCTCTCGCTAGGAATGACCCCCACCTTTGTGTCAACATTGTGGCTGACGATGTCCTCCCAGCCACTCTTTCCAGCCCTGGCTACCGAGCGCTTGCAGCCGGGGCCGGGAAAGATGTGGCCGGCAGAAGAAGTTGGATGGAAGGTCATGTGTGCTGCAGCCGTGGAAGCGGAAGGGAGGAGTGCAGTTCTCAATGTGCTGCTGCTGGGGACCTAAAAAATTGGGGGACCTCCAGTTTCTCCAACTCATCTATAGGACTTGTGGACTGGGTCACAGCAGACTGGGCCAGAGCAGAAGAAGTTGGATGGAATGTCATGTGTGCTGCAGCCATGGCAGCGGATGGGACATACACATCGACCTCCATGTCCTCCACCTCATCTAAAGTACCTGTGGACTGGGTCATAGCAGACTGGGTCACAGCAGACTGGGCCACAGCAGACTGGGTCAACATGGCCCTTGGCCAAGGCACTTCAACCCTACTTGTCCCTGTACTTGCTGTAAGTCGCTCTGGATAAGATGATTAGATGTAATGGTAACTGTAATAAGGAGACAGTATTTCTAGTTAACTAGAATAGTCATCTAGGTGTAGGTGTATCTACTTACTCGAACGCAAAGAAAAGGCCACTGGTCAGAACACTTCCACTATTTAGCCGGGCTAACTAACCTCAGTACAAGTAAACGCGTTAATGTTCTATGTTTAATTCCCTTTCCTTGCGGCCTAGAATCTGTTCACGACTGTTAACTGGCTACTAGACTAGGTCTAAAAAGGTTGACTGTGGTTGAGCTGGCAGCCAGTGTCATTTAAAAACTTGATCCGTGACGTGGACACCTGAGGATAATGTAAATTTTAGTATCCCAGAAATGTATAGTAAACTGTAGCAACAAGGCAGATCACATAAGCACAAGTACACTGGAAATGTATCTTGTCAATTTGTGGTTATGGGGAACTGACAGTGGATGATATGGAAATCTGACTTATCAAATAGGAAAAGCACCAAACCGCATTACCACACATGTAATTTTTTAACACACGTTTATTAAATGTGTTGTGAGGGAGGGGCATCATGGAGGTTAGGGGTGCCTATCCTGCTCGCCACTTTGGACACCTGCAAAGGAAACTGAGCTGGCAATCTTTTTCACCATGTCATCTTCAGCTCATTCAGGACGTCATCGATCAGATCCTCGGCTATGTCACTCAGGGTAGGACTGGACAAGCGCGTGTGCAAGTCTCCATCAGAGTAGCTGTCCATGTGTACTTCACTACCACGCTTTTCTAACACAGATACATCCGAGTTTGTCTGCGAAACTTTGGGAGATGCTGTTAAAAAAAGCAGAATCAGTTTCAGTAATTGACATTTTAATCTGTTAATGATCTCTTGATGTTGCACTCACATGTGATGTTAGTGGGAAGAAAGATGGACAGATCCTTGCTCGTGTAATCAGCCATGTTATCATCAAATCCAGAGTTTCTCTAAAATGACAAACACACAGTCTTGGTTATGCTTTATCCACAGCTAACCTGCTCTCTCTATACCAGCAGGTGCTAGATGCTAACTTCACCAACCTTGATGTTGGGCAGTGGCTTTAGCTTGATGTTGGGCAGTAGCTTTAGCTCAAACTTGCTAGACTCGGGCACGACAATGTCGCCACGTAAAACCACGTCTGGAGTGATCTTCAGCCCATTCAGGACGTCATCGATCAGATCCTCGGCTATGTCACTCAGGGTAGGACTGGACAAGCGCGTGTGCAAGTCTCCATCAGAGTAGCTGTCCATGTGTACTTCACTACCACGCTTTTCTAACACAGATACATCCGAGTTTGTCAGCGAAACTTTGGGAGATGCTGTTAAAAAAAAGCAGAATCAGTTTCAGTAATTGACATTTTAATCTGTTAATGATCTCTTGATGTTGCACTCACAAGTGATGTTAGTGGGAAGAAAGATGGACGGATCCTTGCTCGTGTATTCAGCCATGTTATCATCAAATCCAGAGTTTCTCTAAAATGACAAACACACAGTCTTGGTTATGCTTTATCCACAGCTAACCTGCTCTCTCTATACCAGCAGGTGCTAGATGCTAACTTCACCAACCTTGATGTTGGGCTGTGGCTTTAGCTCAAACTTGCTAGACTCGGGCACGACAATGTCGCCACGTAAAACCACGTCTGGAGTGATCTTCAGCTCATTCAGGACGTCATCGATCAGATCCTCGGCTATGTCGCTCAGGGTAGGACTGGACAAGCGCGTGTGCAAGTCTCCATCAGAGTAGCTGTCCATGTGTACTTCACTACCACGCTTTTCTAACACAGATACATCCGAGTTTGTCTGCGAAACTTTGGGAGATGCTGTTAAAAAAAGCAGAATCAGTTTCAGTAATTGACATTTTAATCTGTTAATGATCTCTTGATGTTGCACTCACATGTGATGTTAGTGGGAAGAAAGATGGACGGATCCTTGCTCGTGTATTCAGCCATGTTATCATCAAATCCAGAGTTTCTCTAAAATGACAAACACACAGTCTTGGTTATGCTTTATCCACAGCTAACCTGCTCTCTCTATACCAGCAGGTGCTAGATGCTAACTTTACCAACCTTGATGTTGGGCAGTGGCTTTAGCTCAAACTTGCTAGACTCGGGCACGACAATGTCGCCACGTAAAACCACGTCTGGAGTGATCTTCAGCCCATTCAGGACGTCATCGATCAGATCCTCGGCTATGTCACTCAGGGTAGGACTGGACAAGCGCGTGTGCAAGTCTCCATCAGAGTAGCTGTCCATGTGTACTTCACTACCACGCTTTTCTAACACAGATACATCCGAGTTTGTCTGCGAAACTTTGGGAGATGCTGTTAAAAAAAGCAGAATCAGTTTCAGTAATTGACATTTTAATCTGTTAATGATCTCTTGATGTTGCACTCACATGTGATGTTAGTGGGAAGAAAGATGGACGGATCCTTGCTCGTGTATTCAGCCATGTTATCATCAAATCCAGAGTTTCTCTAAAATGACAAACACACAGTCTTGGTTATGCTTTATCCACAGCTAACCTGCTCTCTCTATACCAGCAGGTGCTAGATGCTAACTTCACCAACCTTGATGTTGGGCTGTGGCTTTAGCTCAAACTTGCTAGACTCGGGCACGACAATGTCGCCACGTAAAACCACGTCTGGAGTGATCTTCAGCTCATTCAGGACGTCATCGATCAGATCCTCGGCTATGTCACTCAGGGTAGGACTGGACAAGCGCGTGTGCAAGTCTCCATCAGAGTAGCTGTCCATGTGTACTTCACTACCACGCTTTTCTAACACAGATACATCTGAGTTTGTCTGCGAAACTTTGGGAGATGCTGTTAAAAAAGCAGAATCAGTTTCAGTAATTGACATTTTAATCAGTTAATGATCTCTTGATGTTGCACTCACATGTGATGTTAGTGGGAAGAAAGATGGACAGATCCTTGCTCGTGTATTCAGCCATGTTATCATCAAATCCAGAGTTTCTCTAAAATGACAAACACACAGTCTTGGTTATGCTTTATCCACAGCTAACCTGCTCTCTCTATACCAGCAGGTGCTAGATGCTAACTTCACCAACCTTGATGTTGGGCAGTGGCTTTAGCTTGATGTTGGGCAGTAGCTTTAGCTCAAACTTGCTAGACTCGGGCACGACAATGTCGCCACGTAAAACCACGTCTGGAGTGATCTTCAGCTCATTCAGGACGTCATCGATCAGATCCTCGGCTATGTCACTCAGGGTAGGACTGGACAAGCGCGTGTGCAAGTCTCCATCAGAGTAGCTGTCCATGTGTACTTCACTACCACGCTTTTCTAACACAGATACATCCGAGTTTGTCTGCGAAACTTTGGGAGATGCTGTTAAAAAAGCAGAATCCGTTTCAGTAATTGACATTTTAATCTGTTAATGATCTCTTGATGTTGCACTCACATGTGATGTTAGTGGGAAGAAAGATGGACAGATCCTTGCTCGTGTATTCAGCCATGTTATCATCAAATCCAGAGTTTCTCTAAAATGACAAACACACAGTCTTGGTTATGCTTTATCCACAGCTAACCTGCTCTCTCTATACCAGCAGGTGCTAGATGCTAACTTCACCAACCTTGATGTTGGGCAGTGGCTTTAGCTCAAACTTGCTAGACTCGGGCACGACAATGTCGCCACGTAAAACCACGTCTGGAGTGATCTTCAGCCCATTCAGGACGTCATCGATCAGATCCTCGGCTATGTCACTCAGGGTAGGACTGGACAAGCGCGTGTGCAAGTCTCCATCAGAGTAGCTGTCCATGTGTACTTCACTACCACGCTTTTCTAACACAGATACATCCGAGTTTGTCTGCGAAACTTTGGGAGATGCTGTTAAAAAAAGCAGAATCCGTTTCAGTAATTGACATTTTAATCTGTTAATGATCTCTTGATGTTGCACTCACATGTGATGTTAGTGGGAAGAAAGATGGACGGATCCTTGCTCGTGTATTCAGCCATGTTATCATCAAATCCAGAGTTTCTCTAAAATGACAAACACACAGTCTTGGTTATGCTTTATCCACAGCTAACCTGCTCTCTCTATACCAGCAGGTGCTAGATGCTAACTTCACCAACCTTGATGTTGGGCTGTGGCTTTAGCTCAAACTTGCTAGACTCGGGCACGACAATGTCGCCACGTAAAACCACGTCTGGAGTGATCTTCAGCTCATTCAGGACGTCATCGATCAGATCCTCGGCTATGTCGCTCAGGGTAGGACTGGACAAGCGCGTGTGCAAGTCTCCATCAGAGTAGCTGTCCATGTGTACTTCACTACCACGCTTTTCTAACACAGATACATCTGAGTTTGTCTGCAAAACTTTGGGAGATGCTGTTAAAAAAAGCAGAATCAGTTTCAGTAATTGACATTTTAATCTGTTAATGATCTCTTGATGTTGCACTCACATGTGATGTTAGTGGGAAGAAAGATGGACAGATCCTTGCTCGTGTATTCAGCCATGTTATCATCAAATCCAGAGTTTCTCTAAAATGACAAACACACAGTCTTGGTTATGCTTTATCCACAGCTAACCTGCTCTCTCTATACCAGCAGGTGCTAGATGCTAACTTCACCAACCTTGATGTTGGGCAGTGGCTTTAGCTTTGTGAATGTTGGCTTTTTCACCCCCTGGTCGATGCAGGTCACTTAGAATGATAAAACACAAAACATAGTCAGTCTAGTGTGTCAGAGCAGTGATTAGCATGATGCGGTGGTGAGGTAAGTCCTTAGTGTCTCACAGGATCTTATATGTTCCTCCTGCAGAACGGTGTTCCTCACATTGGTCAGATGGCCACTCATCTCAGCGACACTCTCAGCCGCCCGTCCTTTCCGCTCCCCCTGTTTCTGGAAGTCAAAACACTTTGAAGTAGTAATTGACGAAATTGAAGGAGGCATTTTGAAAGGCATGTTGAAGGGTTAATTGCCCCTTTCACTCTCATTTGTCTGAACTGGAAGAGAGAAGGGGGAGCATAGGCATACAGTCTTGGTTATGCTCTATCCACAGCTAACCTGCTCTCTCAATACCAGCAGGTTCTAGATGCTAACTTCACCAACCTTGATGTTGGGCAGTGGCTTTAGCTTTGTGAATGTTGGCTTTTTCACCCCCTGGTCGATGCAGGTCACTTAGAATGATAAAACACAAAACATAGTCAGTCTAGTGTGTCCGAACAGTGATCAGCATGATGCGATGGTGAGGTAAGTCCTTAGTGTCTCACAGGATCTGATCGGTTCCTCCTGCAGAACGGTGTTCCTCACATCGGTCAGATGGCTACTCATCGCAGCGACACGTTCAAGCAGGCGTTTCTCAGCCGTCCAACGTTTGCACTCCCCCTGTTTCTGGAAGTCAAAACACTTTAAAGTAGTAATTGACAAAATTGAAGGAGGTATTTTGAAAGGCATGTTTAAGGGTGCCACAGCTGTTAAGTCCCTTTTACCCTCGATTGTCTGAACTGGAAGAGAGAAGGGAAGGCATGGGCTACCTTTTTATCTCGCTCTTCTTTGGAAGCTTTCGACTTCAGGGTCTCCAGCCCCTCTGCCATCTCCCTCTGCACTTCAGTAATCACCTGCTTCAGCATGTTACAGCCCTTCGATCTCCACGCCTTCAAACGTGAACGAGCTATCTGGTCTGAAATATTTCCCATTTCTTCTGGATTTCTGGGAATAGCTTGGTGCCTCTTTGGCCTAACCTGGTCAGACCTGCTGTCTGGGTAAGATAAGGCAGTCTGGGTGTGGATCTTTGGCAGCTTTGTTCGCGAACAGACTCCAGTCCTCAGCTGTCTCTCTGGTCTGGGCAGAGAAGAACTCCACCTTGTCAAACAGACCCGTACTCCTAAACCATGACTTAAACCGCGGCTCCATTCTGTCTATTTTACCATCCCCTTAATCTCTGCACCTGAGACCACATGTTTACATTATTCCACCCCTCACTAACCTATCCTTGTCTTTATGGAGCTCCTGTGTAGCCATGTCCCTGCCCTCAAACAGAATCCACTCCATCACATCCGCAATGGGAACATCCGAAGACAGCTTTCCATCGTTCTGCATGGACAGAACCATCCTGACCAGCTCCTTCTGGGAAAACAACACATGGGGGGGGGGACATGTTTACGGTCTATCAACACCCTATTCGTCAAACATGATCAGTTGATATTGAGACTTGATTACCTGCTCGGCTCTAAACCTGTGATCCCAGTCCAGCTGAACCTCAGCCAGGTGGTCCGTGTACTTGTTGAATTCCTTCATAGAACAAATCACCTGAAAATACACAACATCACAATGCAGTTTAGATGTGCTTCTGACTGTATGGGTTTTGCATTTTCTTGATTTATTCCAAATACAATTGTTTTGACGGCTGACTTTGTCATCTTTGGTTATGAAGCCGTTAGTACGGAGATGATCGTGAATGTCTCTGCGATGAAAGTACGTCCTCAAGTTTGGGTCGTTTAGGTTGCTGTACAACGAGGGCAGTTTGTAGCCATTGGGGTCAGTCAGATCGAATCCACTCTTTGGTTGGACAAGCTGCGTGCACACGTAAACAAAATAGGATAAATAGTTCAATCATGCTACATACATTACATCATTGTGAAGTACTGTTATCATGAGTACAAACCGTACTATGTTTTATTGAAAACCTTCAGCTAAATGGAAAAAAAAACAAACAAACATAAAAATGTTTTTCAATTTCAGCACTCACCCTTTGGGAAAGGCCAGATGTGCAAAAGATGGTGGTCATAATGTCTTCACTCTAAAACACAGAAAAACATGCACAGTAGATCAGTAGGTAACAGGACTGTATGACTGGTTAACAGGATGGTACAGTAGATATTCCTTTGAATAATTACAACATAGGTTTAAATGACAGATCGAGATGTACCTTATATTTTAATAACTCATCTTTACCATTATGCAAAATGTATTGAATGACACAAAGTAAACAACTAGTAGAGCCTAGCTTTAGCTTAGCTTATGTGTCCTACTGCTTCACTCGCAGTGCTAGCAGCGATATCTTACAGGATACTGTGGTACTGTTGTAAGCACAAGCATCTTCGTAAATGGTACCTTTGGATGCCCTAAACATGTTCCAGACTTTCATATCGTTGAAATGTAGATAGTCATGTACTCAGAAGTCTAAACAATTCACAGGAACTGTACATATTTATACCATTTTAGACCGCAAATCCTCTCTAGTTGTGTGCGTGCTGCAAGGCGCACACTATGTTATTACTAGCGTTTATTATTGTGTGCGTGCTGCAAGGCGCACACTATGTTATTACTAGCGTTTATTATTATTATTATACTTATTCTTACGCCGTTTTTTTGGCTCAAAACACCTACCAGAGTTTTTGACGCATATACACAAAAGTTATATCAAAACGTGCGGCTCGGCCCCGACATGTGTGCTATGATTTATCTAAGACTTTTGGCGAACAATTTTGCCCAAAAATTGCCAAAAACCACACCAAAAAAATGAATAGGTGTCAATGGAGAGAATGTTTGAGAGGTAGAGTGGTGATGTCATCGCTAGAGTGTGGAGAAGAGAGAGAATTGTGTACAAAAAATAAAACGTATTTGACTACCATGGCCTCAAATGCACCACTACAGACACAATTTATACATAGAAACGTAGGAAAATGTGTCCTCTAGCTCACACTTGCTTTACTTTATCTGTCAGATTTATTGTTTTAGCTTGACATGCGAAGATTCGGCCGCAGCACCCATGAACAGCCTCATAGAATCCTATGTTAAGAGAGGCGGGGCTGTAACTGAAAAGATAGAAAACGAACACTTTTTAGAATTGCTCCCAAGAGCACATTTCTTCACTTGTCAACACAAAATGCATATGTAGACGTTCAGGAAGGGCTCAGCCGGCTTCACGTTAACCTGGTTTTATGATTGGAAACACGGTTTGGCCAGAAATCCTTCCTGTTCGAGGGGTGCTGTAAGCCTTTTCTCTCTGTCCAACTGCTATGACCGTTGCAACAGTTGCGAAGTTCGTCACTTAGCAACGTGCTTGAAAGAGGAGAGACGGTGGCCACGAATGACGGTGGCTATTTTACGAACAGTAATTAATTTCACATTTAATAACTTTAATTGGAGGATATTTACTGGAGGAATCAAATTGGTTCTTTTTGTTTCGGGTGTATTTATAAACTGTACTCCAACTCAACTCTTCCTCTCTGGCTCTAAGTCTCTAAGGTAAGCAAACATCTTTTTCAACTCTTTCGCTAGCATCCTATCAAAAATGTAGGTTTTTGACTTCTTTAACATTTGGGCTCATAGGTATTCATGTGCTTATCAGTCAGGATTTACAACTGACATTCCAACTAGCTGTAAAGATATGCTGTTTGCTAACATTAGCAACCAATGCTGAAATTAGCGCCTAAGCTAATTGCTAGTGCATCAGCATATGTTTTGCTAGCATGCTATCTAAGATGTGGGTTTTTGACTTCTTTAACATTTGGGCTTATGTATTCATGTGCTTATCAGTCAGGACGGTGGTGAAGGGTTGTGGGGAGGGTTATTTGTGTGCATTTTGACCGTTTATGGTTGTTTTCGGAGGGGGGGGGGGGGCGATCGGCGTTCGCGGGGGGCGGGGGGGCTCGTGCGGGGAGGTTTGAGGGCAGGGTTCATGTGGTGGGGTCCATAGGAATCTAACAAGATATTGGGGAGGTGTGTGGGAGGTCGGGATCGGCAGTTAATGGAGTTGCCGCTCCATAGAGAAACAGTGGGGATTAAATACAGGTCTTTTAGGAATTGCTATTTAAATTGTTGGGGGGGCTTGCTGTAAAACGTTCATAATCGTCTGGATACTGGTTGACCTTGCAAACTATTGGCTAGTGTTGTATGGGGAGTCCTGTAGTTTATAGATGATTGAACCTGTGTGTCAGCTACTAAGTGATTCATTGCACTGAATGGTTTGATTGACAGTTCATCATTAAGTCATTAATGTACAGACTGCCTGTGTGTATGCACATATATGTATTTATCTATATATATGTGTGTGTGTGTGTGTGTGTATGTGCGTGTGTGTATGTGCGTGTGTGTTTTTCTCAATTAATGTTGGATAAAAAGCACTGTTTTTGTTAGTGTGATATCAGAACTGTGTGACCTAGTGCTAGCTTATTGCTGAATCCTGATTTGTTACATGTTTGATTGCATGTGGATTGATTTGACATTTAACACAGCTGTATAACTTTATAATGTTATCTGATATTTATAATGCGGTATCATTTTGATAAAAGGTGTATTTCTAATACCAAAGTCATAGCCATTGATGGCCTAATTCTGGCATTGGATGTATTTGGGTCATTTTACACTCTAAGTTTTTGAAAGCATTTATCACTATTATCAAATTAGAACCAAACTATTACTATACTACTGAACTGTAATGTAAAGTGCTACCTGACACAGAGTGACCAATTGTTTACTGCTTGCTTACTACTTAAACCTAAACTGTGGCAGTGTGCTCAAGTGGAGCTGTCTTTAATCCTGCTGAAATTAGTGTTAATGCTACTACTAGTGCATCAGCATATGAACACCTGTTGAAAGCTTGATCTGTCACATACCTAAGCAATGGTAGAAGTCATATTCAGAAAATGACTCAACAGTGTCATTGATATATGGGGGAGAGTCCCGGGCCAGAGTCACGCACACTCAAAATTTCTTTAGGAATTTTTTTCTAGTTATTATTATTATTCTTACGCCGTTTTTTGGCTCAAAACATCTACCAGAGTTTTTGACGCATATACACAAAAGTTATATCAAAACGTGCGGCTCGGCCCCGACATGTGTGCTATGATTTATCTAAGACTTTTGGCGAACAATTTTGCCCCAAAATTGCCAAAAACCACACCAAAAAAATGAATAGGTGTCAATGGAGAGAATGTTTGAGAGGTAGAGTGGTGATGTCATCGCTAGAGTGTGGAGAAGAGAGAGAATTGTGTTTAAAAAATAAAACGTATTTGACTACCATGGCCTCAAATGCACCACTACAGACACAATTTATACATAGAAACGTAGGAAAATCTGTCCTCTAGCTCACACTTGCTTTACTTTATCTGTCAGATTTATTGTTTTAGCTTGACATGCGAAGATTCGGCCGCAGCACCCATGAACAGCCTCATAGACTCCTATGTTAAGAGAGGCGGGGCTGTAACTGAAAAGATAGAAAACGAACACTTTTTAGAATTGCTCCTAAGAGCACATTTCTTCACTTCTCAACACAAAATGCCTATGGAGACGTTCAGGAAGGTCTCAGCCGGCTTCACGTTAACCTGGTTTTATGATTGGAAACACGGTTTGGCCAGAAATCCTTCCTGTTCGAGGGGTGCTGTAAGCCTTTTCTCTGTCTTTCGAACTGCCATGACAGTTCCAGCTGCAACTTATTAGTTCGTTACTTAGCAACGTGCTTGAAAGAGGAGAGACGGTGGCCACGAATGACGGTGGCTATTTTACGAACATTAATTCATTTCACATTTAATAACTTTAATTGGAGGATATTTACTGGAGGAATCAAATTGGCTCTTTTTGTTTCGGGTGTATTTATAAACTGTACTCCAACTCAACTCTTCCTCTCTGGCTCTAAGTCTCTAAGGTAAGCGAACATCTTTTTTCAACTCTTTCGCTAGCATGCTATCTAAAATGTAGGTTTTTGACTTCTTTAACATTTGGGCTCATAGGTATTCATGTGCTTATCAGTCAGGATTTACAACTGACATTCCAACTAGCTGTAAAGATATGCTGTTTGCTAACATTAGCGACCAATGCTGAAATTAGCGCTTAAGCTAATTGCTAGTGCATCAGCATATGTTTTGCTAGCATGCTATATAAGATGTGGGTTTTTGACTTCTTTAACATTTGGGTTTATATGTATTCATGTGCTTATCAGTCAGGACGGTGGTGGAGGGTTGTAAGGAGGGTAGTGGGGGGGGGGGGGTTATTTGTGTGCATTTTGACCTTTTAGGGTCGTTTTCGGAGGGGGGGGGCGATCGGCGTTTGCGGGGGGCGGGGGGCGGGGGGGCTCGTGCGGGGGGGTTTGAGGGCAGGGTTCATGTGGTGGGGTCCGTAGGAATCTAACAAGATATTGGGGAGGTGTGTGGGAGGTCGGGTTGATGAGCTATGAGCCTGTTTGGGGGAGAGGTTTGACAATCGCGAATGATTTAGTTTCACTTTCAAGCGGAGTTTGTGACGTTGCGGGGGGCTCGGGGGGGGGGGCGATTTCGGAGGGGTTTGAGGCCAGAGTTAATGTGGTGGGGTCCAGACGAATCCAACCAGGTATTGGGGAGGTGTGTGGGTGGTTGGGATCGGCAGTTCCATAGAGAAACAGTGGGGATTAAATACAGGTCTTTTAGGAATTGCTATTTAAATTGTTGGGGGGGCTTGCTGTAAAACATTCATAATCGTCTGGATACTGGTTGACCTTGCAAACTATTGGCTAGTGTTGTATGGGGAGTCCTGTAGTTTATAGATGATTGAACCTGTGTGTCAGCTACTAAGTGATTCATTGCACTGAATGGTTTGATTGACAGTTCATCATTAAGTCATTAATGTACAGACTGCCTGTGTGTATGCACATATATGTATCTATGTATATATATGTGTGTGTGTGTGTGTATGTGCGTGTGTGTATGTGTATGTGCGTGTGTTTTTCTCAATTAATGTTGGATAAAAAGCACTGTTTTTGTTAGTGTGATATCAGAACTGTGTGACCTAGTGCTAGCTTATTGCTGAATCCTGATTTGTTACATGTTTGATTGCATGTGGATTGATTTGACATTTAACACAGCTGTATAACTTTATAATGTTATCTGATATTTATAATGCGGTATCATTTTGATAAAAGGTGTATTTCTAATACCAAAGTCATAGCCATTGATGGCCTAATTCTGGCATTGGATGTATTTGGGTCATTTTACACTCTAAGTTTTTGAAAGCATTTATCACTATTATCAAATTAGAACCAAACTATTACTATGCTACTGAACTGTAATGTAAAGTGCTACCTGACACAGAGTGACCAATTGTTTACTGCTTGCTTACTACTTAAACTTAAACTGTGGCAGTGTGCTCAAGTGGAGCTGTCTTTAATCCTGCTGAAATTAGTGTTTACGCTACTACTAGTGCATCAGCATATGAACACCTGTTGAAAGCTTGATCAGTCACATACCTAAGCAATGGTAGAAGTCATATTGTGAAAATTACTCAACAGTGTCAGTGATGTATGGGGGAGAGTCCCGGCCCAGAGTCACGCACACTCAAAATTTCTTTAGGAATTTTTTTCTAGTTTCTAGCTACAGCAGTAGGAGAGTTACCGATCCTAGCTAGCTGTGGAACCTAGCTGTTTAGTATAGCTCTGTTTTAGCATCCAAGAAGGCAACGTGTGATTTCTACCTTGATGGACAGAAGTCACTGATATCTTACCGAACATGTCAGGTCCTGATCATTTCTCTTCTCTCGGCTCATTCACATTAAGTGTGTGTTTCCGTTGAGTTATCTAACACTGAGCAGATGTACCATTGTGCTGCTGTCCAGCTGCATTCCAATCAGCGTCACAATAAAAATGCTTGTGAAGCTTCTTATTACCTGAATCAGATGAATGTGCATTATTCCTGACCAGTGGCTCTAATTTCAATATGATAACATCTTCAATAGTCAGTTCAAATCTAAATCAACACAGTTAGTGTTTTGTCAGTTTATATAACACAACTATCCCAGACTTGTCATTGTGCACTGTTTATCTTTGATCCTTTCCAGGGCCGGATTAAGGCAATGGGCTTTAGGGGCTGCAGCCCCGGGCCTCGCCACCAGGGGGGCCTCAGGTTGTCGGATGTTGAGTGAGAAAAACAATGCACGAAAATGTCCGCTCCAGTAAAGCACGACAGTGGGGCCCAAAAAAGAAAAGTACAAGTTCAAAAACATGAGAGAATGTCAGAATTACCGAAGAAGGCTCCAAAATTAACTAATATATGAAGTGCTGCAACAAATCCACCGGCTAGTCATCCTGCTGCTGGCTACCTCTCCCAGCACTGAGCCCAACCAACCAACTGCCATGACTAGCCAGTCTGCTGCTAATGCCCTGATAATGGACAAACTTATAAATGCATTTCAACAGAGGCATGCAGTCTATGAAGAAAGCTGCAGATACTTTGGATTTCTTACTCGACTTGAAAAACTCTCCCTCAGTGAAATACGTGAGCAAAGTGTCAGATTGCAGACCAAATACAACGCAGATCTAGCAAATGACTTTCCAGACGAACTAGCGCAGTTTGTGAATTTCTCCAGAGTTGCTCTGACTGACCCAGCAACACCGAGAAACCTTATTTCATTAATACGGGAGAGGCTTCTCCAAAGTGTTTTAATACGGGAGAGGCATCTCCAAAGTGTTTTCCCAAATGTGGACATAGCGCTGAGGATTTACCTTACATTGCCCGTTAGTAATACCAGTGGGGAGAGGTCAATCTCCAAATGAGGAATTATTAAGACTGAATAATTTGACTTAATGTCAATAGAGCATGACATACTGTGCTGGACATTGAAGAGTTTGCATTGAGAAAGAGCAGAAAAGGGGCCTTTTAATATCAATGATTTGATGATGGTGATTGGTGAGTCACATGTTTGTTCAATGTTAGACAGCGGCTGCCAACACTTCCATTATTTCTTTTTTTCAAATAGCTTGTTTGTATGTAAGCTAATTCAAATGCTTTCCACCCTGGAGATGTTGCAATGTATATCAGACTGTCTGCATTCTTGTGCTTGAGTTTTTGAGTAACATATAATTAGATTCGGTTCGATTCAACTTTAATGTCAGTACATATAATGGTCATTCCCTGGCTATTTAGCATTGTTTTTGCTTTTGAATAAATAGAAGTATACATTTACATGATTGGTTAATTATTTTCTACAGTGTAGCCTACTACACACAAACATTTTGTCCTTGGCTTTTAACTGATCATATTAATAGTGTGGTTCTGTGGTCTTTAGAGCACTGATGTGCACCTTTCGTGGGTTTGTGTGTCATGATGTGCGTCGGGGCGATATAGGGGCCTCATCCTGGTAATTAGCTCCAGGCCTCAAAATGTCTTAATCCGGCCCTGGTCACGCCTATGATTGACTGTGACAAGATAAGTCGCCTTTGTGGACCACGTAGCCTGACGTAGTCATATTTCCACACACTGTACACAGAATGAATAACAGATCAGCGGATGTGTACTAAAGGAGTCTTGGTCAGTTTGCATCTAGCAGACAACCATGTCTGGTCCTGTACCTGAATCCAAATACAGAGAGATCCCCACCCTGCCACACAGTCATCTGTCCAACAGAAAGAGATTACCTTGTTTGAATCGAATGTCGGGCTCATGCACATCTGTCCCTAGACTTGGCTCAACCCATCCATCCTCATGGCCTAGGACCGTCACTCGCCGACTGCAGGTGTCTCGCTCTCTCAATCTCCCTCTGCTCCTCCCTTTCCTCACCCCCACCTCTGCATTATGGCAGGTGCCCCTCCCTCAGGTCTGTAAGAGACCAGCCGTCCAGCTGTAGGAACTTCCTGGTCCCAGTATCTCTTCCTCCGTCTTCCAGTTTTGTCTCGGTTGTTCTGTCTCTGCCACCATGTTCGTCGCACCTCCAGGCTACCAGCCTGGTTTACAACCCTGTAAGTACCCTGCTCCTGTGTGCGCTGCTAGTGTGATGTCTAACCGGACGGCTGGTCATAAACGTGTTTCTTAAGCTCTTTGGAAGTCCAGGAAATGTCTTACGCTCAGGGACACAATGGCCTCCATCGTCCACTTCAATAGTCATCTGCAGATAAGTAGAAGGTATTCGGTGCCAATCATGGTTAACTGAAGGATGAATGTGTGTGTGTGTGTGTGTTTTACAGCGCATCCTGTACATGGGACCTATCTATGGAGGTCTTCGAGCTGGGATGTCTATCTACATCCAGGGTTCTATTCCTCAACACATCACCAGGTGAGAACACACACGTTTCAGGCGATGCACATGACCTGTGGGAAAATACGCACCAAAGTTTTGTTCTAGCTTATCCGTAAAACCTGGATGGGAAAATTGTACAACAGGTAAGATTAGAAAATACTGATACAATTCAACCTTGTGAAAGAGTGCATTCAAGTCGCTGAAGAGGTGTTAACAAAAGAGGGTTTGAGCCAGCGTGAGTCAGACGACCCTGAATTCATCCCTGAAGGGGGAAAGGGAGGGTTGAAGATTAACCCAAAACCCCTGAGATACAAACACCGCATTCAGTCAGGTATTTATGGAGTGCAGCATTGCCTTCCAATGGGGAATTAACTCTAGAAAATCCTCCTCTAGAAAAACCATTTGATCAGGAAGAGGCTCAAGTCTTAACCTTCTCTGTTTTATGCTGTCTCTCAGTTCAGTTTAATAAAGTTGAAAGGGCTTTTTTTGTATGAACAACAACCATTGCCAAAGCAACATTATGATTTGTTTATAGGTCTTCATAAGTCCCCCCCCCTCCTTTAAAGGACTTTATAAGTCATTTTTCTTATAAAGAAAAGCAAATGCGTTCCTATACTGTCCTCTAACATTTTTTTCTTATATGTCCAGGTAAAAATATATTTCTTCTGTATGGAAATAATGGAAGTTTAGCCGTTAGCCGGTGTCTCTCTTCTCTCTCTCTTTGTTCTTCAGGGGTCTGAAGGACATGGAACAAGACATCTCCTTCATCGAGAAGCGTTTTGCCTACGGCTTCCTCCAGAAGCTTCTCAAGTGGATGGACATCGCCCAGGAGTTCATTGCCCATCTCGGTACTGTTGTGAGCGGGAGGAGGGGGAAAAGAAATGTCACATAAACGTGCTCAGTTCCCTACTCCACCACCCCTGGTTGATTTGGTGGTCTTTGTCTCTGTGCCTGTCCTCAGAGGCTGTGGTTAGCAGTGGCAGGGTGGAGAAGTCCCCACATGAACAAGAGATCAAGTTCTTTGCCAAAGTGAGAGAGGAACAGCTGTTCTCATTACCCCACCTCTAATTATCAGACTGTAAAACAGCTTTGCAGACACCTGCATCATGAATTACGAACATCCTTGTCTGCCTCTGTCCCAGATTATTTTGCTGCTTGAGAACCAGTAATTCAAGAACCACTGCCTGTATTTCTTGTCCACGCCTGCTAAAATCCTGGGCAGTGGAGGCATCTCATCCAATAAAGAGAAAGAAAAGATTGCAAGGCCAGTTGCCAATCAGTCTTAACAAAGAGTTCCACTGAAGATAATCCCTTTTTTCTTCCCCTGACTTTCCTTCAGGTGTGCATAGTGTGAACGGTGTACTGTGAACCCTGAATCCAATATCTGGCTTGTGTCGGTATCTGTTTGCAACTCTCCTTCTAGCCCTCCACCCCTCCTCCCCCTCTCTGTAGAAACCTCCTTAATTTCCTCGACCTCCTTTTTTTGGCTTTGACCTCCTCCTTCCTTCTCCTCCATCCTTCCTGCCCTACCTCGCCCCCCTCCCCTCCCCTCTTCTCTCCCCCCTCCCTCAGTATCTTCTGTAAATTGGCAGCTCTGGCGAGACACAGAGTTTCACTCTTTGGTAAGGAAACCTGCATGATGGTGTAACACTTCCACCCTCTGTCTCCGCTCTCTTTCCAACAACTCCATCTTCTGGTTTAATTTGAACCCCCTCCTCCTCCTTCCCTCCCCACCCTTCTTTTCTAACTCTCCTCTCCCTCCTCTAGCTTTGCTTCTGCTCTGCCTGGTTGTTCTAGCCGCTCCTCCTCTCGTCTGTGTAGCTCTGGGTGTCTGCCGGTCACTGAAAGTGCAGAGAAGCAGTATGTGTTTGTGTCAGTGCCGGGGGCCAGGGGCCCCTGCCTTTGCTGCCCCACGGTGTGTTGTGCCTGGCTGGCCAGAGGCAGCACTGTAGCCCCCTCACCAGCGTTCCTCCATCCACCACCATGCGTGTGTGACATCACAGCAGCGTGACATCACTCCCGCACGCTTTCGCCTGGGTTACGGACAGGCTTAGCCGGACGTCGCTGTTACTGGGGAAGCCAACAAGCGGATATTTTGTTGTTATGAATCCAAGTTGTTTTGTTTAGCGTTGTCAAGTGTTTTTTGTGACAGACTCGCGCGTGTGCGTTTTAGGTTTGGGGATGGTTGCTGTTGTCGGGGTGGTGGGTGGAGGAAGGGTCTTAGCATCAGTATTTTCGTTTCTGTGGTAACAAAGCGGCTCTGTTTTATCTTCAGGAATGGCGCTACTGCAGTGGTCAACTGTCTGCACATCCTGTCCCGGTCTCTCGATGCCAGGTAACACATTCACCCCTACAGGATGTCGTTAGTTGTAATTTTAGACCACTTTTTTTTCTCCACAGATGTAATAAGTCTTTCTCTCCATGCTGACGTCCTATTTCCTTCCTTCCTTGTTACATATATGTTCTATGTTTGCTCCTTTCTGCCAAAGTGAATTCTGTGTTTGTATGTCTTGCTATTAAATCTAGCGATTCAAATATATTCTGATTCTGATTGTATCTGTATCCCTCTGTCTCCAAGGACGGTGATGAAATCAGGCCCTGAGATTGTGAAGGCTAGACTGCGCCAGTTTTTTGAGAGGGCTGCGGGCGATATTGAGAAGATGGTGGAGAACCTCAAACTAGGCAAGGTGTCCAGCAGGAACCAGGTGAGGTCCTTCCTTCCTGTCATCTTCATCGGTAGCTTCTCCCTAGGCGGTACACTGAGGTGTGTGTGTGTGTGTGTGTGTGTGCGTGCAGGTGAAGGGCGTGTCCCAGAACATCAACTACACCCCCATCGCGTTGCTGCCGGTCCTCACCTCCCTGTTCGACCACATCGCCCAGCACCAGTTTGGAGATGATGTCTTCGCTCTCTCCAGTGGATGACTTGGAGATATCATGTTACCGCATCATGTGCAGTATTTAATCTCTGGGAACTGTGAAGACTACACATGCAGAGAAGTGTGTGGACATGCTTTCTCTCTCCGCTGGAGAAGAGGTCTCTGCATGTGTGTGTTTGTGGGGCTGGAGAAGCAGGGGTTGTCCAGTGTGAGGTGGTGATGGTGCTGTGTGTGTCCTGCAGACAGAGGCCGTCCCTGGGGGAGTGTCTGGCCCACCTGGCTGCAGCCATGCCTGTGGCCTACCTGGCCAAACAAATTTAACGCCTATTCCGTCTACCCAACCAAGACCCCCCGGGAAAGAGCCAGTGAGTCACAGTAACCGCAACCTCTCTCACCCAACCCTCTCTTAATATCGATTTGTATTATATAACGTACATAATCCGTCTGTGTTGTAGTCCCTCTGTACAATGCCCACACTTTAAAAGTGCAGTTGAGTCTATGATCGTGTTCACTCTAATCTTCTCCTCTTCTTCCTCAGTTGTGGGTCTTCCAAACATGGTGGAAGAGCTGTGTACAGACATCCCAGAGCTGGAGGTTTTGATGAAGGAGATCGGGCACCTGGCAGAGTCTGGGGTCCGCTACACCGAGATGCCCCACGTTATCGAGATCACCCTGCCCATGCTGTGTAACCACTGGCCCCGCTGGTCGGAGAGGGGGTTGGAGAACTTCCCGGAGCTGGAGGGCCAGATCTGCACCAACGTCACCTCGGAACAGCTCAACCAGCTGCTGGGGAGCATCATGAAGATCGTGGTCAACAATCTGGGCATCGACAAGGCCTCCTGGATGAAGAGGCTGGCAGGTAAGTGTGTGTCTCAGTCCCACGTTAAGGTCAAGATCGTGGGTGTGGGTTTTACACTGTTTGCCAGTACTTCACCTCAGAACATTTTCTTTTATTACATGATAGACAATACATTGATTTTTATTTATTTTTAGACCTTTTTATGATATTTCGTTCACCCAGGTCAAGGACCTTGAGGAATGTAATCAATGACTTTGCCCCCCCCACCCCCCCCACCCCCCTCGTGTGTGTGTGTGTATGTGTCTGCTTGTGCCAGTCTTCGCCCAGCCCATCGTGAGCAGGGCAAAGCCAGAGATGCTCAAGTCCCACAACATGGAGAAGCTGAAGAAGAGAGCTGGGAAGGTGGTGGCTGAGGAGGACCACCTGCACCTGGAGGGAAAGACAGAGGTGGACAGCGAGGAGGGCACCATCAGGGACGAGACCTGTACGCCCTTTACCCTCTCCTCATCCGCTATGTGGACAATGACAGGTACTTGAGGGATAAATATGCCTGGTCTCTGGCGTACCCACACATTTACATTTATTCATTTAGCAGACGCTTTTATCCAAAGTGACTTACAAGAGAGAGCTTTTACAAAGAGCATCGGTCACTCAGCAACGTGATAGACCCTAAAAACGGTGAGCTTTTAGATCGTGAAACATACATCATGACAACCAATAAGTGCCAAGGAAAGAGCTATAAAAGCATAACACGATTGCGAACAATACAGTAAAGCAAGAAAACAACATACCCTACTATACCCACTAACACCTTCATACAAACTAAAATGGCACTCGGCTCTGCAGCCAGCCCAGACCAGTTGAGTCTGGAGTGCGACGCCTGCAGCGCCCGAGTCTCATCGCCCTCACTCTGGGTTTGACTGGTTTGCCTTCCTCCAGATGGTTCCTGATGGGCTCCTGCTCAAGGCTGTGCACACCTGCCCTGACTCAGTGTGCTGCTGATGTGTTGTGTTGATTTTTCATCTTTGGTGATGATGTTCCTCGGAAGGGGGTCGGGGTCCAGGAAATTAAGAGACTGGCTTTCAGATGGTGCATCATGGGAATTAGAGTCTTCATCATCTTCCGCTAAAACTCCATCACCTTTACTAATATGTGCCTTATTTTGCCCCTTCTTTTGTAATTCAAATAGAATCACTAAGGCTGGATTGCACCAACAAGGTTTAATTGTGTGCGTGCTGCAAGGCGCACACTATGTTATTACTAGCGTTTATTATTATTGTGTGCGTGCTGCAAGGCGCACACTATGTTATTACTAGCGTTTATTATTGTGTGCGTGCTGCAAGGCGCACACTATATTATTACTAGCGTTTATTATTATTGTGTGCGTGCTGCAAGGCGCACACTATGTTATTACTAGCGTTTATTGTGTGCGTGCTGCAAGGCGCACACTATGTTATTACTAGCGTTTATTGTGTGCGTGCTGCAAGGCGCACACTATGTTATTACTAGCGTTTATTATTATTGTGTGCGTGCTGCAAGGCGCACACTATGTTATTACTAGCGTTTATTATTGTGTGCGTGCTGCAAGGCGCACACTATGTTATTACTAGCGTTTATTATTGTGTGCGTGCTGCAAGGCGCACACTATGTTATTACTAGCGTTTATTATTATTGTGTGCGTGCTGCAAGGCGCACACTATGTTATTACTAGCGTTTATTATTATTGTGTGCGTGCTGCAAGGCGCACACTATGTTATTACTAGCGTTTATTATTATTATTCTTACGCCGTTTTTTGGCTCAAAACATCTCCCAGAGTTTTTGACGCATATACACAAAAGTTATATCAAAACGTGCGGCTCGGCCCCGACATGTGTGCTATGATTTATCTAAGACTTTTGGCGAACAATTTTGCCCCAAAATTGCCAAAAACCACACCAAAAAAATGAATAGGTGTCAATGGAGAGAATGTTTGAGAGGTAGAGTGGTGATGTCATCGCTAGAGTGTGGAGAAGAGAGAGAATTGTGTTTAAAAAATAAAACGTATTTGACTACCATGGCCTCAAATGCACCACTACAGACACAATTTATACATAGAAACGTAGGAAAATGTGTCCTCTAGCTCACACTTGCTTTACTTTATCTGTCAGATTTATTGTTTTAGCTTGACATGCGAAGATTCGGCCGCAGCACCCATGAACAGCCTCATAGACTCCTATGTTAAGAGAGGCGGGGCTGTAACTGAAAAGATAGAAAACGAACACTTTTTAGAATTGCTCCCAAGAGCACATTTCTTCACTTGTCAACACAAAATGCCTATGTAAACGTTCAGGAAGGGCTCAGCCGGCTTCATGTTAACCTGGTTTTATGATTGGAAACACGGTTTGGCCAGAAATCCTTCCTGTTCGAGGGGTGCTGTAAGCCTTTTCTCTCTGTCCAACTGCTATGACCGTTGCAACAGTTGCAATTTTTGTTAGTGTGATATCAGAACTGTGTGACCTAGTGCTAGCTTATTGCTGAATCCTGATTTGTTACATGTTTGATTGCATGTGGATTGATTTGACATTTAACACAGCTGTATAACTTTATAATGTTATCTGATATTTATAATGCGGTATCATTTTGATAAAAGGTGTATTTCTAATACCAAAGTCATAGCCATTGATGGCCTAATTCTGGCATTGGATGTATTTGGGTCATTTTACACTCTAAGTTTTTGAAAGCATTTATCACTATTATCAAATTAGAACCAAACTATTACTATACTACTGAACTGTAATGTAAAGTGCTACCTGACACAGAGTGACCAATTGTTTACTGCTTGCTTACTACTTAAACTTAAACTGTGGCAGTGTGCTCAAGTGGAGCTGTCTTTAATCCTGCTGAAATTAGTGTTTACGCTACTACTAGTGCATCAGCATATGAACACCTGTTGAAAGCTTGATCAGTCACATACCTAAGCAATGGTAGAAGTCATATTGTGAAAATTACTCAACAGTGTCAGTGATGTATGGGGGAGAGTCCCGGGCCAGAGTCACGCACACTCAAAATTTCTTTAGGAATTTTTTTCTAGTTATTATACTTATTCTTACGCCGTTTTTTTGGCTCAAAACACCTACCAGAGTTTTTGACGCATATACACAAAAGTTATATCAAAACGTGCGGCTCGGCCCCGACATGTGTGCTATGATTTATCTAAGACTTTTGGCGAACAATTTTGCCCAAAAATTGCCAAAAACCACACCAAAAAAATGAATAGGTGTCAATGGAGAGAATGTTTGAGAGGTAGAGTGGTGATGTCATCGCTAGAGTGTGGAGAAGAGAGAGAATTGTGTACAAAAAATAAAACGTATTTGATTACCATGGCCTCAAATGCACCACTACAGACACAATTTATACATAGAAACGTAGGAAAATGTGTCCTCTAGCTCACACTTGCTTTACTTTATCTGTCAGATTTATTGTTTTAGCTTGACATGCGAAGATTCGGCCGCAGCACCCATGAACAGCCTCATAGACTCCTATGTTAAGAGAGGCGGGGCTGTAACTGAAAAGATAGAAAACGAACACTTTTTAGAATTGCTCCTAAGAGCACATTTCTTCACTTCTCAACACAAAATGCCTATGGAGACGTTCAGGAAGGTCTCAGCCGGCTTCACGTTAACCTGGTTTTATGATTGGAAACACGGTTTGGCCAGAAATCCTTCCTGTTCGAGGGGTGCTGTAAGCCTTTTCTCTGTCTTTCGAACTGCCATGACAGTTCCAGCTGCAACTTATTAGTTCGTTACTTAGCAACGTGCTTGAAAGAGGAGAGACGGTGGCCACGAATGACGGTGGCTATTTTACGAACATTAATTCATTTCACCTTTAATAACTTTAATTGGAGGATATTTACTGGAGGAATCAAATTGGCTCTTTTTGTTTCGGGTGTATTTATAAACTGTACTCCAACTCAACTCTTCCTCTCTGGCTCTAAGTCTCTAAGGTAAGCGAACATCTTTTTTCAACTCTTTCGCTAGCATGCTATCTAAAATGTAGGTTTTTGACTTCTTTAACATTTGGGCTCATAGGTATTCATGTGCTTATCAGTCAGGATTTACAACTGACATTCCAACTAGCTGTAAAGATATGCTGTTTGCTAACATTAGCGACCAATGCTGAAATTAGCGCTTAAGCTAATTGCTAGTGCATCAGCATATGTTTTGCTAGCATGCTATCTGAGATGTGGGTTTTTGACTTCTTTAACATTTGGGCTTATATGTATTCATGTGCTTATCAGTCAGGACGGTGGTGGAGGGTTGTAAGGAGGGTAGTGGGGGGGGGTTATTTGTGTGCATTTTGACCGTTTATGGTCGTTTTCGGAGGGGGGGGGGGGCGATCGGCGTTCGCGGGGGGCGGGGGCGGGGGGGCTCGTGCGGGGGGGTTTGAGGGCAGGGTTCATGTGGTGGGGTCCATAGGAATCTAACAAGATATTGGGGAGGTGTGTGGGAGGTCGGGATCGGCAGTTAATGGAGTTGCCGCTCCATAGAGAAACAGTGGGGATTAAATACAGGTCTTTTAGGAATTGCTATTTAAATTGTTGGGGGGGGCTTGCTGTAAAACATTCATAATCGTCTGGATACTGGTTGACCTTGCAAACTATTGGCTAGTGTTGTATGGGGAGTCCTGTAGTTTATAGATGATTGAACCTGTGTGTCAGCTACTAAGTGATTCATTGCACTGAATGGTTTGATTGACAGTTCATCATTAAGTCATTAATGTACAGACTGCCTGTGTGTATGCGCATATATGTATCTATCTATAGATATATATATGTGTGTGCGTGTGTATGTGCGTGTGTGTATGTGTATGTGCGTGTGTGTTTTTCTCAATTAATGTTGGATAAAAAGCGCTGTTTTTGTTAGTGTGATATCAGAACTGTGTGACCTAGTGCTAGCTTATTGCTGAATCCTGATTTGTTACATGTTTGATTGCATGTGGATTGATTTGACATTTAACACAGCTGTATAACTTTATAATGTTATCTGATATTTATAATGCGGTATCATTTTGATAAAAGGTGTATTTCTAATACCAAAGTCATAGCCATTGATGGCCTAATTCTGGCATTGGATGTATTTGGGTCATTTTACACTCTAAGTTTTTGAAAGCATTTATCACTATTATCAAATTAGAACCAAACTATTACTATGCTACTGAACTGTAATGTAAAGTGCTACCTGACACAGAGTGACCAATTGTTTACTGCTTGCTTACTACTTAAACTTAAACTGTGGCAGTGTGCTCAAGTGGAGCTGTCTTTAATCCTGCTGAAATTAGTGTTAACGCTACTACTAGTGCATCAGCATATGAACACCTGTTGAAAGCTTGATCTGTCACATACCTAAGCAATGGTAGAAGTCATATTCAGAAAATGACTCAACAGTGTCATTGATATATGGGGGAGAGTCCCGGGCCAGAGTCACGCACACTCAAAATTTCTTTAGGAATTTTTTTCTAGTTATTATTATACTTATTCTTACGCCGTTTTTTTGGCTCAAAACATCTCCCAGAGTTTTTGACGCATATACACAAAAGTTATATCAAAACGTGCGGCTCGGCCCCGACATGTGTGCTATGATTTATCTAAGACTTTTGGCGAACAATTTTGCCCAAAAATTGCCAAAAACCACACCAAAAAAATGAATAGGTGTCAATGGAGAGAATGTTTGAGAGGTAGAGTGGTGATGTCATCGCTAGAGTGTGGAGAAGAGAGAGAATTGTGTACAAAAAATAAAACGTATTTGACTACCATGGCCTCAAATGCACCACTACAGACACAATTTATACATAGAAACGTAGGAAAATGTGTCCTCTAGCTCACACTTGCTTTACTTTATCTGTCAGATTTATTGTTTTAGCTTGACATGCGAAGATTCGGCCGCAGCACCCATGAACAGCCTCATAGAATCCTATGTTAAGAGAGGCGGGGCTGTAACTGAAAAGATAGAAAACGAACACTTTTTAGAATTGCTCCCAAGAGCACATTTCTTCACTTGTCAACACAAAATGCATATGTAGACGTTCAGGAAGGGCTCAGCCGGCTTCACGTTAACCTGGTTTTATGATTGGAAACACGGTTTGGCCAGAAATCCTTCCTGTTCGAGGGGTGCTGTAAGCCTTTTCTCTCTGTCCAACTGCTATGACCGTTGCAACAGTTGCGAAGTTCGTCACTTAGCAACGTGCTTGAAAGAGGAGAGACGGTGGCCACGAATGACGGTGGCTATTTTACGAACAGTAATTAATTTCACATTTAATAACTTTAATTGGAGGATATTTACTGGAGGAATCACATTGGTTCTTTTTGTTTCGGGTGTATTTATAAACTGTACTCCAACTCAACTCTTCCTCTCTGGCTCTAAGTCTCTAAGGTAAGCAAACATCTTTTTCAACTCTTTCGCTAGCATCCTATCAAAAATGTAGGTTTTTGACTTCTTTAACATTTGGGCTCATAGGTATTCATGTGCTTATCAGTCAGGATTTACAACTGACATTCCAACTAGCTGTAAAGATATGCTGTTTGCTAACATTAGCAACCAATGCTGAAATTAGCGCCTAAGCTAATTGCTAGTGCATCAGCATATGTTTTGCTAGCATGCTATCTAAGATGTGGGTTTTTGACTTCTTTAACATTTGGGCTTATGTATTCATGTGCTTATCAGTCAGGACGGTGGTGAAGGGTTGTGGGGAGGGTTATTTGTGTGCATTTTGACCGTTTATGGTTGTTTTCGGAGGGGGGGGGGGGGGGCGATCGGCGTTCGCGGGGGGCGGGGGGGCTCGTGCGGGGAGGTTTGAGGGCAGGGTTCATGTGGTGGGGTCCATAGGAATCTAACAAGATATTGGGGAGGTGTGTGGGAGGTCGGGATCGGCAGTTAATGGAGTTGCCGCTCCATAGAGAAACAGTGGGGATTAAATACAGGTCTTTTAGGAATTGCTATTGAAATTGTTGGGGGGGCTTGCTGTAAAACATTCATAATCGTCTGGATACTGGTTGACCTTGCAAACTATTGGCTAGTGTTGTATGGGGAGTCCTGTAGTTTATAGATGATTGAACCTGTGTGTCAGCTACTAAGTGATTCATTGCACTGAATGGTTTGATTGACAGTTCATCATTAAGTCATTAATGTACAGACTGCCTGTGTGTATGCACATATATGTATCTATCTATATATATATATATGTGTGTGTGTGTGTATGTGCGTGTGTGTATGTGTATGTGTATGTGCGTGTGTGTTTTTCTCAATTAATGTTGGATAAAAAGCACTGTTTTTGTTAGTGTGATATCAGAACTGTGTGACCTAGTGCTAGCTTATTGCTGAATCCTGATTTGTTACATGTTTGATTGCATGTGGATTGATTTGACATTTAACACAGCTGTATAACTTTATAATGTTATCTGATATTTATAATGCGGTATCATTTTGATAAAAGGTGTATTTCTAATACCAAAGTCATAGCCATTGATGGCCTAATTCTGGCATTGGATGTATTTGGGTCATTTTACACTCTAAGTTTTTGAAAGCATTTATCACTATTATC
The DNA here is from genome assembly GCA_030340665.1 of Neosalanx taihuensis. NCBI lineage: Eukaryota > Metazoa > Chordata > Actinopteri > Osmeriformes > Salangidae > Neosalanx > Neosalanx taihuensis. The sequence goes on from CM059290.1 coordinate 6,602,569, forward strand.
AAATTAGAACCAAACTATTACTATGCTACTGAACTGTAATGTAAAGTGCTACCTGACACAGAGTGACTAATTGTTTACTGCTTGCTTACTACTTAAACTGTGGCAGTGTGCTCAAGTGGAGCTGTCTTTAATCCTGCTGAAATTACTGTTAACGCTACTACTAGTGCATCAGCATATGAACACCTGTTGAAAGCTTGATCTGTCACATACCTAAGCAATGGTAGAAGTCATATTCAGAAAATTACTCAACAGTGTCATTGATATATGGGGGAGAGTCCCGGGCCAGAGTCACGCACACTCAAAATTTCTTTAGGAATTTTTTTCTAGTTATTATTATTATTATTATACTTATTCTTACGCCGTTTTTTGGCTCAAAACATCTACCAGAGTTTTTGACGCATATACACAAAAGTTATATCAAAACGTGCGGCTCGGCCCCGACATGTGTGCTATGATTTATCTAAGACTTTTGGCGAACAATTTTGCCCAAAAATTGCCAAAAACCACACCAAAAAAATGAATAGGTGTCAATGGAGAGAATGTTTGAGAGGTAGAGTGGTGATGTCATCGCTAGAGTGTGGAGAAGAGAGAGAATTGTGTTTAAAAAATAAAACGTATTTGACTACCATGGCCTCAAATGCACCACTACAGACACAATTTATACATAGAAACGTAGGAAAATTTGTCCTCTAGCTCACACTTGCTTTACTTTATCTGTCAGATTTATTGTTTTAGCTTGACATGCGAAGATTCGGCCGCAGCACCCATGAACAGCCTCATAGACTCCTATGTTAAGAGAGGTGGGGCTGTAACTGAAAAGATAGAAAACGAGCACTTTTTAGAATTGCTCCCAAGAGCGCATTTCTTCACTTGTCAACACAAAATGCCTATGTAGACGTTCAGGAAGGGCTCAGCCGGCTTCACGTTAACCTGGTTTTATGATTGGAAACACGGTTTGGCCAGAAATCCTTCCTGTTCGAGGGGTGCTGTAAGCCTTTTCTCTCTGTCCAACTGCTATGACCGTTGCAACAGTTGCGAAGTTACTTAGCAACGTGCTTGAAAGAGGAGAGACGGTGGCCACGAATGACGGTGGCTATTTTACGAACAGTAATTAATTTCACATTTAATAACTTTAATTGGAGGATATTTACTGGAGGAATCAAATTGGTTCTTTTTGTTTCGGGTGTATTTATAAACTGTACTCCAACTCAACTCTTCCTCTCTGGCTCTAAGTCTCTAAGGTAAGCAAACATCTTTTTCAACTCTTTCGCTAGCATCCTATCAAAAATGTAGGTTTTTGACTTCTTTAACATTTGGGCTCATAGGTATTCATGTGCTTATCAGTCAGGATTTACAACTGACATTCCAACTAGCTGTAAAGATATGCTGTTTGCTAACATTAGCAACCAATGCTGAAATTAGCGCCTAAGCTAATTGCTAGTGCATCAGCATATGTTTTGCTAGCATGCTATCTAAGATGTGGGTTTTTGACTTCTTTAACATTTGGGCTTATGTATTCATGTGCTTATCAGTCAGGACGGTGGTGAAGGGTTGTGGGGAGGGTTATTTGTGTGCATTTTGACCGTTTATGGTTGTTTTCGGAGGGGGGGGGGCGATCGGCGTTCGCGGGGGGGCTCGTGCGGGGAGGTTTGAGGGCAGGGTTCATGTGGTGGGGTCCATAGGAATATAACAAGATATTGGGGAGGTGTGTGGGAGGTCGGGATCGGCAGTTAATGGAGTTGCCGCTCCATAGAGAAACAGTGGGGATTAAATACAGGTATTTTAGGAATTGCTATTTAAATTGTTGGGGGGGCTTGCTGTAAAACATTCATAATCGTCTAGATACTGGTTGACCTTGCAAACTATTGGCTAGTGTTGTATGGGGAGTCCTGTAGTTTATAGATGATTGAACCTGTGTGTCAGCTACTAAGTGATTCATTGCACTGAATGGTTTGATTGACAGTTCATCATTAAGTCATTAATGTACAGACTGCCTGTGTGTATGCACATATATGTATCTATATATATATGTGTGTGTGTGTATGTGCGTGTGTGTATGTGTATGTGCGTGTGTGTTTTTCTCAATTAATGTTGGATAAAAAGCACTGTTTTTGTTAGTGTGATATCAGAACTGTGTGACCTAGTGCTAGCTTATTGCTGAATCCTGATTTGTTACATGTTTGATTGCATGTGGATTGATTTGACATTTAACACAGCTGTATAACTTTATAATGTTATCTGATATTTATAATGCGGTATCATTTTGATAAAAGGTGTATTTCTAATACCAAAGTCATAGCCATTGATGGCCTAATTCTGGCATTGGATGTATTTGGGTCATTTTACACTCTAAGTTTTTGAAAGCATTTATCACTATTATCAAATTAGAACCAAACTATTACTATACTACTGAACTGTAATGTAAAGTGCTACCTGACACAGAGTGACCAATTGTTTACTGCTTGCTTACTACTTAAACTTAAACTGTGGCAGTGTGCTCAAGTGGAGCTGTCTTTAATCCTGCTGAAATTAGTGTTTACGCTACTACTAGTGCATCAGCATATGAACACCTGTTGAAAGCTTGATCAGTCACATACCTAAGCAATGGTAGAAGTCATATTGTGAAAATTACTCAACAGTGTCAGTGATGTATGGGGGAGAGTCCCGGGCCAGAGTCACGCACACTCAAAATTTCTTTAGGAATTTTTTTCTAGTTATTATTATTATTCTTACGCCGTTTTTTGGCTCAAACATCTACCAGAGTTTTTGACGCATATACACAAAAGTTATATCAAAACGTGCGGCTCGGCCCCGACATGTGTGCTATGATTTATCTAAGACTTTTGGCGAACAATTTTGCCCAAAAATTGCCAAAAACCACACCAAAAAAATGAATAGGTGTCAATGGAGAGAATGTTTGAGAGGTAGAGTGGTGATGTCATCGCTAGAGTGTGGAGAAGAGAGAGAATTGTGTTTAAAAAATAAAACGTATTTGACTACCATGGCCTCAAATGCACCACTACAGACACAATTTATACATAGAAACGTAGGAAAATTTGTCCTCTAGCTCACACTTGCTTTACTTTATCTGTCAGATTTATTGTTTTAGCTTGACATGCGAAGATTCGGCCGCAGCACCCATGAACAGCCTCATAGACTCCTATGTTAAGAGAGTTGGGGCTGTAACTGAAAAGATAGAAAACGAACACTTTTTAGAATTGCTCCCAAGAGCGCATTTCTTCACTTGTCAACACAAAATGCCTATGTAGACGTTCAGGAAGGGCTCAGCCGGCTTCACGTTAACCTGGTTTTATGATTGGAAACACGGTTTGGCCAGAAATCCTTCCTGTTCGAGGGGTGCTGTAAGCCTTTTCTCTGTCTTTCGAACTGCCATGACAGTTCCAGCTGCAACTTATTAGTTCGTTACTTAGCAACGTGCTTGAAAGAGGAGAGACGGTGGCCACGAATGACGGTGGCTATTTTACGAACATTAATTCATTTCACATTTAATAACTTTAATTGGAGGATATTTACTGGAGGAATCAAATTGGTTCTTTTTGTTTCGGGTGTATTTATAAACTGTACTCCAACTCAACTCTTCCTCTCTGGCTCTAAGTCTCTAAGGTAAGCAAACATCTTTTTCAACTCTTTCGCTAGCATCCTATCAAAAATGTCGGTTTTTGACTTCTTTAACATTTGGGCTCATAGGTATTCATGTGCTTATCAGTCAGGATTTACAACTGACATTCCAACTAGCTGTAAAGATATGCTGTTTGCTAACATTAGCAACCAATGCTGAAATTAGCGCCTAAGCTAATTGCTAGTGCATCAGCATATGTTTTGCTAGCATGCTATCTAAGATGTGGGTTTTTGACTTCTTTAACATTTGGGCTTATGTATTCATGTGCTTATCAGTCAGGACGGTGGTGAAGGGTTGTGGGGAGGGTTATTTGTGTGCATTTTGACCGTTTATGGTTGTTTTCGGAGGGGGGGGGGGGGGGGGGCGATCGGCGTTCGCGGGGGGCGGGGGGGCTCGTGCGGGGAGGTTTGAGGGCAGGGTTCATGTGGTGGGGTCCATAGGAATCTAACAAGATATTGGGGAGGTGTGTGGGAGGTCGGGATCGGCAGTTAATGGAGTTGCCGCTCCATAGAGAAACAGTGGGGATTAAATACAGGTCTTTTAGGAATTGCTATTTAAATTGTTGGGGGGGCTTGCTGTAAAACATTCATAATCGTCTGGATACTGGTTGACCTTGCAAACTATTGGCTAGTGTTGTATGGGGAGTCCTGTAGTTTATAGATGATTGAACCTGTGTGTCAGCTACTAAGTGATTCATTGCACTGAATGGTTTGATTGACAGTTCATCATTAAGTCATTAATGTACAGACTGCCTGTGTGTATGCACATATATGTATCTATCTATATATATATATATGTGTGTGTGTGTGTATGTGCGTGTGTGTATGTGTATGTGTATGTGCGTGTGTGTTTTTCTCAATTAATGTTGGATAAAAAGCACTGTTTTTGTTAGTGTGATATCAGAACTGTGTGACCTAGTGCTAGCTTATTGCTGAATCCTGATTTGTTACATGTTTGATTGCATGTGGATTGATTTGACATTTAACACAGCTGTATAACTTTATAATGTTATCTGATATTTATAATGCGGTATCATTTTGATAAAAGGTGTATTTCTAATACCAAAGTCATAGCCATTGATGGCCTAATTCTGGCATTGGATGTATTTGGGTCATTTTACACTCTAAGTTTTTGAAAGCATTTATCACTATTATCAAATTAGAACCAAACTATTACTATGCTACTGAACTGTAATGTAAAGTGCTACCTGACACAGAGTGACTAATTGTTTACTGCTTGCTTACTACTTAAACTGTGGCAGTGTGCTCAAGTGGAGCTGTCTTTAATCCTGCTGAAATTACTGTTAACGCTACTACTAGTGCATCAGCATATGAACACCTGTTGAAAGCTTGATCTGTCACATACCTAAGCAATGGTAGAAGTCATATTCAGAAAATTACTCAACAGTGTCATTGATATATGGGGGAGAGTCCCGGGCCAGAGTCACGCACACTCAAAATTTCTTTAGGAATTTTTTTCTAGTTATTATTATTATTATTATACTTACGCCGTTTTTTGGCTCAAAACATCTACCAGAGTTTTTGACGCATATACACAAAAGTTATATCAAAACGTGCGGCTCGGCCCCGACATGTGTGCTATGATTTATCTAAGACTTTTGGCGAACAATTTTGCCCAAAAATTGCCAAAAACCACACCAAAAAAATGAATAGGTGTCAATGGAGAGAATGTTTGAGAGGTAGAGTGGTGATGTCATCGCTAGAGTGTGGAGAAGAGAGAGAATTGTGTTTAAAAAATAAAACGTATTTGACTACCATGGCCTCAAATGCACCACTACAGACACAATTTATACATAGAAACGTAGGAAAATTTGTCCTCTAGCTCACACTTGCTTTACTTTATCTGTCAGATTTATTGTTTTAGCTTGACATGCGAAGATTCGGCCGCAGCACCCATGAACAGCCTCATAGACTCCTATGTTAAGAGAGGTGGGGCTGTAACTGAAAAGATAGAAAACGAGCACTTTTTAGAATTGCTCCCAAGAGCGCATTTCTTCACTTGTCAACACAAAATGCCTATGTAGACGTTCAGGAAGGGCTCAGCCGGCTTCACGTTAACCTGGTTTTATGATTGGAAACACGGTTTGGCCAGAAATCCTTCCTGTTCGAGGGGTGCTGTAAGCCTTTTCTCTCTGTCCAACTGCTATGACCGTTGCAACAGTTGCGAAGTTACTTAGCAACGTGCTTGAAAGAGGAGAGACGGTGGCCACGAATGACGGTGGCTATTTTACGAACAGTAATTAATTTCACATTTAATAACTTTAATTGGAGGATATTTACTGGAGGAATCAAATTGGTTCTTTTTGTTTCGGGTGTATTTATAAACTGTACTCCAACTCAACTCTTCCTCTCTGGCTCTAAGTCTCTAAGGTAAGCAAACATCTTTTTCAACTCTTTCGCTAGCATCCTATCAAAAATGTAGGTTTTTGACTTCTTTAACATTTGGGCTCATAGGTATTCATGTGCTTATCAGTCAGGATTTACAACTGACATTCCAACTAGCTGTAAAGATATGCTGTTTGCTAACATTAGCAACCAATGCTGAAATTAGCGCCTAAGCTAATTGCTAGTGCATCAGCATATGTTTTGCTAGCATGCTATCTAAGATGTGGGTTTTTGACTTCTTTAACATTTGGGCTTATGTATTCATGTGCTTATCAGTCAGGACGGTGGTGAAGGGTTGTGGGGAGGGTTATTTGTGTGCATTTTGACCGTTTATGGTTGTTTTCGGAGGGGGGGGGGCGATCGGCGTTCGCGGGGGGGCTCGTGCGGGGAGGTTTGAGGGCAGGGTTCATGTGGTGGGGTCCATAGGAATATAACAAGATATTGGGGAGGTGTGTGGGAGGTCGGGATCGGCAGTTAATGGAGTTGCCGCTCCATAGAGAAACAGTGGGGATTAAATACAGGTATTTTAGGAATTGCTATTTAAATTGTTGGGGGGGCTTGCTGTAAAACATTCATAATCGTCTAGATACTGGTTGACCTTGCAAACTATTGGCTAGTGTTGTATGGGGAGTCCTGTAGTTTATAGATGATTGAACCTGTGTGTCAGCTACTAAGTGATTCATTGCACTGAATGGTTTGATTGACAGTTCATCATTAAGTCATTAATGTACAGACTGCCTGTGTGTATGCACATATATGTATCTATATATATATGTGTGTGTGTGTATGTGCGTGTGTGTATGTGTATGTGCGTGTGTGTTTTTCTCAATTAATGTTGGATAAAAAGCACTGTTTTTGTTAGTGTGATATCAGAACTGTGTGACCTAGTGCTAGCTTATTGCTGAATCCTGATTTGTTACATGTTTGATTGCATGTGGATTGATTTGACATTTAACACAGCTGTATAACTTTATAATGTTATCTGATATTTATAATGCGGTATCATTTTGATAAAAGGTGTATTTCTAATACCAAAGTCATAGCCATTGATGGCCTAATTCTGGCATTGGATGTATTTGGGTCATTTTACACTCTAAGTTTTTGAAAGCATTTATCACTATTATCAAATTAGAACCAAACTATTACTATGCTACTGAACTGTAATGTAAAGTGCTACCTGACACAGAGTGACCAATTGTTTACTGCTTGCTTACTACTTAAACTTAAACTGTGGCAGTGTGCTCAAGTGGAGCTGTCTTTAATCCTGCTGAAATTAGTGTTTACGCTACTACTAGTGCATCAGCATATGAACACCTGTTGAAAGCTTGATCAGTCACATACCTAAGCAATGGTAGAAGTCATATTGTGAAAATTACTCAACAGTGTCAGTGATGTATGGGGGAGAGTCCCGGGCCAGAGTCACGCACACTCAAAATTTCTTTAGGAATTTTTTTCTAGTTATTATACTTATTCTTACGCCGTTTTTTGGCTCAAAACATCTACCAGAGTTTTTGACGCATATACACAAAAGTTATATCAAAACGTGCGGCTCGGCCCCGACATGTGTGCTATGATTTATCTAAGACTTTTGGCGAACAATTTTGCCCAAAAATTGCCAAAAACCACACCAAAAAAATGAATAGGTGTCAATGGAGAGAATGTTTGAGAGGTAGAGTGGTGATGTCATCGCTAGAGTGTGGAGAAGAGAGAGAATTGTGTTTAAAAAATAAAACGTATTTGACTACCATGGCCTCAAATGCACCACTACAGACACAATTTATACATAGAAACGTAGGAAAATTTGTCCTCTAGCTCACACTTGCTTTACTTTATCTGTCAGATTTATTGTTTTAGCTTGACATGCGAAGATTCGGCCGCAGCACCCATGAACAGCCTCATAGACTCCTATGTTAAGAGAGGTGGGGCTGTAACTGAAAAGATAGAAAACGAGCACTTTTTAGAATTGCTCCCAAGAGCGCATTTCTTCACTTGTCAACACAAAATGCCTATGTAGACGTTCAGGAAGGGCTCAGCCGGCTTCACGTTAACCTGGTTTTATGATTGGAAACACGGTTTGGCCAGAAATCCTTCCTGTTCGAGGGGTGCTGTAAGCCTTTTCTCTCTGTCCAACTGCTATGACCGTTGCAACAGTTGCGAAGTTACTTAGCAACGTGCTTGAAAGAGGAGAGACGGTGGCCACGAATGACGGTGGCTATTTTACGAACAGTAATTAATTTCACATTTAATAACTTTAATTGGAGGATATTTACTGGAGGAATCAAATTGGTTCTTTTTGTTTCGGGTGTATTTATAAACTGTACTCCAACTCAACTCTTCCTCTCTGGCTCTAAGTCTCTAAGGTAAGCAAACATCTTTTTCAACTCTTTCGCTAGCATCCTATCAAAAATGTAGGTTTTTGACTTCTTTAACATTTGGGCTCATAGGTATTCATGTGCTTATCAGTCAGGATTTACAACTGACATTCCAACTAGCTGTAAAGATATGCTGTTTGCTAACATTAGCAACCAATGCTGAAATTAGCGCCTAAGCTAATTGCTAGTGCATCAGCATATGTTTTGCTAGCATGCTATCTAAGATGTGGGTTTTTGACTTCTTTAACATTTGGGCTTATGTATTCATGTGCTTATCAGTCAGGACGGTGGTGAAGGGTTGTGGGGAGGGTTATTTGTGTGCATTTTGACCGTTTATGGTTGTTTTCGGAGGGGGGGGGGCGATCGGCGTTCGCGGGGGGGCTCGTGCGGGGAGGTTTGAGGGCAGGGTTCATGTGGTGGGGTCCATAGGAATATAACAAGATATTGGGGAGGTGTGTGGGAGGTCGGGATCGGCAGTTAATGGAGTTGCCGCTCCATAGAGAAACAGTGGGGATTAAATACAGGTATTTTAGGAATTGCTATTTAAATTGTTGGGGGGGCTTGCTGTAAAACATTCATAATCGTCTAGATACTGGTTGACCTTGCAAACTATTGGCTAGTGTTGTATGGGGAGTCCTGTAGTTTATAGATGATTGAACCTGTGTGTCAGCTACTAAGTGATTCATTGCACTGAATGGTTTGATTGACAGTTCATCATTAAGTCATTAATGTACAGACTGCCTGTGTGTATGCACATATATGTATCTATATATATATGTGTGTGTGTGTATGTGCGTGTGTGTATGTGTATGTGCGTGTGTGTTTTTCTCAATTAATGTTGGATAAAAAGCACTGTTTTTGTTAGTGTGATATCAGAACTGTGTGACCTAGTGCTAGCTTATTGCTGAATCCTGATTTGTTACATGTTTGATTGCATGTGGATTGATTTGACATTTAACACAGCTGTATAACTTTATAATGTTATCTGATATTTATAATGCGGTATCATTTTGATAAAAGGTGTATTTCTAATACCAAAGTCATAGCCATTGATGGCCTAATTCTGGCATTGGATGTATTTGGGTCATTTTACACTCTAAGTTTTTGAAAGCATTTATCACTATTATCAAATTAGAACCAAACTATTACTATGCTACTGAACTGTAATGTAAAGTGCTACCTGACACAGAGTGACCAATTGTTTACTGCTTGCTTACTACTTAAACTTAAACTGTGGCAGTGTGCTCAAGTGGAGCTGTCTTTAATCCTGCTGAAATTAGTGTTTACGCTACTACTAGTGCATCAGCATATGAACACCTGTTGAAAGCTTGATCAGTCACATACCTAAGCAATGGTAGAAGTCATATTGTGAAAATTACTCAACAGTGTCAGTGATGTATGGGGGAGAGTCCCGGGCCAGAGTCACGCACACTCAAAATTTCTTTAGGAATTTTTTTCTAGTTATTATTATTATTCTTACGCCGTTTTTTGGCTCAAAACATCTACCAGAGTTTTTGACGCATATACACAAAAGTTATATCAAAACGTGCGGCTCGGCCCCGACATGTGTGCTATGATTTATCTAAGACTTTTGGCGAACAATTTTGCCCAAAAATTGCCAAAAACCACACCAAAAAAATGAATAGGTGTCAATGGAGAGAATGTTTGAGAGGTAGAGTGGTGATGTCATCGCTAGAGTGTGGAGAAGAGAGAGAATTGTGTTTAAAAAATAAAACGTATTTGACTACCATGGCCTCAAATGCACCACTACAGACACAATTTATACATAGAAACGTAGGAAAATTTGTCCTCTAGCTCACACTTGCTTTACTTTATCTGTCAGATTTATTGTTTTAGCTTGACATGCGAAGATTCGGCCGCAGCACCCATGAACAGCCTCATAGACTCCTATGTTAAGAGAGGTGGGGCTGTAACTGAAAAGATAGAAAACGAACACTTTTTAGAATTGCTCCCAAGAGCGCATTTCTTCACTTGTCAACACAAAATGCCTATGTAGACGTTCAGGAAGGGCTCAGCCGGCTTCACGTTAACCTGGTTTTATGATTGGAAACACGGTTTGGCCAGAAATCCTTCCTGTTCGAGGGGTGCTGTAAGCCTTTTCTCTGTCTTTCGAACTGCCATGACAGTTCCAGCTGCAACTTATTAGTTCGTTACTTAGCAACGTGCTTGAAAGAGGAGAGACGGTGGCCACGAATGACGGTGGCTATTTTACGAACATTAATTCATTTCACATTTAATAACTTTAATTGGAGGATATTTACTGGAGGAATCAAATTGGCTCTTTTTGTTTCGGGTGTATTTATAAACTGTACTCCAACTCAACTCTTCCTCTCTGGCTCTAAGTCTCTAAGGTAAGCGAACATCTTTTTTCAACTCTTTCGCTAGCATGCTATCTAAAATGTAGGTTTTTGACTTCTTTAACATTTGGGCTCATAGGTATTCATGTGCTTATCAGTCAGGATTTACAACTGACATTCCAACTAGCTGTAAAGATATGCTGTTTGCTAACATTAGCGACCAATGCTGAAATTAGCGCTTAAGCTAATTGCTAGTGCATCAGCATATGTTTTGCTAGCATGCCATATAAGATGTGGGTTTTTGACTTCTTTAACATTTGGGTTTATATGTATTCATGTGCTTATCAGTCAGGACGGTGGTGGAGGGTTGTAAGGAGGGTAGTGGGGGGGGGGTTATTTGTGTGCATTTTGACCGTTTAGGGTCGTTTTCGGAGGGGGGGGGCGATCGGCGTTTGCGGGGGGCGGGGGGGCTCGTGCGGGGGGGTTTGAGGGCAGGGTTCATGTGGTGGGGTCCGTAGGAATCTAACAAGATATTGGGGAGGTGTGTGGGAGGTCGGGTTGATGAGCTATGAGCCTGTTTGGGGGAGAGGTTTGACAATCGCGAATGATTTAGTTTCACTTTCAAGCGGAGTTTGTGACGTTGCGGGGGGGTCGGGGGGGGGGGCGATTTCGGAGGGGTTTGAGGCCAGAGTTAATGTGGTGGGGTCCAGACGAATCCAACCAGGTATTGGGGAGGTGTGTGGGTGGTTGGGATCGGCAGTTCCATAGAGAAACAGTGGGGATTAAATACAGGTCTTTTGGAATTGCTATTTAAATTGTTGGGGGGGCTTGCTGTAAAACATTCATAATCGTCTGGATACTGGTTTACCTTGCAAACTATTGGCTAGTGTTGTATGGGGAGTCCTGTAGTCCTGTAGTTTATAGATGATTGAACCTGTGTGTCTGCTACTAAGTGATTCATTGCACTGAATGGTTTGATTGACAGTTCATCATTAAGTCATTAATGTACAGACTGCCTGTGTGTATGCACATCTATCTATCTATCTATCTATCTATCTATCTATCTATATATATATATATATATATATATATATATATATATATATATATATATATATATATATATATATATAGATGTGTGTGTATGTGTGTATGTGCGTGTGTGTATGTGTATGTGCGTGTGTTTTTCTCAATTAATGTTGGATAAAAAGCACTGTTTTTGTTAGTGTGATATCAGAACTGTGTGACCTAGTGCTTTTTGTGAATTTTGATGCTAGCGTATTGCTGAATCCTGATTTGTTACATGTTTGATTGCATGTGGATTGATTTGACATTTAACACAGCTGTATAACTTTATAATGTTATCTGATATTTATAATGCGGTATCATTTTGATAAAAGGTGTATTTCTAATACCAAAGTCATAGCCATTGATGGTCTAATTCTGGCATTGGATGTATTTGGGTCATTTTACACTCTAAGTTTTTGAAAGCATTTATCACTATTATCAAATTAGAACCAAACTATTACTATGCTACTGAACTGTAATGTAAAGTGCTACCTGACACAGAGTGACCAATTGTTTACTGCTTGCTTACTACTTAAACCTAAACTGTGGCAGTGTGCTCAAGTGGAGCTGTCTTTAATCCTGCTGAAATTAGTGTTAACGCTACTACTAGTGCATCAGCATATGAACACCTGTTGAAAGCTTGATCTGTCACATACCTAAGCAATGGTAGAAGTCATATTCAGAAAATGACTCAACAGTGTCATTGATATATGGGGGAGAGTCCCGGGCCAGAGTCACGCACACTCAAAATTTCTTTAGGAATTTTTTTCTAGTTATTATTATTATTCTTACGCCGTTTTTTGGCTCAAAACATCTACCAGAGTTTTTGACGCATATACACAAAAGTTATATCAAAACGTGCGGCTCGGCCCCGACATGTGTGCTATGATTTATCTAAGACTTTTGGCGAACAATTTTGCCCCAAAATTGCCAAAAACCACACCAAAAAAATGAATAGGTGTCAATGGAGAGAATGTTTGAGAGGTAGAGTGGTGATGTCATCGCTAGAGTGTGGAGAAGAGAGAGAATTGTGTTTAAAAAATAAAACGTATTTGACTACCATGGCCTCAAATGCACCACTACAGACACAATTTATACATAGAAACGTAGGAAAATTTGTCCTCTAGCTCACACTTGCTTTACTTTATCTGTCAGATTTATTGTTTTAGCTTGACATGCGAAAATTCGGCCGCAGCACCCATGAACAGCGTCATAGACTCCCATGTTAAAAGTGTCAGGAAAATTTCAGGAGGAAAACAAAACTAACACTTTTTAGAATTGCTCCTAAGAGCACATTTCTTCACTTCTCAACACAAAATGCCTATGTAGACGTTCAGGAAGGTCTCAGCCGGCTTCACGTTAACCTGGTTTTATGATTGGAAACACGGTTTGGCCAGAAATCCTTCCTGTTCGAGGGGTGCTGTAAGCCTTTTCTCTGTCTTTCGAACTGCCATGACAGTTCCAGCTGCAACTTATTAGTTCGTTACTTAGCAACGTGCTTGAAAGAGGAGAGACGGTGGCCACGAATGACGGTGGCTATTTTACGAACATTAATTCATTTCACATTTAATAACTTTAATTGGAGGATATTTACTGGAGGAATCAAATTGGCTCTTTTTGTTTCGGGTGTATTTATAAACTGTACTCCAACTCAACTCTTCCTCTCTGGCTCTAAGTCTCTAAGGTAAGCGAACATCTTTTTTCAACTCTTTCGCTAGCATGCTATCTAAAATGTAGGTTTTTGACTTTAACATTTGGGCTCATAGGTATTCATGTGCTTATCAGTCAGGATTTACAACTGACATTCCAACTAGCTGTAAAGATATGCTGTTTGCTAACATTAGCGACCAATGCTGAAATTAGCGCTTAAGCTAATTGCTAGTGCATCAGCATATGTTTTGCTAGCATGCTATATAAGATGTGGGTTTTTGACTTCTTTAACATTTGGGCTTATATGTATTCATGTGCTTATCAATCAGGACGGTGGTGGAGGGTTGTAAGGAGGGTAGTGGGGGGGGGGGGGGGGTTATTTGTGTGCATTTTGACCGTTTAGGGTCGTTTTCGGAGGGGGGGGGCGATCGGCGTTTGCGGGGGGCAGGGGGGCTCGTGCGGAGGGGTTTGAGGGCAGGGTTCATGTGGTGGGGTCCATAGGAATCTAACAAGATATTGGGGAGGTGTGTGGGAGGTCGGGTTTATGAGCTATGAGCCTATTTGGGGGAGAGGTTTGAGAATCACGATTGATTTACTTGCACCTTCAAGCGGAGATTGTGACGTTGCGGGGGGCTCGGGGGGGGGGGGGGGGCGATTTCGGAGGGGTTTGAGGCCAGAGTTAATGTGGTGGGGTCCAGACGAATCCAACCAGGTATTGGGGAGGTGTGTGGGTGGTTGGGATCGGCAGTTCCATAGAGAAACAGTGGGGATTAAATACAGGTCTTTTAGGAATTGCTATTTAAATTGTTGGGGGGGCTTGCTGTAAAACATTCATAATCGTCTGGATACTGGTTGACCTTGCAAACTATTGGCTAGTGTTGTATGGGGAGTCCTGTAGTTTATAGATGATTGAACCTGTGTGTCAGCTACTAAGTGATTCATTGCACTGAATGGTTTGATTGACAGTTCATCATTAAGTCATTAATGTACAGACTGCCTGTGTGTATGCACATATATGTATCTATCTATATATATATATGTGTGTGTGTGTGTATGTGCGTGTGTGTATGTGTATGTGTATGTGCGTGTGTGTTTTTCTCAATTAATGTTGGATAAAAAGCACTGTTTTTGTTAGTGTGATATCAGAACTGTGTGACCTAGTGCTATCTTATTGCTGAATCCTGATTTGTTACATGTTTGATTGCATGTGGATTGATTTGACATTTAACACAGCTGTATAACTTTATAATGTTATCTGATATTTATAATGCGGTATCATTTTGATAAAAGGTGTATTTCTAATACCAAAGTCATAGCCATTGATGGCCTAATTCTGGCATTGGATGTATTTGGGTCATTTTACACTCTAAGTTTTTGAAAGCATTTATCACTATTATCAAATTAGAACCAAACTATTACTATGCTACTGAACTGTAATGTAAAGTGCTACCTGACACAGAGTGACCAATTGTTTACTGCTTGCTTACTACTTAAACCTAAACTGTGGCAGTGTGCTCAAGTGGAGCTGTCTTTAATCCTGCTGAAATTAGTGTTAACGCTACTACTAGTGCATCAGCATATGAACACCTGTTGAAAGCTTGATCTGTCACATACCTAAGCAATGGTAGAAGTCATATTCAGAAAATGACTCAACAGTGTCATTGATATATGGGGGAGAGTCCCGGGCCAGAGTCACGCACACTCAAAATTTCTTTAGGAATTTTTTTCTAGTTTAATCTAAGATTAACTCTAATCAGAGATTAGTAAAACTAGTTTTAAAATGAGTTAATCCAGGTTTGAAATTAAGCAGAGCTCAGTTGCACCATTTAAAATTAATCTAAGTTTAGCAAAACTCAGTTTAACTGCATTTCAATGTAGTTTAAACTGATTTAAATCAATAGGGATGATTGTGGATATCGAAATTCAAATTAATAATTAAATATGCAATTAAATATATAGGCTACATTATAAGCGTGCTGTCAGGACGACGGATTCATATTTTAAAAGGAGCGAGACTGTTTCAACCGGCGATAAAACGTTACATTGTTGCTAGCAACAGATCGGCTGTTACAATGGCTCGGCAGAGAAGCTCAAACTTTTCCTGCTTTGAGAAAAACTTGCTGACCGAATTCATGGAGCGCTATGGGCAAGTCATTGAAGACAAGAAAACGGACAACAGCACGGTGAAAAATAAAGATACTTCTTGGCAGCAACTGGCTGACAGTTTTAATGGATCGACCGGTGTGAAAGATAAAAGAGACGTCACTCAGCTTAAAGCTTGCTGGAAAAATTTCAAAACAAAAGCCAAAAAAGATGCGGTGACTGTGAGACGAGAGATGTTCATCACAGGAGGAGGTCCTCCGCCAAAGAAAAATGATCAACTGGCGGAGAAAATCAATTCCCTCATCCCGCAGCAGATGGAGCCATTACAAAATCCGTACGACGACCACGGCATCCTGGACCAGCTAGCTTCAGACTCACCCGGGGAAGATGGTTAGTAACGCTTTACAGACATCAGCCAATAATCAGTTATTATTTGGCCTATCCAATTAATTTGTTCTCTCGCCATATATTTTGGTTTATGTTTTGATAGAGATCGTTTTAACACTGCAGCCAGTGCAGCAAGAGGAGCATCTGCAAGACAGTGCTGCTTCCTCTTCTTTATGGTCATCATCCTCCTTATCTGATTTGAACAGCTGCAGGAGAAACAAGCGACCCTACATGACACACCAGGGGCCTCATGTACAAAGACTTGCGTGGATTTCCTACTGAAACTTGGCGTACGCCAAAACCCAGAAACTGTCGTACGCACAAATAAATTCAGATGTATCAAAGTGTGCGTAGGCATGAATCCAAGCACGTTTCTTTTGTACATCACAATCACCGTGGAATTGAGCGCACATGCAGAGGTGCCGAACTCCTCCCTGTCCACGCCCCCATTTAAATATGCAAATTAATGTAAATAGGCCCTGGACCTGAGATTTCCCTCTTGTGTCTCACATTGCGCATGCTTTTTATGAGATCAGGGCCGACTCTTGGCATAGGCGACATAGGCGGTCGCCTAGAGCGCCATCGGTTGGAGGGGCGCTGCCAGGCACCCTTAATCATGCCGTTTTGTGTGAAGACGTTTTATTAAGTAGAGCCGGCCCTGGATCAGATAAATCAAAATGAGTAGAGGGAAGAAAAGAGTCAATCAGTGGCTTGATAGAAAGCTTTGCAGCTCTAATTTCAATAAAATAAAAACATATGAATGCACACTTGCCCAAATGTGCATTTTGCTGTTTTACTTATGAGCCCGTTATTGTTTGCAAGTAAATCCTTGCGTTCCCTAAAAGCTTGCTCACGTCGGATTGCACCATTTGCAAGGTCCTTAAACAACGCTAACGCTGCCATTGTTAATACCATTTTCTTCATCACTTTGCGCATGCTTTTATATTCACCTATACTATTACAAATGCCTGGGTGTGTAAATTGTTCATGACGGTGTCTCTGATGTGCACATCACTCTGATGACTGTTTTCACATTATTAACAGTTTCCCAGCATCACCTCTAAGTGTCGCCAAATGAACAATAGCTGTAGAAACGTGCGTACGACAGCTATGAAGTTGGTGTGGGGCACCGCACATTTCCACGGTCATTTCACGTTTGATACATCTGAACGTGAGCGTGGGAAAGGACGTACGCCACGTTTTTGTGCGTACGCAACCTTTGTACATGAGGCCCCAGGACATTTTGGTTTTAGAGAAGGAGAAGATTGAAATGGCAATCGAAAATGCAATATTACAGAAGGAAGTATTAAAGCTGCAGAAGAAAGTGTTGCTGCTGAAAAAGAAGATGCTTACTGATAGTTTCATCCTTGATGCCACTTTTTAATCATAAAATGAGAATATTCTACAATGATTTAACATGTACCTCTATTGAAAAATGAATGGGAATGAAAAAATATATAGCAATTTGCACTGAACTATTTAATAAATAATAAATACTGAATAAATAATATACAATTTCTATTTTTTTTTTCCAACATTGTATTTATTGATTTTTAACATTTTGCACATACAAAGTCTTACACATTAATCAGCAGGTTTGTACCCTATATTAGCACCAAGGTGTAGGACATAACAAAAAAGATATAAGAAAAAAAAGAAAAAAAAAAATATATATATATCACAAGTACAACAAGATTTAAATAACGAAAATAAAAATAACGTGAGACCCCTCAATTCAGGCGTCTAACAAACAAAACCAAAAGTATATAATAGACAAACAATAAGTCCTGTAGTGTTTCTAATGTTGCAGTCGGGGAATACAAGTAAAATCACATTACAAACTCGTATTCAACATATAGTCACGTGAGCATTGCAGAGGGTAATTTATTCATCCCCAGGTTCTTCTATCATATGTGCTATGTCTCTCCTCTCCAGAAAACTTGTGTTATTAAAGAGTGTGTTATTAAAGAGTGACTCCTTGCCCTTAATAATGTATGTAATTTTTTCTAAGGGCAGATTTGTAGATAACTCAGTAATCCATTTATTTAAACTAGGCATGCCCACTTTTTTCCATGACAGAGCGATTATTCTTTTAGCCAACAATATACCAATTTCTAAAAATATGCGGTGTCCTTTCCTAATATTATACTTTTCTGGATATAGGCCGAGTAAGAAAAGTTTGGCATCTGTGACGGAGCGAGTCCGTCACAGGTTGTAGACCTGTTCATGCCCGCGCGCACAGACCCACACACACGCATTCGTTCATTCCCCGCTTTTTCCCCGTAGTTTCATTCATTCACACCAGACGCACCAGCGCCTCATTTGCCATATTTCCCCGCTCTCCTCCGACCCTAATCGCCAAGGGTGCACACTTGCGCGCATTAGGATAACTGTAATGAACATACACGCCAGCCCTTACCCGATAGATCCACCTCGCTCCTCCGATGCGTTGTGTTGGACCGAAGCCGAGCCAGCATTTCCTGGTATCTCAAATAGGCGCTGTTCGCGCCATGGTGCTGACCATGTGACTTACATGACGCACTTACAGTTTTACGCCTTTCTTGTATGTTATTTTGAATATTATTATGTTGGTAATGAGCTCTTGCTTTGTAGGAAGAGGCCACATATGTCTGTTATACATTTATTTTGATGTTTGCATTTAACGATGTATTTTGCTCAGTGGGAGGGGCAAGGGAAGTATAAAGGGAGCCGTTTTGGCCTGGGAGGGAGTCGATCTCCGGTTACAGAGAAGGTAACAAGGTTAAGGTTTAATTAGAGTTTATTTAAAGGTTAACGTTTTCTTTGGTGGGAGTTAAAGTTGAAATCTCACTTATGAAACTTTTGTAAATATGTATTTTTCGGACATTTCTTATCACTGTAGATACTTTTGCACCATTTTTGCACTTTGGATTGGCACAATAAATACACTTGAGCACTTGGACTTCGACTTTGCCTATATTTTTAAGAGGATCCCGCCACATTTGGTGTCAGAAGTGGGATGGCAAGCCGAAAGAAAGGTCCTCGCCAACCAAAGCGTACCGGTCTAAGGTCACAAAGCTGTGAACAACAGCCAGAGGGGGCAGGAGCTCCAGAGCCAGCATGGGAGACAGAGGAAGAGGAAGAGTGGGAGGAGAAACCAGGCCCATAATCTGAACCAGGTCAGGACATGGTGACGCTGATGAGAACGTTCCTTGCAGGACAGCAACGCCGTGAAGAAGGTTTGCTGGCCGAACTCCGGGGACTGAGAGCCTCTCTTCCTACTGCTGTGGAGCACGTGGCTCAATCTGCGTCCACTTCGCAGCCTGCTCCTAGAAGACCCCGTCCTGCGCCAAACCTGCCTCCACCTCATGAGTCGCTTACCACGACATGGATGTCAGCCAGCAGCCCAAGGATGGGACTGCCAACACCTGGTGGACAGGGGTCGGTGTTCCATGGAAGTCGCATGGAGAGCGATGATGATGAGTCGCAGCGCCAAGCACCTGATCCTGAGGACAGACCAAGACCTGAATGGAGACATTACAGTGAGCCGAAAATACCACAATATCAAAGTGGTGAGGACATGGGAAATTATCTGCTGCGTTTTGAGCGGATAGCCAGAACCTGGAGGTGGCCAGAAGACGAGTGGGCCTGTCGACTGGTACCCTTACTGACGGGGAAGGGACTAGAGGCCTATTCGGCTATGGATGAAGAGAGAGCCCACTGCTACGTGGACCTGAAGGCAGCCCTGCTTGCCAAATTTGACATTTCACCTGAAACTTACCGGCAGCAGTTCCGCGCCATCACTCTGCCACATGGTGAAAGCCCCACAGAGACCTATCACCGCCTCAGAGGACTTTATCGCCGCTGGATAAGGCCGGAGGAACGTTCCAGGGAGGAAATCGGTGAAGCGATCATCATGGAACAGCTTCTGCGGGTGTTTCCCATTGAAGTGAGGACCTGGGTGAAGGAACATGAGCCAGCCGACGGATACACCGCTGCCAAGTTGGCCGTGCAGTATCTCAATGCTCGGAAAGGAGGACCTGCTGCTCGGCTAACCACGGCATCCCAGCGTGCACCAGCTCAACAGTTTCTTCCAAGGCCTGCCCGACGTGAGACCAACCAAGACCTGTCAGGTACCGCCAATTATGCCCCAAACCAACGAGGACCGGGTAAGGAGTTTATTTGTTTTTCCTGCCAACAGCCAGGGCACAAAGCCTCAGTTTGCCCAGTCCGTAAAGCTAAAGTTAGCGGAGCGTGCTATCCTCCAAGACTAGAGGGCACTAGTGAGATGGACAATACAGTACAACGCTGTCAAAAGATATTAATTAATGGCCAAGAGGTTACTGCTTTGCTGGACACTGGAAGTTTCACTTCCCTGATAAAACGTAGCTCAGTGCCAGTTAGCAGCATGGACTATGGAAAGACAGTGGACATTTTGTGTGTGCACGGGGATAGCCACCCCTATCCTACTGTGGAAGTTACCATGACTGTTGCAGACCAACCCTATCTGGTGACTGTGGGAGTAGTAGAAAACTTACCTGTGGATGCTATTCTCGGTTGGGACTTGCCTTTTCTGATGGACCTGTTGTCTGGGAATGTTGACTCTGGGGAGAATGATGACGGTGGGAGAAATTTCTCATGTCCTGTGCTCACCCGGGCACAAGTGAAAGCCAACGTCCAACCTCTGCCAGACTTGGACAGTAGTCTGTGTGAGGGTGGCACCAAAGGACCAAGAAAATCCCGTCGTCAGCGACGATTTGAAAAACAAATGTGGTCTGTAAACCCTGAACATTCTGATTCTTTTGTGTGGGATGTGCCTGAAAATGTTTCTGTGTTACAAAGGAATGATATCACTTTGAAATGTCTGTTTGCTAAGGTGGGGAAAGAAACTAAGGATTGTCTGGGTCAAGAGAAGTTTATTATTGACAATGAGGTGTTGTACATTATTAGTAATGAGTGTAAACGTCTTGTTGTTCCCCTTAGCTGTAGGACCCTGGTCATGCATTTAGCACACACAGTTCCATGGTCAGGTCACCTCGGTCGCCACAAAACATACTTGCGCGTCAGTTCCAGATTTTATTGGCCGTGCATGTATACTGACGTTCAAAAATACTGTGCAACATGTCCTGCCTGTCAGAAAACATGTCCTGTGCGCAAGTCTGACCGTGCCTTTTTGCAGCCTCTTCCAGTGATCTCCACTCCATTTCGAAGGATTGCTATGGACATTGTGGGGCCCCTGGTGAAGAGCAGCAGTGGACATCAATACATCCTGGTCATCTCGGACTATGCCACCAAATTTCCAGAGGCTTTCCCGCTGAGAACCATCACTGCACCTGCTGTCCTTCGTGCGCTTGTCCAACTGTTCTCCAGGGTTGGATTACCCGATGAGATTCTCACCGACCAAGGCACCAACTTCACGTCTCGTCTGATGCACCTCTTCCAGCAGCAACTTGGGATTACATCCATCAAAACCACCCCGTACCACCCACAAACTGATGGACTAGTCGAGAGGTTTAATCAGACACTGAAGCGGATGCTCCAGAAGTTTGTGGATGATACTGGCAAAGACTGGGATTGCTGGCTACCTTTTGTTTTGTTTGCCTACCGAGAGGTCCCACAGGCATCAACTGGCTTTTCTCCTTTTGAGCTGTTGTATGGCTGGGATGTTCAGGGGCCATTGGACCTTCTCCGCAAACACTGGGAGGGCCCAACAGCAATACAAAGTGACCGGAGCATTGTCCAGTTTGTACTTGAAATGAGAGAAAGACTGTCCAGGTACTCAGAGGAGGCAGAGAAGAACGTGCAAGGTGCACAAAAGGCCCAGAAGGCCTGGTACGACCGCCAAGCCCGCAGTCGTGAGTTCCAAGACGGTCAGAAGGTGTTGCTTCTTCTGCCATCCTCCACCCATAAACTTTTGGCAAAATGGCAGGGGCCGTACACTGTCACCCGCAAGATGGGGCCAGTCACCTATGAAGTCCTACATCCAGAGAAAAAGAAGTCCAAACAGACGTACCATGTCAACCTCCTAAAGTTGTGGAGGGAGCGTCCAGTCCAGGCTCCGTCAAAAGTCCTGTTGGTCAGGAAAGTGGATGAAAATGAGGACGGGGAAGAGCCAGACATGGGACTGGAAGGACTAACCAACTCTGCTGCCCCGATACTGGTTCATCTCCCTCCTGCACAAGCCACACAGCTACTCCAGATCTTCAAAGAAGTTCCCTCGCTGTTCTGTGCCAGTCCTGGAAGAACTGTAGTCGTGGAACATGTCATCCGCCTGAAGAACGGTCGGCCAATTCGACAGCGGCCGTATCGGATTCCACAGCAGCTAGTTGGGAAGCTCCAAGATGAGATCCAGGAGATGCTGACACTGGGAGTCATTGAACCCTCCAACTCTGAATGGAGCAGTCCTGTAGTGATTGTGTTCAAGAAAGACGGATCACTCAGGATATGCATTGACTTTCGGAAGCTGAACTCTGTGTCGGAGTTTGACGCATACCCAATGCCAAGGATTGACGACCTGCTGGACAAGATTGGTTTTGCCAAGTACATCACCACATTGGACCTTTGCAAAGGATACTGGCAAGTGCCCCTTGAGGAGTCCTCACGGCCCTACACAGCATTCCAAACACCGGCTGGGCTGTTTCAGTTTACTGTGATGCCGTTCGGGCTGCATGGAGCACCCGCCACGTTTCAACGTCTGATGGATCGAGTTCTCCAGGGGTGTGAGCAGTTCAGCGCGGCTTATCTCGATGATGTCGTCATCTTCAGCGAGAATTGGGAGGATCATGTCCGGCACCTTTCCCAAGTTCTGCAGCAGATCCAGCGAGCCGGTCTTACACTGAATCCGGGAAAATGTGAGTGGGCGCGGGAAGAGACACGTTACCTCGGCTACCGAATGGGTCGAGGGGAGGTTAGGCCTCAAGTTGACAAGGTCGAGGCTGTCCTGAAGTCCCCGAGGCCACGCACAAAGAAAGAGGTGCGCTCCTTTCTTGGGTTAGCCGGATGGTACCGACGGTTTGTGCCACAGTTTGCAACCATCGCCGCTCCGCTCACTGCGCTTACCTCCAAAGATAAACGAAACCCTGTCATCTGGACAGAAGATTGTGAGTCTGCTTTCACCACACTTAAGGCCCACCTGTGCTCATCTCCGGTGTTGAAGAGTCCCGACTTCACCAAGCGTTTCTTGGTACAAGTGGATGCCTCTATGGTTGGCCTCGGAGCAGTCCTGGCTCAGGGGGAACCTGGAGAGGAGCATCCAATATTGTACCTGAGTCGCAAGCTCCAGCCACGCGAGACCCGTTACTCTGCTGTTGAGAAAGAGGGCCTTGCCATCAAATGGGCTTTGGAGAGCTTGCGCTACTACCTGCTAGGACGAGAGTTTGATTTGGAAACTGATCATCGTGCCCTGACGTGGATCGACTCCATGAAGGATCACAATAGCCGCCTAACGAGATGGTATCTTGCTCTTCAGCCTTTCCGATTCTCCATCCGTCACCGTGCCGGCAAGATGAACATTGTGGCTGATTACTTGTCCAGGTTGCCCCACAGTGCCAACCTTCCGGAGGGGAGGGATAATGTGACGGAGCGAGTCCGTCACAGGTTGTAGACCTGTTCATGCCCGCGCGCACAGACCCACACACACGCATTCGTTCATTCCCCGCTTTTTCCCCGTAGTTTCATTCATTCACACCAGACGCACCAGCGCCTCATTTGCCATATTTCCCCGCTCTCCTCCGACCCTAATCGCCAAGGGTGCACACTTGCGCGCATTAGGATAACTGTAATGAACATACACGCCAGCCCTTACCCGATAGATCCACCTCGCTCCTCCGATGCGTTGTGTTGGACCGAAGCCGAGCCAGCATTTCCTGGTATCTCAAATAGGCGCTGTTCGCGCCATGGTGCTGACCATGTGACTTACATGACGCACTTACAGTTTTACGCCTTTCTTGTATGTTATTTTGAATATTATTATGTTGGTAATGAGCTCTTGCTTTGTAGGAAGAGGCCACATATGTCTGTTATACATTTATTTTGATGTTTGCATTTAACGATGTATTTTGCTCAGTGGGAGGGGCAAGGGAAGTATAAAGGGAGCCGTTTTGGCCTGGGAGGGAGTCGATCTCCGGTTACAGAGAAGGTAACAAGGTTAAGGTTTAATTAGAGTTTATTTAAAGGTTAACGTTTTCTTTGGTGGGAGTTAAAGTTGAAATCTCACTTATGAAACTTTTGTAAATATGTATTTTTCGGACATTTCTTATCACTGTAGATACTTTTGCACCATTTTTGCACTTTGGATTGGCACAATAAATACACTTGAGCACTTGGACTTCGACTTTGCCTATATTTTTAAGAGGATCCCGCCACAGCATCTAAAGGTATTTGTATTGGAATAATATCCTGGATACACCTCCTCACAGCCTCCCAAAACTTATTAACTTCTTCGCATTGCCAAAGACAATGAAAAAGAGTACCCTTTTCCTTCTCACACTTGATACAGATATCTGGAACGTCACTGTTGTATTTATTGAGTTTTTCTGGGGTGATATAAGTTCTCATGAGCCAATTGTACTGCAGTAATTTAAGACGAGTGTTAATTGTTTGTGATTGTGCTTTGGTACATGCTCTCTCCCAGTCCACAATGGTTATGTTGTCATGTAAGTCTTCCCTCCAAGCCTCCAGCCTCTTTACCGATGACTCTGAGGACTCGGCTACTAGAAGGTTATAGAATTTGGAGATAATGCCCCGCCCCAAATTGTCCGTACACATTATCTTTTCTACTTTTGATAGGGGTGGGATAGACAATGATTGGCCCTGTTGTGATCGGATAAAATTCCGCAATTGTAAAAATTTAAAAAATTGATTACGGGGGATATTATAGTCAGCAGTTAGTTCTTCAAATGATTTCAGATATTTCGTGACTGGGTTAAATAAATCTCCAATTTTTTGTATTCCATTGTCAGCCCAGAATTTGAATCCCGCATCAGATTTACCTGGAGGGAAAAAATTGTTTCCCCAGATTGGACTGAAGAGTGAGAGAGAGACATGCTCCCCAAGATGTTTGTTAACTTGTTGTAACACAGTAATCATATTTTTAACCATGGGGTTCTTTATGATTTTTTTTAAGCCTTTTAACATTATCTGAGTACAGGAAAAGGGGAAGAGGAAGGCCCAGCTGTTGGCTCTCCATCTCCCTCCAGAGAGGGGCTTCCTCTTCTGAAAAGTAAAACATCAGCGTTCTTAACTGAGTCGCCCAATAGTACCAGAGCGGGTTGGGGCACTTAAGCCCCCCTCTATCATATGGCAAGTATAGCAGTGACAGTCGCAACCTGGAGCGTCTATTGTTCCAAATAAATCGGATGAAAAGTTTCTTTAGGTGAGAGAATAGATTACTCGGTGGTGGCAATGGTACATTTTGAAACAAATACAGAAATTTTGGCATTACATTCATTTTAAGGACATTTATTTTCCCTATTAGCGACATTGGTGTAAATGACCATCTATCCATCGATTTCTGGACTTCGTGCATTAATGGACTGTAATTAACTTCTACAATATTCTCAAGATGGGGTACAATTTGAATGCCCAGGTATGTAAAACAATCAACAACTTTAAATTGAGCAGCTTCCTGAGGTGGGGATTTCCTTTCCAAGTGATTTAACGGCATAATTGAAGTTTTGGATTTGTTTATCTTATAGCCTGAAATTTTTCCAAATGTCTTTATCAATTCTAACAGAACCGGAATAGATTTTCCCATATTTTTTAAGAAAACAATAATATCATCTGCATATAATGCAAGACGGTGCTCCTGCTCCCCTATTCTAATTCCAGAGATATGTTTATGAGTTCTCACTGCAATAGCCAATGGTTCGATTGCTATAATAAATAATAATGGGGAAAGAGGATCCCCTTGTCTGCATCCTCGTTGTACTTTAAAAGGTTTTGAGATATTACTATTAGTCAGTACTTCTGCGTATGGATCAGTGTAGAGCAACTTAATCCATTTCCCAAAATTCCCTCCCAGGCCAAATCGATCCAGAGTTTCGAAAAGGTAAGGCCACTCGACTCTGTCAAACGCTTTCTCCGCATCAATTGGCAGAAAAGCAGTATCTTGCGCCCCCTTTTGGCTGTGGAGAATATTCAAAACCCTTCTGACATTATGGAAGCCTTGTCTGCCACGAATAAAACCACACTGATCTTTCCCAATTATCGTCGGTATTATTTCTTCAACCCGTCTAGCTAAGATTTTACACAACACTTTCAAATCGGCATTTAGAAGGCTGATTGGCCTCATATTCTCGCATTTATTATTTGGTTTACCAGCTTTTGGCAGTAAGGTAATCATAGCTCCTCTTAACGAGAATGGCAGGATTCCATTTGAAAACGATTCTTTAAACATTGCCAATAATGGAGCTTGCAGCCTATTTTTGAATTTTTTATAGATTTCAATGAGTAGACCGTCTGGCCCTGGTGATTTACCTACTTTAGTATTATCAATTGCTATGGACATTTCCTCTAAAGTTATGTCTTGTCCTAATACAATCCTGTTATCTTCTGATGCCCTGGGAATATGAATTCCATCTAAGAAATTGTCCAATTTAAGTTTGTCATGTATAACCTCAGAACTATAGAGTTTCTCGTAGTATTTCCTGAAGGAATTGTTTATTTCAGTTTGTTCTACTATGTCGTGTCCCTGGTCATTTTGAAGTACAGAAATTAGTCGTTCACTCTGTAGCTGTTTGATACGCCAAGCAAGCACCTTGCCGGATTTTTCCCCCTGATCATAGAATGTTTGTTTTAGGCGAAGCAGACTGGATACTGCTCTTGATGCAGAAATCTCGTTATATTTTGTTCTTAGCAGGAGTAGTCTTTGATGAGTTTCAGCAGAGCGTGATTGATAATATTCATCCTCCAGTACTTTAATTTCGGTTTCCAGCGTCTTTGTCTCCTGGTATGTCTTCCTAGCTTTGGAACTAGTTATTTGGATTATTTGGCCCCTGATGAAGGCCTTAAAGGCCTCCCACCTAATACTGGCTGAAGTTTCTGTTGTATTTGTTTCAAAGTAGAATTTTATTTGTTCATCTAAGAAGGAAACAAAGCCGGGATCAGTTAACCATTTTTGCTTGAAACGCCATCTAGGGGGATCCCTCACCAATTGGAGATCTTGATATACTATGGAAGTTGGAGCGTGGTCCGATATTAGAATAGCGTCATAAGAGCAATCTTTAATTTTATATTTTAAGCTGGCTGATATCAGAAAAAAATCAATACGCGAATAAGATTTATGTGTGCTGGAGTAACATGAAAAGTTCAAGTCGCTAGGATTTGTCTCTCTCCAGATATCAATCAAATTCATATCCTTCGTGAAATGGTGTATTACCCCCCTACTTCGAAGATGAGATTGGTCACTTCCTGAGCTTCTATCTCTGACTGGATCCAGAGTACAGTTGAAATCTCCTGCTAAGATATAATTACCGGAGAGATCAGACAAGGAAAGAAACAAGTTCTGAAAAATATTTGGGTCATCAATATTTGGGGCATAAATATTTGCCAATTACAATTTCTATTTTTACTTTTCTTCAATGTGTATCTTCTCTATGCTTCACAGTTTGAAAAAGACACTTGTTGACAGGTCAAGATATTGCTTAAAGCAGTATTCAACCAGATATAGTTGTCAGTAATTCAATTATTATGTGGAAACAGACTTATCACCACAATGTCAGCAATTATTTACAAAAAGATGTATTAATATAATTATTCAGAAAAGTGGTTCTGTATTAGAGTTTGCCTCACAGCATTCCCACTTGGATTGGCATTGTGCTCCTGGTCGTCCTCTCTGTCTTCATGTAGGTCCTCCTCGGCTTCAAAGTGTAGTTCATCTCCACGCCTTTTTCCAAAGTTGTAGAGAACTGCAACTGCGACAATGACGGTCAAGGTGGTGTCCAGCTTTGTGCGCAGTCCATCTTTAATGCAGGGAAACCTTCTTTTCCATGCTCCAAAGAGTCGTTCTATCACTCCTCTGGCTGCAATGTGACAGGAGTTGTACCTTCTCTCTGTTTGAGGGTTCAGAAGTGGAGTCATCAAGTATGAGCGGCATGGATAACCATTATCCCCAAGGAGATGGCCCTCATAAGCTTGATTCTCAAGGATGGCACAAAGTTGACTGTTGTCAAAGATCCTGCTGTCATGAGTGGATCCTGGCCAACGTGCTACAATGTTGGTTATTTCAAACCGGTATCTTAGCAAAAATTCCTCTTCATTATAAAAATCAAGAGGATTGAGCCTGTCTCTCAGTTTTCTTCGAGGAACTTCATTATTTTGCTCTATCCACCTCAAAAATGCAGCCATTGTTAAAGTTCAACCTACCCAACTGGCAGTTTAAAATAAATTCTCGATCACAGTTTAAATTGGAGTTTAAAGTTCTGGTGCAACGTAATTTAATTTAAACTTGGTTTAGAGTAAAAATTAAACACGTTTAAAGAGAGGTTTAAATTTAATCTGTCTTCATTCTAAACTAGGTTTAAAGTTTGGTGCAACAGAATTTAAACTTAAACCATGATTGAATCTGGTTTGATAGTTAAACCTTGTTGGTGCAATCCAGCCTAAGAGGAGTCAGAATGTCAGGTGGGGTTTAACATCATCATGTTTATTGGCTGTCCTACCTTACTAAATGTTACAAAAGTTAGTGAAACAGACCCCTGCTGTGGGGTGGTCATTACTGGAAGAACTTCTGTTATCTGAACACTGCAGCACCTCACTCGGATATCTGTCTAGACAAGACACACACACACCCTGCTGAAAAGAAATGCACACACACACACACACACACACACACACACACACCCTGCTGAGAAGAAATGCACCCACTCACACACACACCCTGCTGAGAAGAAATGCACCCACACACACACACAACTGCACAAAGCACACCAATTGAGGAAGGTTCAGCACCAGCTACAAACAATTGCACGGACAAACACACACTGCACACACACAGACATACACATGCACACACATACAGCGCAGTCATTGGGTAAGGTGCTGAGAGGCCAGACAACAGTCAGTAAGGAAGTGTGGCCAGGCCAGGGACAGGAGGGTGAGACCCCTGTAGCACTGTGCTGCTCCTGGTGTGCTGTGCTGGGCGTGAGCTCCTCCTCACCAGCCCACTAACAGACAGCATCGTGTGACGCTCTCCCCAAGCACGATCCGTGCTAACACAGAAGCACCAGCTGCACTTTGGAGACGAGAATGTGACTTGAAAATGGAGTTGGTTTTGTTGTTGTTGTGTTTTAAATCATCTTCTGACTTCCTGCATGTTTTTCCCTCTCGGCCTAACTTCTTTCCCGACACCACCTATTTTTACTACATTCATACAGTAGCTCACATTGTAGTATCACTATTTTCATGACAGCCCCATCATTGACTAATTTAAGACTACATTCTGCTGTTTACAGACGTAGTCAAAATATAACAAATATATTACATTTGCAACAGGTAAGGCCCAGAAAAAGAACCCTTTTAACGAGACTCCGCCCATTCGGATCCAAGTTGCAGTAACATCAGTTTGGATGTTAGACACTCTCTGGAATGGTACAATCTGACACGACCTTCTGTCTCTAGGCTGGGGGCTCGGATGTGGAGCGTACAAAGAAGAAGCGCAGGGGAGACCGCTACTCGGTGCAGACCTCTGTCATCGTGGCAGCCTTGAAGAAGCTCCTGCCCATCGGCCTCAACATGTGCTCCCCTGCTGATCAGGAACTGATCAACCTAGCCAAGATACTCTCTGGTACAAATCTGCAGATCTCCTTCCAACCCATGTTAGCGTTGGGCAGCCAGACGTAATTGATCTAAAACTTCCCAGCTCTGACATTGGGGGGTCATTTTGGGTCGTCACATCATTAGATTTAGTCGTTAGACTAAGTCGTTAGATTTCTCTTTCTCTCTCTCTCTCTCTCTCTCTCTCTCTCTCTCTTTATCTATCTCTCCCGCTTCATCCATCCATCCATCCATAACTTCCTCTCGCCTGCCTGTCAGTGTCGGTGCAGTTTGTGCAGCTGAGTGACTGTGCCTTGGGGACCCTTTAGGTGGAGGACCCATCCATGCGCTGGCAGATGGAGCCAGCGTACAAGGAGGCCCTGTACAAGGAGACTTCTGGGAAGGCAGAGGACGCAGAAGCCCCACAGAAGGTGGTGAAGAGGGTCCAGGAAGTGTCAGTTGTCCTGTACCACACCGAGGTGGTGAGTAGAAACACACACACACACACACACACCATGAACCATGGCAGCATCAAGACCTGGAACAATACAGCCTCCCACCACCTCTTTTTTTCAGTGGGGAGAGGTCGTTTTCCAAATTAGGAATTATTAAACATAGACTGAGGAAGTCAATGTGCGAGGACAGACTGAACAATTTGACTTTAATATGTCAATAAAGCATGACATACTGAGCAAGAGAAAAATAAAGAGAGAGAGCAGAAAACGGGCCTTTTAATATCACTGATGTGATGATGGTGATTGGTGAGTCACATTGACGGCTGCCACAGTTTTAATAATTTGTCAATATCCCAGGGCAACCCTAATCCAATCAGCAGAAACCCGGTAATTGTGAATCCCAATATTCCACGTCCTCAACGGAGAGCTTAGACAGACACACGACACGCCACTTATCCCACGCGTCCATCATATATCCAGCTGGAGATGACCCGTCTGGACAGTTGGGTTCCCCCGAATCCCGCGGTCTCTTCGTAAAGAGCCTCTCACAACCTGGATGAAGGAGAAACCACTAAAAGACAAGGTGAGATGCCAAACCAGGCACTAACTTCACATCTGAGCGTTGTTTGAAAGGGCAGATAAGGGTTGACAGTGAGTGAGTTGATAAAAAGGTGTTTAAACTTGTATTCCTTTGGTGCTTCCTTTGTTTCTATAGAACGAGAAGATTCTTCCAGTTATTATGCCACCCAGAAGAAATCATTAGAAATCAACCCCAAGCACCCTGTCATCAAGCAGATGCTGAAGCGCGTTACTGTAAGTAATCATGTCATTACACAGTGGCAGGATGCTTTTTCCTGTTGAAAAGCAGCTAGGCTGAATGTGTGTGTTTTGTAAGACGGGCCTCAGACGTGGCCGTGGTGAGACGGCCACCTTGCGCTCAGGCTTCCAGCTGCCCGACACCAAGGCCTACGGAGATGGGATAGAGCGCATGCTGCGACTCAGCATGAACATAGACCTGGATGAGCAGGCAATTTGCGACACTCAGTAAATGCCATCAGCTGTAATGTAGTGTCTGGATGTAGCTGTTGTGCTAACTTGTGGCTTGGGGATGTGGGCTGTGCAGGTGGAGGAGGAGCCGGAGAAAAAGCCCAAGGAGGCTGCTCAGGAAGAGGCAGTAGGATGATGATACTGACTGAGTACTGGTGATGCTAGCTAAGTAGTCTTGGCTCTTGTGTCTAAGTTATTCTCTGTTCTCCGTTGTCAGACAACTGACAAAGATGTGTTATGAGGCACTAAATGAGGGGACTGTAGGTGGCCCTTTCCTGGAGCAGAGTCACTCTTGTACACCAGCTGGAGCCAACATGTCACTGGGGTTAGGGTCCCTCAATCTGGGTTTTTTCAGACGTGTTTTTGTTTAGTGTTTTACATTCATCATGACTGTACATGTATTAATATTTAACGATTGAGAACGATCCTGGGGTTTGATCCAATAAATGTTTCTTGGAAAATATAGCATGTGTATTATTTCTGTGGATTATGAGTTTGCCACTAGAGGTCAGTAAAACATGTAGTCTGGAGGGTAGCAGCTAGAGTCTCCTCCGTCGCGCATGATGACGAGAAACCTCGGCCATCCGCCTCCTCTCGTTAGGAATGACCTCCACCTTTGTGTCAACATTGTGGCTGACGATGTCCTCCCAGCCTCTCTTTCCAGCCCTGGCTACCGAGCGCTTGCAGCCGGGGCTGGGAAAGATGTGGCCGGCAGAAGAAGTTGGATGGAAGGTCATGTGTGCTGCAGCCGTGGAAGCGGATGGGAGGAGTGCAGTTCTCAATGTGCTGCTGCTGAGGACCTAAAAAATTGGGGGACCTCCAGTTTCTCCACCTCCATCTAAAGGACTTGTGGACTGGGTCATAGCAGACTGGGTCACAGCAGACTGGGTCACAGTAGACTGGGTCACAGCAGACTGGGCCAACATCGCCCTTGGCCAAGGCACTTCAACCCTACTTGTCCCTGTACTTGCTGTAAGTCGCTCTGGATAAGATGATTAGATGTAATGGTAACTGTAATAAGGAGACAGTATTTCTAGTTAACTAGAATAGTCATCTAGGTGTAGGTGTAACTACTTACTCGAACGCAAAGAAAAGGCCACTGGTCAGAACACTTCCACTATTTAGCCGGGCTAACTAACCTCAGTACAAGTAAACGCGTTAATGTTGTATGTTTAATTCCCTTTCCTTGCGGCCTAGAATCTGTTCACGACTGTTAACTAGCTACTAGACTAGGTTTAAAAAGGTTGACTGTGGTTGAGCTGGCAGCCAGTGTCATTTAAAAACTTGATCCGTGACGTGGACACCTGCGCGATCACAGGATACAGTGGGCTGGGTGAGACCCAATAAGAGGGATGTCACATCCGTAACTCAGATATTGAATGGACTTTTTAAGGGAGGATAATGTACATTTTAGTATCCCAGAAATGTATAGTAAACTGTAGCAACAAGGCAGATCACATAAGCACAAGTACACTGGAAATGTATCTTATCAATTTGTGGTTATGGGGAACTGACAGTGGATGATATGGAAATCTGACTTATCAAATACAGAAAAGCACCAAACCGCATTACTACACATGTAATTTTTTAACACACGTTTATTAAATGTGTTGTGAGGGAGGGGCATCATGGAGGTTAGGGGTGCCTATCCTGCTCGCCACTTTGGACACCTGCAAAGGAAACTGAGCTGGCAATCTTTTTCACCATGTCATCTTCAGCTCATTCAGGACGTCATCGATCAGATCCTCGGCTATGTCGCTCAGGGTAGGACTGGACAAGCGCGTGTGCAAGTCTCCATCAGAGTAGCTGTCCATGTGTACTTCACTACCACGCTTTTCTAACACAGATACATCCGAGTTTGTCTGCGAAACTTTGGGAGATGCTGTTAAAAAAAGCAGAATCAGTTTCAGTAATTGACATTTTAATCTGTTAATGATCTCTTGATGTTGCACTCACATGTGATGTTAGTGGGAAGAAAGATGGACGGATCCTTGCTCGTGTATTCAGCCATGTTATCATCAAATCCAGAGTTTCTCTAAAATGACAAACACACAGTCTTGGTTATGCTTTATCCACAGCTAACCTGCTCTCTCTATACCAGCAGGTGCTAGATGCTAACTTCACCAACCTTGATGTTGGGCAGTGGCTTTAGCTCAAACTTGCTAGACTCGGGCACGACAATGTCGCCACGTAAAACCACGTCTGGAGTGATCTTCAGCCCATTCAGGACGTCATCGATCAGATCCTCGGCTATGTCACTCAGGGTAGGACTGGACAAGCGCGTGTGCAAGTCTCCATCAGAGTAGCTGTCCATGTGTACTTCACTACCACGCTTTTCTAACACAGATACATCCGAGTTTGTCTGCGAAACTTTGGGAGATGCTGTTAAAAAAAGCAGAATCAGTTTCAGTAATTGACATTTTAATCTGTTAATGATCTCTTGATGTTGCACTCACATGTGATGTTAGTGGGAAGAAAGATGGACGGATCCTTGCTCGTGTATTCAGCCATGTTATCATCAAATTCAGAGTTTCTCTAAAATGACAAACACACAGTCTTGGTTATGCTTTATCCACAGCTAACCTGCTCTCTCTATACCAGCAGGTGCTAGATGCTAACTTCACCAACCTTGATGTTGGGCAGTGGCTTTAGCTTGATGTTGGGCAGTAGCTTTAGCTCAAACTTGCTAGACTCGGGCACGACAATGTCGCCACGTAAAACCACGT
This sequence comes from Neosalanx taihuensis, assembly GCA_030340665.1. Lineage (NCBI taxonomy): Eukaryota > Metazoa > Chordata > Actinopteri > Osmeriformes > Salangidae > Neosalanx > Neosalanx taihuensis. Next base: position 6,636,471 of record CM059290.1, read on the forward strand.
CTGGAGTGATCTTCAGCCCATTCAGGACGTCATCGATCAGATCCTCGGCTATGTCGCTCAGGGTAGGACTGGACAAGCGCGTGTGCAAGTCTCCATCAGAGTAGCTGTCCATGTGTACTTCACTACCACGCTTTTCTAACACAGATACATCCGAGTTTGTCTGCGAAACTTTGGGAGATGCTGTTAAAAAAAAGCAGAATCAGTTTCAGTAATTGACATTTTAATCTGTTAATGATCTCTTGATGTTGCACTCACATGTGATGTTAGTGGGAAGAAAGATGGACGGATCCTTGCTCGTGTATTCAGCCATGTTATCATCAAATCCAGAGTTTCTCTAAAATGACAAACACACAGTCTTGGTTATGCTTTATCCACAGCTAACCTGCTCTCTCTATACCAGCAGGTGCTAGATGCTAACTTCACCAACCTTGATGTTGGGCAGTGGCTTTAGCTCAAACTTGCTAGACTCGGGCACGACAATGTCGCCACGTAAAACCACGTCTGGAGTGATCTTCAGCTCATTCAGGACGTCATCGATCAGATCCTCGGCTATGTCGCTCAGGGTAGGACTGGACAAGCATGTGTGCAAGTCTCCATCGGAGTAGCTGTCCATGTGTACTTCACTACCACGCTTTTCTAACACAGATAAATCTGAGTTTGTCTGCGAAACTTTGGGAGATGCTGTTAAAAAAAGCAGAATCAGTTTCAGTAATTGACATTTTAATCTGTTAATGATCTCTTGATGTTGCACTCACATGTGATGTTAGTGGGAAGAAAGATGGACAGATCCTTGCTCGTGTATTCAGCCATGTTATCATCAAATCCAGAGTTTCTCTAAAATGACAAACACACAGTCTTGGTTATGCTTTATCCACAGCTAACCTGCTCTCTCTATACCAGCAGGTGCTAGATGCTAACTTCACCAACCTTGATGTTGGGCAGTGGCTTTAGCTCAAACTTGCTAGACTCGGGCACGACAATGTCGCCACGTAAAACCACGTCTGGAGTGATCTTCAGCCCATTCAGGACGTCATCGATCAGATCCTCGGCTATGTCACTCAGGGTAGGACTGGACAAGCGCGTGTGCAAGTCTCCATCAGAGTAGCTGTCCATGTGTACTTCACTACCACGCTTTTCTAACACAGATACATCCGAGTTTGTCTGCGAAACTTTGGGAGATGCTGTTAAAAAAAGCAGAATCAGTTTCAGTAATTGACATTTTAATCTGTTAATGATCTCTTGATGTTGCACTCACATGTGATGTTAGTGGGAAGAAAGATGGACGGATCCTTGCTCGTTTATTCAGCCATGTTATCATCAAATCCAGAGTTTCTCTAAAATGACAAACACACAGTCTTGGTTATGATTTATCCACAGCTAACCTGCTCTCTCTATACCAGCAGGTGCTAGATGCTAACTTCACCAACCTTGATGTTGGGCAGTGGCTTTAGCTCAAACTTGCTAGACTCGGGCACGACAATGTCGCCACGTAAAACCACGTCTGGAGTGATCTTCAGCTCATTCAGGACGTCATCGATCAGATCCTCGGCTATGTCGCTCAGGGTAGGACTGGACAAGCATGTGTGCAAGTCTCCATCGGAGTAGCTGTCCATGTGTACTTCACTACCACGCTTTTCTAACACAGATAAATCTGAGTTTGTCTGCAAAACTTTGGGAGATGCTGGTAAAAAAAAGCAGAATCAGTTTCAGTAATTGACATTTTAATCTGTTAATGATCTCTTGATGTTGCACTCACATGTGATGTTAGTGGGAAGAAAGATGGACGGATCCTTGCTCGTGTATTCAGCCATGTTATCATCAAATCCAGAGTTTCTCTAAAATGACAAACACACAGTCTTGGTTATGCTTTATCTACAGCTAACCTGCTCTTTCTATACCAGCAGGTTCTAGATGCTAACTTCCCCAACCTTGATGTTGGGCAGTGGCTTTAGCTTTGTGAATGTTGGCTTTTTCACCCCCTGGTCGATGCAGGTCACTTAGAATGATAAAACACAAAACATAGTCAGTCTAGTGTGTCAGAGCAGTGATTAGCATGATGCGGTGGTGAGGTAAGTCCTTAGTGTCTCACAGGATCTTATATGTTCCTCCTGCAGAACGGTGTTCCTCACATTGGTCAGATGGCCACTCATCTCAGCGACACTCTCAGCCGCCCGTCCTTTCCGCTCCCCCTGTTTCTGGAAGTCAAAACACTTTGAAGTAGTAATTGACGAAATTGAAGGAGGCATTTTGAAAGGCATGTTGAAGGGTTAATTGCCCCTTTCACTCTCATTTGTCTGAACTGGAAAAGAGAAGGGGGAGCATAGGCATACAGTCTTGGTTATGCTCTATCCACAGCTAACCTGCTCTCTCAATACCAGCAGGTTCTAGATGCTAACTTCACCAACCTTGATGTTGGGCAGTGGCTTTAGCTTTGTGAATGTTGGCTTTTTCACCCTCTGGTCGATGCAGGTCACTTAGAATGATAAAACACAAAACATAGTCAGTCTAGTGTGTCCGAACAGTGATCAGCATGATGCGATGGTGAGGTAAGTCCTTAGTGTCTCACAGGATCTGATCGGTTCCTCCTGCAGAACGGTGTTCCTCACATCGGTCAGATGGCTACTCATCGCAGCGACACGTTCAAGCAGGCGTTTCTCAGCCGTCCAACGTTTGCACTCCCCCTGTTTCTGGAAGTCAAAACACTTTAAAGTAGTAATTGACAAAATTGAAGGAGGTATTTTGAAAGGCATGTTTAAGGGTGCCACAGCTGTTAAGTCCCTTTTACCCTCGATTGTCTGAACTGGAAGAGAGAAGGGAAGGCATGGGCTACCTTTTTATCTCGCTCTTCTTTGGAAGCTTTCGACTTCAGGGTCTCCAGCCCCTCTGCCATCTCCCTCTGCACTTCAGTAATCACCTGCTTCAGCATGTTACAGCCCTTCGATCTCCACGCCTTCAAACGTGAACGAGCTATCTGGTCTGAAATATTTCCCATTTCTTCTGGATTTCTGGGAATAGCTTGGTGCCTCTTTGGCCTAACCTGGTCAGACCTGCTGTCTGGGTAAGATAAGGCAGTCTGGGTGTGGATCTTTGGCAGCTTTGTTCGCGAACAGACTCCAGTCCTCAGCTGTCTCTCTGGTCTGGGCAGAGAAGAACTCCACCTTGTCAAACAGACCCGTACTCCTAAACCATGACTTAAACCGCGGCTCCATTCTGTCTATTTTACCATCCCCTTAATCTCTGCACCTGAGACCACATGTTTACATTATTCCACCCCTCACTAACCTATCCTTGTCTTTATGGAGCTCCTGTGTAGCCATGTCCCTGCCCTCAAACAGAATCCACTCCATCACATCCGCAATGGGAACATCCGAAGACAGCTTTCCATCGTTCTGCATGGACAGAACCATCCTGACCAGCTCCTTCTGGGAAAACAACACATGGGGGGGGGGACATGTTTACGGTCTATCAACACCCTATTCGTCAAACATGATCAGTTGATATTGAGACTTGATTACCTGCTCGGCTCTAAACCTGTGATCCCAGTCCAGCTGAACCTCAGCCAGGTGGTCCGTGTACTTGTTGAATTCCTTCATAGAACAAATCACCTGAAAATACACAACATCACAATGCAGTTTAGATGTGCTTCTGACTGTATGGGTTTTGCATTTTCTTGATTTATTCCAAATACAATTGTTTTGACGGCTGACTTTGTCATCTTTGGTTATGAAGCCGTTAGTACGGAGATGATCGTGAATGTCTCTGCGATGAAAGTACGTCCTCAAGTTTGGGTCGTTTAGGTTGCTGTACAACGAGGGCAGTTTGTAGCCATTGGGGTCAGTCAGATCGAATCCACTCTTTGGTTGGACAAGCTGCGTGCACACGTAAACAAAATAGGATAAATAGTTCAATCATGCTACATACATTACATCATTGTGAAGTACTGTTATCATGAGTACAAACCGTACTATGTTTTATTGAAAACCTTCAGCTAAATGGAAAAAAAAACAAACAAACATAAAAATGTTTTTCAATTTCAGCACTCACCCTTTGGGAAAGGCCAGATGTGCAAAAGATGGTGGTCATAATGTCTTCACTCTAAAACACAGAAAAACATGCACAGTAGATCAGTAGGTAACAGGACTGTATGACTGGTTAACAGGATGGTACAGTAGATATTCCTTTGAATAATTACAACATAGGTTTAAATGACAGATCGAGATGTACCTTATATTTTAATAACTCATCTTTACCATTATGCAAAATGTATTGAATGACACAAAGTAAACAACTAGTAGAGCCTAGCTTTAGCTTAGCTTATGTGTCCTCCTGCTTCACTCGCAGTGCTAGCAGCGATATCTTACAGGATACTGTGGTACTGTTGTAAGCACAAGCATCTTCGTAAATGGTACCTTTGGATGCCCTAAACATGTTCCAGACTTTCATATCGTTGAAATGTAGATAGTCATGTACTCAGAAGTCTAAACAATTCACAGGAACTGTACATATTTATACCATTTTAGACCGCAAATCCTCTCTAGTTTCTAGCTACAGCAGTAGGAGAGTTACCGATCCTAGCTAGCTGTGGAACCTAGCTGTTTAGTATAGCTCTGTTTTAGCATCCAAGAAGGCAACGTGTGATTTCTACCTTGATGGACAGAAGTCACTGATATCTTACCGAACATGTCAGGTCCGATCTTCCTTCACAGCATGTGTGTATTTCGTTCTAGTTATCTAACACTGAGCAGATGTTCCATTGTGCTGCTGTCCAGCTGCATTCCAATCAGCGTCACAATAAAAATGCTTGTGAAGCTTCTTATTACCTGAATCAGATGAATGTGCATTATTCATGACCAGTGGCTCTAATTTCAATATGATAACATCTTCAATAGTCAGTTCAAATCTAAATCAACACAGTTAGTGTTTTTTTCAGTTTATATAACACAACTATCCCAGACTTGTCATTGTGCACTGTTTGTCTTTGATCCTTTCCAGGGCCGGATTAAGGCAATGGGCTTTAGGGGCTGCAGCCCCGGGCCTCGCCACCAGGGGGGCCTCAGGTTGTCGGATGTTGAGTGAGAAAAACAATGCACGAAAATGTCCGCTCCAATAAAGCACGACAGTGGGGCCCAAAAAAGAAAATTGCAAGTTCAAAAACATGAGAGAATGTCAGAATTACCGAAGAAGGCTCCAAAATTAACTAATATATGGAGTGCTGCAACAAATCCACCGGCTAGTCATCCTGCTGCTGGCTACCTCTCCCAGCACTGAGCAACCAACTGCCATGACTAGCCAGTCTGCTGCTAATGCCCTGATAATGGACAAACTTATAAATGCATTTCAACAGAGGCATACAGTCTATGAAGAAAGCTGCAGATACTTTGGATTTCTTACTCGACTTGAAAAACTGTCCCTCAGTGAAATACGTGAGCAAAGTGTCAGATTGCAGACCAAATACAACGCAGATCTAGCAAATGACTTTCCAGACGAACTAGCGCAGTTTGTGAATTTCTCCAGAGTTGCTCTGACTGACCCAGCAACACCGAGAAACCTTATTTCATTAATACGGGAGAGGCTTCTCCAAAGTGTTTTAATACGGGAGAGTCATCTCCAAAGTGTTTTCCCAAATGTGGACATAGCGCTGACCTTACATTGCCCGTTAGTAATGCCAGTGGGGAGAGGTCAATCTCCAAATGAGGAATTATTAAGACTGAATAATTTGACTTAATGTCAATAGAGCATGACATACTGTGCTGGACATTGAAGAGTTTGCATTGAGAAAGAGCAGAAAAGGGGCCTTTTAATATCAATGATTTGATGATGGTCATTGGTGAGTCACATGTTTGTTCAATGTTAGACAGCGGCTGCCAACACTTCCATTATTTCTTTTTTTCAAATAGCTTGTTTGTATGTAAGCTAATTCAAATGCTGTCCACCCTGGAGATGTTGCAATTTATATCAGACTGTCTGCATTCTTGTGCTTGAGTTTTTGAGTAACATAAAATTAGATTCGATTTGATTCAACTTTAATGTCAGTACATATAATGGTCATTCCCTGGCTATTTAGCATTGTTTTTGCTTTTGAATAAATAGAAGTATACATTTACATGATTGGTTAATTATTGTCTACAGTGTAGCCTACTACACACAAACATGTGTCCTTGGCTTTTAACTGATCATATTAATAGTGTGGTTCTGTGGTCTTTAGAGCACTGATGTGCACCTTTCGTGGGTTTGTGTGTCATGATGTGCGTCGGGGCGATATAGGGGCCTCATCCTGGTAATTAGCTCCAGGCCTCAAAATGTCTTAATCCGGCCCTGGTCACGCCTATGATTGACTGTGACAAGATAAGTGTCTTTTGTGGACCACGTAGCCTGACGTAGTCATATTTCCACACACTGTACACAGAATGAATAACAGATCAGCGGATGTGTACTAAAGGAGTCTTGGTCAGTTTGCATCTAGCAGACAGCCATGTCTGGTCCTGTACCTGAATCCAAATAGAGAGAGATCCCCACCCTGCCACACAGTCATCTGTCCAACGGAAAGAGATTAGCTTGTTTGAATCGAATGTCGGGCTCATGCACATCTGTCCCTAGACTTGGCTCAACCCATCCATCCTCATGGCCTAGGACCGTCACTCGCCGACTGCAGGTGTCTCGCTCTCTCAATCTCCCTCTGCTCCTCCTTTTCCTCACCCCCACCTCTGCATTATGGCAGGTGCCCCTCCCTCAGGTCTGTAAGAGACCAGCCGTCCAGCTGTAGGAACTTCCTGGTCCCAGTATCTCTTCCTCCGTCTTCCAGTTTTGTCTCGGTTGTTCTGTCTCTGTCACCATGTTCGTCGCACCTCCAGGCTACCAGCCTGGTTTACAACCCTGTGTAACTGTGTGTGAACCTGGTTCACAAGCATGCTACGAAAGCAATGGATGTATCTCATATCTTGTTGAATATCTAATAAACAGGGCACCACCTCTATTTTTGTAAAGGAATTGAGGAAAACCTTTTGGATGAATAAAGTATATAATAGCCTCTTGATCAGTCTCATAACCTGAAGTCATGTAGTTCCTTAGAATTAGTGCAGATCCGATGACCGAGAATTTTATACAAAAGGGTTTATTTAAACCAAATGAAAAACAGACAGGGGAAGACAAGGAGAAAGGGGGAGTATTGGCCTAAGGAGACAAAGGACAGTTATGCTAAGCTATGTTAACGACAGGAAGACTAACTTAAATCAAGTCATTTCACCACACTATGCCAATGTCTACGCGTAAGAAATTAGCCAGTTACAGTTACTTTGTCCGTTGAAGAAAGGTAGAGTTGATCTTCCTTGTGATGTCCAAGAAATAAAAGGAAGTGTTCCTTAACTTCCGTTATGGTCCTTGGTTCAGTTGAATGGTGGTTTGCTCAATATAACAGATCACTCCAAGGTTGCGATCCTCAGAATGATCCGGACGAAAGAGAGGGAAGAATTCTAAGTTTGGTGCTTTTATACTAGGTAAAGTAAGGGGGTTTGGTCTCCCCTTATCTGAAGATGGTCATTCCTTATCTGAAGATGGTCCCATGCTGGGATTGGCATGTAGGTGTGAAAGGGTCTTGAGTGTGTATGTTTCAAATGTCAGTGGAAGCTCTTGACTTCAATAACTAACAATGTAACATTCAGAAATGTAAATGTTAGTTTTGCACGAACATCTGGATACCAAGAATGAGTTATTTGTAACAAAGGGGCAGGAAGTTACATTAAAACACATTTAAAGAGAAATTCACACAGTTCCAATCCTTTTAGTGTCCAATAAGCAGTATTGTCTTTGTGAGATGTTTGTAATCCATTAAATGTCTGTTTTGGGGATAAATCCTCTGTTCAGACTTGTGAACCAGTTACTCCAAGGCCTGCCTGGCCTTTCAGCACTGGTTTGGAAATCCATAACCCTGGTTTCGTCAGTGTGTCTCACTGACAAGGGAATGGTCGTGTGGAGACTCTGCTACACCTGTAAGTACCCTGCTCCTGTGTGCGCTGCTAGTGTGATGTCTAACCGGACGGCTGGTCATAAACGTGTTTCTTAAGCTCTTTGGAAGTCCAGGAAATGTCTTACGCTCAGGGACACGCTGGCCTCCATCGTCCACTTCAATATTCATCTGCAGATAAGTAGAAGGTATTCGGTGCCGTTCATGGTTAACTGAAGGATGAATGTGTGTGTGTGTTTTACAATGCATCCTGTACATGGGACCTATCTATGGAGGTCTTAGAGCTGGGATGTCTATCTACATCCAGGGTTCTATTCCTCAACACATCACCAGGTGTGAACACACACGTTTCAGGCGATGCACATGACCTGTGGGAAAATACACACCAAAGTTTTGTTCTAGCTTATCCGTAAAACCTGGATGGGAAAATTGTACAACAGGTAAGATTAGAAAATACTGATACAATTCAACCTTGTGAAAGAGTGCATTCAAGTCGCTGAAGAGGTGTTAACAAAAGAGGGTTTGAGCCAGCGTGAGTCAGACGACCCTGAATTCATCCCTGACGGGGGAAAGGGAGGGTTGAAGATTAACCCAAAACCCCTGAGATACAAACACCACATTCAGTCAGGTATTTATGAAGTGGAGCATTGCCTTCCAATGGGGAATTAACTCTGGAAAATCCTCCTCTAGAAAAACCATTTGATCAGGAAGAGGTTCAAGTCTTAACCTCTTCTGTTTCATGCTGTCTCTCAGTTCAGTTTAATAAAGTTGAAAGGGCTTTTTTTGTATGAACAACAACAATTACCAAAGCAACATTATGATTTGTTTATAGGTCTTCATAAGTCCCCCCCCTCCTTTAAAGGACTTTATAAGTCATTTTTCTTATAAAGAAAAGCAAATGCGTTCCTATACTGTCCTCTAACATTTTTTTCTTATATGTCCAGGTAAAAATATATTTCTTCTGTATGGAAATAATGGAAGTTTAGCCATTAGCCGGTGTCTCTCTTCTCTCTCTCTTTGTTCTTCAGGGGTCTGAAGGACATGGAACAAGACATCTCCTTCATCGAGAAGTGTTTTGCCTACGGTTTCCTCCAGAAGCTTCTCAAGTGGATGGACATCGCCCAGGAGTTCATTGCCCATCTCGGTACTGTTGTGAGCGGGAGGAGGGGGAAAAGAAATGTCACATAAACGTGCTCAGTTCCCTACTCCACCACCCCTGGTTGATTTGGTGGTCTCTGTCTCTGTGCCTGTCCTCAGAGGCTGTGGTTAGCAGTGGCAGGGTGGAGAAGTCCCCACATGAACAGGAGATCAAGTTCTTTGCCAAAGTGAGAGAGGAACAGCTGTTCTCATTACCCCACCTCTAATTATCAGACTGTAAAACAGCTTTGCAGACACCTGCATCATGAATTACGAACATCCTTGTCTGCCTCTGTCCCAGATTATTTTGCCGCTTGTGAACCAGTACTTCAAGAACCACTGCCTGTATTTCTTGTCCACGTCTGCTAAAATCCTGGGCAGTGGAGGCATCTCATCCAATAAAGAGAAAGAAAAGATTGCAAGGCCAGTTGCCAAACAGTCTTAACAAACAGTTCCACTGAAGATAATCCCTTTTTTCTTCCCCTGTCTTTCCTTCAGGTGTGCATAGTGTGAACGGTGTACTGTGAACCCTGAATCCAATATCTGGCTTGTGTCGGTATCTGTTTGCAACTCTCCTTCTAGCCCTCCACCCCTCCTCCCCCTCTCTGTAGAAACCTCCTTAATTTCCTCGACCTCCTTTTTTTGGCTTTGACCTCCTCCTTCCTTCTCCTCCATCCTTCCTGCCCTACCTCGCCCCCCCTCCCCTCCCCTCTTCTCTCCCCCCTCCCTCAGTATCTTCTGTAAATTGGTAGCTCTGGTCAGACACAGAGTTTCACTCTTTGGTAAGGAAACCTGCATGATGGTGTAACACTTCCACCCTCTGTCTCCGCTCTCTTTCCAACAACTCCATCTTCCGGTTTAATTTGAACCCCCTCCTCCTCCTTCCCTCCCCACCCTTCTTTTCTAACTCTCCTCTCCCTCCTCTAGCTTTGCTTCTGCTCTGCCTGGTTGTTCTAGCCGCTCCTCCTCTCGTCTGTGTAGCTCTGGGATTCTGCCGGTCACTGAAAGTGCAGAGAAGCAGTATGTGTTTGTGTCAGTGCCGGGGGCCAGGGGCCCCTGCCTTTGCTGCCCCACGGTGTGTTGTGCCTGGCTGGCCAGAGGCAGCACTGTAGCCCCCTCACCTGCGTTCCTCCATCCACCACCATGCGCGTGTGACATCACAGCAGCGTGACATCACTCCCGCACGCTTTCGCCTGGGTTACAGCCAGGCTTAGCCGGACGTCGCTGTTACTGGGGAAGCCAACAAGCGGATATTTTGTTGTTATTAATCCAAGTTGTTTTGTTTAGCGTTGTCAAGTGTGTTTTGTGACAGACTCGCGCGTGTGCGTTTTAGGTTTGGGGATGGTTGCTGTTGTCGGGGTGGTGTGTGGAGGAAGGGTCTTAGCATCAGTATTTTCGTTTCTGTGGTAACAAAGCGGCTCTGTTTTATCTTCAGGAATGGCGCTACTGCAGTGGTCAACTGTCTGCACATCCTGTCCCGGTCTCTCGATGCCAGGTAACACATTCACCCCTACAGGATGTTGTTAATTGGAATTTTAGACCACTTTTTTTCTCCACAGATGTAATAAGTCTTTCTCTCCATGCTGACGTCCCATTTCCTTCCTTCCTTGTTACATATATGTTCTATGTTTGCTCCTTTCTGCCAAAGTGAATTCTGTGTTTGTATGTCTTGCTATTAAATCTAGCGATTCAAATATATTCTGATTCTGATTGTATCTGTATCTCTCTGTCTCCAAGGACGGTGATGAAATCAGGCCCTGAGATTGTGAAGGCTAGACTGCGCCAGTTTTTTGAGAGGGCTGCGGACGATAATGAGAAGATGGTGGAGAACCTCAAACTAGGCAAGGTGTCCAGCAGGAACCAGGTGAGGTCCTTCCTTCCTGTCATCTTCATTGGTAGCTTCTCCCTAGGCGGTACACTGAGGTGTGTGTGTGTGTGTGTGCGTGCAGGTGAAGGGCGTGTCCCAGAACATCAACTACACCCCCATCGCGTTGCTGCCGGTCCTCACCTCCCTGATCGCCCAGCACCAGTTTGGAGATGATGTCTTCGCTCTCTCCAGTGGATGACTTGGAGATATCATGTTACCGCATCGTGCAGTATTTAATCTCTGGGAACTGTGAAGACTACACATGCAGAGAAGTGTGGACATGCTTTCTCTCTCCGCTGGAGAAGAGGTCTCTGCATGTGTGTGTTTGTGGGAGTGGAGAAGCAGGGGTTGTCCAGTGTGAGGTGGTGATGGTGCTGTGTGTGTCCTGCAGACAGAGGCCAGCCCTGGGAGTGTGTCTGGCCCACCTGGCTGCAGTCATGCCTGTGGCCTACCTGGCCAAACAAATTTAACGACTATTCCGTCTACCCAACCAAGACCCCCCGGGAAAGAGCCAGTGAGTCACAGTAACCGCAACCTCTCTCACCCAACCCTCTCTTAATATCGATTTGTATTATATAACGTACATAATCCGTCTGTGTTGTAGTCCCTCTGTACAATGCCCACACTTTAAAAGTGCAGTTGAGTCTATGATCGTGTTCACTCTAATCTTCTCCTCTTCTTCCTCAGTTGTGGGTCTTCCTAACATGGTGGAAGAGCTGTGTACAGACATCCCAGAGCTGGAGGTTTTGATGAAGGAGATCGGGCACCTGGCAGAGTCTGGGGTCCGCTACACCGAGATGCCCCACGTTATCGAGATCACCCTGCCCATGCTGTGTAACTACCGGCCCCGCTGGTGGGAGAGGGGGCTGGAGAACTTCCCGGAGCTGGAGGGCCAGATCTGCACCAACGTCACCTCGGAACAGCTCAACCAGCTGCTGGGGAGCATCATGAAGATCGGGTGGCAGGTAAGTGTGTGTCTCAGTCCCACGTTAAGGTCAAGATCGTGTGTGTGTGTGTGTGTGTGTGTGTGTGTGTGTGTGTGTGTGTGTATGTATGTGTCTGCTTGTGCCAGTCTTCGCCCAGCCCATGGTGAGCCCATGGTGAGCAGGGCAAAGCCAGAGATGCTCAAGTCCCACAACATGGAGAAGCTGAAGAAGAGAACAGGGAAGGTGGTGGCTGAGGAGGACCACCTGCGCCTGGACGGAAAGACGGAGGTGGACAGCGAGGAGGGCACCATCAGGGACGAGACCTGTACGCCCTTTACCCTCTCCTCATCCGCTATGTGGACAACGACAGGTACTTGAGGGATAAATATGCCTGGTCTCTGGCGTACCCACACATTTACATTTACATTTATTCATTTAGCAGACGCTTTTATCCAAAGCGACTTACAAGAGAGAGCTTTTACAAAGAGCATCGGTCACTCAGCAACGTGATAGACCCTGAAAACAGTGGGCTTTTGGATCGTGAAACATACATCATGACAACCAATAAGTGCCAAGGAAAGAGCTATAAAAGCATAACACGATTGCGAACAATACAGTAAAGCAAGAAAACAACATACCCTACTATACCCACTAACACCTTCATACAAACTAAAATGGCACTCGGCTCTGCAGCCAGCCCAGACCAGTTGAGTCTGGAGTGCGACGCCTGCAGCGCCCGAGTCTCATCGCCCTCACTCTGGGTTTGACTGGTTTGCCTTCCTCCTGATGGTACCTGATGGGCTCCTGCCCAAGGCTGTGCACACCTGCCCTGACTCAGTGTGCTGCTGATGTGTTGTGTTGATTTTTCATCTTTGGTGATGATGTTCCTCGGAAGGGGGTCGGGGTCCAGGAAATTAAGAGACTGGCTTTCAGATGGTGCATCATGGGAATTAGATTCTTCATCATCTTCCGCTAAAACTCCATCACCTTTACTAATATGTGCCTTATTTTGCCCCTTCTTTTGTAATTCAAATAGAATCACTAAGGCTGGATTGCACCAACAAGGTTTAATTTAATCTAAGATTAGCTCTAATCAGAGATTAGTAAAACTAGTTTTAAAATGAGTTAATCCAGGTTTAAAATTAAGCAGAGCTCAGTTGCACCATTTACAATTAATCTAAGTTCAGCAAAACTCAGTTTAACTGCATTTAAATGTAGTTTAAACTGATTTAAATCAATAGGGATAATTGTGGATATCGAAATTCAAATTAATAATTAAATATGCAATTAAATATATAGGCTACATTATAAGCGTGCTGTCAGGACGACGGATTCATATTTTAAAAGGAGCGAGACTGTTTCAACCGGCGATAAAACGTTACATTGTTGCTAGCAACAGATCGGCTGTTACAATGGCTCGGCAGAGAAGCTCAAACTTTTCCTCCTTTGAGAAAAACTTGCTGACCGAATTCATGGAGCACTATGGGCAAGTCATTGAAGACAAGAAAACGGACAACAGCACGGTGAAAAATAAAGATACTTCTTGGCAGCAACTGGCTGACAGTTTTAATGGATCGACCGGTGTGAAAGATAAAAGAGACGTCACTCAGCTTAAAGCTTGCTGGAAAAATTTAAAAACAAAAGCCAAAAAAGATGCGGCGACTGTGAGACGAGAGATGTTCATCACAGGAGGAGGTCCTCCGCCAAAGAAAAATGATCAACTGGCGGAGAAAATCAATTCCCTCATCCCGCAGCAGATGGAGCCATTACAAAATCCGTACGACGACCACGGCATCCTGGACCAGCTAGCTTCAGACTCACCCGGGGAAGATGGTTAGTAACGCTTTACAGACATCAGCCAATAATCAGTTATTATTTGGCCTATCCAATTAATTTGTTCTCTCGCCATATGTTTTGGTTTATGTTTTGATAGAGATTGTTTTAACACTGCAGCCAGTGCAGCAAGAGGAGCATCTGCAAGACAGTGCTGCTTCCTCTTCTTTATGGTCATCATCCTCCTTATCTGATTTGAACAGCTGCAGGAGAAACAAGCGACCCTACATGACACACCAGGACATTTTGGTTTTAGAGAAGGAGAAGATTGAAATGGCAATCGAAAATGCAATATTACAGAAGGAAGTATTAAAGCTGCAGAAGAAAGTGTTGCTGCTGAAAAAGAAGATGCTTACTGATAGTTTCATCCTTGATGCCACTATTTAATCATAAAATGAGAATATTCTACAATGATTTAACATGTACCTCTATTGAAAAATGAATGGGAATGAAAAAATATATAGCAATTTGCACTGAAATATTTAATAAATAATAAATACTGAATAAATAATATACAATTTCTATTTTTACTTTTCTTCAATGTGTATCTTCTCTATGCTTCACAGTTTCAAAAAGACACTTGTTGACAGGTCAAGATATTGCTTAAAGCAGTATTCAACCAGATATAGTTGTCAGTAATTCAATTATTATGTGGAAACAGACTTATCACCACAATGTCAGCAATTATTTACAAAAAGATGTATTAATATAATTATTCAGAAAAGTGGTTCGGTATTAGAGTTTGCCTCACAGCATTCCCACTTGGATTGGCATTGTGCTCCTGGTCGTCCTCTATGTCTTCATGTAGGTCCTCCTCGGCTTCAAAGTGTAGTTCATCTCCACGCCTTTTTCCAAAGTTGTAGAGAACTGCAACTGCGACAATGACGGTCAAGGTGGTGTCCAGCTTTGTGCGCAGTCCATCTTTAATGCAGGGAAACCTTCTTTTCCATGCTCCAAAGAGTCGTTCTATCACTCCTCTGGCTGCAATGTGACAGGAGTTGTACCTTCTCTCTGTTTGAGGGTTCAGAAGTGGAGTCATCAAGTATGAGCGGCATGGATAACCATTATCCCCAAGGAGATGGCCCTCATAAGCTTGATTCTCAAGGATGGCACAAAGTTGACTGTTGTCAAAGATCCTGCTGTCATGAGTGGATCCTGGCCAACGTGCTACAATGTTGGTTATTTCAAACCGGTATCTCAGCAAAAATTCCTCTTCATTATAAAAATCAAGAGGATTGAGCCTGTCTCAGTTTTCTTCGAGGAACTTCATTATTTTGCTCTATCCACCTCAAAAATGCAGCCATTGTTAAAGTTCAACCTACCCAACTGGCAGTTTAAAATAAATTCTCGATCACAGTTTAAATTGGAGTTTAAAGTTCTGGTGCAACGTAATTTAATTTAAACTTGGTTTAGAGTAAAAATTAAACACGTTTAAAGAGAGGTTTAAATTTAATCTGTCTTCATTTTAAACTAGGTTTAAAGTTTGGTGCAACAGAATTTAAACTTAAACCATGATTTAATCTGGTTTGATAGTTAAACCTTGTCGGTGCAATCCAGCCTAAGAGGAGTCAGAATGTCAGGTGGGGTTTAACATCATCGTGTTTATTGGCTGTCCTACCTTACTAAATGTTACAAAAGTTAGTGAAACAGACCCCTGCTGTGGGGTGGTCATTACTGGAAGAACTTCTGTTATCTGAACACTGCAGCACCTCACTCGGATATCTGTCTAGACAAGACACACACACACCCTGCTGAAAAGAAATGCAAACACACACACACCCTGCTGAGAAGAAATGCACCCACTCACACACACACCCTGCTGAGAAGAAATGCACCCACACACACACACAACTGCACAAAGCACACCAATTGAGGAAGGTTCAGCACCAGCTACAAACAATTGCACGGACAAACACACACTGCACACACACAGACATACACATGCACACACATACAGCGCAGTCATTGGGTAAGGTGCTGAGAGGCCAGACAACAGTCAGTAATGAAGTGTGGCCAGGCCAGGGACAGGAGGGTGAGACCCCTGTAGCACTGTGCTGCTCCTGGGGTGCTGTGCTGGGCGTGAGCTCCTCCTCACCAGCCCACTAACAGACAGCATCGTGTGACGCTCTCCCCAAGCACGATCCGTGCTAACACAGAAGCACCAGCTGCACTTTGGAGACGAGAATGTGACTTGAAAATGGAGTTGGTTTTGTTGTTGTTGTGTTTTAAATCATCTTCTGACTTCCCGCATGTTTTTCCCTCTCGGCCTAACTTCTTTCCCGACACCACCTATTTTTACTACATTCATACAGTAGCTCACTTTGTAGTATCACTATTTTCATGACAGCCCCATCATTGACTAATTTAAGACTACATTCTGCTGTTTACAGACGTAGTCAAAATATATTAAATATATTACATTTGCAACAGGTAAGGCCCAGAAAAAGAACCCTTTTAACGAGACTCCGCCCAATCGGATCCAAGTTGCAGTAACATCAGTTTGGATGTTAGACACTCTCTGGAATGGTACAATCTGACCCGACCTTCTGTCTCTAGGCTGGGGGCTCGGATGTGGAGCGTACCAAGAAGAAGCGCAGGGAAGACCGCTACTCGGTGCAGACCTCTGTCATCGTGGCAGCCTTGAAGAAGCTCCTGCCCATCGGCCACCACATGTGCTCCCCTGCTGATCAGGAACTGATCAACCTAGCCAAGATACTCTCTGGTACAAATCTGCAGATCTCCTTCCAACCCATGTTAGCGTTGGGCAGCCAGACGTAATTGATCTAAAATTTCCCAGCTCTGACATTGGGGGGTCATTTTGGGTTTTCACATCATTAGATTTAGTCGTTAGACTAAGTCGTTAGATTTCTCTCTCTCTCTCTCTCTCTCTCTCTCTCTCTCTCTCTCTCTCTCTCTCTTTCTCTCTCTATCTCTCTCGCTTCATCCATCCATCCATCCATAGCGTCCTCTCGCCTGC
Organism: Neosalanx taihuensis; assembly: GCA_030340665.1. NCBI lineage: Eukaryota > Metazoa > Chordata > Actinopteri > Osmeriformes > Salangidae > Neosalanx > Neosalanx taihuensis. The sequence continues at coordinate 6,653,171 of CM059290.1, forward strand.
CTGTCAGTGTCGGTGCAGTTTGTGCAGCTGAGTGACTGTGCCTTGGGGACCCTTTAGGTGGAGGACCCGTCCATGCGCTGGCAGATGGAGCCAGCGTACAAGGAGGCCCTGTACAAGGAGACTTCTGGGAAGGCAGAGGACGCAGAAGCCCCACAGAAGGTGGTGAAGAGGGTCCAGGAAGTCTCAGCTGTCCTGTACCACACCGAGGTGGTGAGTAGAAACACACACACACACCATGAACCATGGCAGCATCAAGACCTGGAACAATACAGCCTCCCACCACCTCTTTTTTCAGTGGGGAGAGGTCGTTTTCCAAATTAGGAATTATTAAGCATAGACTGAGGAAGTCAATGTGCGAGGACAGACTGAACAATTTGACTTTAATATGTCAATAGAGCATGACATACTGAGCAAGAGAAAAATAAAGAGAAAGAGCAGAAAACGGGCCTTTTAATATCACTGATGTGATGATGGTGATTGGTGAGTCACATTGACGGCTGCCACAGTTTTAACACGGTAATTGTGAATCCCAATATTCCATGTCCTCAACGGAGAGCTCAGACAGACACACGACACGCCACTTATCCCACGCGTCCATCATATATCCAGCTGGAGACGACCCGTCAGGACAGTTGGGTTCCCCCGAACCCCGAGGTCTCTTCGTAAAGAGCCTCTCACAACCTGGATGAAGGAGAAACCACTAAAAGACCAGGTGAGATGCCAAACCAGGCACTAACTTCACATCTGAGCGTTGTTTGAAAGGGCAGATAAGGGTTGACAGTGAGTGAGTTGATAAAAAGGTGTTTAAACTTGTATTCCTTTGGTGCTTCCTTTGTTTCTATAGAACGAGAAGATTCTCTCTCAGAGGCTGACTAAATCCCCCTGCGCTCTGGTCGCCAGCCAGTACGGCTAGTCAGGAAACATGGTGAGGATCACGAAGGCCCAGGCCTACCAGACAGGGAAGGACATCTCCACAAAGTGAGGGGCAACTGCTTTCTTTTGCTGCAATTGGACTAGTCGTAGTTTTTCCTTTTTGTGCTCAGGGGTTAACAGCCTAATCTAGTATTGTGCTCCCTTTCTTCCAGTTATTATGCCACCCAGAAGAAATCATTAGAAATCAACCCCAAGCACCCTCTCATCAAGCAGATGCTGAAGCGCGTTACTGTAAGTAATCATGTCATTACACAGTGGCAGGATGCTTTTTCCTGTTGAAAAGCAGCTAGGCTGAACAAAGTGTGTTTGTGTGTGTTTTGTAAGACGGGCCTCAGACGTGGCCGTGGTGAGACGGCCACCTTGCGCTCAGGCTTCCAGCTGCCCGACACCAAGGCCTACGGAGATAGGATAGAGCGCATGCTGCGACTCAGCATGAACATAGACCTGGATGAGCAGGCAATTTGCGACACTCAGTAAATGCCATCAGCTGTAATGTAGTGTCTGGATGTAGCTGTTGTGCTAACTTGTGGCTTGGGGATGTGGGCTGTGCAGGTGGAGGAGGAGCCGGAGAAAAAGCCCAAGGAGGCTGCTCAGGAAGAGGCAGTAGGATGATGATACTGACTGAGTACTGGTGATGCTAGCTAAGTAGTCTTGGCTCTTGTGTCTAAGTTATTCTCTGTTATCCGTTGTCAGACAACTGACAAAGATGTGTTATGAGGCACTGAATGAGGGGACTGTAGGTGGCCCTTTCCTGGAGCAGAGTCACTCTTGTACACCAGCTGGAGCCAACATGTCACTGGGGTTAGGGTCCCTCAATCTGGGTTTTTTCAGACGTGTTTTTGTTTAGTGTTTTCCATTCATCATGACTGTACATGTATTAATATTTAACGATTGAGAACGATCCTGTGGTTTGATCCAATAAATGTTTCTTGGAAAATATAGCACGTGTATTATTTCTGTGGATTATGAGTTTGCCACTAGAGGTCAGTAAAACATGTAGTCTGGAGGGTAGCAGCTAGAGTCTCCTCTGTCGCGCATGATGACGAGAAACCTCGGCCATCCGCCTCCTCTCGCTAGGAATGACCCCCACCTTTGTGTCAACATTGTGGCTGACGATGTCCTCCCAGCCACTCTTTCCAGCCCTGGCTACCGAGCGCTTGCAGCCGGGGCCGGGAAAGATGTGGCCGGCAGAAGAAGTTGGATGGAAGGTCATGTGTGCTGCAGCCGTGGAAGCGGAAGGGAGGAGTGCAGTTCTCACTGTGCTGCTGCTGGGGACCAAAAAAATTGGGGGACCTCCAGTTTCTCCAACTCATCTAAAGGACTTGTGGACTGGGTCACAGCAGACTGGGCCAGAGCAGAAGAAGTTGGATGGAATGTCATGTGTGCTGCAGCCATGGCAGCGGATGGGACATACACATCGACCTCCATGTCCTCCACCTCATCTAAAGTACCTGTGGACTGGGTCATAGCAGACTGGGTCACAGCAGACTGGGTCACAGCAGACTGGGTCACAGCAGACTGGGCCACAGCAGACTGGGTCAACATGGCCCTTGGCCAAGGCACTTCAACCCTACTTGTCCCTGTACTTGCTGTAAGTCGCTCTGGATAAGATGATTAGATGTAATGGTAACTGTAATAAGGAGACAGTATTTCTAGTTAACTAGAATAGTCATCTAGGTGTAGGTGTATCTACTTACTCGAACGCAAAGAAAAGGCCACTGGTCAGAACACTTCCACTATTTAGCCGGGCTAACTAACCTCAGTACAAGTAAACGCGTTAATGTTCTATGTTTAATTCCCTTTCCTTGCGGCCTAGAATCTGTTCACGACTGTTAACTGGCTACTAGACTAGGTCTAAAAAGGTTGACTGTGGTTGAGCTGGCAGCCAGTGTCATTTAAAAACTTGATCCGTGACGTGGACACCTGAGGATAATGTAAATTTTAGTATCCCAGAAATGTATAGTAAACTGTAGCAACAAGGCAGATCACATAAGCACAAGTACACTGGAAATGTATCTTGTCAATTTGTGGTTATGGGGAACTGACAGTGGATGATATGGAAATCTGACTTATCAAATAGGAAAAGCACCAAACCGCATTACCACACATGTAATTTTTTAACACACGTTTATTAAATGTGTTGTGAGGGAGGGGCATCATGGAGGTTAGGGGTGCCTATCCTGCTCGCCACTTTGGACACCTGCAAAGGAAACTGAGCTGGCAATCTTTTTCACCATGTCATCTTCAGCTCATTCAGGACGTCATCGATCAGATCCTCGGCTATGTCGCTCAGGGTAGGACTGGACAAGCGCGTGTGCAAGTCTCCATCAGAGTAGCTGTCCATGTGTACTTCACTACCACGCTTTTCTAACACAGATACATCCGAGTTTGTCTGCGAAACTTTGGGAGATGCTGTTAAAAAAAGCAGAATCAGTTTCAGTAATTGACATTTTAATCTGTTAATGATCTCTTGATGTTGCACTCACATGTGATGTTAGTGGGAAGAAAGATGGACGGATCCTTGCTCGTGTATTCAGCCATGTTATCATCAAATCCAGAGTTTCTCTAAAATGACAAACACACAGTCTTGGTTATGCTTTATCCACAGCTAACCTGCTCTCTCTATACCAGCAGGTGCTAGATGCTAACTTCACCAACCTTGATGTTGGGCAGTGGCTTTAGCTCAAACTTGCTAGACTCGGGCACGACAATGTCGCCACGTAAAACCACGTCTGGAGTGATCTTCAGCCCATTCAGGACGTCATCGATCAGATCCTCGGCTATGTCGCTCAGGGTAGGACTGGACAAGCGCGTGTGCAAGTCTCCATCAGAGTAGCTGTCCATGTGTACTTCACTACCACGCTTTTCTAACACAGATACATCCGAGTTTGTCTGCGAAACTTTGGGAGATGCTGTTAAAAAAAGCAGAATCAGTTTCAGTAATTGACATTTTAATCTGTTAATGATCTCTTGATGTTGCACTCACATGTGATGTTAGTGGGAAGAAAGATGGACGGATCCTTGCTCGTGTATTCAGCCATGTTATCATCAAATCCAGAGTTTCTCTAAAATGACAAACACACAGTCTTGGTTATGCTTTATCCACAGCTAACCTGCTCTCTCTATACCAGCAGGTGCTAGATGCTAACTTCACCAACCTTGATGTTGGGCTGTGGCTTTAGCTCAAACTTGCTAGACTCGGGCACGACAATGTCGCCACGTAAAACCACGTCTGGAGTGATCTTCAGCTCATTCAGGACGTCATCGATCAGATCCTCGGCTATGTCGCTCAGGGTAGGACTGGACAAGCGCGTGTGCAAGTCTCCATCAGAGTAGCTGTCCATGTGTACTTCACTACCACGCTTTTCTAACACAGATACATCTGAGTTTGTCTGCAAAACTTTGGGAGATGCTGTTAAAAAAAGCAGAATCAGTTTCAGTAATTGACATTTTAATCTGTTAATGATCTCTTGATGTTGCACTCACATGTGATGTTAGTGGGAAGAAAGATGGACGGATCCTTGCTCGTGTATTCAGCCATGTTATCATCAAATCCAGAGTTTCTCTAAAATGACAAACACACAGTCTTGGTTATGCTTTATCCACAGCTAACCTGCTCTCTCTATACCAGCAGGTGCTAGATGCTAACTTCACCAACCTTGATGTTGGGCAGTGGCTTTAGCTTGATGTTGGGCAGTAGCTTTAGCTCAAACTTGCTAGATTCGGGCACGACAATGTCGCCACGTAAAACAACGTCTGAAGTGATCTTCAGCTCATTAAGGACGTCATCGATCAGATCCTCGGCTATGTCACTCAGGGTAGGACTGGACAAGCGCGTGTGCAAGTCTCCATCAGAGTAGCTGTCCATGTGTACTTCACTACCACGCTTTTCTAACACAGATACATCTGAGTTTGTCTGCGAAACTTTGGGAGATGCTGTTAAAAAAGCAGAATCAGTTTCAGTAATTGACATTTTAATCTGTTAATGATCTCTTGATGTTGCACTCACATGTGATGTTAGTGGGAAGAAAGATGGACAGATCCTTGCTCGTGTATTCAGCCATGTTATCATCAAATCCAGAGTTTCTCTAAAATGACAAACACACAGTCTTGGTTATGCTTTATCCACAGCTAACCTGCTCTCTCTATACCAGCAGGTGCTAGATGCTAACTTCACCAACCTTGATGTTGGGCAGTGGCTTTAGCTTGATGTTGGGCAGTAGCTTTAGCTCAAACTTGCTAGACTCGGGCACGACAATGTCGCCACGTAAAACCACGTCTGGAGTGATCTTCAGCTCATTCAGGACGTCATCGATCAGATCCTCGGCTATGTCACTCAGGGTAGGACTGGACAAGCGCGTGTGCAAGTCTCCATCAGAGTAGCTGTCCATGTGTACTTCACTACCACGCTTTTCTAACACAGATGCATCCGAGTTTGTCTGCGAAACTTTGGGAGATGCTGTTAAAAAAGCAGAATCAGTTTCAGTAATTGACATTTTAATCTGTTAATGATCTCTTGATGTTGCACTCACATGTGATGTTATTGGGAAGAAAGATGGACAGATCCTTGCTCGTGTATTCAGCCATGTTATCATCAAATCCAGAGTTTCTCTAAAATGACAAACACACAGTCTTGGTTATGCTTTATCCACAGCTAACCTGCTCTCTCTATACCAGCAGGTGCTAGATGCTAACTTCACCAACCTTGATGTTGGGCAGTGGCTTTAGCTCAAACTTGCTAGACTCGGGCACGACAATGTCGCCACGTAAAACCACGTCTGGAGTGATCTTCAGCCCATTCAGGACGTCATCGATCAGATCCTCGGCTATGTCACTCAGGGTAGGACTGGACAAGCGCGTGTGCAAGTCTCCATCAGAGTAGCTGTCCATGTGTACTTCACTACCACGCTTTTCTAACACAGATACATCCGAGTTTGTCTGCGAAACTTTGGGAGATGCTGTTAAAAAAAGCAGAATCAGTTTCAGTAATTGACATTTTAATCTGTTAATGATCTCTTGATGTTGCACTCACATGTGATGTTAGTGGGAAGAAAGATGGACGGATCCTTGCTCGTGTATTCAGCCATGTTATCATCAAATCCAGAGTTTCTCTAAAATGACAAACACACAGTCTTGGTTATGCTTTATCCACAGCTAACCTGCTCTCTCTATACCAGCAGGTGCTAGATGCTAACTTCACCAACCTTGATGTTGGGCTGTGGCTTTAGCTCAAACTTGCTAGACTCGGGCACGACAATGTCGCCACGTAAAACCACGTCTGGAGTGATCTTCAGCTCATTCAGGACGTCATCGATCAGATCCTCGGCTATGTCGCTCAGGGTAGGACTGGACAAGCACGTGTGCAAGTCTCCATCAGAGTAGCTGTCCATGTGTACTTCACTACCACGCTTTTCTAACACAGATACATCTGAGTTTGTCTGCAAAACTTTGGGAGATGCTGTTAAAAAAAGCAGAATCAGTTTCAGTAATTGACATTTTAATCTGTTAATGATCTCTTGATGTTGCACTCACATGTGATGTTAGTGGGAAGAAAGATGGACGGATCCTTGCTCGTGTATTCAGCCATGTTATCATCAAATCCAGAGTTTCTCTAAAATGACAAACACACAGTCTTGGTTATGCTTTATCCACAGCTAACCTGCTCTCTCTATACCAGCAGGTGCTAGATGCTAACTTCACCAACCTTGATGTTGGGCAGTGGCTTTAGCTTGATGTTGGGCAGTAGCTTTAGCTCAAACTTGCTAGATTCGGGCACGACAATGTCGCCACGTAAAACAACGTCTGAAGTGATCTTCAGCTCATTAAGGACGTCATCGATCAGATCCTCGGCTATGTCACTCAGGGTAGGACTGGACAAGCGCGTGTGCAAGTCTCCATCAGAGTAGCTGTCCATGTGTACTTCACTACCACGCTTTTCTAACACAGATACATCTGAGTTTGTCTGCGAAACTTTGGGAGATGCTGTTAAAAAAGCAGAATCAGTTTCAGTAATTGACATTTTAATCTGTTAATGATCTCTTGATGTTGCACTCACATGTGATGTTAGTGGGAAGAAAGATGGACAGATCCTTGCTCGTGTATTCAGCCATGTTATCATCAAATCCAGAGTTTCTCTAAAATGACAAACACACAGTCTTGGTTATGCTTTATCCACAGCTAACCTGCTCTCTCTATACCAGCAGGTGCTAGATGCTAACTTCACCAACCTTGATGTTGGGCAGTGGCTTTAGCTTGATGTTGGGCAGTAGCTTTAGCTCAAACTTGCTAGACTCGGGCACGACAATGTCGCCACGTAAAACCACGTCTGGAGTGATCTTCAGCTCATTCAGGACGTCATCGATCAGATCCTCGGCTATGTCACTCAGGGTAGGACTGGACAAGCGCGTGTGCAAGTCTCCATCAGAGTAGCTGTCCATGTGTACTTCACTACCACGCTTTTCTAACACAGATACATCCGAGTTTGTCTGCGAAACTTTGGGAGATGCTGTTAAAAAAGCAGAATCCGTTTCAGTAATTGACATTTTAATCTGTTAATGATCTCTTGATGTTGCACTCACATGTGATGTTATTGGGAAGAAAGATGGACAGATCCTTGCTCGTGTATTCAGCCATGTTATCATCAAATCCAGAGTTTCTCTAAAATGACAAACACACAGTCTTGGTTATGCTTTATCCACAGCTAACCTGCTCTCTCTATACCAGCAGGTGCTAGATGCTAACTTCACCAACCTTGATGTTGGGCAGTGGCTTTAGCTTTGTGAATGTTGGCTTTTTCACCCCCTGGTCGATGCAGGTCACTTAGAATGATAAAACACAAAACATAGTCAGTCTAGTGTGTCAGAGCAGTGATTAGCATGATGCGGTGGTGAGGTAAGTCCTTAGTGTCTCACAGGATCTTATATGTTCCTCCTGCAGAACGGTGTTCCTCACATTGGTCAGATGGCCACTCATCTCAGCGACACTCTCAGCCGCCCGTCCTTTCCGCTCCCCCTGTTTCTGGAAGTCAAAACACTTTGAAGTAGTAATTGACGAAATTGAAGGAGGCATTTTGAAAGGCATGTTGAAGGGTTAATTGCCCCTTTCACTCTGAATTGTCTGAACTGGAAAAGAGAAGGGGGAGCATAGGCATACAGTCTTGGTTATGCTCTATCCACAGCTAACCTGCTCTCTCAATACCAGCAGGTTCTAGATGCTAACTTCACCAACCTTGATGTTGGGCAGTGGCTTTAGCTTTGTGAATGTTGGCTTTTTCACCCTCTGGTCGATGCAGGTCACTTAGAATGATAAAACACAAAACATAGTCAGTCTAGTGTGTCCGAACAGTGATCAGCATGATGCGATGGTGAGGTAAGTCCTTAGTGTCTCACAGGATCTGATCGGTTCCTCCTGCAGAACGGTGTTCCTCACATCGGTCAGATGGCTACTCATCGCAGCGACACGTTCAAGCAGGCGTTTCTCAGCCGTCCAACGTTTGCACTCCCCCTGTTTCTGGAAGTCAAAACACTTTAAAGTAGTAATTGACAAAATTGAAGGAGGTATTTTGAAAGGCATGTTTAAGGGTGCCACAGCTGTTAAGTCCCTTTTACCCTCGATTGTCTGAACTGGAAGAGAGAAGGGAAGGCATGGGCTACCTTTTTATCTCGCTCTTCTTTGGAAGCTTTCGACTTCAGGGTCTCCAGCCCCTCTGCCATCTCCCTCTGCACTTCAGTAATCACCTGCTTCAGCATGTTACAGCCCTTCGATCTCCACGCCTTCAAACGTGAACGAGCTATCTGGTCTGAAATATTTCCCATTTCTTCTGGATTTCTGGGAATAGCTTGGTGCCTCTTTGGCCTAACCTGGTCAGACCTGCTGTCTGGGTAAGATAAGGCAGTCTGGGTGTGGATCTTTGGCAGCTTTGTTCGCGAACAGACTCCAGTCCTCAGCTGTCTCTCTGGTCTGGGCAGAGAAGAACTCCACCTTGTCAAACAGACCCGTACTCCTAAACCATGACTTAAACCGCGGCTCCATTCTGTCTATTTTACCATCCCCTTAATCTCTGCACCTGAGACCACATGTTTACATTATTCCACCCCTCACTAACCTATCCTTGTCTTTATGGAGCTCCTGTGTAGCCATGTCCCTGCCCTCAAACAGGATCCACTCCATCACATCCGCAATGGGAACATCCGAAGACAGCTTTCCATCGTTCTGCATGGACAGAACCATCCTGACCAGCTCCTTCTGGGAAAACAACACATGGGGGGGGGACATGTTTACGGTCTATCAACACCCTATTCGTCAAACATGATCAGTTGATATTGAGACTTGATTACCTGCTCGGCTCTAAACCTGTGATCCCAGTCCAGCTGAACCTCAGCCAGGTGGTCCGTGTACTTGTTGAATTCCTTCATAGAACAAATCACCTGAAAATACACAACATCACAATGCAGTTTAGATGTGCTTCTGACTGTATGGGTTTTGCATTTTCTTGATTTATTCCAAATACAATTGTTTTGACGGCTGACTTTGTCATCTTTGGTTATGAAGCCGTTAGTACGGAGATGATCGTGAATGTCTCTACGATGAAAGTACGTCCTCAAGTTTGGGTCGTTTAGGTTGCTGTACAACGAGGGTAGTTTGTAGCCATTGGGGTCAGTCAGATCGAATCCACTCTTTGGTTGGACAAGCTGCGTGCACACGTAAACAAAATAGGATAAATAGTTCAATCATGCTACATACATTACATCATTGTGAAGTACTGTTATCATGAGTACAAACCGTACTATGTTTTATTGAAAACCTTCAGCTAAATGGAAAAAAAACAAACAAACATAAAAATGTTTTTCAATTTCAGCACTCACCCTTTGGGAAAGGCCAGATGTGCAAAAGATGGTGGTCATAATGTCTTCACTCTAAAACACAGAAAAACATGCACAGCAGTAGATCAGTAGGTAACAGGACTGTATGACTGGTTAACAGGATGGTACAGTAGATATTCCTTTGAATAATTACAACATAGGTTTAAATGACAGATCGAGATGTACCTTATATTTTAATAACTCATCTTTACCATTATGCAAAATGTATTGAATGACACAAAGTAAACAACTAGTAGAGCCTAGCTTTAGCTTAGCTTATGTGTCCTCCTGCTTCACTCGCAGTGCTAGCAGCGATATCTTACAGGATACTGTGGTACTGTTGTAAGCACAAGCATCTTCGTAAATGGTACCTTTGGATGCCCTAAACATGTTCCAGACTTTCATATCGTTGAAATGTAGATAGTCATGTACTCAGAAGTCTAAACAATTCACAGGAACTGTACATATTTATACCATTTTAGACCGCAAATCCTCTCTAGTTTCTAGCTACAGCAGTAGGAGAGTTACCGATCCTAGCTAGCTGTGGAACCTAGCTGTTTAGTATAGCTCTGTTTTAGCATCCAAGAAGGCAACGTGTGATTTCTACCTTGATGGACAGAAGTCACTGATATCTTACCGAACATGTCAGGTCCTGATCATTTCTCTTCTCTCGGCTCATTCACATTAAGTGTGTGTTTCCGTTGAGTTATCTAACACTGAGCAGATGTACCATTGTGCTGCTGTCCAGCTGCATTCCAATCAGCGTCACAATAAAAATGCTTGTGAAGCTTCTTATTACCTGAATCAGATGAATGTGCATTATTCCTGACCAGTGGCTCTAATTTCAATATGATAACATCTTCAATAGTCAGTTCAAATCTAAATCAACACAGTTAGTGTTTTGTCAGTTTATATAACACAACTATCCCAGACTTGTCATTGTGCACTGTTTATCTTTGATCCTTTCCAGGGCCGGATTAAGGCAATGGGCTTTAGGGGCTGCAGCCCCGGGCCTCGCCACCAGGGGGGCCTCAGGTTGTCGGATGTTGAGTGAGAAAAACAATGCACGAAAATGTCCGCTCCAGTAAAGCACGACAGTGGGGCCCAAAAAAGAAAAGTACAAGTTCAAAAACATGAGAGAATGTCAGAATTACCGAAGAAGGCTCCAAAATTAACTAATATATGAAGTGCTGCAACAAATCCACCGGCTAGTCATCCTGCTGCTGGCTACCTCTCCCAGCACTGAGCCCAACCAACCAACTGCCATGACTAGCCAGTCTGCTGCTAATGCCCTGATAATGGACAAACTTATAAATGCATTTCAACAGAGGCATGCAGTCTATGAAGAAAGCTGCAGATACTTTGGATTTCTTACTCGACTTGAAAAACTCTCCCTCAGTGAAATACGTGAGCAAAGTGTCAGATTGCAGACCAAATACAACGCAGATCTAGCAAATGACTTTCCAGACGAACTAGCGCAGTTTGTGAATTTCTCCAGAGTTGCTCTGACTGACCCAGCAACACCGAGAAACCTTATTTCATTAATACGGGAGAGGCTTCTCCAAAGTGTTTTAATACGGGAGAGGCATCTCCAAAGTGTTTTCCCAAATGTGGACATAGCGCTGAGGATTTACCTTACATTGCCCGTTAGTAATACCAGTGGGGAGAGGTCAATCTCCAAATGAGGAATTATTAAGACTGAATAATTTGACTTAATGTCAATAGAGCATGACATACTGTGCTGGACATTGAAGAGTTTGCATTGAGAAAGAGCAGAAAAGGGGCCTTTTAATATCAATGATTTGATGATGGTCATTGGTGAGTCACATGTTTGTTCAATGTTAGACAGCGGCTGCCAACACTTCCATTATTTCTTTTTTTCAAATAGCTTGTTTGTATGTAAGCTAATTCAAATGCTTTCCACCCTGGAGATGTTGCAATGTATATCAGACTGTCTGCATTCTTGTGCTTGAGTTTTTGAGTAACATATAATTAGATTCGGTTCGATTCAACTTTAATGTCAGTACATATAATGGTCATTCCCTGGCTATTTAGCATTGTTTTTGCTTTTGAATAAATAGAAGTATACATTTACATGATTGGTTAATTATTTTCTACAGTGTAGCCTACTACACACAAACATTTTGTCCTTGGCTTTTAACTGATCATATTAATAGTGTGGTTCTGTGGTCTTTAGAGCACTGATGTGCACCTTTCGTGGGTTTGTGTGTCATGATGTGCGTCGGGGCGATATAGGGGCCTCATCCTGGTAATTAGCTCCAGGCCTCAAAATGTCTTAATCCGGCCCTGGTCACGCCTATGATTGACTGTGACAAGATAAGTGTCCTTTGTGGACCACGTAGCCTGACGTAGTCATATTTCCACACACTGTACACAGAATGAATAACAGATCAGCGGATGTGTACTAAAGGAGTCTTGGTCAGTTTGCATCTAGCAGACAACCATGTCTGGTCCTGTACCTGAATCCAAATACAGAGAGATCCCCACCCTGCCACACAGTCATCTGTCCAACAGAAAGAGATTACCTTGTTTGAATCGAATGTCGGGCTCATGCACATCTGTCCCTAGACTTGGCTCAACCCATCCATCCTCATGGCCTAGGACCGTCACTCGCCGACTGCAGGTGTCTCGCTCTCTCAATCTCCCTCTGCTCCTCCCTTTCCTCACCCCCACCTCTGCATTATGGCAGGTGCCCCTCCCTCAGGTCTGTAAGAGACCAGCCGTCCAGCTGTAGGAACTTCCTGGTCCCAGTATCTCTTCCTCCGTCTTCCAGTTTTGTCTCGGTTGTTCTGTCTCTGCCACCATGTTCGTCGCACCTCCAGGCTACCAGCCTGGTTTACAACCCTGTAAGTACCCTGCTCCTGTGTGCGCTGCTAGTGTGATGTCTAACCGGACGGCTGGTCATAAACGTGTTTCTTAAGCTCTTTGGAAGTCCAGGAAATGTCTTACGCTCAGGGACACAATGGCCTCCATCGTCCACTTCAATAGTCATCTGCAGATAAGTAGAAGGTATTCGGTGCCGTTCATGGTTAACTGAAGGATGAATGTGTGTGTGTGTGTGTGTTTTACAGCGCATCCTGTACATGGGACCTATCTATGGAGGTCTTCGAGCTGGGATGTCTATCTACATCCAGGGTTCTATTCCTCAACACATCACCAGGTGAGAACACACACGTTTCAGGCGATGCACATGACCTGTGGGAAAATACGCACCAAAGTTTTGTTCTAGCTTATCCGTAAAACCTGGATGGGAAAATTGTACAACAGGTAAGATTAGAAAATACTGATACAATTCAACCTTGTGAAAGAGTGCATTCAAGTCGCTGAAGAGGTGTTAACAAAAGAGGGTTTGAGCCAGCGTGAGTCAGACGACCCTGAATTCATCCCTGAAGGGGGAAAGGGAGGGTTGAAGATTAACCCAAAACCCCTGAAATACAAACACCGCATTCAGTCAGGTATTTATGGAGTGCAGCATTGCCTTCCAATGGGGAATTAACTCTAGAAAATCCTCCTCTAGAAAAACCATTTGATCAGGAAGAGGCTCAAGTCTTAACTTTCTCTGTTTTATACTGTCTCTCAGTTCAGTTTAATAAAGTTGAAAGGGCTTTTTTTGTATGAACAACAACCATTGCCAAAGCAACATTATGATTTGTTTATAGGTCTTCATAAGTCCCCCCCCCCCTCCTTTAAAGGACTTTATAAGTCATTTTTCTTATAAAGAAAAGCAAATGCGTTCCTATACTGTCCTCTAACATTTTTTTCTTATATGTCCAGGTAAAAATATATTTCTTCTGTATGGAAATAATGGAAGTTTAGCCGTTAGCCGGTGTCTCTCTTCTCTCTCTCTTTGTTCTTCAGGGGTCTGAAGGACATGGAACAAGACATCTCCTTCATCGAGAAGCGTTTTGCCTACGGCTTCCTCCAGAAGCTTCTCAAGTGGATGGACATCGCCCAGGAGTTCATTGCCCATCTCGGTACTGTTGTGAGCGGGAGGAGGGGGAAAAGAAATGTCACATAAACGTGCTCAGTTCCCTACTCCACCACCCCTGGTTGATTTGGTGGTCTCTGTCTCTGTGCCTGTCCTCAGAGGCTGTGGTTAGCAGTGGCAGGGTGGAGAAGTCCCCACATGAACAAGAGATCAAGTTCTTTGCCAAAGTGAGAGAGGAACAGCTGTTCTCATTACCCCACCTCTAATTATCAGACTGTAAAACAGCTTTGCAGACACCTGCATCATGAATTACGAACATCCTTGTCTGCCTCTGTCCCAGATTATTTTGCTGCTTGAGAACCAGTAATTCAAGAACCACTGCCTGTATTTCTTGTCCACGCCTGCTAAAATCCTGGGCAGTGGAGGCATCTCATCCAATAAAGAGAAAGAAAAGATTGCAAGGCCAGTTGCCAATCAGTCTTAACAAAGAGTTCCACTGAAGATAATCCCTTTTTTCTTCCCCTGACTTTCCTTCAGGTGTGCATAGTGTGAACGGTGTACTGTGAACCCTGAATCCAATATCTGGCTTGTGTCGGTATCTGTTTGCAACTCTCCTTCTAGCCCTCCACCCCTCCTCCCCCTCTCTGTAGAAACCTCCTTAATTTCCTCGACCTCCTTTTTTTGGCTTTGACCTCCTCCTTCCTTCTCCTCCATCCTTCCTGCCCTACCTCGCCCCCCTCCCCTCCCCTCTTCTCTCCCCCCTCCCTCAGTATCTTCTGTAAATTGGCAGCTCTGGCGAGACACAGAGTTTCACTCTTTGGTAAGGAAACCTGCATGATGGTGTAACACTTCCACCCTCTGTCTCCGCTCTCTTTCCAACAACTCCATCTTCTGGTTTAATTTGAACCCCCTCCTCCTCCTTCCCTCCCCACCCTTCTTTTCTAACTCTCCTCTCCCTCCTCTAGCTTTGCTTCTGCTCTGCCTGGTTGTTCTAGCCGCTCCTCCTCTCGTCTGTGTAGCTCTGGGTGTCTGCCGGTCACTGAAAGTGCAGAGAAGCAGTATGTGTTTGTGTCAGTGCCGGGGGCCAGGGGCCCCTGCCTTTGCTGCCCCACGGTGTGTTGTGCCTGGCTGGCCAGAGGCAGCACTGTAGCCCCCTCACCAGCGTTCCTCCATCCACCACCATGCATGTGTGACATCACAGCAGCGTGACATCACTCCCGCACGCTTGCGCCTGGGTTACGGACAGGCTTAGCCGGACGTCGCTGTTACTGGGGAAGCCAACAAGCGGATATTTTGTTGTTATGAATCCAAGTTGTTTTGTTTAGCGTTGTCAAGTGTTTTTTGTGACAGACTCGCGCGTGTGCGTTTTAGGTTTGGGGATGGTTGCTGTTGTCGGGGTGGTGGGTGGAGGAAGGGTCTTAGCATCAGTATTTTCGTTTCTGTGGTAACAAAGCGGCTCTGTTTTATCTTCAGGAATGGCGCTACTGCAGTGGTCAACTGTCTGCACATCCTGTCCCGGTCTCTCGATGCCAGGTAACACATTCACCCCTACAGGATGTCGTTAGTTGTAATTTTAGACCACTTTTTTTTCTCCACAGATGTAATAAGTCTTTCTCTCCATGCTGACGTCCTATTTCCTTCCTTCCTTGTTACATATATGTTCTATGTTTGCTCCTTTCTGCCAAAGTGAATTCTGTGTTTGTATGTCTTGCTATTAAATCTAGCGATTCAAATATATTCTGATTCTGATTGTATCTGTATCTCTCTGTCTCCAAGGACGGTGATGAAATCAGGCCCTGAGATTGTGAAGGCTAGACTGCGCCAGTTTTTTGAGAGGGCTGCGGACGATATTGAGAAGATGGTGGAGAACCTCAAACTAGGCAAGGTGTCCAGCAGGAACCAGGTGAGGTCCTTCCTTCCTGTCATCTTCATCGGTAGCTTCTCCCTAGGCGGTACACTGAGGTGTGTGTGTGTGTGTGTGTGTGCGTGCAGGTGAAGGGCGTGTCCCAGAACATCAACTACACCCCCATCGCGTTGCTGCCGGTCCTCACCTCCCTGTTCGACCACATCGCCCAGCACCAGTTTGGAGATGATGTCTTCGCTCTCTCCAGTGGATGACTTGGAGATATCATGTTACCGCATCATGTGCAGTATTTAATCTCTGGGAACTGTGAAGACTACACATGCAGAGAAGTGTGTGGACATGCTTTCTCTCTCCGCTGGAGAAGAGGTCTCTGCATGTGTGTGTTTGTGGGGCTGGAGAAGCAGGGGTTGTCCAGTGTGAGGTGGTGATGGTGCTGTGTGTGTCCTGCAGACAGAGGCCGTCCCTGGGGGAGTGTCTGGCCCACCTGGCTGCAGCCATGCCTGTGGCCTACCTGGCCAAACAAATTTAACGCCTATTCCGTCTACCCAACCAAGACCCCCCGGGAAAGAGCCAGTGAGTCACAGTAACCGCAACCTCTCTCGCCCAACCCTCTCTTAATATCGATTTGTATTATATAACGTACATAATCCGTCTGTGTTGTAGTCCCTCTGTACAATGCCCACACTTTAAAAGTGCAGTTGAGTGTATGATCGTGTTCACTCTAATCTTCTCCTCTTCTTCCTCAGTTGTGGGTCTTCCAAACATGGTGGAAGAGCTGTGTACAGACATCCCAGAGCTGGAGGTTTTGATGAAGGAGATCGGGCACCTGGCAGAGTCTGGGGTCCGCTACACCGAGATACACCCACGTTATCGAGATCACCCTGCCCATGCTGTGTAACCACTGGCCCCGCTGGTCGGAGAGGGGGTTGGAGAACTTCCCGGAGCTGGAGGGCCAGATCTGCACCAACGTCACCTCGGAACAGCTCAACCAGCTGCTGGGGAGCATCATGAAGATCGTGGTCAACAATCTGGGCATCGACAAGGCCTCCTGGATGAAGAGGCTGGCAGGTAAGTGTGTGTCTCAGTCCCACATTAAGGTCAAGATCGTGGGTGTGGGTTTTACACTGTTTACACTGTTTGCCAGTACTTCACCTCAGAACATTTTCTTTTATTACATGATAGACAATACATTGATTTTTATTTATTTTTAGACCTTTTTATGATATTTCGTTCACCCAGGTCAAGGACCTTGAGGAATGTAATCAATGACTTTGCCCCCCCCACCCCCCCCCCCCACCCCCCCCACCCCCCTTGTGTGTGTGTGTGTGTATGTGTCTGCTTGTGCCAGTCTTCGCCCAGCCCATCGTGAGCAGGGCAAAGCCAGAGATGCTCAAGTCCCACAACATGGAGAAGCTGAAGAAGAGAGCTGGGAAGGTGGTGGCTGAGGAGGACCACCTGCACCTGGAGGGAAAGACAGAGGTGGACAGCGAGGAGGGCACCATCAGGGACGAGACCTGTACGCCCTTTACCCTCTCCTCATCCGCTATGTGGACAATGACAGGTACTTGAGGGATAAATATGCCTGGTCTCTGGCGTACCCACACATTTACATTTATTCATTTAGCAGACGCTTTTATCCAAAGTGACTTACAAGAGAGAGCTTTTACAAAGAGCATCGGTCACTCAGCAACGTGATAGACCCTGAAAACAGTGAGCTTTTAGATCGTGAAACATACATCATGACAACCAATAAGTGCCAAGGAAAGAGCTATAAAAGCATAACACGATTGCGAACAATACAGTAAAGCAAGAAAACAACATACCCTACTATACCCACTAACACCTTCATACAAACTAAAATGGCACTCGGCTCTGCAGCCAGCCCAGACCAGTTGAGTCTGGAGTGCGACGCCTGCAGCGCCCGAGTCTCATCGCCCTCACTCTGGGTTTGACTGGTTTGCCTTCCTCCAGATGGTTCCTGATGGGCTCCTGCTCAAGGCTGTGCACACCTGCCCTGACTCAGTGTGCTGCTGATGTGTTGTGTTGATTTTTCATCTTTGGTGATGATGTTCCTCGGAAGGGGGTCGGGGTCCAGGAAATTAAGAGACTGGCTTTCAGATGGTGCATCATGGGAATTAGAGTCTTCATCATCTTCCGCTAAAACTCCATCACCTTTACTAGTATGTGCCTTATTTTGCCCCGTCTTTTGTAATTCAAATAGAATCACTAAGGCTGGATTGCACCAACAAGGTTTAATTTAATCTAAGATTAGCTCTAATCAGAGATTAGTAAAACTAGTTTTAAAATGAGTTAATCCAGGTTTAAAATTAAGCAGAGCTCAGTTGCACCATTTAAAATTAATCTAAGTTTAGCAAAACTCAGTTTAACTGCATTTAAATGCAGTTTAAACTGATTTAAATCAATAGGGATGATTGTGGATATCGAAATTCAAATTAATAATTAAATATGCAATTAAATATATAGGCTACATTATAAGCGTGCTGTCAGGACGACGGATTCATATTTTAAAAGGAGCGAGACTGTTTCAGCCGGCGATAAAACGTTACATTGTTGCTAGCAACAGATCGGCTGTTACAATGGCTCGGCAGAGAAGCTCAAACTTTTCCTCCTTTGAGAAAAACTTGCTGACCGAATTCATGGAGCACTATGGGCAAGTCATTGAAGACAAGAAAACGGACAACAGCACGGTGAAAAATAAAGATACTTCTTGGCAGCAACTGGCTGACAGTTTTAATGGATCGACCGGTGTGAAAGATAAAAGAGACGTCACTCAGCTTAAAGCTTGCTGGAAAAATTTCAAAACAAAAGCCAAAAAAGATGCGGTGACTGTGAGACGAGAGATGTTCATCACAGGAGGAGGTCCTCCGCCAAAGAAAAATGATCAACTGGCGGAGAAAATCAATTCCCTCATCCCGCAGCAGATGGAGCCATTACAAAATCCGTACGACGACCACGGCATCCTGGACCAGCTAGCTTCAGACTCACCCGGGGAAGATGGTTAGTAACGCTTTACAGACATCAGCCAATAATCAGTTATTATTTGGCCTATCCAATTAATTTGTTCTCTCGCCATATATTTTGGTTTATGTTTTGATAGAGATCGTTTTAGCACTGCAGCCAGTGCAGCAAGAGGAGCATCTGCAAGACAGTGCTGCTTCCTCTTCTTTATGGTCATCATCCTCCTTATCTGATTTGAACAGCTGCAGGAGAAACAAGCGACCCTACATGACACACCAGGACATTTTGGTTTTAGAGAAGGAGAAGATTGAAATGGCAATCGAAAATGCAATATTACAGAAGGAAGTATTAAAGCTGCAGAAGGAAGTGTTGCTGCTGAAAAAGAAGATGCTTACTGATAGTTTCATCCTTGATGCCACTTTTTAATCATAAAATGAGAATATTCTACAATGATTTAACATGTACCTCTATTGAAAAATGAATGGGAATTAAAAAAATATATAGCAATTTGCACTGAAATATTTAATAAATAATAAATACTGAATAAATAATATACAATTTCTATTTTTACTTTTCTTCAATGTGTATCTTCTCTATGCTTCACAGTTTGAAAAAGACACTTGTTGACAGGTCAAGATATTGCTTAAAGCAGTATTCAACCAGATATAGTTGTCAGTAATTCAATTATTATGTGGAAACAGACTTATCACCACAATGTCAGCAATTATTTACAAAAAGATGTATTAATATAATTATTCAGAAAAGTGGTTCTGTATTAGAGTTTGCCTCACAGCATTCCCACTTGGATTGGCATTGTGCTCCTGGTCGTCCTCTCTGTCTTCATGTAGGTCCTCCTCGGCTTCAAAGTGTAGTTCATCTCCACGCCTTTTTCCAAAGTTGTAGAGAACTGCAACTGCGACAATGACGGTCAAGGTGGTGTCCAGCTTTGTGCGCAGTCCATCTTTAATGCAGGGAAACCTTCTTTTCCATGCTCCAAAGAGTCGTTCTATCACTCCTCTGGCTGCAATGTGACAGGAGTTGTACCTTCTCTCTGTTTGAGGGTTCAGAAGTGGAGTCATCAAGTATGAGCGGCATGGATAACCATTATCCCCAAGGAGATGGCCCTCATAAGCTTGATTCTCAAGGAAGGCACAAAGTTGACTGTTGTCAAAGATCCTGCTGTCATGAGTGGATCCTGGCCAACGTGCTACAATGTTGGTTATTTCAGATTTTTGATCACACACCACTTGAACATTGATGGAGCAGTATCCCTTACGGTTGCGGAAAAGCTCTCCATTCACACCACCAGGATTCTGTATCGGGATATGTGTGCAATCAATAGCACCCAGCACCCCTGGAAATCCAGCTCGCCTGTAGAAGCCAGCAGCTGTTTCCACTCTTGGAGAGAATCGGATGTACTGGTTCTTCAGTGATGCAATGGACCGAGACACTCTGCTGATAATACGGCAAACTGTTGAATTGTGTAGACCAAACGGGTCTCCATCCACCCTCTGGAAACAGCCAGTAGCGTAGAACCTCAGGGCAACCAGGAGTTGTAGCATTGGTGGTACAGCTGCATTTCTGTCACTGCCATGTTTGACAGTTGGTCCAGTCTTCCTGTTCAGCTCCAAAACTGTTTCCTTGGTAAACCGGTATCTCAGCAAAAATTCCTCTTCATTATAAAAATCAAGAGGATTGAGCCTGTCTCTCAGTTTTCTTCGAGGAACTTCATTATTTTGCTCTATCCACCTCAAAAATGCAGCCATTGTTAAAGTTCAACCTACCCAACTGGCAGTTTAAAATAAATTCTCGATCACAGTTTAAATTGGAGTTTAAAGTTCTGGTGCAACGTAATTTAATTTAAACTTGGTTTAGAGTAAAAATTAAACAGACGTTTAAAGAGAGGTTTAAATTTAATCTGTCTTCATTTTAAACTAGGTTTAAAGTTTGGTGCAACAGAATTTAAACTTAAACCATGATTTAATCTGATTTGAAAGTTAAACCTTGTCGGTGCAATCCAGCCTAAGAGGAGTCAGAATGTCAGGTGGGGTTCAACATCATCGTGTTTATTGGCTGTCCTACCTTACTAAATGTTACAAAAGTTAGTGAAACAGACCCCTGCTGTGGGGTGGTCATTACTGGAAGAACTTCTGTTATCTGAACACTGCAGCACCTCACTCGGATATCTGTCTAGACAAGACACACACACCCTGCTGAAAAGAAATGCACACACACACACACACACACCCACACACACACACACACCCTGCTGAGAAGAAATGCACCCACTCACACACACACCCTGCTGAGAAGAAATGCACCCACACACACACACAACTGCACAAAGCACACCAATTGAGGAAGGTTCAGCACCAGCTACAAACAATTGCACGGACAAACACACACTGCACACACACAGACATACACATGCACACACATACAGCGCAGTCATTGGGTAAGGTGCTGAGAGGCCAGACAACAGTCAGTAATGAAGTGTGGCCAGGCCAGGGACAGGAGGGTGAGACCCCTGTAGCACTGTGCTGCTCCTGGTGTGCTGTGCTGGGCGTGAGCTCCTCCTCACCAGCCCACTAACAGACAGCATCGTGTGACGCTCTCCCCAAGCACGATCCGTGCTAACACAGAAGCACCAGCTGCACTTTGGAGACGAGAATGTGACTTGAAAATGGAGTTGGTTTTGTTGTTGTTGTGTTTTAAATCATCTTCTGACTTCCCGCATGTTTTTCCCTCTCGGCCTAACTTCTTTCCCGACACCACCTATTTTTACTACATTCATACAGTAGCTCACTTTGTAGTATCACTATTTTCATGACAGCCCCATCATTGACTAATTTAAGACTACATTCTGCTGTTTACAGACGTAGTCAAAATATATTAAATATATTACATTTGCAACAGGTAAGGCCCAGAAAAAGAACCCTTTTAACGAGACTCCGCCCATTCGGATCCAAGTTGCAGTAACATCAGTTTGGATGTTAGACACTCTCTGGAATGGTACAATCTGACCCGACCTTCTGTCTCTAGGCTGGGGGCTCGGATGTGGAGCGTACCAAGAAGAAGCGCAGGGAAGACCGCTACTCGGTGCAGACCTCTGTCATCGTGGCAGCCTTGAAGAAGCTCCTGCCCATCGGCCACAACATGTGCTCCCCTGCTGATCAGGAACTGATCAACCTAGCCAAGATACTCTCTGGTACAAATCTGCAGATCTCCTTCCAACCCATGTTAGCGTTGGGCAGCCAGACGTAATTGATCTAAAACTTCCCAGCTCTGACATTGGGGGGTCATTTTGGGTTTTCACATCATTAGATTTAGTCGTTAGACTAAGTCGTTAGATTTCTCTCTCTCTCTCTCTCTCTCTCTCTCTCTCTCTTTCTCTCTCTATCTCTCTCGCTTCATCCATCCATCCATCCATAGCGTCCTCTCGCCTGCCTGTCAGTGTCGGTGCAGTTTGTGCAGCTGAGTGACTGTGCCTTGGGGACCCTTTAGGTGGAGGACCCGTCCATGCGCTGGCAGATGGAGCCAGCGTACAAGGAGGCCCTGTACAAGGAGACTTCTGGGAAGGCAGAGGACGCAGAAGCCCCACAGAAGGTGGTGAAGAGGGTCCAGGAAGTCTCAGCTGTCCTGTACCACACCGAGGTGGTGAGTAGAAACACACACACACACCATGAACCATGGCAGCATCAAGACCTGGAACAATACAGCCTCCCACCACCTCTTTTTTCAGTGGGGAGAGGTCGTTTTCCAAATTAGGAATTATTAAGCATAGACTGAGGAAGTCAATGTGCGAGGACAGACTGAACAATTTGACTTTAATATGTCAATAGAGCATGACATACTGAGCAAGAGAAAAATAAAGAGAAAGAGCAGAAAACGGGCCTTTTAATATCACTGATGTGATGATGGTGATTGGTGAGTCACATTGACGGCTGCCACAGTTTTAACACGGTAATTGTGAATCCCAATATTCCATGTCCTCAACGGAGAGCTCAGACAGACACACGACACGCCACTTATCCCACGCGTCCATCATACATCCAGCTGGAGACGACCCGTCAAGACAGTTGGGTTCCCCCGAACCCCGAGGTCTCTTCGTAAAGAGCCTCTCACAACCTGGATGAAGGAGAAACCACTAAAAGACCAGGTGAGATGCCAAACCAGGCACTAACTTCACATCTGAGCGTTGTTTGAAAGGGCAGATAAGGGTTGACAGTGAGTGAGTTGATAAAAAGGTATTTAAACTTGTATTCCTTTGGTGCTTCCTTTGTTTCTATAGAACGAGAAGATTCTCTCTCAGAGGCTGACTAAATCCCCCTGCGCTCTGGTCGCCAGCCAGTACGGCTAGTCAGGAAACATGGTGAGGATCACGAAGGCCCAGGCCTACCAGACAGGGACGGACATCTCCACAAAGTGAGGGGCAACTGCTTTCTTTTGCTGCAATTGGACTAGTCGTAGTTTTTCCTTTTTGTGCTCAGGGGTTAACAGCCTAATCTAGTATTGTGCTCCCTTTCTTCCAGTTATTATGCCACCCAGAAGAAATCATTAGAAATCAACCCCAAGCACCCTCTCATCAAGCAGGTGCTGAAGCGCGTTACTGTAAGTAATCATGTCATTACACAGTGGCAGGATGCTTTTTCCTGTTGAAAAGCAGCTAGGCTGAACAAAGTGTGTTTGTGTGTGTTTTGTAAGACGGGCCTCAGACGTGGCCGTGGTGAGACGGCCACCTTGCGCTCAGGCTTCCAGCTGCCCGACACCAAGGCCTACGGAGATAGGATAGAGCGCATGCTGCGACTCAGCATGAACATAGACCTGGATGAGCAGGCAATTTGCGACACTCAGTAAATGCCATCAGCTGTAATGTAGTGTCTGGATGTAGCTGTTGTGCTAACTTGTGGCTTGGGGATGTGGGCTGTGCAGGTGGAGGAGGAGCCGGAGAAAAAGCCCAAGGAGGCTGCTCAGGAAGAGGCAGTAGGATGATGATACTGACTGAGTACTGGTGATGCTAGCTAAGTAGTCTTGGCTCTTGTGTCTAAGTTATTCTCTGTTATCCGTTGTCAGACAACTGACAAAGATGTGTTATGAGGCACTGAATGAGGGGACTGTAGGTGGCCCTTTCCTGGAGCAGAGTCACTCTTGTACACCAGCTGGAGCCAACATGTCACTGGGGTTAGGGTCCCTCAATCTGGGTTTTTTCAGACGTGTTTTTGTTTAGTGTTTTCCATTCATCATGACTGTACATGTATTAATATTTAACGATTGAGAACGATCCTGTGGTTTGATCCAATAAATGTTTCTTGGAAAATATAGCACGTGTATTATTTCTGTGGATTATGAGTTTGCCACTAGAGGTCAGTAAAACATGTAGTCTGGAGGGTAGCAGCTAGAGTCTCCTCTGTCGCGCATGATGACGAGAAACCTCGGCCATCCGCCTCCTCTCGCTAGGAATGACCCCCACCTTTGTGTCAACATTGTGGCTGACGATGTCCTCCCAGCCACTCTTTCCAGCCCTGGCTACCGAGCGCTTGCAGCCGGGGCCGGGAAAGATGTGGCCGGCAGAAGAAGTTGGATGGAAGGTCATGTGTGCTGCAGCCGTGGAAGCGGAAGGGAGGAGTGCAGTTCTCAATGTGCTGCTGCTGGGGACCTAAAAAATTGGGGGACCTCCAGTTTCTCCAACTCATCTAAAGGACTTGTGGACTGGGTCACAGCAGACTGGGCCAGAGCAGAAGAAGTTGGATGGAATGTCATGTGTGCTGCAGCCATGGCAGCGGATGGGACATACACATCGACCTCCATGTCCTCCACCTCATCTAAAGTACCTGTGGACTGGGTCATAGCAGACTGGGTCACAGCAGACTGGGTCACAGCAGACTGGGTCACAGCAGACTGGGCCACAGCAGACTGGGTCAACATGGCCCTTGGCCAAGGCACTTCAACCCTACTTGTCCCTGTACTTGCTGTAAGTCGCTCTGGATAAGATGATTAGATGTAATGGTAACTGTAATAAGGAGACAGTATTTCTAGTTAACTAGAATAGTCATCTAGGTGTAGGTGTATCTACTTACTCGAACGCAAAGAAAAGGCCACTGGTCAGAACACTTCCACTATTTAGCCGGGCTAACTAACCTCAGTACAAGTAAACGCGTTAATGTTCTATGTTTAATTCCCTTTCCTTGCGGCCTAGAATCTGTTCACGACTGTTAACTGGCTACTAGACTAGGTCTAAAAAGGTTGACTGTGGTTGAGCTGGCAGCCAGTGTCATTTAAAAACTTGATCCGTGACGTGGACACCTGAGGATAATGTAAATTTTAGTATCCCAGAAATGTATAGTAAACTGTAGCAACAAGGCAGATCACATAAGCACAAGTACACTGGAAATGTATCTTGTCAATTTGTGGTTATGGGGAACTGACAGTGGTTGATATGGAAATCTGACTTATCAAATAGGAAAAGCACCAAACCGCATTACCACACATGTAATTTTTTAACACACGTTTATTAAATGTGTTGTGAGGGAGGGGCATCATCTAGGATAGGGGTGCCTATCCTGCTCGCCACTTTGGACACCTGCAAAGGAAACTGAGCTGGCAATCTTTTTCACCATGTCATCTTCAGCTCATTCAGGACGTCATCGATCAGATCCTCGGCTATGTCGCTCAGGGTAGGACTGGACAAGCGCGTGTGCAAGTCTCCATCAGAGTAGCTGTCCATGTGTACTTCACTACCACGCTTTTCTAACACAGATACATCCGAGTTTGTCTGCGAAACTTTGGGAGATGCTGTTAAAAAAAGCAGAATCAGTTTCAGTAATTGACATTTTAATCTGTTAATGATCTCTTGATGTTGCACTCACATGTGATGTTAGTGGGAAGAAAGATGGACGGATCCTTGCTCGTGTATTCAGCCATGTTATCATCAAATCCAGAGTTTCTCTAAAATGACAAACACACAGTCTTGGTTATGCTTTATCCACAGCTAACCTGCTCTCTCTATACCAGCAGGTGCTAGATGCTAACTTCACCAACCTTGATGTTGGGCAGTGGCTTTAGCTTGATGTTGGGCAGTAGCTTTAGCTCAAACTTGCTAGACTCGGGCACGACAATGTCGCCACGTAAAACCACGTCTGGAGTGATCTTCAGCCCATTCAGGACGTCATCGATCAGATCCTCGGCTATGTCACTCAGGGTAGGACTGGACAAGCGCGTGTGCAAGTCTCCATCAGAGTAGCTGTCCATGTGTACTTCACTACCACGCTTTTCTAACACAGATACATCCGAGTTTGTCTGCGAAACTTTGGGAGATGCTGTTAAAAAAAAGCAGAATCAGTTTCAGTAATTGACATTTTAATCTGTTAATGATCTCTTGATGTTGCACTCACAAGTGATGTTAGTGGGAAGAAAGATGGACGGATCCTTGCTCGTGTATTCAGCCATGTTATCATCAAATCCAGAGTTTCTCTAAAATGACAAACACACAGTCTTGGTTATGCTTTATCCACAGCTAACCTGCTCTCTCTATACCAGCAGGTGCTAGATGCTAACTTCACCAACCTTGATGTTGGGCAGTGGCTTTAGCTCAAACTTGCTAGACTCGGGCACGACAATGTCGCCACGTAAAACCACGTCTGGAGTGATCTTCAGCCCATTCAGGACGTCATCGATCAGATCCTCGGCTATGTCACTCAGGGTAGGACTGGACAAGCGCGTGTGCAAGTCTCCATCAGAGTAGCTGTCCATGTGTACTTCACTACCACGCTTTTCTAACACAGATACATCCGAGTTTGTCTGCGAAACTTTGGGAGATGCTGTTAAAAAAAGCAGAATCAGTTTCAGTAATTGACATTTTAATCTGTTAATGATCTCTTGATGTTGCACTCACATGTGATGTTAGTGGGAAGAAAGATGGACGGATCCTTGCTCGTGTATTCAGCCATGTTATCATCAAATCCAGAGTTTCTCTAAAATGACAAACACACAGTCTTGGTTATGCTTTATCCACAGCTAACCTGCTCTCTCTATACCAGCAGGTGCTAGATGCTAACTTCACCAACCTTGATGTTGGGCAGTGGCTTTAGCTTGATGTTGGGCAGTAGCTTTAGCTCAAACTTGCTAGATTCGGGCACGACAATGTCGCCACGTAAAACAACGTCTGAAGTGATCTTCAGCTCATTAAGGACGTCATCGATCAGATCCTCGGCTATGTCACTCAGGGTAGGACTGGACAAGCGCGTGTGCAAGTCTCCATCAGAGTAGCTGTCCATGTGTACTTCACTACCACGCTTTTCTAACACAGATACATCTGAGTTTGTCTGCGAAACTTTGGGAGATGCTGTTAAAAAAGCAGAATCAGTTTCAGTAATTGACATTTTAATCTGTTAATGATCTCTTGATGTTGCACTCACATGTGATGTTATTGGGAAGAAAGATGGACAGATCCTTGCTCGTGTATTCAGCCATGTTATCATCAAATCCAGAGTTTCTCTAAAATGACAAACACACAGTCTTGGTTATGCTTTATCCACAGCTAACCTGCTCTCTCTATACCAGCAGGTGCTAGATGCTAACTTCACCAACCTTGATGTTGGGCAGTGGCTTTAGCTCAAACTTGCTAGACTCGGGCACGACAATGTCGCCACGTAAAACCACGTCTGGAGTGATCTTCAGCCCATTCAGGACGTCATCGATCAGATCCTCGGCTATGTCACTCAGGGTAGGACTGGACAAGCGTGTGTGCAAGTCTCCATCAGAGTAGCTGTCCATGTGTACTTCACTACCACGCTTTTCTAACACAGATACATCCGAGTTTGTCTGCGAAACTTTGGGAGATGCTGTTAAAAAAAGCAGAATCAGTTTCAGTAATTGACATTTTAATCTGTTAATGATCTCTTGATGTTGCACTCACATGTGATGTTAGTGGGAAGAAAGATGGACGGATCCTTGCTCGTGTATTCAGCCATGTTATCATCAAATCCAGAGTTTCTCTAAAATGACAAACACACAGTCTTGGTTATGCTTTATCCACAGCTAACCTGCTCTCTCTATACCAGCAGGTGCTAGATGCTAACTTCACCAACCTTGATGTTGGGCAGTGGCTTTAGCTTGATGTTGGGCAGTAGCTTTAGCTCAAACTTGCTAGACTCGGGCACGACAATGTCGCCACGTAAAACCACGTCTGGAGTGATCTTCAGCTCATTCAGGACGTCATCGATCAGATCCTCGGCTATGTCACTCAGGGTAGGACTGGACAAGCGCGTGTGCAAGTCTCCATCAGAGTAGCTGTCCATGTGTACTTCACTACCACGCTTTTCTAACACAGATACATCCGAGTTTGTCTGCGAAACTTTGGGAGATGCTGTTAAAAAAGCAGAATCCGTTTCAGTAATTGACATTTTAATCTGTTAATGATCTCTTGATGTTGCACTCACATGTGATGTTAGTGGGAAGAAAGATGGACAGATCCTTGCTCGTGTATTCAGCCATGTTATCATCAAATCCAGAGTTTCTCTAAAATGACAAACACACAGTCTTGGTTATGCTTTATCCACAGCTAACCTGCTCTCTCTATACCAGCAGGTGCTAGATGCTAACTTCACCAACCTTGATGTTGGGCAGTGGCTTTAGCTCAAACTTCCTAGACTCGGGCACGACAATGTCGCCACGTAAAACCACGTCTGGAGTGATCTTCAGCCCATTCAGGACGTCATCGATCAGATCCTCGGCTATGTCACTCAGGGTAGGACTGGACAAGCGCGTGTGCAAGTCTCCATCAGAGTAGCTGTCCATGTGTACTTCACTACCACGCTTTTCTAACACAGATACATCCGAGTTTGTCTGCGAAACTTTGGGAGATGCTGTTAAAAAAAGCAGAATCAGTTTCAGTAATTGACATTTTAATCTGTTAATGATCTCTTGATGTTGCACTCACATGTGATGTTAGTGGGAAGAAAGATGGACGGATCCTTGCTCGTGTATTCAGCCATGTTATCATCAAATCCAGAGTTTCTCTAAAATGACAAACACACAGTCTTGGTTATGCTTTATCCACAGCTAACCTGCTCTCTCTATACCAGCAGGTGCTAGATGCTAACTTCACCAACCTTGATGTTGGGCTGTGGCTTTAGCTCAAACTTGCTAGACTCGGGCACGACAATGTCGCCACGTAAAACCACGTCTGGAGTGATCTTCAGCTCATTCAGGACGTCATCGATCAGATCCTCGGCTATGTCGCTCAGGGTAGGACTGGACAAGCGCGTGTGCAAGTCTCCATCAGAGTATCTGTCCATGTGTACTTCACTACCACGCTTTTCTAACACAGATACATCCGAGTTTGTCTGCAAAACTTTGGGAGATGCTGTTAAAAAAAGCAGAATCAGTTTCAGTAATTGACATTTTAATCTGTTAATGATCTCTTGATGTTGCACTCACATGTGATGTTAGTGGGAAGAAAGATGGACAGATCCTTGCTCGTGTATTCAGCCATGTTATCATCAAATCCAGAGTTTCTCTAAAATGACAAACACACAGTCTTGGTTATGCTTTATCCACAGCTAACCTGCTCTCTCTATACCAGCAGGTGCTAGATGCTAACTTCACCAACCTTGATGTTGGGCAGTGGCTTTAGCTCAAACTTGCTAGACTCGGGCACGACAATGTTGTTCCATGTTTCAAGTTGTTTTGTTTAGCGTTGTCAAGTGTGTTTTGTGACAGACTCGCGCGTGTGCGTTTTAGGTTTGGGGATGGTTGCTGTTGTCGGGGTGGTGGGTGGAGGAAGGGTCTTAGCATCAGTATTTTCGTTTCTGTGGTAACAAAGCGGCTCTGTTTTATCTTCAGGAATGGCGCTACTGCAGTGGTCAACTGTCTGCACATCCTGTCCCGGTCTCTCGATGCCAGGTAACACATTCACCCCTACAGGATGTCGTTAGTTGTAATTTTAGACCACTTTTTTTTCTCCACAGATGTAATAAGTCTTTCTCTCCATGCTGACGTCCTATTTCCTTCCTTTCTTGTTACATATATGTTCTATGTTTGCTCCTTTCTGCCAAAGTGAATTCTGTGTTTGTATGTCTTGCTATTAAATCTAGCGATTCAAATATATTCTGATTCTGATTGTATCTGTATCTCTCTGTCTCCAAGGACGGTGATGAAATCAGGCCCTGAGATTGTGAAGGCTAGACTGCGCCAGTTTTTTGAGAGGGCTGCGGACGATATTGAGAAGATGGTGGAGAACCTCAAACTAGGCAAGGTGTCCAGCAGGAACCAGGTGAGGTCCTTCCTTCCTGTCATCTTCATCGGTAGCTTCTCCCTAGGCGGTACACTGAGGTGTGTGTGTGTGTGTGTGTGTGTGTGTGTGTGTGTGTGTGTGTGTGTGTGTGCGTGCGTGCAGGTGAAGGGCGTGTCCCAGAACATCAACTACACCCCCATCGCGTTGCTGCCGGTCCTCACCTCCCTGTTCGACCACATCGCCCAGCACCAGTTTGGAGATGATGTCTTCGCTCTCTCCAGTGGATGACTTGGAGATATCATGTTACCGCATCATGTGCAGTATTTAATCTCTGGGAACTGTGAAGACTACACATGCAGAGAAGTGTGTGGACATGCTTTCTCTCTCCGCTGGAGAAGAGGTCTCTGCATGTGTGTGTTTGTGGGGCTGGAGAAGCAGGGGTTGTCCAGTGTGAGGTGGTGATGGTGCTGTGTGTGTCCTGCAGACAGAGGCCGTCCCTGGGGGAGTGTCTGGCCCACCTGGCTGCAGCCATGCCTGTGGCCTACCTGGCCAAACAAATTTAACGCCTATTCCGTCTACCCAACCAAGACCCCCCGGGAAAGAGCCAGTGAGTCACAGTAACCGCAACCTCTCTCGCCCAACCCTCTCTTAATATCGATTTGTATTATATAACGTACATAATCCGTCTGTGTTGTAGTCCCTCTGTACAATGCCCACACTTTAAAAGTGCAGTTGAGTCTATGATCGTGTTCACTCTAATCTTCTCCTCTTCTTCCTCAGTTGTGGGTCTTCCAAACATGGTGGAAGAGCTGTGTACAGACATCCCAGAGCTGGAGGTTTTGATGAAGGAGATCGGGCACCTGGCAGAGTCTGGGGTCCGCTACACCGAGATGCCCCACGTTATCGAGATCACCCTGCCCATGCTGTGTAACCACTGGCCCCGCTGGTCGGAGAGGGGGTTGGAGAACTTCCCGGAGCTGGAGGGCCAGATCTGCACCAACGTCACCTCGGAACAGCTCAACCAGCTGCTGGGGAGCATCATGAAGATCGTGGTCAACAATCTGGGCATCGACAAGGCCTCCTGGATGAAGAGGCTGGCAGGTAAGTGTGTGTCTCAGTCCCACGTTAAGGTCAAGATCGTGGGTGTGGGTTTTACACTGTTTGCCAGTACTTCACCTCAGAACATTTTCTTTTATTACATGATAGACAATACATTGATTTTTATTTATTTTTAGACCTTTTTATGATATTTCGTTCACCCAGGTCAAGGACCTTGAGGAATGTAATCAATGACTTTGCCCCCCCCACCCCCTCACCCCCCTCGTGTGTGTGTGTGTATGTGTCTGCTTGTGCCAGTCTTCGCCCAGCCCATCGTGAGCAGGGCAAAGCCAGAGATGCTCAAGTCCCACAACATGGAGAAGCTGAAGAAGAGAGCTGGGAAGGTGGTGGCTGAGGAGGACCACCTGCACCTGGAGGGAAAGACAGAGGTGGACAGCGAGGAGGGCACCATCAGGGACGAGACCTGTACGCCCTTTACCCTCTCCTCATCCGCTATGTGGACAATGACAGGTACTTGAGGGATAAATATGCCTGGTCTCTGGCGTACCCACACATTTACATTTATTCATTTAGCAGACGCTTTTATCCAAAGTGACTTACAAGAGAGAGCTTTTACAAAGAGCATCGGTCACTCAGCAACGTGATAGACCCTGAAAACAGTGAGCTTTTAGATCGTGAAACATACATCATGACAACCAATAAGTGCCAAGGAAAGAGCTATAAAAGCATAACACGATTGCGAACAATACAGTAAAGCAAGAAAACAACATACCCTACTATACCCACTAACACCTTCATACAAACTAAAATGGCACTCGGCTCTGCAGCCAGCCCAGACCAGTTGAGTCTGGAGTGCGACGCCTGCAGCGCCCGAGTCTCATCGCCCTCACTCTGGGTTTGACTGGTTTGCCTTCCTCCAGATGGTTCCTGATGGGCTCCTGCTCAAGGCTGTGCACACCTGCCCTGACTCAGTGTGCTGCTGATGTGTTGTGTTGATTTTTCATCTTTGGTGATGATGTTCCTCGGAAGGGGGTCGGGGTCCAGGAAATTAAGAGACTGGCTTTCAGATGGTGCATCATGGGAATTAGAGTCTTCATCATCTTCCGCTAAAACTCCATCACCTTTACTAGTATGTGCCTTATTTTGCCCCGTCTTTTGTCATTCAAATAGAATCACTAAGGCTGGATTGCACCAACAAGGTTTAATTTAATCTAAGATTAGCTCTAATCAGAGATTAGTAAAACTAGTTTTAAAATGAGTTAATCCAGGTTTAAAATTAAGCAGAGCTCAGTTGCACCATTTAAAATTAATCTAAGTTTAGCAAAACTCAGTTTAACTGCATTTAAATGCAGTTTAAACTGATTTAAATCAATAGGGATGATTGTGGATATCAAAATTCAAATTAATAATTAAATATGCAATTAAATATATAGGCTACATTATAAGCGTGCTGTCAGGACGACGGATTCATATTTTAAAAGGAGCGAGACTGTTTCAGCCGGCGATAAAACGTTACATTGTTGCTAGCAACAGATCGGCTGTTACAATGGCTCGGCAGAGAAGCTCAAACTTTTCCTCCTTTGAGAAAAACTTGCTGACCGAATTCATGGAGCACTATGGGCAAGTCATTGAAGACAAGAAAACGGACAACAGCACGGTGAAAAATAAAGATACTTCTTGGCAGCAACTGGCTGACAGTTTTAATGGATCGACCGGTGTGAAAGATAAAAGAGACGTCACTCAGCTTAAAGCTTGCTGGAAAAATTTCAAAACAAAAGCCAAAAAAGATGCGGTGACTGTGAGACGAGAGATGTTCATCACAGGAGGAGGTCCTCCGCCAAAGAAAAATGATCAACTGGCGGAGAAAATCAATTCCCTCATCCCGCAGCAGATGGAGCCATTACAAAATCCGTACGACGACCACGGCATCCTGGACCAGCTAGCTTCAGACTCACCCGGGGAAGATGGTTAGTAACGCTTTACAGACATCAGCCAATAATCAGTTATTATTTGGCCTATCCAATTAATTTGTTCTCTCGCCATATATTTTGGTTTATGTTTTGATAGAGATCGTTTTAACACTGCAGCCAGTGCAGCAAGAGGAGCATCTGCAAGACAGTGCTGCTTCCTCTTCTTTATGGTCATCATCCTCCTTATCTGATTTGAACAGCTGCAGGAGAAACAAGCGACCCTACATGACACACCAGGACATTTTGGTTTTAGAGAAGGAGAAGATTGAAATGGCAATCGAAAATGCAATATTACAGAAGGAAGTATTAAAGCTGCAGAAGGAAGTGTTGCTGCTGAAAAAGAAGATGCTTACTGATAGTTTCATCCTTGATGCCACTTTTTAATCATAAAATGAGAATATTCTACAATGATTTAACATGTACCTCTATTGAAAAATGAATGGGAATTAAAAAAATATATAGCAATTTGCACTGAAATATTTAATAAATAATAAATACTGAATAAATAATATACAATTTCTATTTTTACTTTTCTTCAATGTGTATCTTCTCTATGCTTCACAGTTTGAAAAAGACACTTGTTGACAGGTCAAGATATTGCTTAAAGCAGTATTCAACCAGATATAGTTGTCAGTAATTCAATTATTATGTGGAAACAGACTTATCACCACAATGTCAGCAATTATTTACAAAAATATGTATTAATATAATTATTCAGAAAAGTGGTTCTGTATTAGAGTTTGCCTCACAGCATTCCCACTTGGATTGGCATTGTGCTCCTGGTCGTCCTCTCTGTCTTCATGTAGGTCCTCCTCGGCTTCAAAGTGTAGTTCATCTCCACGCCTTTTTCCAAAGTTGTAGAGAACTGCAACTGCGACAATGACGGTCAAGGTGGTGTCCAGCTTTGTGCGCAGTCCATCTTTAATGCAGGGAAACCTTCTTTTCCATGCTCCAAAGAGTCGTTCTATCACTCCTCTGGCTGCAATGTGACAGGAGTTGTACCTTCTCTCTGTTTGAGGGTTCAGAAGTGGAGTCATCAAGTATGAGCGGCATGGATAACCATTATCCCCAAGGAGATGGCCCTCATAAGCTTGATTCTCAAGGATGGCACAAAGTTGACTGTTGTCAAAGATCCTGCTGTCATGAGTGGATCCTGGCCAACGTGCTACAATGTTGGTTATTTCAGATTTTTGATCACACACCACTTGAACATTGATGGAGCAGTATCCCTTACGGTTGCGGAAAAGCTCTCCATTAACACCACCAGGATTCTGTATCGGGATATGTGTGCAATCAATAGCACCCAGCACCCCTGGAAATCCAGCTCGCCTGTAGAAGCCAGCAGCTGTTTCCACTCTTGGAGAGAATCGGATGTACTGGTTCTTCAGTGATGCAATGGACCGAGACACTGCTGATAATACGGCAAACTGTTAAATTGTGTAGACCAAACGGGTCTCCATCCACCCTCTGGAAACAGCCAGTAGCGTAGAACCTCAGGGCAACCAGGAGTTGTAGCATTGGTGGTACAGCTGCATTTCTGTCACTGCCATGTTTGACAGTTGGTCCAGTCTTCCTGTTCAGCTCCAAAACTGTTTCCTTGGTAAACCGGTATCTCAGCAAAAATTCCTCTTCATTATAAAAATCAAGAGGATTGAGCCTGTCTCTCAGTTTTCTTCGAGGAACTTCATTATTTTGCTCTATCCACCTCAAAAATGCAGCCATTGTTAAAGTTCAACCTACCCAACTGGCAGTTTAAAATAAATTCTCGATCACAGTTTAAATTGGAGTTTAAAGTTCTGGTGCAACGTAATTTAATTTAAACTTGGTTTAGAGTAAAAATTAAACAGACGTTTAAAGAGAGGTTTAAATTTAATCTGTCTTCATTTTAAACTAGGTTTAAAGTTTGGTGCAACAGAATTTAAACTTAAACCATGATTTAATCTGATTTGAAAGTTAAACCTTGTCGGTGCAATCCAGCCTAAGAGGAGTCAGAATGTCAGGTGGGGTTCAACATCATCGTGTTTATTGGCTGTCCTACCTTACTAAATGTTACAAAAGTTAGTGAAACAGACCCCTGCTGTGGGGTGGTCATTACTGGAAGAACTTCTGTTATCTGAACACTGCAGCACCTCACTCGGATATCTGTCTAGACAAGACACACACACACCCTGCTGAAAAGAAATGCACACACACACACACACACACACACACACACACACACACACCCTGCTGAGAAGAAATGCACCCACTCACACACACACCCTGCTGAGAAGAAATGCACCCACACACACACACAACTGCACAAAGCACACCAATTGAGGAAGGTTCAGCACCAGCTACAAACAATTGCACGGACAAACACACACTGCACACACACAGACATACACATGCACACACATACAGCGCAGTCATTGGGTAAGGTGCTGAGAGGCCAGACAACAGTCAGTAATGAAGTGTGGCCAGGCCAGGGACAGGAGGGTGAGACCCCTGTAGCACTGTGCTGCTCCTGGTGTGCTGTGCTGGGCGTGAGCTCCTCCTCACCAGCCCACTAACAGACAGCATCGTGTGACGCTCTCCCCAAGCACGATCCGTGCTAACACAGAAGCACCAGCTGCACTTTGGAGACGAGAATGTGACTTGAAAATGGAGTTGGTTTTGTTGTTGTTGTGTTTTAAATCATCTTCTGACTTCCCGCATGTTTTTCCCTCTCGGCCTAACTTCTTTCCCGACACCACCTATTTTTACTACATTCATACAGTAGCTCACTTTGTAGTATCACTATTTTCATGACAGCCCCATCATTGACTAATTTAAGACTACATTCTGCTGTTTACAGACGTAGTCAAAATATATTAAATATATTACATTTGCAACAGGTAAGGCCCAGAAAAAGAACCCTTTTAACGAGACTCCGCCCATTCGGATCCAAGTTGCAGTAACATCAGTTTGGATGTTAGACACTCTCTGGAATGGTACAATCTGACCCGACCTTCTGTCTCTAGGCTGGGGGCTCGGATGTGGAGCGTACCAAGAAGAAGCGCAGGGAAGACCGCTACTCGGTGCAGACCTCTGTCATCGTGGCAGCCTTGAAGAAGCTCCTGCCCATCGGCCACAACATGTGCTCCCCTGCTGATCAGGAACTGATCAACCTAGCCAAGATACTCTCTGGTACAAATCTGCAGATCTCCTTCCAACCCATGTTAGCGTTGGGCAGCCAGACGTAATTGATCTAAAACTTCCCAGCTCTGACATTGGGGGGTCATTTTGGGTTTTCACATCATTAGATTTAGTCGTTAGACTAAGTCGTTAGATTTCTCTCTCTCTCTCTCTCTCTCTCTCTCTCTCTCTCTCTTTCTCTCTCTATCTCTCTCGCTTCATCCATCCATCCATCCATAGCGTCCTCTTGCCTGCCTGTCAGTGTCGGTGCAGTTTGTGCAGCTGAGTGACTGTGCCTTGGGGACCCTTTAGGTGGAGGACCCGTCCATGCGCTGGCAGATGGAGCCAGCGTACAAGGAGGCCCTGTACAAGGAGACTTCTGGGAAGGCAGAGGACGCAGAAGCCCCACAGAAGGTGGTGAAGAGGGTCCAGGAAGTCTCAGCTGTCCTGTACCACACCGAGGTGGTGAGTAGAAACACACACACACACCATGAACCATGGCAGCATCAAGACCTGGAACAATACAGCCTCCCACCACCTCTTTTTTCAGTGGGGAGAGGTCGTTTTCCAAATTAGGAATTATTAAGCATAGACTGAGGAAGTCAATGTGCGAGGACAGACTGAACAATTTGACTTTAATATGTCAATAGAGCATGACATACTGAGCAAGAGAAAAATAAAGAGAAAGAGCAGAAAACGGGCCTTTTAATATCACTGATGTGATGATGGTGATTGGTGAGTCACATTGACGGCTGCCACAGTTTTAACACGGTAATTGTGAATCCCAATATTCCATGTCCTCAACGGAGAGCTCAGACAGACACACGACACGCCACTTATCCCACGCGTCCATCATATATCCAGCTGGAGACGACCCGTCAGGACAGTTGGGTTCCCCCGAACCCCGAGGTCTCTTCGTAAAGAGCCTCTCACAACCTGGATGAAGGAGAAACCACTAAAAGACCAGGTGAGATGCCAAACCAGGCACTAACTTCACATCTGAGCGTTGTTTGAAAGGGCAGATAAGGGTTGACAGTGAGTGAGTTGATAAAAAGGTGTTTAAACTTGTATTCCTTTGGTGCTTCCTTTGTTTCTATAGAACGAGAAGATTCTCTCTCAGAGGCTGACTAAATCCCCCTGCGCTCTGGTCGCCAGCCAGTACGGCTAGTCAGGAAACATGGTGAGGATCACGAAGGCCCAGGCCTACCAGACAGGGAAGGACATCTCCACAAAGTGAGGGGCAACTGCTTTCTTTTGCTGCAATTGGACTAGTCGTAGTTTTTCCTTTTTGTGCTCAGGGGTTAACAGCCTAATCTAGTATTGTGCTCCCTTTCTTCCAGTTATTATGCCACCCAGAAGAAATCATTAGAAATCAACCCCAAGCACCCTCTCATCAAGCAGATGCTGAAGCGCGTTACTGTAAGTAATCATGTCATTACACAGTGGCAGGATGCTTTTTCCTGTTGAAAAGCAGCTAGGCTGAACAAAGTGTGTTTGTGTGTGTTTTGTAAGACGGGCCTCAGACGTGGCCGTGGTGAGACGGCCACCTTGCGCTCAGGCTTCCAGCTGCCCGACACCAAGGCCTACGGAGATAGGATAGAGCGCATGCTGCGACTCAGCATGAACATAGACCTGGATGAGCAGGCAATTTGCGACACTCAGTAAATGCCATCAGCTGTAATGTAGTGTCTGGATGTAGCTGTTGTGCTAACTTGTGGCTTGGGGATGTGGGCTGTGCAGGTGGAGGAGGAGCCGGAGAAAAAGCCCAAGGAGGCTGCTCAGGAAGAGGCAGTAGGATGATGATACTGACTGAGTACTGGTGATGCTAGCTAAGTAGTCTTGGCTCTTGTGTCTAAGTTATTCTCTGTTATCCGTTGTCAGACAACTGACAAAGATGTGTTATGAGGCACTGAATGAGGGGACTGTAGGTGGCCCTTTCCTGGAGCAGAGTCACTCTTGTACACCAGCTGGAGCCAACATGTCACTGGGGTTAGGGTCCCTCAATCTGGGTTTTTTCAGACGTGTTTTTGTTTAGTGTTTTCCATTCATCATGACTGTACATGTATTAATATTTAACGATTGAGAACAATCCTGTGGTTTGATCCAATAAATGTTTCTTGGAAAATATAGCACGTGTATTATTTCTGTGGATTATGAGTTTGCCACTAGAGGTCAGTAAAACATGTAGTCTGGAGGGTAGCAGCTAGAGTCTCCTCTGTCGCGCATGATGACGAGAAACCTCGGCCATCCGCCTCATCTCGCTAGGAATGACCCCCACCTTTGTGTCAACATTGTGGCTGACAATGTCCTCCCAGCCACTCTTTCCAGCCCTGGCTACCGAGCGCTTGCAGCCGGGGCCGGGAAAGATGTGGCCGGCAGAAGAAGTTGGATGGAAAGTCATGTGTGCTGCAGCCGTGGAAGCGGAAGGGAGGAGTGCAGTTCTCAATGTGCTGCTGCTGGGGACCTAAAAAATTGGGGGACCTCCAGTTTCTCCAACTCATCTAAAGGACTTGTGGACTGGGTCACAGCAGACTGGGCCAGAGCAGAAGAAGTTGGATGGAATGTCATGTGTGCTGCAGCCATGGCAGCGGATGGGACATACACATCGACCTCCATGTCCTCCACCTCATCTAAAGTACCTGTGGACTGGGTCATAGCAGACTGGGTCACAGCAGACTGGGTCACAGCAGACTGGGTCACAGCAGACTGGGCCACAGCAGACTGGGTCAACATGGCCCTTGGCCAAGGCACTTCAACCCTACTTGTCCCTGTACTTGCTGTAAGTCGCTCTGGATAAGATGATTAGATGTAATGGTAACTGTAATAAGGAGACAGTATTTCTAGTTAACTAGAATAGTCATCTAGGTGTAGGTGTATCTACTTACTCGAACGCAAAGAAAAGGCCACTGGTCAGAACACTTCCACTATTTAGCCGGGCTAACTAACCTCAGTACAAGTAAACGCGTTAATGTTCTATGTTTAATTCCCTTTCCTTGCGGCCTAGAATCTGTTCACGACTGTTAACTGGCTACTAGACTAGGTCTAAAAAGGTTGACTGTGGTTGAGCTGGCAGCCAGTGTCATTTAAAAACTTGATCCGTGACGTGGACACCTGAGGATAATGTAAATTTTAGTATCCCAGAAATGTATAGTAAACTGTAGCAACAAGGCAGATCACATAAGCACAAGTACACTGGAAATGTATCTTGTCAATTTGTGGTTATGGGGAACTGACAGTGGATGATATGGAAATCTGACTTATCAAATAGGAAAAGCACCAAACCGCATTACCACACATGTAATTTTTTAACACACGTTTATTAAATGTGTTGTGAGGGAGGGGCATCATGGAGGTTAGGGGTGCCTATCCTGCTCGCCACTTTGGACACCTGCAAAGGAAACTGAGCTGGCAATCTTTTTCACCATGTCATCTTCAGCTCATTCAGGACGTCATCGATCAGATCCTCGGCTATGTCACTCAGGGTAGGACTGGACAAGCGCGTGTGCAAGTCTCCATCAGAGTAGCTGTCCATGTGTACTTCACTACCACGCTTTTCTAACACAGATACATCCGAGTTTGTCTGCGAAACTTTGGGAGATGCTGTTAAAAAAAGCAGAATCAGTTTCAGTAATTGACATTTTAATCTGTTAATGATCTCTTGATGTTGCACTCACATGTGATGTTAGTGGGAAGAAAGATGGACAGATCCTTGCTCGTGTAATCAGCCATGTTATCATCAAATCCAGAGTTTCTCTAAAATGACAAACACACAGTCTTGGTTATGCTTTATCCACAGCTAACCTGCTCTCTCTATACCAGCAGGTGCTAGATGCTAACTTCACCAACCTTGATGTTGGGCAGTGGCTTTAGCTTGATGTTGGGCAGTAGCTTTAGCTCAAACTTGCTAGACTCGGGCACGACAATGTCGCCACGTAAAACCACGTCTGGAGTGATCTTCAGCCCATTCAGGACGTCATCGATCAGATCCTCGGCTATGTCACTCAGGGTAGGACTGGACAAGCGCGTGTGCAAGTCTCCATCAGAGTAGCTGTCCATGTGTACTTCACTACCACGCTTTTCTAACACAGATACATCCGAGTTTGTCTGCGAAACTTTGGGAGATGCTGTTAAAAAAAAGCAGAATCAGTTTCAGTAATTGACATTTTAATCTGTTAATGATCTCTTGATGTTGCACTCACAAGTGATGTTAGTGGGAAGAAAGATGGACGGATCCTTGCTCGTGTATTCAGCCATGTTATCATCAAATCCAGAGTTTCTCTAAAATGACAAACACACAGTCTTGGTTATGCTTTATCCACAGCTAACCTGCTCTCTCTATACCAGCAGGTGCTAGATGCTAACTTCACCAACCTTGATGTTGGGCTGTGGCTTTAGCTCAAACTTGCTAGACTCGGGCACGACAATGTCGCCACGTAAAACCACGTCTGGAGTGATCTTCAGCTCATTCAGGACGTCATCGATCAGATCCTCGGCTATGTCGCTCAGGGTAGGACTGGACAAGCGCGTGTGCAAGTCTCCATCAGAGTAGCTGTCCATGTGTACTTCACTACCACGCTTTTCTAACACAGATACATCTGAGTTTGTCTGCAAAACTTTGGGAGATGCTGTTAAAAAAAGCAGAATCAGTTTCAGTAATTGACATTTTAATCTGTTAATGATCTCTTGATGTTGCACTCACATGTGATGTTAGTGGGAAGAAAGATGGACGGATCCTTGCTCGTGTATTCAGCCATGTTATCATCAAATCCAGAGTTTCTCTAAAATGACAAACACACAGTCTTGGTTA
This sequence comes from Neosalanx taihuensis, assembly GCA_030340665.1. NCBI lineage: Eukaryota > Metazoa > Chordata > Actinopteri > Osmeriformes > Salangidae > Neosalanx > Neosalanx taihuensis. Next base: position 6,693,982 of record CM059290.1, read on the forward strand.
TGCTTTATCCACAGCTAACCTGCTCTCTCTATACCAGCAGGTGCTAGATGCTAACTTCACCAACCTTGATGTTGGGCAGTGGCTTTAGCTCAAACTTGCTAGACTCGGGCACGACAATGTCGCCACGTAAAACCACGTCTGGAGTGATCTTCAGCCCATTCAGGACGTCATCGATCAGATCCTCGGCTATGTCACTCAGGGTAGGACTGGACAAGCGCGTGTGCAAGTCTCCATCAGAGTAGCTGTCCATGTGTACTTCACTACCACGCTTTTCTAACACAGATACATCCGAGTTTGTCTGCGAAACTTTGGGAGATGCTGTTAAAAAAAAGCAGAATCAGTTTCAGTAATTGACATTTTAATCTGTTAATGATCTCTTGATGTTGCACTCACATGTGATGTTAGTGGGAAGAAAGATGGACGGATCCTTGCTCGTGTATTCAGCCATGTTATCATCAAATCCAGAGTTTCTCTAAAATGACAAACACACAGTCTTGGTTATGCTTTATCCACAGCTAACCTGCTCTCTCTATACCAGCAGGTGCTAGATGCTAACTTCACCAACCTTGATGTTGGGCAGTGGCTTTAGCTCAAACTTGCTAGACTCGGGCACGACAATGTCGCCACGTAAAACCACGTCTGGAGTGATCTTCAGCCCATTCAGGACGTCATCGATCAGATCCTCGGCTATGTCACTCAGGGTAGGACTGGACAAGCGCGTGTGCAAGTCTCCATCAGAGTAGCTGTCCATGTGTACTTCACTACCACGCTTTTCTAACACAGATACATCCGAGTTTGTCTGCGAAACTTTGGGAGATGCTGTTAAAAAAAGCAGAATCAGTTTCAGTAATTGACATTTTAATCTGTTAATGATCTCTTGATGTTGCACTCACATGTGATGTTAGTGGGAAGAAAGATGGACGGATCCTTGCTCGTGTATTCAGCCATGTTATCATCAAATCCAGAGTTTCTCTAAAATGACAAACACACAGTCTTGGTTATGCTTTATCCACAGCTAACCTGCTCTCTCTATACCAGCAGGTGCTAGATGCTAACTTCACCAACCTTGATGTTGGGCAGTGGCTTTAGCTTGATGTTGGGCAGTAGCTTTAGCTCAAACTTGCTAGACTCGGGCACGACAATGTCGCCACGTAAAACCACGTCTGGAGTGATCTTCAGCCCATTCAGGACGTCATCGATCAGATCCTCGGCTATGTCACTCAGGGTAGGACTGGACAAGCGCGTGTGCAAGTCTCCATCAGAGTAGCTGTCCATGTGTACTTCACTACCACGCTTTTCTAACACAGATACATCCGAGTTTGTCTGCGAAACTTTGGGAGATGCTGTTAAAAAAAGCAGAATCAGTTTCAGTAATTGACATTTTAATCTGTTAATGATCTCTTGATGTTGCACTCACATGTGATGTTAGTGGGAAGAAAGATGGACGGATCCTTGCTCGTGTATTCAGCCATGTTATCATCAAATCCAGAGTTTCTCTAAAATGACAAACACACAGTCTTGGTTATGCTTTATCCACAGCTAACCTGCTCTCTCTATACCAGCAGGTGCTAGATGCTAACTTCACCAACCTTGATGTTGGGCTGTGGCTTTAGCTCAAACTTGCTAGACTCGGGCACGACAATGTCGCCACGTAAAACCACGTCTGGAGTGATCTTCAGCTCATTCAGGACGTCATCGATCAGATCCTCGGCTATGTCACTCAGGGTAGGACTGGACAAGCGCGTGTGCAAGTCTCCATCAGAGTAGCTGTCCATGTGTACTTCACTACCACGCTTTTCTAACACAGATACATCTGAGTTTGTCTGCGAAACTTTGGGAGATGCTGTTAAAAAAGCAGAATCAGTTTCAGTAATTGACATTTTAATCAGTTAATGATCTCTTGATGTTGCACTCACATGTGATGTTAGTGGGAAGAAAGATGGACAGATCCTTGCTCGTGTATTCAGCCATGTTATCATCAAATCCAGAGTTTCTCTAAAATGACAAACACACAGTCTTGGTTATGCTTTATCCACAGCTAACCTGCTCTCTCTATACCAGCAGGTGCTAGATGCTAACTTCACCAACCTTGATGTTGGGCAGTGGCTTTAGCTTGATGTTGGGCAGTAGCTTTAGCTCAAACTTGCTAGACTCGGGCACGACAATGTCGCCACGTAAAACCACGTCTGGAGTGATCTTCAGCTCATTCAGGACGTCATCGATCAGATCCTCGGCTATGTCACTCAGGGTAGGACTGGACAAGCGCGTGTGCAAGTCTCCATCAGAGTAGCTGTCCATGTGTACTTCACTACCACGCTTTTCTAACACAGATACATCCGAGTTTGTCTGCGAAACTTTGGGAGATGCTGTTAAAAAAGCAGAATCCGTTTCAGTAATTGACATTTTAATCTGTTAATGATCTCTTGATGTTGCACTCACATGTGATGTTAGTGGGAAGAAAGATGGACAGATCCTTGCTCGTGTATTCAGCCATGTTATCATCAAATCCAGAGTTTCTCTAAAATGACAAACACACAGTCTTGGTTATGCTTTATCCACAGCTAACCTGCTCTCTCTATACCAGCAGGTGCTAGATGCTAACTTCACCAACCTTGATGTTGGGCAGTGGCTTTAGCTCAAACTTGCTAGACTCGGGCACGACAATGTCGCCACGTAAAACCACGTCTGGAGTGATCTTCAGCCCATTCAGGACGTCATCGATCAGATCCTCGGCTATGTCACTCAGGGTAGGACTGGACAAGCGCGTGTGCAAGTCTCCATCAGAGTAGCTGTCCATGTGTACTTCACTACCACGCTTTTCTAACACAGATACATCCGAGTTTGTCTGCGAAACTTTGGGAGATGCTGTTAAAAAAAGCAGAATCCGTTTCAGTAATTGACATTTTAATCTGTTAATGATCTCTTGATGTTGCACTCACATGTGATGTTAGTGGGAAGAAAGATGGACGGATCCTTGCTTGTGTATTCAGCCATGTTATCATCAAATCCAGAGTTTCTCTAAAATGACAAACACACAGTCTTGGTTATGCTTTATCCACAGCTAACCTGCTCTCTCTATACCAGCAGGTGCTAGATGCTAACTTCACCAACCTTGATGTTGGGCTGTGGCTTTAGCTCAAACTTGCTAGACTCGGGCACGACAATGTCGCCACGTAAAACCACGTCTGGAGTGATCTTCAGCTCATTCAGGACGTCATCGATCAGATCCTCGGCTATGTCACTCAGGGTAGGACTGGACAAGCGCGTGTGCAAGTCTCCATCAGAGTAGCTGTCCATGTGTACTTCACTACCACGCTTTTCTAACACAGATACATCTGAGTTTGTCTGCAAAACTTTGGGAGATGCTGTTAAAAAAAGCAGAATCAGTTTCAGTAATTGACATTTTAATCTGTTAATGATCTCTTGATGTTGCACTCACATGTGATGTTAGTGGGAAGAAAGATGGACAGATCCTTGCTCGTGTATTCAGCCATGTTATCATCAAATCCAGAGTTTCTCTAAAATGACAAACACACAGTCTTGGTTATGCTTTATCCACAGCTAACCTGCTCTCTCTATACCAGCAGGTGCTAGATGCTAACTTCACCAACCTTGATGTTGGGCAGTGGCTTTAGCTCAAACTTGCTAGACTCGGGCACGACAATGTCGCCACGTAAAACCACGTCTGGAGTGATCTTCAGCCCATTCAGGACGTCATCGATCAGATCCTCGGCTATGTCACTCAGGGTAGGACTGGACAAGCGCGTGTGCAAGTCTCCATCAGAGTAGCTGTCCATGTGTACTTCACTACCACGCTTTTCTAACACAGATACATCCGAGTTTGTCTGCGAAACTTTGGGAGATGCTGTTAAAAAAAGCAGAATCAGTTTCAGTAATTGACATTTTAATCTGTTAATGATCTCTTGATGTTGCACTCACATGTGATGTTAGTGGGAAGAAAGATGGACGGATCCTTGCTCGTGTATTCAGCCATGTTATCATCAAATCCAGAGTTTCTCTAAAATGACAAACACACAGTCTTGGTTATGCTTTATCCACAGCTAACCTGCTCTCTCTATACCAGCAGGTGCTAGATGCTAACTTCACCAACCTTGATGTTGGGCTGTGGCTTTAGCTCAAACTTGCTAGACTCGGGCACGACAATGTCGCCACGTAAAACCACGTCTGGAGTGATCTTCAGCTCATTCAGGACGTCATCGATCAGATCCTCGGCTATGTCGCTCAGGGTAGGACTGGACAAGCGCGTGTGCAAGTCTCCATCAGAGTAGCTGTCCATGTGTACTTCACTACCACGCTTTTCTAACACAGATACATCTGAGTTTGTCTGCAAAACTTTGGGAGATGCTGTTAAAAAAAGCAGAATCAGTTTCAGTAATTGACATTTTAATCTGTTAATGATCTCTTGATGTTGCACTCACATGTGATGTTAGTGGGAAGAAAGATGGACAGATCCTTGCTCGTGTATTCAGCCATGTTATCATCAAATCCAGAGTTTCTCTAAAATGACAAACACACAGTCTTGGTTATGCTTTATCCACAGCTAACCTGCTCTCTCTATACCAGCAGGTGCTAGATGCTAACTTCACCAACCTTGATGTTGGGCAGTGGCTTTAGCTTTGTGAATGTTGGCTTTTTCACCCCCTGGTCGATGCAGGTCACTTAGAATGATAAAACACAAAACATAGTCAGTCTAGTGTGTCAGAGCAGTGATTAGCATGATGCGGTGGTGAGGTAAGTCCTTAGTGTCTCACAGGATCTTATATGTTCCTCCTGCAGAACGGTGTTCCTCACATTGGTCAGATGGCCACTCATCTCAGCGACACTCTCAGCCGCCCGTCCTTTCCGCTCCCCCTGTTTCTGGAAGTCAAAACACTTTGAAGTAGTAATTGACGAAATTGAAGGAGGCATTTTGAAAGGCATGTTGAAGGGTTAATTGCCCCTTTCACTCTCATTTGTCTGAACTGGAAGAGAGAAGGGGGAGCATAGGCATACAGTCTTGGTTATGCTCTATCCACAGCTAACCTGCTCTCTCAATACCAGCAGGTTCTAGATGCTAACTTCACCAACCTTGATGTTGGGCAGTGGCTTTAGCTTTGTGAATGTTGGCTTTTTCACCCCCTGGTCGATGCAGGTCACTTAGAATGATAAAACACAAAACATAGTCAGTCTAGTGTGTCCGAACAGTGATCAGCATGATGCGATGGTGAGGTAAGTCCTTAGTGTCTCACAGGATCTGATCGGTTCCTCCTGCAGAACGGTGTTCCTCACATCGGTCAGATGGCTACTCATCGCAGCGACACGTTCAAGCAGGCGTTTCTCAGCCGTCCAACGTTTGCACTCCCCCTGTTTCTGGAAGTCAAAACACTTTAAAGTAGTAATTGACAAAATTGAAGGAGGTATTTTGAAAGGCATGTTTAAGGGTGCCACAGCTGTTAAGTCCCTTTTACCCTCGATTGTCTGAACTGGAAGAGAGAAGGGAAGGCATGGGCTACCTTTTTATCTCGCTCTTCTTTGGAAGCTTTCGACTTCAGGGTCTCCAGCCCCTCTGCCATCTCCCTCTGCACTTCAGTAATCACCTGCTTCAGCATGTTACAGCCCTTCGATCTCCACGCCTTCAAACGTGAACGAGCTATCTGGTCTGAAATATTTCCCATTTCTTCTGGATTTCTGGGAATAGCTTGGTGCCTCTTTGGCCTAACCTGGTCAGACCTGCTGTCTGGGTAAGATAAGGCAGTCTGGTGGTGGATCTTTGGCAGCTTTGTTCGCGAACAGACTGCAGTCCTCAGCTGTCTCTCTGGTCTGGGCAGAGAAGAACTCCACCTTGTCAAACAGACCCGTACTCCTAAACCATGACTTAAACCGCGGCTCCATTCTGTCTATTTTACCATCCCCTTAATCTCTGCACCTGAGACCACATGTTTACATTATTCCACCCCTCACTAACCTATCCTTGTCTTTATGGAGCTCCTGTGTAGCCATGTCCCTGCCCTCAAACAGAATCCACTCCATCACATCCGCAATGGGAACATCCGAAGACAGCTTTCCATCGTTCTGCATGGACAGAACCATCCTGACCAGCTCCTTCTGGGAAAACAACACATGGGGGGGGGGACATGTTTACGGTCTATCAACACCCTATTCGTCAAACATGATCAGTTGATATTGAGACTTGATTACCTGCTCGGCTCTAAACCTGTGATCCCAGTCCAGCTGAACCTCAGCCAGGTGGTCCGTGTACTTGTTGAATTCCTTCATAGAACAAATCACCTGAAAATACACAACATCACAATGCAGTTTAGATGTGCTTCTGACTGTATGGGTTTTGCATTTTCTTGATTTATTCCAAATACAATTGTTTTGACGGCTGACTTTGTCATCTTTGGTTATGAAGCCGTTAGTACGGAGATGATCGTGAATGTCTCTGCGATGAAAGTACGTCCTCAAGTTTGGGTCGTTTAGGTTGCTGTACAACGAGGGCAGTTTGTAGCCATTGGGGTCAGTCAGATCGAATCCACTCTTTGGTTGGACAAGCTGCGTGCACACGTAAACAAAATAGGATAAATAGTTCAATCATGCTACATACATTACATCATTGTGAAGTACTGTTATCATGAGTACAAACCGTACTATGTTTTATTGAAAACCTTCAGCTAAATGGAAAAAAAAACAAACAAACATAAAAATGTTTTTCAATTTCAGCACTCACCCTTTGGGAAAGGCCAGATGTGCAAAAGATGGTGGTCATAATGTCTTCACTCTAAAACACAGAAAAACATGCACAGTAGATCAGTAGGTAACAGGACTGTATGACTGGTTAACAGGATGGTACAGTAGATATTCCTTTGAATAATTACAACATAGGTTTAAATGACAGATCGAGATGTACCTTATATTTTAATAACTCATCTTTACCATTATGCAAAATGTATTGAATGACACAAAGTAAACAACTAGTAGAGCCTAGCTTTAGCTTAGCTTATGTGTCCTCCTGCTTCACTCGCAGTGCTAGCAGCGATATCTTACAGGATACTGTGGTACTGTTGTAAGCACAAGCATCTTCGTAAATGGTACCTTTGGATGCCCTAAACATGTTCCAGACTTTCATATCGTTGAAATGTAGATAGTCATGTACTCAGAAGTCTAAACAATTCACAGGAACTGTACATATTTATACCATTTTAGACCGCAAATCCTCTCTAGTTTCTAGCTACAGCAGTAGGAGAGTTACCGATCCTAGCTAGCTGTGGAACCTAGCTGTTTAGTATAGCTCTGTTTTAGCATCCAAGAAGGCAACGTGTGATTTCTACCTTGATGGACAGAAGTCACTGATATCTTACCGAACATGTCAGGTCCTGATCATTTCTCTTCTCTCGGCTCATTCACATTAAGTGTGTGTTTCCGTTGAGTTATCTAACACTGAGCAGATGTACCATTGTGCTGCTGTCCAGCTGCATTCCAATCAGCGTCACAATAAAAATGCTTGTGAAGCTTCTTATTACCTGAATCAGATGAATGTGCATTATTCCTGACCAGTGGCTCTAATTTCAATATGATAACATCTTCAATAGTCAGTTCAAATCTAAATCAACACAGTTAGTGTTTTGTCAGTTTATATAACACAACTATCCCAGACTTGTCATTGTGCACTGTTTATCTTTGATCCTTTCCAGGGCCGGATTAAGGCAATGGGCTTTAGGGGCTGCAGCCCCGGGCCTCGCCACCAGGGGGGCCTCAGGTTGTCGGATGTTGAGTGAGAAAAACAATGCACGAAAATGTCCGCTCCAGTAAAGCACGACAGTGGGGCCCAAAAAAGAAAAGTACAAGTTCAAAAACATGAGAGAATGTCAGAATTACCGAAGAAGGCTCCAAAATTAACTAATATATGAAGTGCTGCAACAAATCCACCGGCTAGTCATCCTGCTGCTGGCTACCTCTCCCAGCACTGAGCCCAACCAACCAACTGCCATGACTAGCCAGTCTGCTGCTAATGCCCTGATAATGGACAAACTTATAAATGCATTTCAACAGAGGCATGCAGTCTATGAAGAAAGCTGCAGATACTTTGGATTTCTTACTCGACTTGAAAAACTCTCCCTCAGTGAAATACGTGAGCAAAGTGTCAGATTGCAGACCAAATACAACGCAGATCTAGCAAATGACTTTCCAGACGAACTAGCGCAGTTTGTGAATTTCTCCAGAGTTGCTCTGACTGACCCAGCAACACCGAGAAACCTTATTTCATTAATACGGGAGAGGCTTCTCCAAAGTGTTTTAATACGGGAGAGGCATCTCCAAAGTGTTTTCCCAAATGTGGACATAGCGCTGAGGATTTACCTTACATTGCCCGTTAGTAATACCAGTGGGGAGAGGTCAATCTCCAAATGAGGAATTATTAAGACTGAATAATTTGACTTAATGTCAATAGAGCATGACATACTGTGCTGGACATTGAAGAGTTTGCATTGAGAAAGAGCAGAAAAGGGGCCTTTTAATATCAATGATTTGATGATGGTCATTGGTGAGTCACATGTTTGTTCAATGTTAGACAGCGGCTGCCAACACTTCCATTATTTCTTTTTTTCAAATAGCTTGTTTGTATGTAAGCTAATTCAAATGCTTTCCACCCTGGAGATGTTGCAATGTATATCAGACTGTCTGCATTCTTGTGCTTGAGTTTTTGAGTAACATATAATTAGATTCGGTTCGATTCAACTTTAATGTCAGTACATATAATGGTCATTCCCTGGCTATTTAGCATTGTTTTTGCTTTTGAATAAATAGAAGTATACATTTACATGATTGGTTAATTATTTTCTACAGTGTAGCCTACTACACACAAACATTTTGTCCTTGGCTTTTAACTGATCATATTAATAGTGTGGTTCTGTGGTCTTTAGAGCACTGATGTGCACCTTTCGTGGGTTTGTGTGTCATGATGTGCGTCGGGGCGATATAGGGGCCTCATCCTGGTAATTAGCTCCAGGCCTCAAAATGTCTTAATCCGGCCCTGGTCACGCCTATGATTGACTGTGACAAGATAAGTGTCCTTTGTGGACCACGTAGCCTGACGTAGTCATATTTCCACACACTGTACACAGAATGAATAACAGATCAGCGGATGTGTACTAAAGGAGTCTTGGTCAGTTTGCATCTAGCAGACAACCATGTCTGGTCCTGTACCTGAATCCAAATACAGAGAGATCCCCACCCTGCCACACAGTCATCTGTCCAACAGAAAGAGATTACCTTGTTTGAATCGAATGTCGGGCTCATGCACATCTGTCCCTAGACTTGGCTCAACCCATCCATCCTCATGGCCTAGGACCGTCACTCGCCGACTGCAGGTGTCTCGCTCTCTCAATCTCCCTCTGCTCCTCCCTTTCCTCACCCCCACCTCTGCATTATGGCAGGTGCCCCTCCCTCAGGTCTGTAAGAGACCAGCCGTCCAGCTGTAGGAACTTCCTGGTCCCAGTATCTCTTCCTCCGTCTTCCAGTTTTGTCTCGGTTGTTCTGTCTCTGCCACCATGTTCGTCGCACCTCCAGGCTACCAGCCTGGTTTACAACCCTGTAAGTACCCTGCTCCTGTGTGCGCTGCTAGTGTGATGTCTAACCGGACGGCTGGTCATAAACGTGTTTCTTAAGCTCTTTGGAAGTCCAGGAAATGTCTTACGCTCAGGGACACAATGGCCTCCATCGTCCACTTCAATAGTCATCTGCAGATAAGTAGAAGGTATTCGGTGCCGTTCATGGTTAACTGAAGGATGAATGTGTGTGTGTGTGTGTGTGTGTTTTACAGCGCATCCTGTACATGGGACCTATCTATGGAGGTCTTCGAGCTGGGATGTCTATCTACATCCAGGGTTCTATTCCTCAACACATCACCAGGTGAGAACACACACGTTTCAGGCGATGCACATGACCTGTGGGAAAATACGCACCAAAGTTTTGTTCTAGCTTATCCGTAAAACCTGGATGGGAAAATTGTACAACAGGTAAGATTAGAAAATACTGATACAATTCAACCTTGTGAAAGAGTGCATTCAAGTCGCTGAAGAGGTGTTAACAAAAGAGGGTTTGAGCCAGCGTGAGTCAGACGACCCTGAATTCATCCCTGAAGGGGGAAAGGGAGGGTTGAAGATTAACCCAAAACCCCTGAGATACAAACACCGCATTCAGTCAGGTATTTATGGAGTGCAGCATTGCCTTCCAATGGGGAATTAACTCTAGAAAATCCTCCTCTAGAAAAACCATTTGATCAGGAAGAGGCTCAAGTCTTAACCTTCTCTGTTTTATGCTGTCTCTCAGTTCAGTTTAATAAAGTTGAAAGGGCTTTTTTTGTATGAACAACAACCATTGCCAAAGCAACATTATGATTTGTTTATAGGTCTTCATAAGTCCCCCCCCCTCCTTTAAAGGACTTTATAAGTCATTTTTCTTATAAAGAAAAGCAAATGCGTTCCTATACTGTCCTCTAACATTTTTTTCTTATATGTCCAGGTAAAAATATATTTCTTCTGTATGGAAATAATGGAAGTTTAGCCGTTAGCCGGTGTCTCTCTTCTCTCTCTCTTTGTTCTTCAGGGGTCTGAAGGACATGGAACAAGACATCTCCTTCATCGAGAAGCGTTTTGCCTACGGCTTCCTCCAGAAGCTTCTCAAGTGGATGGACATCGCCCAGGAGTTCATTGCCCATCTCGGTACTGTTGTGAGCGGGAGGAGGGGGAAAAGAAATGTCACATAAACGTGCTCAGTTCCCTACTCCACCACCCCTGGTTGATTTGGTGGTCTCTGTCTCTGTGCCTGTCCTCAGAGGCTGTGGTTAGCAGTGGCAGGGTGGAGAAGTCCCCACATGAACAAGAGATCAAGTTCTTTGCCAAAGTGAGAGAGGAACAGCTGTTCTCATTACCCCACCTCTAATTATCAGACTGTAAAACAGCTTTGCAGACACCTGCATCATGAATTACGAACATCCTTGTCTGCCTCTGTCCCAGATTATTTTGCTGCTTGAGAACCAGTAATTCAAGAACCACTGCCTGTATTTCTTGTCCACGCCTGCTAAAATCCTGGGCAGTGGAGGCATCTCATCCAATAAAGAGAAAGAAAAGATTGCAAGGCCAGTTGCCAATCAGTCTTAACAAAGAGTTCCACTGAAGATAATCCCTTTTTTCTTCCCCTGACTTTCCTTCAGGTGTGCATAGTGTGAACGGTGTACTGTGAACCCTGAATCCAATATCTGGCTTGTGTCGGTATCTGTTTGCAACTCTCCTTCTAGCCCTCCACCCCTCCTCCCCCTCTCTGTAGAAACCTCCTTAATTTCCTCGACCTCCTTTTTTTGGCTTTGACCTCCTCCTTCCTTCTCCTCCATCCTTCCTGCCCTACCTCGCCCCCCTCCCCTCCCCTCTTCTCTCCCCCCTCCCTCAGTATCTTCTGTAAATTGGCAGCTCTGGCGAGACACAGAGTTTCACTCTTTGGTAAGGAAACCTGCATGATGGTGTAACACTTCCACCCTCTGTCTCCGCTCTCTTTCCAACAACTCCATCTTCTGGTTTAATTTGAACCCCCTCCTCCTCCTTCCCTCCCCACCCTTCTTTTCTAACTCTCCTCTCCCTCCTCTAGCTTTGCTTCTGCTCTGCCTGGTTGTTCTAGCCGCTCCTCCTCTCGTCTGTGTAGCTCTGGGTGTCTGCCGGTCACTGAAAGTGCAGAGAAGCAGTATGTGTTTGTGTCAGTGCCGGGGGCCAGGGGCCCCTGCCTTTGCTGCCCCACGGTGTGTTGTGCCTGGCTGGCCAGAGGCAGCACTGTAGCCCCCTCACCAGCGTTCCTCCATCCACCACCATGCGTGTGTGACATCACAGCAGCGTGACATCACTCCCGCACGCTTTCGCCTGGGTTACGGACAGGCTTAGCCGGACGTCGCTGTTACTGGGGAAGCCAACAAGCGGATATTTTGTTGTTATGAATCCAAGTTGTTTTGTTTAGCGTTGTCAAGTGTTTTTTGTGACAGACTCGCGCGTGTGCGTTTTAGGTTTGGGGATGGTTGCTGTTGTCGGGGTGGTGGGTGGAGGAAGGGTCTTAGCATCAGTATTTTCGTTTCTGTGGTAACAAAGCGGCTCTGTTTTATCTTCAGGAATGGCGCTACTGCAGTGGTCAACTGTCTGCACATCCTGTCCCGGTCTCTCGATGCCAGGTAACACATTCACCCCTACAGGATGTCGTTAGTTGTAATTTTAGACCACTTTTTTTTCTCCACAGATGTAATAAGTCTTTCTCTCCATGCTGACGTCCTATTTCCTTCCTTCCTTGTTACATATATGTTCTATGTTTGCTCCTTTCTGCCAAAGTGAATTCTGTGTTTGTATGTCTTGCTATTAAATCTAGCGATTCAAATATATTCTGATTCTGATTGTATCTGTATCTCTCTGTCTCCAAGGACGGTGATGAAATCAGGCCCTGAGATTGTGAAGGCTAGACTGCGCCAGTTTTTTGAGAGGGCTGCGGACGATATTGAGAAGATGGTGGAGAACCTCAAACTAGGCAAGGTGTCCAGCAGGAACCAGGTGAGGTCCTTCCTTCCTGTCATCTTCATCGGTAGCTTCTCCCTAGGCGGTACACTGAGGTGTGTGTGTGTGTGTGTGTGTGCGTGCAGGTGAAGGGCGTGTCCCAGAACATCAACTACACCCCCATCGCGTTGCTGCCGGTCCTCACCTCCCTGTTCGACCACATCGCCCAGCACCAGTTTGGAGATGATGTCTTCGCTCTCTCCAGTGGATGACTTGGAGATATCATGTTACCGCATCATGTGCAGTATTTAATCTCTGGGAACTGTGAAGACTACACATGCAGAGAAGTGTGTGGACATGCTTTCTCTCTCCGCTGGAGAAGAGGTCTCTGCATGTGTGTGTTTGTGGGGCTGGAGAAGCAGGGGTTGTCCAGTGTGAGGTGGTGATGGTGCTGTGTGTGTCCTGCAGACAGAGGCCGTCCCTGGGGGAGTGTCTGGCCCACCTGGCTGCAGCCATGCCTGTGGCCTACCTGGCCAAACAAATTTAACGCCTATTCCGTCTACCCAACCAAGACCCCCCGGGAAAGAGCCAGTGAGTCACAGTAACCGCAACCTCTCTCGCCCAACCCTCTCTTAATATCGATTTGTATTATATAACGTACATAATCCGTCTGTGTTGTAGTCCCTCTGTACAATGCCCACACTTTAAAAGTGCAGTTGAGTCTATGATCGTGTTCACTCTAATCTTCTCCTCTTCTTCCTCAGTTGTGGGTCTTCCAAACATGGTGGAAGAGCTGTGTACAGACATCCCAGAGCTGGAGGTTTTGATGAAGGAGATCGGGCACCTGGCAGAGTCTGGGGTCCGCTACACCGAGATGCCCCACGTTATCGAGATCACCCTGCCCATGCTGTGTAACCACTGGCCCCGCTGGTCGGAGAGGGGGCTGGAGAACTTCCCGGAGCTGGAGGGCCAGATCTGCACCAACGTCACCTCGGAACAGCTCAACCAGCTGCTGGGGAGCATCATGAAGATCGTGGTCAACAATCTGGGCATCGACAAGGCCTCCTGGATGAAGAGGCTGGCAGGTAAGTGTGTGTCTCAGTCCCACGTTAAGGTCAAGATCGTGGGTGTGGGTTTTACACTGTTTGCCAGTACTTCACCTCAGAACATTTTCTTTTATTACATGATAGACAATACATTGATTTTTATTTATTTTTAGACCTTTTTATGATATTTCGTTCACCCAGGTCAAGGACCTTGAGGAATGTAATCAATGACTTTGCCCCCCCCACCCCCCCACCCCCCTCGTGTGTGTGTGTGTATGTGTCTGCTTGTGCCAGTCTTCGCCCAGCCCATCGTGAGCAGGGCAAAGCCAGAGATGCTCAAGTCCCACAACATGGAGAAGCTGAAGAAGAGAGCTGGGAAGGTGGTGGCTGAGGAGGACCACCTGCACCTGGAGGGAAAGACAGAGGTGGACAGCGAGGAGGGCACCATCAGGGACGAGACCTGTACGCCCTTTACCCTCTCCTCATCCGCTATGTGGACAATGACAGGTACTTGAGGGATAAATATGCCTGGTCTCTGGCGTACCCACACATTTACATTTATTCATTTAGCAGACGCTTTTATCCAAAGTGACTTACAAGAGAGAGCTTTTACAAAGAGCATCGGTCACTCAGCAACGTGATAGACCCTGAAAACAGTGAGCTTTTAGATCGTGAAACATACATCATGACAACCAATAAGTGCCAAGGAAAGAGCTATAAAAGCATAACACGATTGCGAACAATACAGTAAAGCAAGAAAACAACATACCCTACTATAACACCTTCATACAAACTAAAATGGCACTCGGCTCTGCAGCCAGCCCAGACCAGTTGAGTCTGGAGTGCGACGCCTGCAGCGCCCGAGTCTCATCGCCCTCACTCTGGGTTTGCCTTCTGGTAGATGGTTCCTGATGGGCTCCTGCTCAAGGCTGTGCACACCTGCCCTGACTCAGTGTGCTGCTGATGTGTTGTGTTGATTTTTCATCTTTGGTGATGATGTTCCTCGGAAGGGGGTCGGGGTCCAGGAAATTAAGAGACTGGCTTTCAGATGGTGCATCATGGGAATTAGAGTCTTCATCATCTTCCGCTAAAACTCCATCACCTTTACTAGTATGTGCCTTATTTTGCCCCGTCTTTTGTAATTCAAATAGAATCACTAAGGCTGGATTGCACCAACAAGGTTTAATTTAATCTAAGATTAGCTCTAATCAGAGATTAGTAAAACTAGTTTTAAAATGAGTTAATCCAGGTTTAAAATTAAGCAGAGCTCAGTTGCACCATTTAAAATTAATCTAAGTTTAGCAAAACTCAGTTTAACTGCATTTAAATGCAGTTTAAACTGATTTAAATCAATAGGGATGATTGTGGATATCGAAATTCAAATTAATAATTAAATATGCAATTAAATATATAGGCTACATTATAAGCGTGCTGTCAGGACGACGGATTCATATTTTAAAAGGAGCGAGACTGTTTCAGCCGGCGATAAAACGTTACATTGTTGCTAGCAACAGATCGGCTGTTACAATGGCTCGGCAGAGAAGCTCAAACTTTTCCTCCTTTGAGAAAAACTTGCTGACCGAATTCATGGAGCACTATGGGCAAGTCATTGAAGACAAGAAAACGGACAACAGCACGGTGAAAAATAAAGATACTTCTTGGCAGCAACTGGCTGACAGTTTTAATGGATCGACCGGTGTGAAAGATAAAAGAGACGTCACTCAGCTTAAAGCTTGCTGGAAAAATTTCAAAACAAAAGCCAAAAAAGATGCGGTGACTGTGAGACGAGAGATGTTCATCACAGGAGGAGGTCCTCCGCCAAAGAAAAATGATCAACTGGCGGAGAAAATCAATTCCCTCATCCCGCAGCAGATGGAGCCATTACAAAATCCGTACGACGACCACGGCATCCTGGACCAGCTAGCTTCAGACTCACCCGGGGAAGATGGTTAGTAACGCTTTACAGACATCAGCCAATAATCAGTTATTATTTGGCCTATCCAATTAATTTGTTCTCTCGCCATATATTTTGGTTTATGTTTTGATAGAGATCGTTTTAACACTGCAGCCAGTGCAGCAAGAGGAGCATCTGCAAGACAGTGCTGCTTCCTCTTCTTTATGGTCATCATCCTCCTTATCTGATTTGAACAGCTGCAGGAGAAACAAGCGACCCTACATGACACACCAGGACATTTTGGTTTTAGAGAAGGAGAAGATTGAAATGGCAATCGAAAATGCAATATTACAGAAGGAAGTATTAAAGCTGCAGAAGGAAGTGTTGCTGCTGAAAAAGAAGATGCTTACTGATAGTTTCATCCTTGATGCCACTTTTTAATCATAAAATGAGAATATTCTACAATGATTTAACATGTACCTCTATTGAAAAATGAATGGGAATTAAAAAAATATATAGCAATTTGCACTGAAATATTTAATAAATAATAAATACTGAATAAATAATATACAATTTCTATTTTTACTTTTCTTCAATGTGTATCTTCTCTATGCTTCACAGTTTGAAAAAGACACTTGTTGACAGGTCAAGATATTGCTTAAAGCAGTATTCAACCAGATATAGTTGTCAGTAATTCAATTATTATGTGGAAACAGACTTATCACCACAATGTCAGCAATTATTTACAAAAAGATGTATTAATATAATTATTCAGAAAAGTGGTTCTGTATTAGAGTTTGCCTCACAGCATTCCCACTTGGATTGGCATTGTGCTCCTGGTCGTCCTCTCTGTCTTCATGTAGGTCCTCCTCGGCTTCAAAGTGTAGTTCATCTCCACGCCTTTTTCCAAAGTTGTAGAGAACTGCAACTGCGACAATGACGGTCAAGGTGGTGTCCAGCTTTGTGCGCAGTCCATCTTTAATGCAGGGAAACCTTCTTTTCCATGCTCCAAAGAGTCGTTCTATCACTCCTCTGGCTGCAATGTGACAGGAGTTGTACCTTCTCTCTGTTTGAGGGTTCAGAAGTGGAGCCATCAAGTATGAGCGGCATGGATAACCATTATCCCCAAGGAGATGGCCCTCATAAGCTTGATTCTCAAGGATGGCACAAAGTTGACTGTTGTCAAAGATCCTGCTGTCATGAGTGGATCCTGGCCAACGTGCTACAATGTTGGTTATTTCAGATTTTTGATCACACACCACTTGAACATTGATGGAGCAGTATCCCTTACGGTTGCGGAAAAGCTCTCCATTAACACCACCAGGATTCTGTATTGGGATATGTGTGCAATCAATAGCACCCAGCACCCCTGGAAATCCAGCTCGCCTGTAGAAGCCAGCAGCTGTTTCCACTCTTGGAGAGAATCGGATGTACTGGTTCTTCAGTGATGCAATGGACCGAGACACTGCTGATAATACGGCAAACTGTTAAATTGTGTAGACCAAACGGGTCTCCATCCACCCTCTGGAAACAGCCAGTAGCGTAGAACCTCAGGGCAACCAGGAGTTGTAGCATTGGTGGTACAGTTGCATTTCTGTCACTGCCATGTTTGACAGTTGGTCCAGTCTTCCTGTTCAGCTCCAAAACTGTTTCCTTGGTAAACCGGTATCTCAGCAAAAATTCCTCTTCATTATAAAAATCAAGAGGATTGAGCCTGTCTCTCAGTTTTCTTCGAGGAACTTCATTATTTTGCTCTATCCACCTCAAAAATGCAGCCATTGTTAAAGTTCAACCTACCCAACTGGCAGTTTAAAATAAATTCTCGATCACAGTTTAAATTGGACTTTAAAGTTCTGGTGCAACGTAATTTAATTTAAACTTGGTTTAGAGTAAAAATTAAACAGACGTTTAAAGAGAGGTTTAAATTTAATCTGTCTTCATTTTAAACTAGGTTTAAAGTTTGGTGCAACAGAATTTAAACTTAAACCATGATTTAATCTGATTTGAAAGTTAAACCTTGTCGGTGCAATCCAGCCTAAGAGGAGTCAGAATGTCAGGTGGGGTTCAACATCATCGTGTTTATTGGCTGTCCTACCTTACTAAATGTTACAAAAGTTAGTGAAACAGACCCCTGCTGTGGGGTGGTCATTACTGGAAGAACTTCTGTTATCTGAACACTGCAGCACCTCACTCGGATATCTGTCTAGACAAGACACACACACACCCTGCTGAAAAGAAATGCACACACACACACACACACACACACACACCCTGCTGAGAAGAAATGCACCCACTCACACACACACCCTGCTGAGAAGAAATGCACCCACACACACACACACAACTGCACAAAGCACACCAATTGAGGAAGGTTCAGCACCAGCTACAAACAATTGCACGGACAAACACACACTGCACACACACAGACATACACATGCACACACATACAGCGCAGTCATTGGGTAAGGTGCTGAGAGGCCAGACAACAGTCAGTAATGAAGTGTGGCCAGGCCAGGGACAGGAGGGTGAGACCCCTGTAGCACTGTGCTGCTCCTGGTGTGCTGTGCTGGGCGTGAGCTCCTCCTCACCAGCCCACTAACAGACAGCATCGTGTGACGCTCTCCCCAAGCACGATCCGTGCTAACACAGAAGCACCAGCTGCACTTTGGAGACGAGAATGTGACTTGAAAATGGAGTTGGTTTTGTTGTTGTTGTGTTTTAAATCATCTTCTGACTTCCCGCATGTTTTTCCCTCTCGGCCTAACTTCTTTCCCGACACCACCTATTTTTACTACATTCATACAGTAGCTCACTTTGTAGTATCACTATTTTCATGACAGCCCCATCATTGACTAATTTAAGACTACATTCTGCTGTTTACAGACGTAGTCAAAATATATTAAATATATTACATTTGCAACAGGTAAGGCCCAGAAAAAGAACCCTTTTAACGAGACTCCGCCCATTCGGATCCAAGTTGCAGTAACATCAGTTTGGATGTTAGACACTCTCTGGAATGGTACAATCTGACCCGACCTTCTGTCTCTAGGCTGGGGGCTCGGATGTGGAGCGTACCAAGAAGAAGCGCAGGGAAGACCGCTACTCGGTGCAGACCTCTGTCATCGTGGCAGCCTTGAAGAAGCTCCTGCCCATCGGCCACAACATGTGCTCCCCTGCTGATCAGGAACTGATCAACCTAGCCAAGATACTCTCTGGTACAAATCTGCAGATCTCCTTCCAACCCATGTTAGCGTTGGGCAGCCAGACGTAATTGATCTAAAACTTCCCAGCTCTGACATTGGGGGGTCATTTTGGGTTTTCACATCATTAGATTTAGTCGTTAGACTAAGTCGTTAGATTTCTCTCTCTCTCTCTCTCTCTCTCTCTCTCTCTCTCTCTCTCTCTCTCTCTCTCTTTCTCTCTCTATCTCTCTCGCTTCATCCATCCATCCATCCATAGCGTCCTCTCGCCTGCCTGTCAGTGTCGGTGCAGTTTGTGCAGCTGAGTGACTGTGCCTTGGGGACCCTTTAGGTGGAGGACCCGTCCATGCGCTGGCAGATGGAGCCAGCGTACAAGGAGGCCCTGTACAAGGAGACTTCTGGGAAGGCAGAGGACGCAGAAGCCCCACAGAAGGTGGTGAAGAGGGTCCAGGAAGTCTCAGCTGTCCTGTACCACACCGAGGTGGTGAGTAGAAACACACACACACACCATGAACCATGGCAGCATCAAGACCTGGAACAATACAGCCTCCCACCACCTCTTTTTTCAGTGGGGAGAGGTCGTTTTCCAAATTAGGAATTATTAAGCATAGACTGAGGAAGTCAATGTGCGAGGACAGACTGAACAATTTGACTTTAATATGTCAATAGAGCATGACATACTGAGCAAGAGAAAAATAAAGAGAAAGAGCAGAAAACGGGCCTTTTAATATCACTGATGTGATGATGGTGATTGGTGAGTCACATTGACGGCTGCCACAGTTTTAACACGGTAATTGTGAATCCCAATATTCCATGTCCTCAACGGAGAGCTCAGACAGACACACGACACGCCACTTATCCCACGCGTCCATCATATATCCAGCTGGAGACGACCCGTCAGGACAGTTGGGTTCCCCCGAACCCCGAGGTCTCTTCGTAAAGAGCCTCTCACAACCTGGATGAAGGAGAAACCACTAAAAGACCAGGTGAGATGCCAAACCAGGCACTAACTTCACATCTGAGCGTTGTTTGAAAGGGCAGATAAGGGTTGACAGTGAGTGAGTTGATAAAAAGGTGTTTAAACTTGTATTCCTTTGGTGCTTCCTTTGTTTCTATAGAACGAGAAGATTCTCTCTCAGAGGCTGACTAAATCCCCCTGCGCTCTGGTCGCCAGCCAGTACGGCTAGTCAGGAAACATGGTGAGGATCACGAAGGCCCAGGCCTACCAGACAGGGAAGGACATCTCCACAAAGTGAGGGGCAACTGCTTTCTTTTGCTGCAATTGGACTAGTCGTAGTTTTTCCTTTTTGTGCTCAGGGGTTAACAGCCTAATCTAGTATTGTGCTCCCTTTCTTCCAGTTATTATGCCACCCAGAAGAAATCATTAGAAATCAACCCCAAGCACCCTCTCATCAAGCAGATGCTGAAGCGCGTTACTGTAAGTAATCATGTCATTACACAGTGGCAGGATGCTTTTTCCTGTTGAAAAGCAGCTAGGCTGAACAAAGTGTGTTTGTGTGTGTTTTGTAAGACGGGCCTCAGACGTGGCCGTGGTGAGACGGCCACCTTGCGCTCAGGCTTCCAGCTGCCCGACACCAAGGCCTACGGAGATAGGATAGAGCGCATGCTGCGACTCAGCATGAACATAGACCTGGATGAGCAGGCAATTTGCGACACTCAGTAAATGCCATCAGCTGTAATGTAGTGTCTGGATGTAGCTGTTGTGCTAACTTGTGGCTTGGGGATGTGGGCTGTGCAGGTGGAGGAGGAGCCGGAGAAAAAGCCCAAGGAGGCTGCTCAGGAAGAGGCAGTAGGATGATGATACTGACTGAGTACTGGTGATGCTAGCTAAGTAGTCTTGGCTCTTGTGTCTAAGTTATTCTCTGTTATCCGTTGTCAGACAACTGACAAAGATGTGTTATGAGGCACTGAATGAGGGGACTGTAGGTGGCCCTTTCCTGGAGCAGAGTCACTCTTGTACACCAGCTGGAGCCAACATGTCACTGGGGTTAGGGTCCCTCAATCTGGGTTTTTTCAGACGTGTTTTTGTTTAGTGTTTTCCATTCATCATGACTGTACATGTATTAATATTTAACGATTGAGAACGATCCTGTGGTTTGATCCAATAAATGTTTCTTGGAAAATATAGCACGTGTATTATTTCTGTGGATTATGAGTTTGCCACTAGAGGTCAGTAAAACATGTAGTCTGGAGGGTAGCAGCTAGAGTCTCCTCTGTCGCGCATGATGACGAGAAACCTCGGCCATCCGCCTCCTCTCGCTAGGAATGACCCCCACCTTTGTGTCAACATTGTGGCTGACGATGTCCTCCCAGCCACTCTTTCCAGCCCTGGCTACCGAGCGCTTGCAGCCGGGGCCGGGAAAGATGTGGCCGGCAGAAGAAGTTGGATGGAAGGTCATGTGTGCTGCAGCCGTGGAAGCGGAAGGGAGGAGTGCAGTTCTCAATGTGCTGCTGCTGGGGACCTAAAAAATTGGGGGACCTCCAGTTTCTCCAACTCATCTATAGGACTTGTGGACTGGGTCACAGCAGACTGGGCCAGAGCAGAAGAAGTTGGATGGAATGTCATGTGTGCTGCAGCCATGGCAGCGGATGGGACATACACATCGACCTCCATGTCCTCCACCTCATCTAAAGTACCTGTGGACTGGGTCATAGCAGACTGGGTCACAGCAGACTGGGCCACAGCAGACTGGGTCAACATGGCCCTTGGCCAAGGCACTTCAACCCTACTTGTCCCTGTACTTGCTGTAAGTCGCTCTGGATAAGATGATTAGATGTAATGGTAACTGTAATAAGGAGACAGTATTTCTAGTTAACTAGAATAGTCATCTAGGTGTAGGTGTATCTACTTACTCGAACGCAAAGAAAAGGCCACTGGTCAGAACACTTCCACTATTTAGCCGGGCTAACTAACCTCAGTACAAGTAAACGCGTTAATGTTCTATGTTTAATTCCCTTTCCTTGCGGCCTAGAATCTGTTCACGACTGTTAACTGGCTACTAGACTAGGTCTAAAAAGGTTGACTGTGGTTGAGCTGGCAGCCAGTGTCATTTAAAAACTTGATCCGTGACGTGGACACCTGAGGATAATGTAAATTTTAGTATCCCAGAAATGTATAGTAAACTGTAGCAACAAGGCAGATCACATAAGCACAAGTACACTGGAAATGTATCTTGTCAATTTGTGGTTATGGGGAACTGACAGTGGATGATATGGAAATCTGACTTATCAAATAGGAAAAGCACCAAACCGCATTACCACACATGTAATTTTTTAACACACGTTTATTAAATGTGTTGTGAGGGAGGGGCATCATGGAGGTTAGGGGTGCCTATCCTGCTCGCCACTTTGGACACCTGCAAAGGAAACTGAGCTGGCAATCTTTTTCACCATGTCATCTTCAGCTCATTCAGGACGTCATCGATCAGATCCTCGGCTATGTCACTCAGGGTAGGACTGGACAAGCGCGTGTGCAAGTCTCCATCAGAGTAGCTGTCCATGTGTACTTCACTACCACGCTTTTCTAACACAGATACATCCGAGTTTGTCTGCGAAACTTTGGGAGATGCTGTTAAAAAAAGCAGAATCAGTTTCAGTAATTGACATTTTAATCTGTTAATGATCTCTTGATGTTGCACTCACATGTGATGTTAGTGGGAAGAAAGATGGACAGATCCTTGCTCGTGTAATCAGCCATGTTATCATCAAATCCAGAGTTTCTCTAAAATGACAAACACACAGTCTTGGTTATGCTTTATCCACAGCTAACCTGCTCTCTCTATACCAGCAGGTGCTAGATGCTAACTTCACCAACCTTGATGTTGGGCAGTGGCTTTAGCTTGATGTTGGGCAGTAGCTTTAGCTCAAACTTGCTAGACTCGGGCACGACAATGTCGCCACGTAAAACCACGTCTGGAGTGATCTTCAGCCCATTCAGGACGTCATCGATCAGATCCTCGGCTATGTCACTCAGGGTAGGACTGGACAAGCGCGTGTGCAAGTCTCCATCAGAGTAGCTGTCCATGTGTACTTCACTACCACGCTTTTCTAACACAGATACATCCGAGTTTGTCTGCGAAACTTTGGGAGATGCTGTTAAAAAAAAGCAGAATCAGTTTCAGTAATTGACATTTTAATCTGTTAATGATCTCTTGATGTTGCACTCACAAGTGATGTTAGTGGGAAGAAAGATGGACGGATCCTTGCTCGTGTATTCAGCCATGTTATCATCAAATCCAGAGTTTCTCTAAAATGACAAACACACAGTCTTGGTTATGCTTTATCCACAGCTAACCTGCTCTCTCTATACCAGCAGGTGCTAGATGCTAACTTCACCAACCTTGATGTTGGGCTGTGGCTTTAGCTCAAACTTGCTAGACTCGGGCACGACAATGTCGCCACGTAAAACCACGTCTGGAGTGATCTTCAGCTCATTCAGGACGTCATCGATCAGATCCTCGGCTATGTCGCTCAGGGTAGGACTGGACAAGCGCGTGTGCAAGTCTCCATCAGAGTAGCTGTCCATGTGTACTTCACTACCACGCTTTTCTAACACAGATACATCCGAGTTTGTCTGCGAAACTTTGGGAGATGCTGTTAAAAAAAGCAGAATCAGTTTCAGTAATTGACATTTTAATCTGTTAATGATCTCTTGATGTTGCACTCACATGTGATGTTAGTGGGAAGAAAGATGGACGGATCCTTGCTCGTGTATTCAGCCATGTTATCATCAAATCCAGAGTTTCTCTAAAATGACAAACACACAGTCTTGGTTATGCTTTATCCACAGCTAACCTGCTCTCTCTATACCAGCAGGTGCTAGATGCTAACTTTACCAACCTTGATGTTGGGCAGTGGCTTTAGCTCAAACTTGCTAGACTCGGGCACGACAATGTCGCCACGTAAAACCACGTCTGGAGTGATCTTCAGCCCATTCAGGACGTCATCGATCAGATCCTCGGCTATGTCACTCAGGGTAGGACTGGACAAGCGCGTGTGCAAGTCTCCATCAGAGTAGCTGTCCATGTGTACTTCACTACCACGCTTTTCTAACACAGATACATCCGAGTTTGTCTGCGAAACTTTGGGAGATGCTGTTAAAAAAAGCAGAATCAGTTTCAGTAATTGACATTTTAATCTGTTAATGATCTCTTGATGTTGCACTCACATGTGATGTTAGTGGGAAGAAAGATGGACGGATCCTTGCTCGTGTATTCAGCCATGTTATCATCAAATCCAGAGTTTCTCTAAAATGACAAACACACAGTCTTGGTTATGCTTTATCCACAGCTAACCTGCTCTCTCTATACCAGCAGGTGCTAGATGCTAACTTCACCAACCTTGATGTTGGGCTGTGGCTTTAGCTCAAACTTGCTAGACTCGGGCACGACAATGTCGCCACGTAAAACCACGTCTGGAGTGATCTTCAGCTCATTCAGGACGTCATCGATCAGATCCTCGGCTATGTCACTCAGGGTAGGACTGGACAAGCGCGTGTGCAAGTCTCCATCAGAGTAGCTGTCCATGTGTACTTCACTACCACGCTTTTCTAACACAGATACATCTGAGTTTGTCTGCGAAACTTTGGGAGATGCTGTTAAAAAAGCAGAATCAGTTTCAGTAATTGACATTTTAATCAGTTAATGATCTCTTGATGTTGCACTCACATGTGATGTTAGTGGGAAGAAAGATGGACAGATCCTTGCTCGTGTATTCAGCCATGTTATCATCAAATCCAGAGTTTCTCTAAAATGACAAACACACAGTCTTGGTTATGCTTTATCCACAGCTAACCTGCTCTCTCTATACCAGCAGGTGCTAGATGCTAACTTCACCAACCTTGATGTTGGGCAGTGGCTTTAGCTTGATGTTGGGCAGTAGCTTTAGCTCAAACTTGCTAGACTCGGGCACGACAATGTCGCCACGTAAAACCACGTCTGGAGTGATCTTCAGCTCATTCAGGACGTCATCGATCAGATCCTCGGCTATGTCACTCAGGGTAGGACTGGACAAGCGCGTGTGCAAGTCTCCATCAGAGTAGCTGTCCATGTGTACTTCACTACCACGCTTTTCTAACACAGATACATCCGAGTTTGTCTGCGAAACTTTGGGAGATGCTGTTAAAAAAGCAGAATCCGTTTCAGTAATTGACATTTTAATCTGTTAATGATCTCTTGATGTTGCACTCACATGTGATGTTAGTGGGAAGAAAGATGGACAGATCCTTGCTCGTGTATTCAGCCATGTTATCATCAAATCCAGAGTTTCTCTAAAATGACAAACACACAGTCTTGGTTATGCTTTATCCACAGCTAACCTGCTCTCTCTATACCAGCAGGTGCTAGATGCTAACTTCACCAACCTTGATGTTGGGCAGTGGCTTTAGCTCAAACTTGCTAGACTCGGGCACGACAATGTCGCCACGTAAAACCACGTCTGGAGTGATCTTCAGCCCATTCAGGACGTCATCGATCAGATCCTCGGCTATGTCACTCAGGGTAGGACTGGACAAGCGCGTGTGCAAGTCTCCATCAGAGTAGCTGTCCATGTGTACTTCACTACCACGCTTTTCTAACACAGATACATCCGAGTTTGTCTGCGAAACTTTGGGAGATGCTGTTAAAAAAAGCAGAATCCGTTTCAGTAATTGACATTTTAATCTGTTAATGATCTCTTGATGTTGCACTCACATGTGATGTTAGTGGGAAGAAAGATGGACGGATCCTTGCTCGTGTATTCAGCCATGTTATCATCAAATCCAGAGTTTCTCTAAAATGACAAACACACAGTCTTGGTTATGCTTTATCCACAGCTAACCTGCTCTCTCTATACCAGCAGGTGCTAGATGCTAACTTCACCAACCTTGATGTTGGGCTGTGGCTTTAGCTCAAACTTGCTAGACTCGGGCACGACAATGTCGCCACGTAAAACCACGTCTGGAGTGATCTTCAGCTCATTCAGGACGTCATCGATCAGATCCTCGGCTATGTCGCTCAGGGTAGGACTGGACAAGCGCGTGTGCAAGTCTCCATCAGAGTAGCTGTCCATGTGTACTTCACTACCACGCTTTTCTAACACAGATACATCTGAGTTTGTCTGCAAAACTTTGGGAGATGCTGTTAAAAAAAGCAGAATCAGTTTCAGTAATTGACATTTTAATCTGTTAATGATCTCTTGATGTTGCACTCACATGTGATGTTAGTGGGAAGAAAGATGGACAGATCCTTGCTCGTGTATTCAGCCATGTTATCATCAAATCCAGAGTTTCTCTAAAATGACAAACACACAGTCTTGGTTATGCTTTATCCACAGCTAACCTGCTCTCTCTATACCAGCAGGTGCTAGATGCTAACTTCACCAACCTTGATGTTGGGCAGTGGCTTTAGCTCAAACTTGCTAGACTCGGGCACGACAATGTCGCCACGTAAAACCACGTCTGGAGTGATCTTCAGCCCATTCAGGACGTCATCGATCAGATCCTCGGCTATGTCACTCAGGGTAGGACTGGACAAGCGCGTGTGCAAGTCTCCATCAGAGTAGCTGTCCATGTGTACTTCACTACCACGCTTTTCTAACACAGATACATCCGAGTTTGTCTGCGAAACTTTGGGAGATGCTGTTAAAAAAAGCAGAATCAGTTTCAGTAATTGACATTTTAATCTGTTAATGATCTCTTGATGTTGCACTCACATGTGATGTTAGTGGGAAGAAAGATGGACGGATCCTTGCTCGTGTATTCAGCCATGTTATCATCAAATCCAGAGTTTCTCTAAAATGACAAACACACAGTCTTGGTTATGCTTTATCCACAGCTAACCTGCTCTCTCTATACCAGCAGGTGCTAGATGCTAACTTCACCAACCTTGATGTTGGGCTGTGGCTTTAGCTCAAACTTGCTAGACTCGGGCACGACAATGTCGCCACGTAAAACCACGTCTGGAGTGATCTTCAGCTCATTCAGGACGTCATCGATCAGATCCTCGGCTATGTCGCTCAGGGTAGGACTGGACAAGCGCGTGTGCAAGTCTCCATCAGAGTAGCTGTCCATGTGTACTTCACTACCACGCTTTTCTAACACAGATACATCTGAGTTTGTCTGCAAAACTTTGGGAGATGCTGTTAAAAAAAGCAGAATCAGTTTCAGTAATTGACATTTTAATCTGTTAATGATCTCTTGATGTTGCACTCACATGTGATGTTAGTGGGAAGAAAGATGGACAGATCCTTGCTCGTGTATTCAGCCATGTTATCATCAAATCCAGAGTTTCTCTAAAATGACAAACACACAGTCTTGGTTATGCTTTATCCACAGCTAACCTGCTCTCTCTATACCAGCAGGTGCTAGATGCTAACTTCACCAACCTTGATGTTGGGCAGTGGCTTTAGCTTTGTGAATGTTGGCTTTTTCACCCCCTGGTCGATGCAGGTCACTTAGAATGATAAAACACAAAACATAGTCAGTCTAGTGTGTCAGAGCAGTGATTAGCATGATGCGGTGGTGAGGTAAGTCCTTAGTGTCTCACAGGATCTTATATGTTCCTCCTGCAGAACGGTGTTCCTCACATTGGTCAGATGGCCACTCATCTCAGCGACACTCTCAGCCGCCCGTCCTTTCCGCTCCCCCTGTTTCTGGAAGTCAAAACACTTTGAAGTAGTAATTGACGAAATTGAAGGAGGCATTTTGAAAGGCATGTTGAAGGGTTAATTGCCCCTTTCACTCTCATTTGTCTGAACTGGAAGAGAGAAGGGGGAGCATAGGCATACAGTCTTGGTTATGCTCTATCCACAGCTAACCTGCTCTCTCAATACCAGCAGGTTCTAGATGCTAACTTCACCAACCTTGATGTTGGGCAGTGGCTTTAGCTTTGTGAATGTTGGCTTTTTCACCCCCTGGTCGATGCAGGTCACTTAGAATGATAAAACACAAAACATAGTCAGTCTAGTGTGTCCGAACAGTGATCAGCATGATGCGATGGTGAGGTAAGTCCTTAGTGTCTCACAGGATCTGATCGGTTCCTCCTGCAGAACGGTGTTCCTCACATCGGTCAGATGGCTACTCATCGCAGCGACACGTTCAAGCAGGCGTTTCTCAGCCGTCCAACGTTTGCACTCCCCCTGTTTCTGGAAGTCAAAACACTTTAAAGTAGTAATTGACAAAATTGAAGGAGGTATTTTGAAAGGCATGTTTAAGGGTGCCACAGCTGTTAAGTCCCTTTTACCCTCGATTGTCTGAACTGGAAGAGAGAAGGGAAGGCATGGGCTACCTTTTTATCTCGCTCTTCTTTGGAAGCTTTCGACTTCAGGGTCTCCAGCCCCTCTGCCATCTCCCTCTGCACTTCAGTAATCACCTGCTTCAGCATGTTACAGCCCTTCGATCTCCACGCCTTCAAACGTGAACGAGCTATCTGGTCTGAAATATTTCCCATTTCTTCTGGATTTCTGGGAATAGCTTGGTGCCTCTTTGGCCTAACCTGGTCAGACCTGCTGTCTGGGTAAGATAAGGCAGTCTGGGTGTGGATCTTTGGCAGCTTTGTTCGCGAACAGACTCCAGTCCTCAGCTGTCTCTCTGGTCTGGGCAGAGAAGAACTCCACCTTGTCAAACAGACCCGTACTCCTAAACCATGACTTAAACCGCGGCTCCATTCTGTCTATTTTACCATCCCCTTAATCTCTGCACCTGAGACCACATGTTTACATTATTCCACCCCTCACTAACCTATCCTTGTCTTTATGGAGCTCCTGTGTAGCCATGTCCCTGCCCTCAAACAGAATCCACTCCATCACATCCGCAATGGGAACATCCGAAGACAGCTTTCCATCGTTCTGCATGGACAGAACCATCCTGACCAGCTCCTTCTGGGAAAACAACACATGGGGGGGGGGACATGTTTACGGTCTATCAACACCCTATTCGTCAAACATGATCAGTTGATATTGAGACTTGATTACCTGCTCGGCTCTAAACCTGTGATCCCAGTCCAGCTGAACCTCAGCCAGGTGGTCCGTGTACTTGTTGAATTCCTTCATAGAACAAATCACCTGAAAATACACAACATCACAATGCAGTTTAGATGTGCTTCTGACTGTATGGGTTTTGCATTTTCTTGATTTATTCCAAATACAATTGTTTTGACGGCTGACTTTGTCATCTTTGGTTATGAAGCCGTTAGTACGGAGATGATCGTGAATGTCTCTGCGATGAAAGTACGTCCTCAAGTTTGGGTCGTTTAGGTTGCTGTACAACGAGGGCAGTTTGTAGCCATTGGGGTCAGTCAGATCGAATCCACTCTTTGGTTGGACAAGCTGCGTGCACACGTAAACAAAATAGGATAAATAGTTCAATCATGCTACATACATTACATCATTGTGAAGTACTGTTATCATGAGTACAAACCGTACTATGTTTTATTGAAAACCTTCAGCTAAATGGAAAAAAAAACAAACAAACATAAAAATGTTTTTCAATTTCAGCACTCACCCTTTGGGAAAGGCCAGATGTGCAAAAGATGGTGGTCATAATGTCTTCACTCTAAAACACAGAAAAACATGCACAGTAGATCAGTAGGTAACAGGACTGTATGACTGGTTAACAGGATGGTACAGTAGATATTCCTTTGAATAATTACAACATAGGTTTAAATGACAGATCGAGATGTACCTTATATTTTAATAACTCATCTTTACCATTATGCAAAATGTATTGAATGACACAAAGTAAACAACTAGTAGAGCCTAGCTTTAGCTTAGCTTATGTGTCCTACTGCTTCACTCGCAGTGCTAGCAGCGATATCTTACAGGATACTGTGGTACTGTTGTAAGCACAAGCATCTTCGTAAATGGTACCTTTGGATGCCCTAAACATGTTCCAGACTTTCATATCGTTGAAATGTAGATAGTCATGTACTCAGAAGTCTAAACAATTCACAGGAACTGTACATATTTATACCATTTTAGACCGCAAATCCTCTCTAGTTTCTAGCTACAGCAGTAGGAGAGTTACCGATCCTAGCTAGCTGTGGAACCTAGCTGTTTAGTATAGCTCTGTTTTAGCATCCAAGAAGGCAACGTGTGATTTCTACCTTGATGGACAGAAGTCACTGATATCTTACCGAACATGTCAGGTCCTGATCATTTCTCTTCTCTCGGCTCATTCACATTAAGTGTGTGTTTCCGTTGAGTTATCTAACACTGAGCAGATGTACCATTGTGCTGCTGTCCAGCTGCATTCCAATCAGCGTCACAATAAAAATGCTTGTGAAGCTTCTTATTACCTGAATCAGATGAATGTGCATTATTCCTGACCAGTGGCTCTAATTTCAATATGATAACATCTTCAATAGTCAGTTCAAATCTAAATCAACACAGTTAGTGTTTTGTCAGTTTATATAACACAACTATCCCAGACTTGTCATTGTGCACTGTTTATCTTTGATCCTTTCCAGGGCCGGATTAAGGCAATGGGCTTTAGGGGCTGCAGCCCCGGGCCTCGCCACCAGGGGGGCCTCAGGTTGTCGGATGTTGAGTGAGAAAAACAATGCACGAAAATGTCCGCTCCAGTAAAGCACGACAGTGGGGCCCAAAAAAGAAAAGTACAAGTTCAAAAACATGAGAGAATGTCAGAATTACCGAAGAAGGCTCCAAAATTAACTAATATATGAAGTGCTGCAACAAATCCACCGGCTAGTCATCCTGCTGCTGGCTACCTCTCCCAGCACTGAGCCCAACCAACCAACTGCCATGACTAGCCAGTCTGCTGCTAATGCCCTGATAATGGACAAACTTATAAATGCATTTCAACAGAGGCATGCAGTCTATGAAGAAAGCTGCAGATACTTTGGATTTCTTACTCGACTTGAAAAACTCTCCCTCAGTGAAATACGTGAGCAAAGTGTCAGATTGCAGACCAAATACAACGCAGATCTAGCAAATGACTTTCCAGACGAACTAGCGCAGTTTGTGAATTTCTCCAGAGTTGCTCTGACTGACCCAGCAACACCGAGAAACCTTATTTCATTAATACGGGAGAGGCTTCTCCAAAGTGTTTTAATACGGGAGAGGCATCTCCAAAGTGTTTTCCCAAATGTGGACATAGCGCTGAGGATTTACCTTACATTGCCCGTTAGTAATACCAGTGGGGAGAGGTCAATCTCCAAATGAGGAATTATTAAGACTGAATAATTTGACTTAATGTCAATAGAGCATGACATACTGTGCTGGACATTGAAGAGTTTGCATTGAGAAAGAGCAGAAAAGGGGCCTTTTAATATCAATGATTTGATGATGGTGATTGGTGAGTCACATGTTTGTTCAATGTTAGACAGCGGCTGCCAACACTTCCATTATTTCTTTTTTTCAAATAGCTTGTTTGTATGTAAGCTAATTCAAATGCTTTCCACCCTGGAGATGTTGCAATGTATATCAGACTGTCTGCATTCTTGTGCTTGAGTTTTTGAGTAACATATAATTAGATTCGGTTCGATTCAACTTTAATGTCAGTACATATAATGGTCATTCCCTGGCTATTTAGCATTGTTTTTGCTTTTGAATAAATAGAAGTATACATTTACATGATTGGTTAATTATTTTCTACAGTGTAGCCTACTACACACAAACATTTTGTCCTTGGCTTTTAACTGATCATATTAATAGTGTGGTTCTGTGGTCTTTAGAGCACTGATGTGCACCTTTCGTGGGTTTGTGTGTCATGATGTGCGTCGGGCGATATAGGGGCCTCATCCTGGTAATTAGCTCCAGGCCTCAAAATGTCTTAATCCGGCCCTGGTCACGCCTATGATTGACTGTGACAAGATAAGTGTCCTTTGTGGACCACGTAGCCTGACGTAGTCATATTTCCACACACTGTACACAGAATGAATAACAGATCAGCGGATGTGTACTAAAGGAGTCTTGGTCAGTTTGCATCTAGCAGACAACCATGTCTGGTCCTGTACCTGAATCCAAATACAGAGAGATCCCCACCCTGCCACACAGTCATCTGTCCAACAGAAAGAGATTACCTTGTTTGAATCGAATGTCGGGCTCATGCACATCTGTCCCTAGACTTGGCTCAACCCATCCATCCTCATGGCCTAGGACCGTCACTCGCCGACTGCAGGTGTCTCGCTCTCTCAATCTCCCTCTGCTCCTCCCTTTCCTCACCCCCACCTCTGCATTATGGCAGGTGCCCCTCCCTCAGGTCTGTAAGAGACCAGCCGTCCAGCTGTAGGAACTTCCTGGTCCCAGTATCTCTTCCTCCGTCTTCCAGTTTTGTCTCGGTTGTTCTGTCTCTGCCACCATGTTCGTCGCACCTCCAGGCTACCAGCCTGGTTTACAACCCTGTAAGTACCCTGCTCCTGTGTGCGCTGCTAGTGTGATGTCTAACCGGACGGCTGGTCATAAACGTGTTTCTTAAGCTCTTTGGAAGTCCAGGAAATGTCTTACGCTCAGGGACACAATGGCCTCCATCGTCCACTTCAATAGTCATCTGCAGATAAGTAGAAGGTATTCGGTGCCAATCATGGTTAACTGAAGGATGAATGTGTGTGTGTGTGTGTTTTACAGCGCATCCTGTACATGGGACCTATCTATGGAGGTCTTCGAGCTGGGATGTCTATCTACATCCAGGGTTCTATTCCTCAACACATCACCAGGTGAGAACACACACGTTTCAGGCGATGCACATGACCTGTGGGAAAATACGCACCAAAGTTTTGTTCTAGCTTATCCGTAAAACCTGGATGGGAAAATTGTACAACAGGTAAGATTAGAAAATACTGATACAATTCAACCTTGTGAAAGAGTGCATTCAAGTCGCTGAAGAGGTGTTAACAAAAGAGGGTTTGAGCCAGCGTGAGTCAGACGACCCTGAATTCATCCCTGAAGGGGGAAAGGGAGGGTTGAAGATTAACCCAAAACCCCTGAGATACAAACACCGCATTCAGTCAGGTATTTATGGAGTGCAGCATTGCCTTCCAATGGGGAATTAACTCTAGAAAATCCTCCTCTAGAAAAACCATTTGATCAGGAAGAGGCTCAAGTCTTAACCTTCTCTGTTTTATGCTGTCTCTCAGTTCAGTTTAATAAAGTTGAAAGGGCTTTTTTTGTATGAACAACAACCATTGCCAAAGCAACATTATGATTTGTTTATAGGTCTTCATAAGTCCCCCCCCCTCCTTTAAAGGACTTTATAAGTCATTTTTCTTATAAAGAAAAGCAAATGCGTTCCTATACTGTCCTCTAACATTTTTTTCTTATATGTCCAGGTAAAAATATATTTCTTCTGTATGGAAATAATGGAAGTTTAGCCGTTAGCCGGTGTCTCTCTTCTCTCTCTCTTTGTTCTTCAGGGGTCTGAAGGACATGGAACAAGACATCTCCTTCATCGAGAAGCGTTTTGCCTACGGCTTCCTCCAGAAGCTTCTCAAGTGGATGGACATCGCCCAGGAGTTCATTGCCCATCTCGGTACTGTTGTGAGCGGGAGGAGGGGGAAAAGAAATGTCACATAAACGTGCTCAGTTCCCTACTCCACCACCCCTGGTTGATTTGGTGGTCTTTGTCTCTGTGCCTGTCCTCAGAGGCTGTGGTTAGCAGTGGCAGGGTGGAGAAGTCCCCACATGAACAAGAGATCAAGTTCTTTGCCAAAGTGAGAGAGGAACAGCTGTTCTCATTACCCCACCTCTAATTATCAGACTGTAAAACAGCTTTGCAGACACCTGCATCATGAATTACGAACATCCTTGTCTGCCTCTGTCCCAGATTATTTTGCTGCTTGAGAACCAGTAATTCAAGAACCACTGCCTGTATTTCTTGTCCACGCCTGCTAAAATCCTGGGCAGTGGAGGCATCTCATCCAATAAAGAGAAAGAAAAGATTGCAAGGCCAGTTGCCAATCAGTCTTAACAAAGAGTTCCACTGAAGATAATCCCTTTTTTCTTCCCCTGACTTTCCTTCAGGTGTGCATAGTGTGAACGGTGTACTGTGAACCCTGAATCCAATATCTGGCTTGTGTCGGTATCTGTTTGCAACTCTCCTTCTAGCCCTCCACCCCTCCTCCCCCTCTCTGTAGAAACCTCCTTAATTTCCTCGACCTCCTTTTTTTGGCTTTGACCTCCTCCTTCCTTCTCCTCCATCCTTCCTGCCCTACCTCGCCCCCCTCCCCTCCCCTCTTCTCTCCCCCCTCCCTCAGTATCTTCTGTAAATTGGCAGCTCTGGCGAGACACAGAGTTTCACTCTTTGGTAAGGAAACCTGCATGATGGTGTAACACTTCCACCCTCTGTCTCCGCTCTCTTTCCAACAACTCCATCTTCTGGTTTAATTTGAACCCCCTCCTCCTCCTTCCCTCCCCACCCTTCTTTTCTAACTCTCCTCTCCCTCCTCTAGCTTTGCTTCTGCTCTGCCTGGTTGTTCTAGCCGCTCCTCCTCTCGTCTGTGTAGCTCTGGGTGTCTGCCGGTCACTGAAAGTGCAGAGAAGCAGTATGTGTTTGTGTCAGTGCCGGGGGCCAGGGGCCCCTGCCTTTGCTGCCCCACGGTGTGTTGTGCCTGGCTGGCCAGAGGCAGCACTGTAGCCCCCTCACCAGCGTTCCTCCATCCACCACCATGCGTGTGTGACATCACAGCAGCGTGACATCACTCCCGCACGCTTTCGCCTGGGTTACGGACAGGCTTAGCCGGACGTCGCTGTTACTGGGGAAGCCAACAAGCGGATATTTTGTTGTTATGAATCCAAGTTGTTTTGTTTAGCGTTGTCAAGTGTTTTTTGTGACAGACTCGCGCGTGTGCGTTTTAGGTTTGGGGATGGTTGCTGTTGTCGGGGTGGTGGGTGGAGGAAGGGTCTTAGCATCAGTATTTTCGTTTCTGTGGTAACAAAGCGGCTCTGTTTTATCTTCAGGAATGGCGCTACTGCAGTGGTCAACTGTCTGCACATCCTGTCCCGGTCTCTCGATGCCAGGTAACACATTCACCCCTACAGGATGTTGTTAGTTGTAATTTTAGACCACTTTTTTTTCTCCACAGATGTAATAAGTCTTTCTCTCCATGCTGACGTCCTATTTCCTTCCTTCCTTGTTACATATATGTTCTATGTTTGCTCCTTTCTGCCAAAGTGAATTCTGTGTTTGTATGTCTTGCTATTAAATCTAGCGATTCAAATATATTCTGATTCTGATTGTATCTGTATCCCTCTGTCTCCAAGGACGGTGATGAAATCAGGCCCTGAGATTGTGAAGGCTAGACTGCGCCAGTTTTTTGAGAGGGCTGCGGGCGATATTGAGAAGATGGTGGAGAACCTCAAACTAGGCAAGGTGTCCAGCAGGAACCAGGTGAGGTCCTTCCTTCCTGTCATCTTCATCGGTAGCTTCTCCCTAGGCGGTACACTGAGGTGTGTGTGTGTGTGTGTGTGTGTGCGTGCAGGTGAAGGGCGTGTCCCAGAACATCAACTACACCCCCATCGCGTTGCTGCCGGTCCTCACCTCCCTGTTCGACCACATCGCCCAGCACCAGTTTGGAGATGATGTCTTCGCTCTCTCCAGTGGATGACTTGGAGATATCATGTTACCGCATCATGTGCAGTATTTAATCTCTGGGAACTGTGAAGACTACACATGCAGAGAAGTGTGTGGACATGCTTTCTCTCTCCGCTGGAGAAGAGGTCTCTGCATGTGTGTGTTTGTGGGGCTGGAGAAGCAGGGGTTGTCCAGTGTGAGGTGGTGATGGTGCTGTGTGTGTCCTGCAGACAGAGGCCGTCCCTGGGGGAGTGTCTGGCCCACCTGGCTGCAGCCATGCCTGTGGCCTACCTGGCCAAACAAATTTAACGCCTATTCCGTCTACCCAACCAAGACCCCCCGGGAAAGAGCCAGTGAGTCACAGTAACCGCAACCTCTCTCACCCAACCCTCTCTTAATATCGATTTGTATTATATAACGTACATAATCCGTCTGTGTTGTAGTCCCTCTGTACAATGCCCACACTTTAAAAGTGCAGTTGAGTCTATGATCGTGTTCACTCTAATCTTCTCCTCTTCTTCCTCAGTTGTGGGTCTTCCAAACATGGTGGAAGAGCTGTGTACAGACATCCCAGAGCTGGAGGTTTTGATGAAGGAGATCGGGCACCTGGCAGAGTCTGGGGTCCGCTACACCGAGATGCCCCACGTTATCGAGATCACCCTGCCCATGCTGTGTAACCACTGGCCCCGCTGGTCGGAGAGGGGGTTGGAGAACTTCCCGGAGCTGGAGGGCCAGATCTGCACCAACGTCACCTCGGAACAGCTCAACCAGCTGCTGGGGAGCATCATGAAGATCGTGGTCAACAATCTGGGCATCGACAAGGCCTCCTGGATGAAGAGGCTGGCAGGTAAGTGTGTGTCTCAGTCCCACGTTAAGGTCAAGATCGTGGGTGTGGGTTTTACACTGTTTGCCAGTACTTCACCTCAGAACATTTTCTTTTATTACATGATAGACAATACATTGATTTTTATTTATTTTTAGACCTTTTTATGATATTTCGTTCACCCAGGTCAAGGACCTTGAGGAATGTAATCAATGACTTTGCCCCCCCCACCCCCCCCACCCCCCTCGTGTGTGTGTGTGTATGTGTCTGCTTGTGCCAGTCTTCGCCCAGCCCATCGTGAGCAGGGCAAAGCCAGAGATGCTCAAGTCCCACAACATGGAGAAGCTGAAGAAGAGAGCTGGGAAGGTGGTGGCTGAGGAGGACCACCTGCACCTGGAGGGAAAGACAGAGGTGGACAGCGAGGAGGGCACCATCAGGGACGAGACCTGTACGCCCTTTACCCTCTCCTCATCCGCTATGTGGACAATGACAGGTACTTGAGGGATAAATATGCCTGGTCTCTGGCGTACCCACACATTTACATTTATTCATTTAGCAGACGCTTTTATCCAAAGTGACTTACAAGAGAGAGCTTTTACAAAGAGCATCGGTCACTCAGCAACGTGATAGACCCTAAAAACGGTGAGCTTTTAGATCGTGAAACATACATCATGACAACCAATAAGTGCCAAGGAAAGAGCTATAAAAGCATAACACGATTGCGAACAATACAGTAAAGCAAGAAAACAACATACCCTACTATACCCACTAACACCTTCATACAAACTAAAATGGCACTCGGCTCTGCAGCCAGCCCAGACCAGTTGAGTCTGGAGTGCGACGCCTGCAGCGCCCGAGTCTCATCGCCCTCACTCTGGGTTTGACTGGTTTGCCTTCCTCCAGATGGTTCCTGATGGGCTCCTGCTCAAGGCTGTGCACACCTGCCCTGACTCAGTGTGCTGCTGATGTGTTGTGTTGATTTTTCATCTTTGGTGATGATGTTCCTCGGAAGGGGGTCGGGGTCCAGGAAATTAAGAGACTGGCTTTCAGATGGTGCATCATGGGAATTAGAGTCTTCATCATCTTCCGCTAAAACTCCATCACCTTTACTAATATGTGCCTTATTTTGCCCCTTCTTTTGTAATTCAAATAGAATCACTAAGGCTGGATTGCACCAACAAGGTTTAATTGTGTGCGTGCTGCAAGGCGCACACTATGTTATTACTAGCGTTTATTATTATTGTGTGCGTGCTGCAAGGCACACACTATGTTATTACTAGCGTTTATTATTGTGTGCGTGCTGCAAGGCGCACACTATGTTATTACTAGCGTTTATTATTATTGTGTGCGTGCTGCAAGGCGCACACTATGTTATTACTAGCGTTTATTGTGTGCGTGCTGCAAGGCGCACACTATGTTATTACTAGCGTTTATTGTGTGCGTGCTGCAAGGCGCACACTATGTTATTACTAGCGTTTATTATTATTGTGTGCGTGCTGCAAGGCGCACACTATGTTATTACTAGCGTTTATTATTGTGTGCGTGCTGCAAGGCGCACACTATGTTATTACTAGCGTTTATTATTGTGTGCGTGCTGCAAGGCGCACACTATGTTATTACTAGCGTTTATTATTATTGTGTGCGTGCTGCAAGGCGCACACTATGTTATTACTAGCGTTTATTATTATTGTGTGCGTGCTGCAAGGCGCACACTATGTTATTACTAGCGTTTATTATTATTATTCTTACGCCGTTTTTTGGCTCAAAACATCTCCCAGAGTTTTTGACGCATATACACAAAAGTTATATCAAAACGTGCGGCTCGGCCCCGACATGTGTGCTATGATTTATCTAAGACTTTTGGCGAACAATTTTGCCCCAAAATTGCCAAAAACCACACCAAAAAAATGAATAGGTGTCAATGGAGAGAATGTTTGAGAGGTAGAGTGGTGATGTCATCGCTAGAGTGTGGAGAAGAGAGAGAATTGTGTTTAAAAAATAAAACGTATTTGACTACCATGGCCTCAAATGCACCACTACAGACACAATTTATACATAGAAACGTAGGAAAATGTGTCCTCTAGCTCACACTTGCTTTACTTTATCTGTCAGATTTATTGTTTTAGCTTGACATGCGAAGATTCGGCCGCAGCACCCATGAACAGCCTCATAGACTCCTATGTTAAGAGAGGCGGGGCTGTAACTGAAAAGATAGAAAACGAACACTTTTTAGAATTGCTCCCAAGAGCACATTTCTTCACTTGTCAACACAAAATGCCTATGTAAACGTTCAGGAAGGGCTCAGCCGGCTTCATGTTAACCTGGTTTTATGATTGGAAACACGGTTTGGCCAGAAATCCTTCCTGTTCGAGGGGTGCTGTAAGCCTTTTCTCTCTGTCCAACTGCTATGACCGTTGCAACAGTTGCAAGTTCGTTACTTAGCAACGTGCTTGAAAGAGGAGAGACGGTGGCCACGAATGACGGTGGCTATTTTACGAACAGTAATTAATTTCACATTTAATAACTTTAATTGGAGGATATTTACTGGAGGAATCAAATTGGTTCTTTTTGTTTCGGGTGTATTTATAAACTGTACTCCAACTCAACTCTTCCTCTCTGGCTCTAAGTCTCTAAGGTAAGCAAACATCTTTTTCAACTCTTTCGCTAGCATCCTATCAAAAATGTCGGTTTTTGACTTCTTTAACATTTGGGCTCATAGGTTTTCATGTACTTACCGGTCAGGATTTACAACTGACATTCCAACTAGCTGTAAAGATATGCTGTTTGCTAACATTAGCGACCAATGCTGAAATTAGCGCCTAAGCTAATTGCTAGTGCATCAGCATATGTTTTGCTAGCATGCTATCTAAGATGTGGGTTTTTGACTTCTTTAACATTTGGGCTTATGTATTCATGTGCTTATCAGTCAGGACGGTGGTGAAGGGTTGTGGGGAGGGTTATTTGTGTGCATTTTGACCGTTTATGGTTGTTTTCGGAGGGGGGGGGGGGGTGGGGGGGCGATCGGCGTTCGCGGGGGGCGGGGGGGCTCGTGCGGGGAGGTTTGAGGGCAGGGTTCATGTGGTGGGGTCCATAGGAATCTAACAAGATATTGGGGAGGTGTGTGGGAGGTCGGGATCGGCAGTTAATGGAGTTGCCGCTCCAAAGAGAAACAGTGGGGATTAAATACAGGTCTTTTAGGAATTGCTATTTAAATTGTTGGGGGGGCTTGCTGTAAAACATTCATAATCGTCTGGATACTGGTTGACCTTGCAAACTATTGGCTAGTGTTGTATGGGGAGTCCTGTAGTTTATAGATGATTGAACCTGTGTGTCAGCTACTAAGTGATTCATTGCACTGAATGGTTTGATTGACAGTTCATCATTAAGTCATTAATGTACAGACTGCCTGTGTGTATGCACATATATGTATCTATCTATATATATGTGTGTGTGTGTGTGTATGTGCGTGTGTGTATGTGCGTGTGTGTTTTTCTCAATTAATGTTGGATAAAAAGCACTGTTTTTGTTAGTGTGATATCAGAACTGTGTGACCTAGTGCTAGCTTATTGCTGAATCCTGATTTGTTACATGTTTGATTGCATGTGGATTGATTTGACATTTAACACAGCTGTATAACTTTATAATGTTATCTGATATTTATAATGCGGTATCATTTTGATAAAAGGTGTATTTCTAATACCAAAGTCATAGCCATTGATGGCCTAATTCTGGCATTGGATGTATTTGGGTCATTTTACACTCTAAGTTTTTGAAAGCATTTATCACTATTATCAAATTAGAACCAAACTATTACTATGCTACTGAACTGTAATGTAAAGTGCTACCTGACACAGAGTGACCAATTGTTTACTGCTTGCTTACTACTTAAACTTAAACTGTGGCAGTGTGCTCAAGTGGAGCTGTCTTTAATCCTGCTGAAATTAGTGTTTACGCTACTACTAGTGCATCAGCATATGAACACCTGTTGAAAGCTTGATCAGTCACATACCTAAGCAATGGTAGAAGTCATATTGTGAAAATTACTCAACAGTGTCAGTGATGTATGGGGGAGAGTCCCGGGCCAGAGTCACGCACACTCAAAATTTCTTTAGGAATTTTTTTCTAGTTATTATTATTATTCTTACGCCGTTTTTTGGCTCAAAACATCTACCAGAGTTTTTGACGCATATACACAAAAGTTATATCAAAACGTGCGGCTCGGCCCCGACATGTGTGCTATGATTTATCTAAGACTTTTGGCGAACAATTTTGCCCAAAAATTGCCAAAAACCACACCAAAAAAATGAATAGGTGTCAATGGAGAGAATGTTTGAGAGGTAGAGTGGTGATGTCATCGCTAGAGTGTGGAGAAGAGAGAGAATTGTGTTTAAAAAATAAAACGTATTTGACTACCATGGCCTCAAATGCACCACTACAGACACAATTTATACATAGAAACGTAGGAAAATTTGTCCTCTAGCTCACACTTGCTTTACTTTATCTGTCAGATTTATTGTTTTAGCTTGACATGCGAAGATTCGGCCGCAGCACCCATGAACAGCCTCATAGACTCCTATGTTAAGAGAGTTGGGGCTGTAACTGAAAAGATAGAAAACGAACACTTTTTAGAATTGCTCCCAAGAGCGCATTTCTTCACTTGTCAACACAAAATGCCTATGTAGACGTTCAGGAAGGGCTCAGCCGGCTTCACGTTAACCTGGTTTTATGATTGGAAACACGGTTTGGCCAGAAATCCTTCCTGTTCGAGGGGTGCTGTAAGCCTTTTCTCTGTCTTTCGAACTGCCATGACAGTTCCAGCTGCAACTTATTAGTTCGTTACTTAGCAACGTGCTTGAAAGAGGAGAGACGGTGGCCACGAATGACGGTGGCTATTTTACGAACATTAATTCATTTCACATTTAATAACTTTAATTGGAGGATATTTACTGGAGGAATCAAATTGGTTCTTTTTGTTTCGGGTGTATTTATAAACTGTACTCCAACTCAACTCTTCCTCTCTGGCTCTAAGTCTCTAAGGTAAGCAAACATCTTTTTCAACTCTTTCGCTAGCATCCTATCAAAAATGTCGGTTTTTGACTTCTTTAACATTTGGGCTCATAGGTATTCATGTGCTTATCAGTCAGGATTTACAACTGACATTCCAACTAGCTGTAAAGATATGCTGTTTGCTAACATTAGCAACCAATGCTGAAATTAGCGCCTAAGCTAATTGCTAGTGCATCAGCATATGTTTTGCTAGCATGCTATCTAAGATGTGGGTTTTTGACTTCTTTAACATTTGGGCTTATGTATTCATGTGCTTATCAGTCAGGACGGTGGTGAAGGGTTGTGGGGAGGGTTATTTGTGTGCATTTTGACCGTTTATGGTTGTTTTCGGAGGGGGGGGGGGGGGGGGGCGATCGGCGTTCGCGGGGGGCGGGGGGGCTCGTGCGGGGAGGTTTGAGGGCAGGGTTCATGTGGTGGGGTCCATAGGAATCTAACAAGATATTGGGGAGGTGTGTGGGAGGTCGGGATCGGCAGTTAATGGAGTTGCCGCTCCATAGAGAAACAGTGGGGATTAAATACAGGTCTTTTAGGAATTGCTATTTAAATTGTTGGGGGGGCTTGCTGTAAAACATTCATAATCGTCTGGATACTGGTTGACCTTGCAAACTATTGGCTAGTGTTGTATGGGGAGTCCTGTAGTTTATAGATGATTGAACCTGTGTGTCAGCTACTAAGTGATTCATTGCACTGAATGGTTTGATTGACAGTTCATCATTAAGTCATTAATGTACAGACTGCCTGTGTGTATGCACATATATGTATTTATCTATATATATGTGTGTGTGTGTGTATGTGCGTGTGTGTATGTGCGTGTGTGTTTTTCTCAATTAATGTTGGATAAAAAGCACTGTTTTTGTTAGTGTGATATCAGAACTGTGTGACCTAGTGCTAGCTTATTGCTGAATCCTGATTTGTTACATGTTTGATTGCATGTGGATTGATTTGACATTTAACACAGCTGTATAACTTTATAATGTTATCTGATATTTATAATGCGGTATCATTTTGATAAAAGGTGTATTTCTAATACCAAAGTCATAGCCATTGATGGCCTAATTCTGGCATTGGATGTATTTGGGTCATTTTACACTCTAAGTTTTTGAAAGCATTTATCACTATTATCAAATTAGAACCAAACTATTACTATACTACTGAACTGTAATGTAAAGTGCTACCTGACACAGAGTGACCAATTGTTTACTGCTTGCTTACTACTTAAACTTAAACTGTGGCAGTGTGCTCAAGTGGAGCTGTCTTTAATCCTGCTGAAATTAGTGTTTACGCTACTACTAGTGCATCAGCATATGAACACCTGTTGAAAGCTTGATCAGTCACATACCTAAGCAATGGTAGAAGTCATATTGTGAAAATTACTCAACAGTGTCAGTGATGTATGGGGGAGAGTCCCGGGCCAGAGTCACGCACACTCAAAATTTCTTTAGGAATTTTTTTCTAGTTATTATACTTATTCTTACGCCGTTTTTTTGGCTCAAAACACCTACCAGAGTTTTTGACGCATATACACAAAAGTTATATCAAAACGTGCGGCTCGGCCCCGACATGTGTGCTATGATTTATCTAAGACTTTTGGCGAACAATTTTGCCCAAAAATTGCCAAAAACCACACCAAAAAAATGAATAGGTGTCAATGGAGAGAATGTTTGAGAGGTAGAGTGGTGATGTCATCGCTAGAGTGTGGAGAAGAGAGAGAATTGTGTACAAAAAATAAAACGTATTTGATTACCATGGCCTCAAATGCACCACTACAGACACAATTTATACATAGAAACGTAGGAAAATGTGTCCTCTAGCTCACACTTGCTTTACTTTATCTGTCAGATTTATTGTTTTAGCTTGACATGCGAAGATTCGGCCGCAGCACCCATGAACAGCCTCATAGACTCCTATGTTAAGAGAGGCGGGGCTGTAACTGAAAAGATAGAAAACGAACACTTTTTAGAATTGCTCCTAAGAGCACATTTCTTCACTTCTCAACACAAAATGCCTATGGAGACGTTCAGGAAGGTCTCAGCCGGCTTCACGTTAACCTGGTTTTATGATTGGAAACACGGTTTGGCCAGAAATCCTTCCTGTTCGAGGGGTGCTGTAAGCCTTTTCTCTGTCTTTCGAACTGCCATGACAGTTCCAGCTGCAACTTATTAGTTCGTTACTTAGCAACGTGCTTGAAAGAGGAGAGACGGTGGCCACGAATGACGGTGGCTATTTTACGAACATTAATTCATTTCACCTTTAATAACTTTAATTGGAGGATATTTACTGGAGGAATCAAATTGGCTCTTTTTGTTTCGGGTGTATTTATAAACTGTACTCCAACTCAACTCTTCCTCTCTGGCTCTAAGTCTCTAAGGTAAGCGAACATCTTTTTTCAACTCTTTCGCTAGCATGCTATCTAAAATGTAGGTTTTTGACTTCTTTAACATTTGGGCTCATAGGTATTCATGTGCTTAT
Source organism: Neosalanx taihuensis (assembly GCA_030340665.1). Lineage (NCBI taxonomy): Eukaryota > Metazoa > Chordata > Actinopteri > Osmeriformes > Salangidae > Neosalanx > Neosalanx taihuensis. The sequence goes on from CM059290.1 coordinate 6,737,521, forward strand.
CAGTCAGGATTTACAACTGACATTCCAACTAGCTGTAAAGATATGCTGTTTGCTAACATTAGCGACCAATGCTGAAATTAGCGCTTAAGCTAATTGCTAGTGCATCAGCATATGTTTTGCTAGCATGCTATCTGAGATGTGGGTTTTTGACTTCTTTAACATTTGGGCTTATATGTATTCATGTGCTTATCAGTCAGGACGGTGGTGGAGGGTTGTAAGGAGGGTAGTGGGGGGGGGTTATTTGTGTGCATTTTGACCGTTTATGGTCGTTTTCGGAGGGGGGGGGGGCGATCGGCGTTCGCGGGGGGCGGGGGCGGGGGGGCTCGTGCGGGGGGGTTTGAGGGCAGGGTTCATGTGGTGGGGTCCATAGGAATCTAACAAGATATTGGGGAGGTGTGTGGGAGGTCGGGATCGGCAGTTAATGGAGTTGCCGCTCCATAGAGAAACAGTGGGGATTAAATACAGGTCTTTTAGGAATTGCTATTTAAATTGTTGGGGGGGGCTTGCTGTAAAACATTCATAATCGTCTGGATACTGGTTGACCTTGCAAACTATTGGCTAGTGTTGTATGGGGAGTCCTGTAGTTTATAGATGATTGAACCTGTGTGTCAGCTACTAAGTGATTCATTGCACTGAATGGTTTGATTGACAGTTCATCATTAAGTCATTAATGTACAGACTGCCTGTGTGTATGCGCATATATGTATCTATCTATAGATATATATATGTGTGTGCGTGTGTATGTGCGTGTGTGTATGTGTATGTGCGTGTGTGTTTTTCTCAATTAATGTTGGATAAAAAGCGCTGTTTTTGTTAGTGTGATATCAGAACTGTGTGACCTAGTGCTAGCTTATTGCTGAATCCTGATTTGTTACATGTTTGATTGCATGTGGATTGATTTGACATTTAACACAGCTGTATAACTTTATAATGTTATCTGATATTTATAATGCGGTATCATTTTGATAAAAGGTGTATTTCTAATACCAAAGTCATAGCCATTGATGGCCTAATTCTGGCATTGGATGTATTTGGGTCATTTTACACTCTAAGTTTTTGAAAGCATTTATCACTATTATCAAATTAGAACCAAACTATTACTATGCTACTGAACTGTAATGTAAAGTGCTACCTGACACAGAGTGACCAATTGTTTACTGCTTGCTTACTACTTAAACTTAAACTGTGGCAGTGTGCTCAAGTGGAGCTGTCTTTAATCCTGCTGAAATTAGTGTTAACGCTACTACTAGTGCATCAGCATATGAACACCTGTTGAAAGCTTGATCTGTCACATACCTAAGCAATGGTAGAAGTCATATTCAGAAAATGACTCAACAGTGTCATTGATATATGGGGGAGAGTCCCGGGCCAGAGTCACGCACACTCAAAATTTCTTTAGGAATTTTTTTCTAGTTATTATTATACTTATTCTTACGCCGTTTTTTTGGCTCAAAACATCTCCCAGAGTTTTTGACGCATATACACAAAAGTTATATCAAAACGTGCGGCTCGGCCCCGACATGTGTGCTATGATTTATCTAAGACTTTTGGCGAACAATTTTGCCCAAAAATTGCCAAAAACCACACCAAAAAAATGAATAGGTGTCAATGGAGAGAATGTTTGAGAGGTAGAGTGGTGATGTCATCGCTAGAGTGTGGAGAAGAGAGAGAATTGTGTACAAAAAATAAAACGTATTTGACTACCATGGCCTCAAATGCACCACTACAGACACAATTTATACATAGAAACGTAGGAAAATGTGTCCTCTAGCTCACACTTGCTTTACTTTATCTGTCAGATTTATTGTTTTAGCTTGACATGCGAAGATTCGGCCGCAGCACCCATGAACAGCCTCATAGAATCCTATGTTAAGAGAGGCGGGGCTGTAACTGAAAAGATAGAAAACGAACACTTTTTAGAATTGCTCCCAAGAGCACATTTCTTCACTTGTCAACACAAAATGCATATGTAGACGTTCAGGAAGGGCTCAGCCGGCTTCACGTTAACCTGGTTTTATGATTGGAAACACGGTTTGGCCAGAAATCCTTCCTGTTCGAGGGGTGCTGTAAGCCTTTTCTCTCTGTCCAACTGCTATGACCGTTGCAACAGTTGCGAAGTTCGTCACTTAGCAACGTGCTTGAAAGAGGAGAGACGGTGGCCACGAATGACGGTGGCTATTTTACGAACAGTAATTAATTTCACATTTAATAACTTTAATTGGAGGATATTTACTGGAGGAATCACATTGGTTCTTTTTGTTTCGGGTGTATTTATAAACTGTACTCCAACTCAACTCTTCCTCTCTGGCTCTAAGTCTCTAAGGTAAGCAAACATCTTTTTCAACTCTTTCGCTAGCATCCTATCAAAAATGTAGGTTTTTGACTTCTTTAACATTTGGGCTCATAGGTATTCATGTGCTTATCAGTCAGGATTTACAACTGACATTCCAACTAGCTGTAAAGATATGCTGTTTGCTAACATTAGCAACCAATGCTGAAATTAGCGCCTAAGCTAATTGCTAGTGCATCAGCATATGTTTTGCTAGCATGCTATCTAAGATGTGGGTTTTTGACTTCTTTAACATTTGGGCTTATGTATTCATGTGCTTATCAGTCAGGACGGTGGTGAAGGGTTGTGGGGAGGGTTATTTGTGTGCATTTTGACCGTTTATGGTTGTTTTCGGAGGGGGGGGGGGGGGGGCGATCGGCGTTCGCGGGGGGCGGGGGGGCTCGTGCGGGGAGGTTTGAGGGCAGGGTTCATGTGGTGGGGTCCATAGGAATCTAACAAGATATTGGGGAGGTGTGTGGGAGGTCGGGATCGGCAGTTAATGGAGTTGCCGCTCCATAGAGAAACAGTGGGGATTAAATACAGGTCTTTTAGGAATTGCTATTGAAATTGTTGGGGGGGCTTGCTGTAAAACATTCATAATCGTCTGGATACTGGTTGACCTTGCAAACTATTGGCTAGTGTTGTATGGGGAGTCCTGTAGTTTATAGATGATTGAACCTGTGTGTCAGCTACTAAGTGATTCATTGCACTGAATGGTTTGATTGACAGTTCATCATTAAGTCATTAATGTACAGACTGCCTGTGTGTATGCACATATATGTATCTATCTATATATATATATATGTGTGTGTGTGTGTATGTGCGTGTGTGTATGTGTATGTGTATGTGCGTGTGTGTTTTTCTCAATTAATGTTGGATAAAAAGCACTGTTTTTGTTAGTGTGATATCAGAACTGTGTGACCTAGTGCTAGCTTATTGCTGAATCCTGATTTGTTACATGTTTGATTGCATGTGGATTGATTTGACATTTAACACAGCTGTATAACTTTATAATGTTATCTGATATTTATAATGCGGTATCATTTTGATAAAAGGTGTATTTCTAATACCAAAGTCATAGCCATTGATGGCCTAATTCTGGCATTGGATGTATTTGGGTCATTTTACACTCTAAGTTTTTGAAAGCATTTATCACTATTATCAAATTAGAACCAAACTATTACTATGCTACTGAACTGTAATGTAAAGTGCTACCTGACACAGAGTGACTAATTGTTTACTGCTTGCTTACTACTTAAACTGTGGCAGTGTGCTCAAGTGGAGCTGTCTTTAATCCTGCTGAAATTACTGTTAACGCTACTACTAGTGCATCAGCATATGAACACCTGTTGAAAGCTTGATCTGTCACATACCTAAGCAATGGTAGAAGTCATATTCAGAAAATTACTCAACAGTGTCATTGATATATGGGGGAGAGTCCCGGGCCAGAGTCACGCACACTCAAAATTTCTTTAGGAATTTTTTTCTAGTTATTATTATTATTATTATACTTATTCTTACGCCGTTTTTTGGCTCAAAACATCTACCAGAGTTTTTGACGCATATACACAAAAGTTATATCAAAACGTGCGGCTCGGCCCCGACATGTGTGCTATGATTTATCTAAGACTTTTGGCGAACAATTTTGCCCAAAAATTGCCAAAAACCACACCAAAAAAATGAATAGGTGTCAATGGAGAGAATGTTTGAGAGGTAGAGTGGTGATGTCATCGCTAGAGTGTGGAGAAGAGAGAGAATTGTGTTTAAAAAATAAAACGTATTTGACTACCATGGCCTCAAATGCACCACTACAGACACAATTTATACATAGAAACGTAGGAAAATTTGTCCTCTAGCTCACACTTGCTTTACTTTATCTGTCAGATTTATTGTTTTAGCTTGACATGCGAAGATTCGGCCGCAGCACCCATGAACAGCCTCATAGACTCCTATGTTAAGAGAGGTGGGGCTGTAACTGAAAAGATAGAAAACGAGCACTTTTTAGAATTGCTCCCAAGAGCGCATTTCTTCACTTGTCAACACAAAATGCCTATGTAGACGTTCAGGAAGGGCTCAGCCGGCTTCACGTTAACCTGGTTTTATGATTGGAAACACGGTTTGGCCAGAAATCCTTCCTGTTCGAGGGGTGCTGTAAGCCTTTTCTCTCTGTCCAACTGCTATGACCGTTGCAACAGTTGCGAAGTTACTTAGCAACGTGCTTGAAAGAGGAGAGACGGTGGCCACGAATGACGGTGGCTATTTTACGAACAGTAATTAATTTCACATTTAATAACTTTAATTGGAGGATATTTACTGGAGGAATCAAATTGGTTCTTTTTGTTTCGGGTGTATTTATAAACTGTACTCCAACTCAACTCTTCCTCTCTGGCTCTAAGTCTCTAAGGTAAGCAAACATCTTTTTCAACTCTTTCGCTAGCATCCTATCAAAAATGTAGGTTTTTGACTTCTTTAACATTTGGGCTCATAGGTATTCATGTGCTTATCAGTCAGGATTTACAACTGACATTCCAACTAGCTGTAAAGATATGCTGTTTGCTAACATTAGCAACCAATGCTGAAATTAGCGCCTAAGCTAATTGCTAGTGCATCAGCATATGTTTTGCTAGCATGCTATCTAAGATGTGGGTTTTTGACTTCTTTAACATTTGGGCTTATGTATTCATGTGCTTATCAGTCAGGACGGTGGTGAAGGGTTGTGGGGAGGGTTATTTGTGTGCATTTTGACCGTTTATGGTTGTTTTCGGAGGGGGGGGGGCGATCGGCGTTCGCGGGGGGGCTCGTGCGGGGAGGTTTGAGGGCAGGGTTCATGTGGTGGGGTCCATAGGAATATAACAAGATATTGGGGAGGTGTGTGGGAGGTCGGGATCGGCAGTTAATGGAGTTGCCGCTCCATAGAGAAACAGTGGGGATTAAATACAGGTATTTTAGGAATTGCTATTTAAATTGTTGGGGGGGCTTGCTGTAAAACATTCATAATCGTCTAGATACTGGTTGACCTTGCAAACTATTGGCTAGTGTTGTATGGGGAGTCCTGTAGTTTATAGATGATTGAACCTGTGTGTCAGCTACTAAGTGATTCATTGCACTGAATGGTTTGATTGACAGTTCATCATTAAGTCATTAATGTACAGACTGCCTGTGTGTATGCACATATATGTATCTATATATATATGTGTGTGTGTGTATGTGCGTGTGTGTATGTGTATGTGCGTGTGTGTTTTTCTCAATTAATGTTGGATAAAAAGCACTGTTTTTGTTAGTGTGATATCAGAACTGTGTGACCTAGTGCTAGCTTATTGCTGAATCCTGATTTGTTACATGTTTGATTGCATGTGGATTGATTTGACATTTAACACAGCTGTATAACTTTATAATGTTATCTGATATTTATAATGCGGTATCATTTTGATAAAAGGTGTATTTCTAATACCAAAGTCATAGCCATTGATGGCCTAATTCTGGCATTGGATGTATTTGGGTCATTTTACACTCTAAGTTTTTGAAAGCATTTATCACTATTATCAAATTAGAACCAAACTATTACTATACTACTGAACTGTAATGTAAAGTGCTACCTGACACAGAGTGACCAATTGTTTACTGCTTGCTTACTACTTAAACTTAAACTGTGGCAGTGTGCTCAAGTGGAGCTGTCTTTAATCCTGCTGAAATTAGTGTTTACGCTACTACTAGTGCATCAGCATATGAACACCTGTTGAAAGCTTGATCAGTCACATACCTAAGCAATGGTAGAAGTCATATTGTGAAAATTACTCAACAGTGTCAGTGATGTATGGGGGAGAGTCCCGGGCCAGAGTCACGCACACTCAAAATTTCTTTAGGAATTTTTTTCTAGTTATTATTATTATTCTTACGCCGTTTTTTGGCTCAAAACATCTACCAGAGTTTTTGACGCATATACACAAAAGTTATATCAAAACGTGCGGCTCGGCCCCGACATGTGTGCTATGATTTATCTAAGACTTTTGGCGAACAATTTTGCCCAAAAATTGCCAAAAACCACACCAAAAAAATGAATAGGTGTCAATGGAGAGAATGTTTGAGAGGTAGAGTGGTGATGTCATCGCTAGAGTGTGGAGAAGAGAGAGAATTGTGTTTAAAAAATAAAACGTATTTGACTACCATGGCCTCAAATGCACCACTACAGACACAATTTATACATAGAAACGTAGGAAAATTTGTCCTCTAGCTCACACTTGCTTTACTTTATCTGTCAGATTTATTGTTTTAGCTTGACATGCGAAGATTCGGCCGCAGCACCCATGAACAGCCTCATAGACTCCTATGTTAAGAGAGTTGGGGCTGTAACTGAAAAGATAGAAAACGAACACTTTTTAGAATTGCTCCCAAGAGCGCATTTCTTCACTTGTCAACACAAAATGCCTATGTAGACGTTCAGGAAGGGCTCAGCCGGCTTCACGTTAACCTGGTTTTATGATTGGAAACACGGTTTGGCCAGAAATCCTTCCTGTTCGAGGGGTGCTGTAAGCCTTTTCTCTGTCTTTCGAACTGCCATGACAGTTCCAGCTGCAACTTATTAGTTCGTTACTTAGCAACGTGCTTGAAAGAGGAGAGACGGTGGCCACGAATGACGGTGGCTATTTTACGAACATTAATTCATTTCACATTTAATAACTTTAATTGGAGGATATTTACTGGAGGAATCAAATTGGTTCTTTTTGTTTCGGGTGTATTTATAAACTGTACTCCAACTCAACTCTTCCTCTCTGGCTCTAAGTCTCTAAGGTAAGCAAACATCTTTTTCAACTCTTTCGCTAGCATCCTATCAAAAATGTCGGTTTTTGACTTCTTTAACATTTGGGCTCATAGGTATTCATGTGCTTATCAGTCAGGATTTACAACTGACATTCCAACTAGCTGTAAAGATATGCTGTTTGCTAACATTAGCAACCAATGCTGAAATTAGCGCCTAAGCTAATTGCTAGTGCATCAGCATATGTTTTGCTAGCATGCTATCTAAGATGTGGGTTTTTGACTTCTTTAACATTTGGGCTTATGTATTCATGTGCTTATCAGTCAGGACGGTGGTGAAGGGTTGTGGGGAGGGTTATTTGTGTGCATTTTGACCGTTTATGGTTGTTTTCGGAGGGGGGGGGGGGGGGGGGCGATCGGCGTTCGCGGGGGGCGGGGGGGCTCGTGCGGGGAGGTTTGAGGGCAGGGTTCATGTGGTGGGGTCCATAGGAATCTAACAAGATATTGGGGAGGTGTGTGGGAGGTCGGGATCGGCAGTTAATGGAGTTGCCGCTCCATAGAGAAACAGTGGGGATTAAATACAGGTCTTTTAGGAATTGCTATTTAAATTGTTGGGGGGGCTTGCTGTAAAACATTCATAATCGTCTGGATACTGGTTGACCTTGCAAACTATTGGCTAGTGTTGTATGGGGAGTCCTGTAGTTTATAGATGATTGAACCTGTGTGTCAGCTACTAAGTGATTCATTGCACTGAATGGTTTGATTGACAGTTCATCATTAAGTCATTAATGTACAGACTGCCTGTGTGTATGCACATATATGTATTTATCTATATATATGTGTGTGTGTGTGTATGTGCGTGTGTGTATGTGCGTGTGTGTTTTTCTCAATTAATGTTGGATAAAAAGCACTGTTTTTGTTAGTGTGATATCAGAACTGTGTGACCTAGTGCTAGCTTATTGCTGAATCCTGATTTGTTACATGTTTGATTGCATGTGGATTGATTTGACATTTAACACAGCTGTATAACTTTATAATGTTATCTGATATTTATAATGCGGTATCATTTTGATAAAAGGTGTATTTCTAATACCAAAGTCATAGCCATTGATGGCCTAATTCTGGCATTGGATGTATTTGGGTCATTTTACACTCTAAGTTTTTGAAAGCATTTATCACTATTATCAAATTAGAACCAAACTATTACTATACTACTGAACTGTAATGTAAAGTGCTACCTGACACAGAGTGACCAATTGTTTACTGCTTGCTTACTACTTAAACTTAAACTGTGGCAGTGTGCTCAAGTGGAGCTGTCTTTAATCCTGCTGAAATTAGTGTTTACGCTACTACTAGTGCATCAGCATATGAACACCTGTTGAAAGCTTGATCAGTCACATACCTAAGCAATGGTAGAAGTCATATTGTGAAAATTACTCAACAGTGTCAGTGATGTATGGGGGAGAGTCCCGGGCCAGAGTCACGCACACTCAAAATTTCTTTAGGAATTTTTTTCTAGTTATTATACTTATTCTTACGCCGTTTTTTTGGCTCAAAACACCTACCAGAGTTTTTGACGCATATACACAAAAGTTATATCAAAACGTGCGGCTCGGCCCCGACATGTGTGCTATGATTTATCTAAGACTTTTGGCGAACAATTTTGCCCAAAAATTGCCAAAAACCACACCAAAAAAATGAATAGGTGTCAATGGAGAGAATGTTTGAGAGGTAGAGTGGTGATGTCATCGCTAGAGTGTGGAGAAGAGAGAGAATTGTGTACAAAAAATAAAACGTATTTGATTACCATGGCCTCAAATGCACCACTACAGACACAATTTATACATAGAAACGTAGGAAAATGTGTCCTCTAGCTCACACTTGCTTTACTTTATCTGTCAGATTTATTGTTTTAGCTTGACATGCGAAGATTCGGCCGCAGCACCCATGAACAGCCTCATAGACTCCTATGTTAAGAGAGGCGGGGCTGTAACTGAAAAGATAGAAAACGAACACTTTTTAGAATTGCTCCTAAGAGCACATTTCTTCACTTCTCAACACAAAATGCCTATGGAGACGTTCAGGAAGGTCTCAGCCGGCTTCACGTTAACCTGGTTTTATGATTGGAAACACGGTTTGGCCAGAAATCCTTCCTGTTCGAGGGGTGCTGTAAGCCTTTTCTCTGTCTTTCGAACTGCCATGACAGTTCCAGCTGCAACTTATTAGTTCGTTACTTAGCAACGTGCTTGAAAGAGGAGAGACGGTGGCCACGAATGACGGTGGCTATTTTACGAACATTAATTCATTTCACCTTTAATAACTTTAATTGGAGGATATTTACTGGAGGAATCAAATTGGCTCTTTTTGTTTCGGGTGTATTTATAAACTGTACTCCAACTCAACTCTTCCTCTCTGGCTCTAAGTCTCTAAGGTAAGCGAACATCTTTTTTCAACTCTTTCGCTAGCATGCTATCTAAAATGTAGGTTTTTGACTTCTTTAACATTTGGGCTCATAGGTATTCATGTGCTTATCAGTCAGGATTTACAACTGACATTCCAACTAGCTGTAAAGATATGCTGTTTGCTAACATTAGCGACCAATGCTGAAATTAGCGCTTAAGCTAATTGCTAGTGCATCAGCATATGTTTTGCTAGCATGCTATCTGAGATGTGGGTTTTTGACTTCTTTAACATTTGGGCTTATATGTATTCATGTGCTTATCAGTCAGGACGGTGGTGGAGGGTTGTAAGGAGGGTAGTGGGGGGGGGTTATTTGTGTGCATTTTGACCGTTTATGGTCGTTTTCGGAGGGGGGGGGGCGATCGGCGTTCGCGGGGGGCGGGGGCGGGGGGGCTCGTGCGGGGGGGTTTGAGGGCAGGGTTCATGTGGTGGGGTCCATAGGAATCTAACAAGATATTGGGGAGGTGTGTGGGAGGTCGGGATCGGCAGTTAATGGAGTTGCCGCTCCATAGAGAAACAGTGGGGATTAAATACAGGTCTTTTAGGAATTGCTATTTAAATTGTTGGGGGGGGCTTGCTGTAAAACATTCATAATCGTCTGGATACTGGTTGACCTTGCAAACTATTGGCTAGTGTTGTATGGGGAGTCCTGTAGTTTATAGATGATTGAACCTGTGTGTCAGCTACTAAGTGATTCATTGCACTGAATGGTTTGATTGACAGTTCATCATTAAGTCATTAATGTACAGACTGCCTGTGTGTATGCGCATATATGTATCTATCTATAGATATATATATGTGTGTGCGTGTGTATGTGCGTGTGTGTATGTGTATGTGCGTGTGTGTTTTTCTCAATTAATGTTGGATAAAAAGCGCTGTTTTTGTTAGTGTGATATCAGAACTGTGTGACCTAGTGCTAGCTTATTGCTGAATCCTGATTTGTTACATGTTTGATTGCATGTGGATTGATTTGACATTTAACACAGCTGTATAACTTTATAATGTTATCTGATATTTATAATGCGGTATCATTTTGATAAAAGGTGTATTTCTAATACCAAAGTCATAGCCATTGATGGCCTAATTCTGGCATTGGATGTATTTGGGTCATTTTACACTCTAAGTTTTTGAAAGCATTTATCACTATTATCAAATTAGAACCAAACTATTACTATGCTACTGAACTGTAATGTAAAGTGCTACCTGACACAGAGTGACCAATTGTTTACTGCTTGCTTACTACTTAAACTTAAACTGTGGCAGTGTGCTCAAGTGGAGCTGTCTTTAATCCTGCTGAAATTAGTGTTAACGCTACTACTAGTGCATCAGCATATGAACACCTGTTGAAAGCTTGATCTGTCACATACCTAAGCAATGGTAGAAGTCATATTCAGAAAATGACTCAACAGTGTCATTGATATATGGGGGAGAGTCCCGGGCCAGAGTCACGCACACTCAAAATTTCTTTAGGAATTTTTTTCTAGTTATTATTATACTTATTCTTACGCCGTTTTTTTGGCTCAAAACATCTCCCAGAGTTTTTGACGCATATACACAAAAGTTATATCAAAACGTGCGGCTCGGCCCCGACATGTGTGCTATGATTTATCTAAGACTTTTGGCGAACAATTTTGCCCAAAAATTGCCAAAAACCACACCAAAAAAATGAATAGGTGTCAATGGAGAGAATGTTTGAGAGGTAGAGTGGTGATGTCATCGCTAGAGTGTGGAGAAGAGAGAGAATTGTGTACAAAAAATAAAACGTATTTGACTACCATGGCCTCAAATGCACCACTACAGACACAATTTATACATAGAAACGTAGGAAAATGTGTCCTCTAGCTCACACTTGCTTTACTTTATCTGTCAGATTTATTGTTTTAGCTTGACATGCGAAGATTCGGCCGCAGCACCCATGAACAGCCTCATAGAATCCTATGTTAAGAGAGGCGGGGCTGTAACTGAAAAGATAGAAAACGAACACTTTTTAGAATTGCTCCCAAGAGCACATTTCTTCACTTGTCAACACAAAATGCATATGTAGACGTTCAGGAAGGGCTCAGCCGGCTTCACGTTAACCTGGTTTTATGATTGGAAACACGGTTTGGCCAGAAATCCTTCCTGTTCGAGGGGTGCTGTAAGCCTTTTCTCTCTGTCCAACTGCTATGACCGTTGCAACAGTTGCGAAGTTCGTCACTTAGCAACGTGCTTGAAAGAGGAGAGACGGTGGCCACGAATGACGGTGGCTATTTTACGAACAGTAATTAATTTCACATTTAATAACTTTAATTGGAGGATATTTACTGGAGGAATCACATTGGTTCTTTTTGTTTCGGGTGTATTTATAAACTGTACTCCAACTCAACTCTTCCTCTCTGGCTCTAAGTCTCTAAGGTAAGCAAACATCTTTTTCAACTCTTTCGCTAGCATCCTATCAAAAATGTAGGTTTTTGACTTCTTTAACATTTGGGCTCATAGGTATTCATGTGCTTATCAGTCAGGATTTACAACTGACATTCCAACTAGCTGTAAAGATATGCTGTTTGCTAACATTAGCAACCAATGCTGAAATTAGCGCCTAAGCTAATTGCTAGTGCATCAGCATATGTTTTGCTAGCATGCTATCTAAGATGTGGGTTTTTGACTTCTTTAACATTTGGGCTTATGTATTCATGTGCTTATCAGTCAGGACGGTGGTGAAGGGTTGTGGGGAGGGTTATTTGTGTGCATTTTGACCGTTTATGGTTGTTTTCGGAGGGGGGGGGGGGGGGCGATCGGCGTTCGCGGGGGGCGGGGGGGCTCGTGCGGGGAGGTTTGAGGGCAGGGTTCATGTGGTGGGGTCCATAGGAATCTAACAAGATATTGGGGAGGTGTGTGGGAGGTCGGGATCGGCAGTTAATGGAGTTGCCGCTCCATAGAGAAACAGTGGGGATTAAATACAGGTCTTTTAGGAATTGCTATTGAAATTGTTGGGGGGGCTTGCTGTAAAACATTCATAATCGTCTGGATACTGGTTGACCTTGCAAACTATTGGCTAGTGTTGTATGGGGAGTCCTGTAGTTTATAGATGATTGAACCTGTGTGTCAGCTACTAAGTGATTCATTGCACTGAATGGTTTGATTGACAGTTCATCATTAAGTCATTAATGTACAGACTGCCTGTGTGTATGCACATATATGTATCTATCTATATATATATATATGTGTGTGTGTGTGTATGTGCGTGTGTGTATGTGTATGTGTATGTGCGTGTGTGTTTTTCTCAATTAATGTTGGATAAAAAGCACTGTTTTTGTTAGTGTGATATCAGAACTGTGTGACCTAGTGCTAGCTTATTGCTGAATCCTGATTTGTTACATGTTTGATTGCATGTGGATTGATTTGACATTTAACACAGCTGTATAACTTTATAATGTTATCTGATATTTATAATGCGGTATCATTTTGATAAAAGGTGTATTTCTAATACCAAAGTCATAGCCATTGATGGCCTAATTCTGGCATTGGATGTATTTGGGTCATTTTACACTCTAAGTTTTTGAAAGCATTTATCACTATTATCAAATTAGAACCAAACTATTACTATGCTACTGAACTGTAATGTAAAGTGCTACCTGACACAGAGTGACTAATTGTTTACTGCTTGCTTACTACTTAAACTGTGGCAGTGTGCTCAAGTGGAGCTGTCTTTAATCCTGCTGAAATTACTGTTAACGCTACTACTAGTGCATCAGCATATGAACACCTGTTGAAAGCTTGATCTGTCACATACCTAAGCAATGGTAGAAGTCATATTCAGAAAATTACTCAACAGTGTCATTGATATATGGGGGAGAGTCCCGGGCCAGAGTCACGCACACTCAAAATTTCTTTAGGAATTTTTTTCTAGTTATTATTATTATTATTATACTTATTCTTACGCCGTTTTTTGGCTCAAAACATCTACCAGAGTTTTTGACGCATATACACAAAAGTTATATCAAAACGTGCGGCTCGGCCCCGACATGTGTGCTATGATTTATCTAAGACTTTTGGCGAACAATTTTGCCCAAAAATTGCCAAAAACCACACCAAAAAAATGAATAGGTGTCAATGGAGAGAATGTTTGAGAGGTAGAGTGGTGATGTCATCGCTAGAGTGTGGAGAAGAGAGAGAATTGTGTTTAAAAAATAAAACGTATTTGACTACCATGGCCTCAAATGCACCACTACAGACACAATTTATACATAGAAACGTAGGAAAATTTGTCCTCTAGCTCACACTTGCTTTACTTTATCTGTCAGATTTATTGTTTTAGCTTGACATGCGAAGATTCGGCCGCAGCACCCATGAACAGCCTCATAGACTCCTATGTTAAGAGAGGTGGGGCTGTAACTGAAAAGATAGAAAACGAGCACTTTTTAGAATTGCTCCCAAGAGCGCATTTCTTCACTTGTCAACACAAAATGCCTATGTAGACGTTCAGGAAGGGCTCAGCCGGCTTCACGTTAACCTGGTTTTATGATTGGAAACACGGTTTGGCCAGAAATCCTTCCTGTTCGAGGGGTGCTGTAAGCCTTTTCTCTCTGTCCAACTGCTATGACCGTTGCAACAGTTGCGAAGTTACTTAGCAACGTGCTTGAAAGAGGAGAGACGGTGGCCACGAATGACGGTGGCTATTTTACGAACAGTAATTAATTTCACATTTAATAACTTTAATTGGAGGATATTTACTGGAGGAATCAAATTGGTTCTTTTTGTTTCGGGTGTATTTATAAACTGTACTCCAACTCAACTCTTCCTCTCTGGCTCTAAGTCTCTAAGGTAAGCAAACATCTTTTTCAACTCTTTCGCTAGCATCCTATCAAAAATGTAGGTTTTTGACTTCTTTAACATTTGGGCTCATAGGTATTCATGTGCTTATCAGTCAGGATTTACAACTGACATTCCAACTAGCTGTAAAGATATGCTGTTTGCTAACATTAGCAACCAATGCTGAAATTAGCGCCTAAGCTAATTGCTAGTGCATCAGCATATGTTTTGCTAGCATGCTATCTAAGATGTGGGTTTTTGACTTCTTTAACATTTGGGCTTATGTATTCATGTGCTTATCAGTCAGGACGGTGGTGAAGGGTTGTGGGGAGGGTTATTTGTGTGCATTTTGACCGTTTATGGTTGTTTTCGGAGGGGGGGGGGCGATCGGCGTTCGCGGGGGGGCTCGTGCGGGGAGGTTTGAGGGCAGGGTTCATGTGGTGGGGTCCATAGGAATATAACAAGATATTGGGGAGGTGTGTGGGAGGTCGGGATCGGCAGTTAATGGAGTTGCCGCTCCATAGAGAAACAGTGGGGATTAAATACAGGTATTTTAGGAATTGCTATTTAAATTGTTGGGGGGGCTTGCTGTAAAACATTCATAATCGTCTAGATACTGGTTGACCTTGCAAACTATTGGCTAGTGTTGTATGGGGAGTCCTGTAGTTTATAGATGATTGAACCTGTGTGTCAGCTACTAAGTGATTCATTGCACTGAATGGTTTGATTGACAGTTCATCATTAAGTCATTAATGTACAGACTGCCTGTGTGTATGCACATATATGTATCTATATATATATGTGTGTGTGTGTATGTGCGTGTGTGTATGTGTATGTGCGTGTGTGTTTTTCTCAATTAATGTTGGATAAAAAGCACTGTTTTTGTTAGTGTGATATCAGAACTGTGTGACCTAGTGCTAGCTTATTGCTGAATCCTGATTTGTTACATGTTTGATTGCATGTGGATTGATTTGACATTTAACACAGCTGTATAACTTTATAATGTTATCTGATATTTATAATGCGGTATCATTTTGATAAAAGGTGTATTTCTAATACCAAAGTCATAGCCATTGATGGCCTAATTCTGGCATTGGATGTATTTGGGTCATTTTACACTCTAAGTTTTTGAAAGCATTTATCACTATTATCAAATTAGAACCAAACTATTACTATGCTACTGAACTGTAATGTAAAGTGCTACCTGACACAGAGTGACCAATTGTTTACTGCTTGCTTACTACTTAAACTTAAACTGTGGCAGTGTGCTCAAGTGGAGCTGTCTTTAATCCTGCTGAAATTAGTGTTTACGCTACTACTAGTGCATCAGCATATGAACACCTGTTGAAAGCTTGATCAGTCACATACCTAAGCAATGGTAGAAGTCATATTGTGAAAATTACTCAACAGTGTCAGTGATGTATGGGGGAGAGTCCCGGGCCAGAGTCACGCACACTCAAAATTTCTTTAGGAATTTTTTTCTAGTTATTATACTTATTCTTACGCCGTTTTTTGGCTCAAAACATCTACCAGAGTTTTTGACGCATATACACAAAAGTTATATCAAAACGTGCGGCTCGGCCCCGACATGTGTGCTATGATTTATCTAAGACTTTTGGCGAACAATTTTGCCCAAAAATTGCCAAAAACCACACCAAAAAAATGAATAGGTGTCAATGGAGAGAATGTTTGAGAGGTAGAGTGGTGATGTCATCGCTAGAGTGTGGAGAAGAGAGAGAATTGTGTTTAAAAAATAAAACGTATTTGACTACCATGGCCTCAAATGCACCACTACAGACACAATTTATACATAGAAACGTAGGAAAATTTGTCCTCTAGCTCACACTTGCTTTACTTTATCTGTCAGATTTATTGTTTTAGCTTGACATGCGAAGATTCGGCCGCAGCACCCATGAACAGCCTCATAGACTCCTATGTTAAGAGAGGTGGGGCTGTAACTGAAAAGATAGAAAACGAGCACTTTTTAGAATTGCTCCCAAGAGCGCATTTCTTCACTTGTCAACACAAAATGCCTATGTAGACGTTCAGGAAGGGCTCAGCCGGCTTCACGTTAACCTGGTTTTATGATTGGAAACACGGTTTGGCCAGAAATCCTTCCTGTTCGAGGGGTGCTGTAAGCCTTTTCTCTCTGTCCAACTGCTATGACCGTTGCAACAGTTGCGAAGTTACTTAGCAACGTGCTTGAAAGAGGAGAGACGGTGGCCACGAATGACGGTGGCTATTTTACGAACAGTAATTAATTTCACATTTAATAACTTTAATTGGAGGATATTTACTGGAGGAATCAAATTGGTTCTTTTTGTTTCGGGTGTATTTATAAACTGTACTCCAACTCAACTCTTCCTCTCTGGCTCTAAGTCTCTAAGGTAAGCAAACATCTTTTTCAACTCTTTCGCTAGCATCCTATCAAAAATGTAGGTTTTTGACTTCTTTAACATTTGGGCTCATAGGTATTCATGTGCTTATCAGTCAGGATTTACAACTGACATTCCAACTAGCTGTAAAGATATGCTGTTTGCTAACATTAGCAACCAATGCTGAAATTAGCGCCTAAGCTAATTGCTAGTGCATCAGCATATGTTTTGCTAGCATGCTATCTAAGATGTGGGTTTTTGACTTCTTTAACATTTGGGCTTATGTATTCATGTGCTTATCAGTCAGGACGGTGGTGAAGGGTTGTGGGGAGGGTTATTTGTGTGCATTTTGACCGTTTATGGTTGTTTTCGGAGGGGGGGGGGCGATCGGCGTTCGCGGGGGGGCTCGTGCGGGGAGGTTTGAGGGCAGGGTTCATGTGGTGGGGTCCATAGGAATATAACAAGATATTGGGGAGGTGTGTGGGAGGTCGGGATCGGCAGTTAATGGAGTTGCCGCTCCATAGAGAAACAGTGGGGATTAAATACAGGTATTTTAGGAATTGCTATTTAAATTGTTGGGGGGGCTTGCTGTAAAACATTCATAATCGTCTAGATACTGGTTGACCTTGCAAACTATTGGCTAGTGTTGTATGGGGAGTCCTGTAGTTTATAGATGATTGAACCTGTGTGTCAGCTACTAAGTGATTCATTGCACTGAATGGTTTGATTGACAGTTCATCATTAAGTCATTAATGTACAGACTGCCTGTGTGTATGCACATATATGTATCTATATATATATGTGTGTGTGTGTATGTGCGTGTGTGTATGTGTATGTGCGTGTGTGTTTTTCTCAATTAATGTTGGATAAAAAGCACTGTTTTTGTTAGTGTGATATCAGAACTGTGTGACCTAGTGCTAGCTTATTGCTGAATCCTGATTTGTTACATGTTTGATTGCATGTGGATTGATTTGACATTTAACACAGCTGTATAACTTTATAATGTTATCTGATATTTATAATGCGGTATCATTTTGATAAAAGGTGTATTTCTAATACCAAAGTCATAGCCATTGATGGCCTAATTCTGGCATTGGATGTATTTGGGTCATTTTACACTCTAAGTTTTTGAAAGCATTTATCACTATTATCAAATTAGAACCAAACTATTACTATGCTACTGAACTGTAATGTAAAGTGCTACCTGACACAGAGTGACCAATTGTTTACTGCTTGCTTACTACTTAAACTTAAACTGTGGCAGTGTGCTCAAGTGGAGCTGTCTTTAATCCTGCTGAAATTAGTGTTTACGCTACTACTAGTGCATCAGCATATGAACACCTGTTGAAAGCTTGATCAGTCACATACCTAAGCAATGGTAGAAGTCATATTGTGAAAATTACTCAACAGTGTCAGTGATGTATGGGGGAGAGTCCCGGGCCAGAGTCACGCACACTCAAAATTTCTTTAGGAATTTTTTTCTAGTTATTATTATTATTCTTACGCCGTTTTTTGGCTCAAAACATCTACCAGAGTTTTTGACGCATATACACAAAAGTTATATCAAAACGTGCGGCTCGGAAAAGATAGA
The DNA here is from genome assembly GCA_030340665.1 of Neosalanx taihuensis. Lineage (NCBI taxonomy): Eukaryota > Metazoa > Chordata > Actinopteri > Osmeriformes > Salangidae > Neosalanx > Neosalanx taihuensis. Next base: position 6,755,822 of record CM059290.1, read on the forward strand.
AAACGAACACTTTTTAGAATTGCTCCCAAGAGCGCATTTCTTCACTTGTCAACACAAAATGCCTATGTAGACGTTCAGGAAGGGCTCAGCCGGCTTCACGTTAACCTGGTTTTATGATTGGAAACACGGTTTGGCCAGAAATCCTTCCTGTTCGAGGGGTGCTGTAAGCCTTTTCTCTGTCTTTCGAACTGCCATGACAGTTCCAGCTGCAACTTATTAGTTCGTTACTTAGCAACGTGCTTGAAAGAGGAGAGACGGTGGCCACGAATGACGGTGGCTATTTTACGAACATTAATTCATTTCACATTTAATAACTTTAATTGGAGGATATTTACTGGAGGAATCAAATTGGCTCTTTTTGTTTCGGGTGTATTTATAAACTGTACTCCAACTCAACTCTTCCTCTCTGGCTCTAAGTCTCTAAGGTAAGCGAACATCTTTTTTCAACTCTTTCGCTAGCATGCTATCTAAAATGTAGGTTTTTGACTTCTTTAACATTTGGGCTCATAGGTATTCATGTGCTTATCAGTCAGGATTTACAACTGACATTCCAACTAGCTGTAAAGATATGCTGTTTGCTAACATTAGCGACCAATGCTGAAATTAGCGCTTAAGCTAATTGCTAGTGCATCAGCATATGTTTTGCTAGCATGCCATATAAGATGTGGGTTTTTGACTTCTTTAACATTTGGGTTTATATGTATTCATGTGCTTATCAGTCAGGACGGTGGTGGAGGGTTGTAAGGAGGGTAGTGGGGGGGGGGTTATTTGTGTGCATTTTGACCGTTTAGGGTCGTTTTCGGAGGGGGGGGGCGATCGGCGTTTGCGGGGGGCGGGGGGGCTCGTGCGGGGGGGTTTGAGGGCAGGGTTCATGTGGTGGGGTCCGTAGGAATCTAACAAGATATTGGGGAGGTGTGTGGGAGGTCGGGTTGATGAGCTATGAGCCTGTTTGGGGGAGAGGTTTGACAATCGCGAATGATTTAGTTTCACTTTCAAGCGGAGTTTGTGACGTTGCGGGGGGGTCGGGGGGGGGGGGCGATTTCGGAGGGGTTTGAGGCCAGAGTTAATGTGGTGGGGTCCAGACGAATCCAACCAGGTATTGGGGAGGTGTGTGGGTGGTTGGGATCGGCAGTTCCATAGAGAAACAGTGGGGATTAAATACAGGTCTTTTGGAATTGCTATTTAAATTGTTGGGGGGGCTTGCTGTAAAACATTCATAATCGTCTGGATACTGGTTTACCTTGCAAACTATTGGCTAGTGTTGTATGGGGAGTCCTGTAGTCCTGTAGTTTATAGATGATTGAACCTGTGTGTCTGCTACTAAGTGATTCATTGCACTGAATGGTTTGATTGACAGTTCATCATTAAGTCATTAATGTACAGACTGCCTGTGTGTATGCACATCTATCTATCTATCTATCTATCTATCTATCTATCTATGTATATATATATATATATATATATATATATATATATATATATATATATATATATATATATATAGATGTGTGTGTATGTGTGTATGTGCGTGTGTGTATGTGTATGTGCGTGTGTTTTTCTCAATTAATGTTGGATAAAAAGCACTGTTTTTGTTAGTGTGATATCAGAACTGTGTGACCTAGTGCTTTTTGTGAATTTTGATGCTAGCGTATTGCTGAATCCTGATTTGTTACATGTTTGATTGCATGTGGATTGATTTGACATTTAACACAGCTGTATAACTTTATAATGTTATCTGATATTTATAATGCGGTATCATTTTGATAAAAGGTGTATTTCTAATACCAAAGTCATAGCCATTGATGGTCTAATTCTGGCATTGGATGTATTTGGGTCATTTTACACTCTAAGTTTTTGAAAGCATTTATCACTATTATCAAATTAGAACCAAACTATTACTATGCTACTGAACTGTAATGTAAAGTGCTACCTGACACAGAGTGACCAATTGTTTACTGCTTGCTTACTACTTAAACCTAAACTGTGGCAGTGTGCTCAAGTGGAGCTGTCTTTAATCCTGCTGAAATTAGTGTTAACGCTACTACTAGTGCATCAGCATATGAACACCTGTTGAAAGCTTGATCTGTCACATACCTAAGCAATGGTAGAAGTCATATTCAGAAAATGACTCAACAGTGTCATTGATATATGGGGGAGAGTCCCGGGCCAGAGTCACGCACACTCAAAATTTCTTTAGGAATTTTTTTCTAGTTATTATTATTATTCTTACGCCGTTTTTTGGCTCAAAACATCTACCAGAGTTTTTGACGCATATACACAAAAGTTATATCAAAACGTGCGGCTCGGCCCCGACATGTGTGCTATGATTTATCTAAGACTTTTGGCGAACAATTTTGCCCCAAAATTGCCAAAAACCACACCAAAAAAATGAATAGGTGTCAATGGAGAGAATGTTTGAGAGGTAGAGTGGTGATGTCATCGCTAGAGTGTGGAGAAGAGAGAGAATTGTGTTTAAAAAATAAAACGTATTTGACTACCATGGCCTCAAATGCACCACTACAGACACAATTTATACATAGAAACGTAGGAAAATTTGTCCTCTAGCTCACACTTGCTTTACTTTATCTGTCAGATTTATTGTTTTAGCTTGACATGCGAAAATTCGGCCGCAGCACCCATGAACAGCGTCATAGACTCCCATGTTAAAAGTGTCAGGAAAATTTCAGGAGGAAAACAAAACTAACACTTTTTAGAATTGCTCCTAAGAGCACATTTCTTCACTTCTCAACACAAAATGCCTATGTAGACGTTCAGGAAGGTCTCAGCCGGCTTCACGTTAACCTGGTTTTATGATTGGAAACACGGTTTGGCCAGAAATCCTTCCTGTTCGAGGGGTGCTGTAAGCCTTTTCTCTGTCTTTCGAACTGCCATGACAGTTCCAGCTGCAACTTATTAGTTCGTTACTTAGCAACGTGCTTGAAAGAGGAGAGACGGTGGCCACGAATGACGGTGGCTATTTTACGAACATTAATTCATTTCACATTTAATAACTTTAATTGGAGGATATTTACTGGAGGAATCAAATTGGCTCTTTTTGTTTCGGGTGTATTTATAAACTGTACTCCAACTCAACTCTTCCTCTCTGGCTCTAAGTCTCTAAGGTAAGCGAACATCTTTTTTCAACTCTTTCGCTAGCATGCTATCTAAAATGTAGGTTTTTGACTTTAACATTTGGGCTCATAGGTATTCATGTGCTTATCAGTCAGGATTTACAACTGACATTCCAACTAGCTGTAAAGATATGCTGTTTGCTAACATTAGCGACCAATGCTGAAATTAGCGCTTAAGCTAATTGCTAGTGCATCAGCATATGTTTTGCTAGCATGCTATATAAGATGTGGGTTTTTGACTTCTTTAACATTTGGGCTTATATGTATTCATGTGCTTATCAATCAGGACGGTGGTGGAGGGTTGTAAGGAGGGTAGTGGGGGGGGGGGGGGGGTTATTTGTGTGCATTTTGACCGTTTAGGGTCGTTTTCGGAGGGGGGGGGCGATCGGCGTTTGCGGGGGGCAGGGGGGCTCGTGCGGAGGGGTTTGAGGGCAGGGTTCATGTGGTGGGGTCCATAGGAATCTAACAAGATATTGGGGAGGTGTGTGGGAGGTCGGGTTTATGAGCTATGAGCCTATTTGGGGGAGAGGTTTGAGAATCACGATTGATTTACTTGCACCTTCAAGCGGAGATTGTGACGTTGCGGGGGGCTCGGGGGGGGGGGGGGGGGCGATTTCGGAGGGGTTTGAGGCCAGAGTTAATGTGGTGGGGTCCAGACGAATCCAACCAGGTATTGGGGAGGTGTGTGGGTGGTTGGGATCGGCAGTTCCATAGAGAAACAGTGGGGATTAAATACAGGTCTTTTAGGAATTGCTATTTAAATTGTTGGGGGGGCTTGCTGTAAAACATTCATAATCGTCTGGATACTGGTTGACCTTGCAAACTATTGGCTAGTGTTGTATGGGGAGTCCTGTAGTTTATAGATGATTGAACCTGTGTGTCAGCTACTAAGTGATTCATTGCACTGAATGGTTTGATTGACAGTTCATCATTAAGTCATTAATGTACAGACTGCCTGTGTGTATGCACATATATGTATCTATCTATATATATATATGTGTGTGTGTGTGTATGTGCGTGTGTGTATGTGTATGTGTATGTGCGTGTGTGTTTTTCTCAATTAATGTTGGATAAAAAGCACTGTTTTTGTTAGTGTGATATCAGAACTGTGTGACCTAGTGCTATCTTATTGCTGAATCCTGATTTGTTACATGTTTGATTGCATGTGGATTGATTTGACATTTAACACAGCTGTATAACTTTATAATGTTATCTGATATTTATAATGCGGTATCATTTTGATAAAAGGTGTATTTCTAATACCAAAGTCATAGCCATTGATGGCCTAATTCTGGCATTGGATGTATTTGGGTCATTTTACACTCTAAGTTTTTGAAAGCATTTATCACTATTATCAAATTAGAACCAAACTATTACTATGCTACTGAACTGTAATGTAAAGTGCTACCTGACACAGAGTGACCAATTGTTTACTGCTTGCTTACTACTTAAACCTAAACTGTGGCAGTGTGCTCAAGTGGAGCTGTCTTTAATCCTGCTGAAATTAGTGTTAACGCTACTACTAGTGCATCAGCATATGAACACCTGTTGAAAGCTTGATCTGTCACATACCTAAGCAATGGTAGAAGTCATATTCAGAAAATGACTCAACAGTGTCATTGATATATGGGGGAGAGTCCCGGGCCAGAGTCACGCACACTCAAAATTTCTTTAGGAATTTTTTTCTAGTTTAATCTAAGATTAACTCTAATCAGAGATTAGTAAAACTAGTTTTAAAATGAGTTAATCCAGGTTTGAAATTAAGCAGAGCTCAGTTGCACCATTTAAAATTAATCTAAGTTTAGCAAAACTCAGTTTAACTGCATTTCAATGTAGTTTAAACTGATTTAAATCAATAGGGATGATTGTGGATATCGAAATTCAAATTAATAATTAAATATGCAATTAAATATATAGGCTACATTATAAGCGTGCTGTCAGGACGACGGATTCATATTTTAAAAGGAGCGAGACTGTTTCAACCGGCGATAAAACGTTACATTGTTGCTAGCAACAGATCGGCTGTTACAATGGCTCGGCAGAGAAGCTCAAACTTTTCCTGCTTTGAGAAAAACTTGCTGACCGAATTCATGGAGCGCTATGGGCAAGTCATTGAAGACAAGAAAACGGACAACAGCACGGTGAAAAATAAAGATACTTCTTGGCAGCAACTGGCTGACAGTTTTAATGGATCGACCGGTGTGAAAGATAAAAGAGACGTCACTCAGCTTAAAGCTTGCTGGAAAAATTTCAAAACAAAAGCCAAAAAAGATGCGGTGACTGTGAGACGAGAGATGTTCATCACAGGAGGAGGTCCTCCGCCAAAGAAAAATGATCAACTGGCGGAGAAAATCAATTCCCTCATCCCGCAGCAGATGGAGCCATTACAAAATCCGTACGACGACCACGGCATCCTGGACCAGCTAGCTTCAGACTCACCCGGGGAAGATGGTTAGTAACGCTTTACAGACATCAGCCAATAATCAGTTATTATTTGGCCTATCCAATTAATTTGTTCTCTCGCCATATATTTTGGTTTATGTTTTGATAGAGATCGTTTTAACACTGCAGCCAGTGCAGCAAGAGGAGCATCTGCAAGACAGTGCTGCTTCCTCTTCTTTATGGTCATCATCCTCCTTATCTGATTTGAACAGCTGCAGGAGAAACAAGCGACCCTACATGACACACCAGGGGCCTCATGTACAAAGACTTGCGTGGATTTCCTACTGAAACTTGGCGTACGCCAAAACCCAGAAACTGTCGTACGCACAAATAAATTCAGATGTATCAAAGTGTGCGTAGGCATGAATCCAAGCACGTTTCTTTTGTACATCACAATCACCGTGGAATTGAGCGCACATGCAGAGGTGCCGAACTCCTCCCTGTCCACGCCCCCATTTAAATATGCAAATTAATGTAAATAGGCCCTGGACCTGAGATTTCCCTCTTGTGTCTCACATTGCGCATGCTTTTTATGAGATCAGGGCCGACTCTTGGCATAGGCGACATAGGCGGTCGCCTAGAGCGCCATCGGTTGGAGGGGCGCTGCCAGGCACCCTTAATCATGCCGTTTTGTGTGAAGACGTTTTATTAAGTAGAGCCGGCCCTGGATCAGATAAATCAAAATGAGTAGAGGGAAGAAAAGAGTCAATCAGTGGCTTGATAGAAAGCTTTGCAGCTCTAATTTCAATAAAATAAAAACATATGAATGCACACTTGCCCAAATGTGCATTTTGCTGTTTTACTTATGAGCCCGTTATTGTTTGCAAGTAAATCCTTGCGTTCCCTAAAAGCTTGCTCACGTCGGATTGCACCATTTGCAAGGTCCTTAAACAACGCTAACGCTGCCATTGTTAATACCATTTTCTTCATCACTTTGCGCATGCTTTTATATTCACCTATACTATTACAAACGCCTGGGTGTGTAAATTGTTCATGACGGTGTCTCTGATGTGCACATCACTCTGATGACTGTTTTCACATTATTAACAGTTTCCCAGCATCACCTCTAAGTGTCGCCAAATGAACAATAGCTGTAGAAACGTGCGTACGACAGCTATGAAGTTGGTGTGGGGCACCGCACATTTCCACGGTCATTTCACGTTTGATACATCTGAACGTGAGCGTGGGAAAGGACGTACGCCACGTTTTTGTGCGTACGCAACCTTTGTACATGAGGCCCCAGGACATTTTGGTTTTAGAGAAGGAGAAGATTGAAATGGCAATCGAAAATGCAATATTACAGAAGGAAGTATTAAAGCTGCAGAAGAAAGTGTTGCTGCTGAAAAAGAAGATGCTTACTGATAGTTTCATCCTTGATGCCACTTTTTAATCATAAAATGAGAATATTCTACAATGATTTAACATGTACCTCTATTGAAAAATGAATGGGAATGAAAAAATATATAGCAATTTGCACTGAACTATTTAATAAATAATAAATACTGAATAAATAATATACAATTTCTATTTTTTTTTTCCAACATTGTATTTATTGATTTTTAACATTTTGCACATACAAAGTCTTACACATTAATCAGCAGGTTTGTACCCTATATTAGCACCAAGGTGTAGGACATAACAAAAAAGATATAAGAAAAAAAAGAAAAAAAAAATATATATATATCACAAGTACAACAAGATTTAAATAACGAAAATAAAAATAACGTGAGACCCCTCAATTCAGGCGTCTAACAAACAAAACCAAAAGTATATAATAGACAAACAATAAGTCCTGTAGTGTTTCTAATGTTGCAGTCGGGGAATACAAGTAAAATCACATTACAAACTCGTATTCAACATATAGTCACGTGAGCATTGCAGAGGGTAATTTATTCATCCCCAGGTTCTTCTATCATATGTGCTATGTCTCTCCTCTCCAGAAAACTTGTGTTATTAAAGAGTGTGTTATTAAAGAGTGACTCCTTGCCCTTAATAATGTATGTAATTTTTTCTAAGGGCAGATTTGTAGATAACTCAGTAATCCATTTATTTAAACTAGGCATGCCCACTTTTTTCCATGACAGAGCGATTATTCTTTTAGCCAACAATATACCAATTTCTAAAAATATGCGGTGTCCTTTCCTAATATTATACTTTTCTGGATATAGGCCGAGTAAGAAAAGTTTGGCATCTGTGACGGAGCGAGTCCGTCACAGGTTGTAGACCTGTTCATGCCCGCGCGCACAGACCCACACACACGCATTCGTTCATTCCCCGCTTTTTCCCCGTAGTTTCATTCATTCACACCAGACGCACCAGCGCCTCATTTGCCATATTTCCCCGCTCTCCTCCGACCCTAATCGCCAAGGGTGCACACTTGCGCGCATTAGGATAACTGTAATGAACATACACGCCAGCCCTTACCCGATAGATCCACCTCGCTCCTCCGATGCGTTGTGTTGGACCGAAGCCGAGCCAGCATTTCCTGGTATCTCAAATAGGCGCTGTTCGCGCCATGGTGCTGACCATGTGACTTACATGACGCACTTACAGTTTTACGCCTTTCTTGTATGTTATTTTGAATATTATTATGTTGGTAATGAGCTCTTGCTTTGTAGGAAGAGGCCACATATGTCTGTTATACATTTATTTTGATGTTTGCATTTAACGATGTATTTTGCTCAGTGGGAGGGGCAAGGGAAGTATAAAGGGAGCCGTTTTGGCCTGGGAGGGAGTCGATCTCCGGTTACAGAGAAGGTAACAAGGTTAAGGTTTAATTAGAGTTTATTTAAAGGTTAACGTTTTCTTTGGTGGGAGTTAAAGTTGAAATCTCACTTATGAAACTTTTGTAAATATGTATTTTTCGGACATTTCTTATCACTGTAGATACTTTTGCACCATTTTTGCACTTTGGATTGGCACAATAAATACACTTGAGCACTTGGACTTCGACTTTGCCTATATTTTTAAGAGGATCCCGCCACATTTGGTGTCAGAAGTGGGATGGCAAGCCGAAAGAAAGGTCCTCGCCAACCAAAGCGTACCGGTCTAAGGTCACAAAGCTGTGAACAACAGCCAGAGGGGGCAGGAGCTCCAGAGCCAGCATGGGAGACAGAGGAAGAGGAAGAGTGGGAGGAGAAACCAGGCCCATCATCTGAACCAGGTCAGGACATGGTGACGCTGATGAGAACGTTCCTTGCAGGACAGCAACGCCGTGAAGAAGGTTTGCTGGCCGAACTCCGGGGACTGAGAGCCTCTCTTCCTACTGCTGTGGAGCACGTGGCTCAATCTGCGTCCACTTCGCAGCCTGCTCCTAGAAGACCCCGTCCTGCGCCAAACCTGCCTCCACCTCATGAGTCGCTTACCACGACATGGATGTCAGCCAGCAGCCCAAGGATGGGACTGCCAACACCTGGTGGACAGGGGTCGGTGTTCCATGGAAGTCGCATGGAGAGCGATGATGATGAGTCGCAGCGCCAAGCACCTGATCCTGAGGACAGACCAAGACCTGAATGGAGACATTACAGTGAGCCGAAAATACCACAATATCAAAGTGGTGAGGACATGGGAAATTATCTGCTGCGTTTTGAGCGGATAGCCAGAACCTGGAGGTGGCCAGAAGACGAGTGGGCCTGTCGACTGGTACCCTTACTGACGGGGAAGGGACTAGAGGCCTATTCGGCTATGGATGAAGAGAGAGCCCACTGCTACGTGGACCTGAAGGCAGCTCTGCTTGCCAAATTTGACATTTCACCTGAAACTTACCGGCAGCAGTTCCGCGCCATCACTCTGCCACATGGTGAAAGCCCCACAGAGACCTATCACCGCCTCAGAGGACTTTATCGCCGCTGGATAAGGCCGGAGGAACGTTCCAGGGAGGAAATCGGTGAAGCGATCATCATGGAACAGCTTCTGCGGGTGTTTCCCATTGAAGTGAGGACCTGGGTGAAGGAACATGAGCCAGCCGACGGATACACCGCTGCCAAGTTGGCCGTGCAGTATCTCAATGCTCGGAAAGGAGGACCTGCTGCTCGGCTAACCACGGCATCCCAGCGTGCACCAGCTCAACAGTTTCTTCCAAGGCCTGCCCGACGTGAGACCAACCAAGACCTGTCAGGTACCGCCAATTATGCCCCAAACCAACGAGGACCGGGTAAGGAGTTTATTTGTTTTTCCTGCCAACAGCCAGGGCACAAAGCCTCAGTTTGCCCAGTCCGTAAAGCTAAAGTTAGCGGAGCGTGCTATCCTCCAAGACTAGAGGGCACTAGTGAGATGGACAATACAGTACAACGCTGTCAAAAGATATTAATTAATGGCCAAGAGGTTACTGCTTTGCTGGACACTGGAAGTTTCACTTCCCTGATAAAACGTAGCTCAGTGCCAGTTAGCAGCATGGACTATGGAAAGACAGTGGACATTTTGTGTGTGCACGGGGATAGCCACCCCTATCCTACTGTGGAAGTTACCATGACTGTTGCAGACCAACCCTATCTGGTGACTGTGGGAGTAGTAGAAAACTTACCTGTGGATGCTATTCTCGGTTGGGACTTGCCTTTTCTGATGGACCTGTTGTCTGGGAATGTTGACTCTGGGGAGAATGATGACGGTGGGAGAAATTTCTCATGTCCTGTGCTCACCCGGGCACAAGTGAAAGCCAACGTCCAACCTCTGCCAGACTTGGACAGTAGTCTGTGTGAGGGTGGCACCAAAGGACCAAGAAAATCCCGTCGTCAGCGACGATTTGAAAAACAAATGTGGTCTGTAAACCCTGAACATTCTGATTCTTTTGTGTGGGATGTGCCTGAAAATGTTTCTGTGTTACAAAGGAATGATATCACTTTGAAATGTCTGTTTGCTAAGGTGGGGAAAGAAACTAAGGATTGTCTGGGTCAAGAGAAGTTTATTATTGACAATGAGGTGTTGTACATTATTAGTAATGAGTGTAAACGTCTTGTTGTTCCCCTTAGCTGTAGGACCCTGGTCATGCATTTAGCACACACAGTTCCATGGTCAGGTCACCTCGGTCGCCACAAAACATACTTGCGCGTCAGTTCCAGATTTTATTGGCCGTGCATGTATACTGACGTTCAAAAATACTGTGCAACATGTCCTGCCTGTCAGAAAACATGTCCTGTGCGCAAGTCTGACCGTGCCTTTTTGCAGCCTCTTCCAGTGATCTCCACTCCATTTCGAAGGATTGCTATGGACATTGTGGGGCCCCTGGTGAAGAGCAGCAGTGGACATCAATACATCCTGGTCATCTCGGACTATGCCACCAAATTTCCAGAGGCTTTCCCGCTGAGAACCATCACTGCACCTGCTGTCCTTCGTGCGCTTGTCCAACTGTTCTCCAGGGTTGGATTACCCGATGAGATTCTCACCGACCAAGGCACCAACTTCACGTCTCGTCTGATGCACCTCTTCCAGCAGCAACTTGGGATTACATCCATCAAAACCACCCCGTACCACCCACAAACTGATGGACTAGTCGAGAGGTTTAATCAGACACTGAAGCGGATGCTCCAGAAGTTTGTGGATGATACTGGCAAAGACTGGGATTGCTGGCTACCTTTTGTTTTGTTTGCCTACCGAGAGGTCCCACAGGCATCAACTGGCTTTTCTCCTTTTGAGCTGTTGTATGGCTGGGATGTTCAGGGGCCATTGGACCTTCTCCGCAAACACTGGGAGGGCCCAACAGCAATACAAAGTGACCGGAGCATTGTCCAGTTTGTACTTGAAATGAGAGAAAGACTGTCCAGGTACTCAGAGGAGGCAGAGAAGAACGTGCAAGGTGCACAAAAGGCCCAGAAGGCCTGGTACGACCGCCAAGCCCGCAGTCGTGAGTTCCAAGACGGTCAGAAGGTGTTGCTTCTTCTGCCATCCTCCACCCATAAACTTTTGGCAAAATGGCAGGGGCCGTACACTGTCACCCGCAAGATGGGGCCAGTCACCTATGAAGTCCTACATCCAGAGAAAAAGAAGTCCAAACAGACGTACCATGTCAACCTCCTAAAGTTGTGGAGGGAGCGTCCAGTCCAGGCTCCGTCAAAAGTCCTGTTGGTCAGGAAAGTGGATGAAAATGAGGACGGGGAAGAGCCAGACATGGGACTGGAAGGACTAACCAACTCTGCTGCCCCGATACTGGTTCATCTCCCTCCTGCACAAGCCACACAGCTACTCCAGATCTTCAAAGAAGTTCCCTCGCTGTTCTGTGCCAGTCCTGGAAGAACTGTAGTCGTGGAACATGTCATCCGCCTGAAGAACGGTCGGCCAATTCGACAGCGGCCGTATCGGATTCCACAGCAGCTAGTTGGGAAGCTCCAAGATGAGATCCAGGAGATGCTGACACTGGGAGTCATTGAACCCTCCAACTCTGAATGGAGCAGTCCTGTAGTGATTGTGTTCAAGAAAGACGGATCACTCAGGATATGCATTGACTTTCGGAAGCTGAACTCTGTGTCGGAGTTTGACGCATACCCAATGCCAAGGATTGACGACCTGCTGGACAAGATTGGTTTTGCCAAGTACATCACCACATTGGACCTTTGCAAAGGATACTGGCAAGTGCCCCTTGAGGAGTCCTCACGGCCCTACACAGCATTCCAAACACCGGCTGGGCTGTTTCAGTTTACTGTGATGCCGTTCGGGCTGCATGGAGCACCCGCCACGTTTCAACGTCTGATGGATCGAGTTCTCCAGGGGTGTGAGCAGTTCAGCGCGGCTTATCTCGATGATGTCGTCATCTTCAGCGAGAATTGGGAGGATCATGTCCGGCACCTTTCCCAAGTTCTGCAGCAGATCCAGCGAGCCGGTCTTACACTGAATCCGGGAAAATGTGAGTGGGCGCGGGAAGAGACACGTTACCTCGGCTACCGAATGGGTCGAGGGGAGGTTAGGCCTCAAGTTGACAAGGTCGAGGCTGTCCTGAAGTCCCCGAGGCCACGCACAAAGAAAGAGGTGCGCTCCTTTCTTGGGTTAGCCGGATGGTACCGACGGTTTGTGCCACAGTTTGCAACCATCGCCGCTCCGCTCACTGCGCTTACCTCCAAAGATAAACGAAACCCTGTCATCTGGACAGAAGATTGTGAGTCTGCTTTCACCACACTTAAGGCCCACCTGTGCTCATCTCCGGTGTTGAAGAGTCCCGACTTCACCAAGCGTTTCTTGGTACAAGTGGATGCCTCTATGGTTGGCCTCGGAGCAGTCCTGGCTCAGGGGGAACCTGGAGAGGAGCATCCAATATTGTACCTGAGTCGCAAGCTCCAGCCACGCGAGACCCGTTACTCTGCTGTTGAGAAAGAGGGCCTTGCCATCAAATGGGCTTTGGAGAGCTTGCGCTACTACCTGCTAGGACGAGAGTTTGATTTGGAAACTGATCATCGTGCCCTGACGTGGATCGACTCCATGAAGGATCACAATAGCCGCCTAACGAGATGGTATCTTGCTCTTCAGCCTTTCCGATTCTCCATCCGTCACCGTGCCGGCAAGATGAACATTGTGGCTGATTACTTGTCCAGGTTGCCCCACAGTGCCAACCTTCCGGAGGGGAGGGATAATGTGACGGAGCGAGTCCGTCACAGGTTGTAGACCTGTTCATGCCCGCGCGCACAGACCCACACACACGCATTCGTTCATTCCCCGCTTTTTCCCCGTAGTTTCATTCATTCACACCAGACGCACCAGCGCCTCATTTGCCATATTTCCCCGCTCTCCTCCGACCCTAATCGCCAAGGGTGCACACTTGCGCGCATTAGGATAACTGTAATGAACATACACGCCAGCCCTTACCCGATAGATCCACCTCGCTCCTCCGATGCGTTGTGTTGGACCGAAGCCGAGCCAGCATTTCCTGGTATCTCAAATAGGCGCTGTTCGCGCCATGGTGCTGACCATGTGACTTACATGACGCACTTACAGTTTTACGCCTTTCTTGTATGTTATTTTGAATATTATTATGTTGGTAATGAGCTCTTGCTTTGTAGGAAGAGGCCACATATGTCTGTTATACATTTATTTTGATGTTTGCATTTAACGATGTATTTTGCTCAGTGGGAGGGGCAAGGGAAGTATAAAGGGAGCCGTTTTGGCCTGGGAGGGAGTCGATCTCCGGTTACAGAGAAGGTAACAAGGTTAAGGTTTAATTAGAGTTTATTTAAAGGTTAACGTTTTCTTTGGTGGGAGTTAAAGTTGAAATCTCACTTATGAAACTTTTGTAAATATGTATTTTTCGGACATTTCTTATCACTGTAGATACTTTTGCACCATTTTTGCACTTTGGATTGGCACAATAAATACACTTGAGCACTTGGACTTCGACTTTGCCTATATTTTTAAGAGGATCCCGCCACAGCATCTAAAGGTATTTGTATTGGAATAATATCCTGGATACACCTCCTCACAGCCTCCCAAAACTTATTAACTTCTTCGCATTGCCAAAGACAATGAAAAAGAGTACCCTTTTCCTTCTCACACTTGATACAGATATCTGGAACGTCACTGTTGTATTTATTGAGTTTTTCTGGGGTGATATAAGTTCTCATGAGCCAATTGTACTGCAGTAATTTAAGACGAGTGTTAATTGTTTGTGATTGTGCTTTGGTACATGCTCTCTCCCAGTCCACAATGGTTATGTTGTCATGTAAGTCTTCCCTCCAAGCCTCCAGCCTCTTTACCGATGACTCTGAGGACTCGGCTACTAGAAGGTTATAGAATTTGGAGATAATGCCCCGCCCCAAATTGTCCGTACACATTATCTTTTCTACTTTTGATAGGGGTGGGATAGACAATGATTGGCCCTGTTGTGATCGGATAAAATTCCGCAATTGTAAAAATTTAAAAAATTGATTACGGGGGATATTATAGTCAGCAGTTAGTTCTTCAAATGATTTCAGATATTTCGTGACTGGGTTAAATAAATCTCCAATTTTTTGTATTCCATTGTCAGCCCAGAATTTGAATCCCGCATCAGATTTACCTGGAGGGAAAAAATTGTTTCCCCAGATTGGACTGAAGAGTGAGAGAGAGACATGCTCCCCAAGATGTTTGTTAACTTGTTGTAACACAGTAATCATATTTTTAACCATGGGGTTCTTTATGATTTTTTTTAAGCCTTTTAACATTATCTGAGTACAGGAAAAGGGGAAGAGGAAGGCCCAGCTGTTGGCTCTCCATCTCCCTCCAGAGAGGGGCTTCCTCTTCTGAAAAGTAAAACATCAGCGTTCTTAACTGAGTCGCCCAATAGTACCAGAGCGGGTTGGGGCACTTAAGCCCCCCTCTATCATATGGCAAGTATAGCAGTGACAGTCGCAACCTGGAGCGTCTATTGTTCCAAATAAATCGGATGAAAAGTTTCTTTAGGTGAGAGAATAGATTACTCGGTGGTGGCAATGGTACATTTTGAAACAAATACAGAAATTTTGGCATTACATTCATTTTAAGGACATTTATTTTCCCTATTAGCGACATTGGTGTAAATGACCATCTATCCATCGATTTCTGGACTTCGTGCATTAATGGACTGTAATTAACTTCTACAATATTCTCAAGATGGGGTACAATTTGAATGCCCAGGTATGTAAAACAATCAACAACTTTAAATTGAGCAGCTTCCTGAGGTGGGGATTTCCTTTCCAAGTGATTTAACGGCATAATTGAAGTTTTGGATTTGTTTATCTTATAGCCTGAAATTTTTCCAAATGTCTTTATCAATTCTAACAGAACCGGAATAGATTTTCCCATATTTTTTAAGAAAACAATAATATCATCTGCATATAATGCAAGACGGTGCTCCTGCTCCCCTATTCTAATTCCAGAGATATGTTTATGAGTTCTCACTGCAATAGCCAATGGTTCGATTGCTATAATAAATAATAATGGGGAAAGAGGATCCCCTTGTCTGCATCCTCGTTGTACTTTAAAAGGTTTTGAGATATTACTATTAGTCAGTACTTCTGCGTATGGATCAGTGTAGAGCAACTTAATCCATTTCCCAAAATTCCCTCCCAGGCCAAATCGATCCAGAGTTTCGAAAAGGTAAGGCCACTCGACTCTGTCAAACGCTTTCTCCGCATCAATTGGCAGAAAAGCAGTATCTTGCGCCCCCTTTTGGCTGTGGAGAATATTCAAAACCCTTCTGACATTATGGAAGCCTTGTCTGCCACGAATAAAACCACACTGATCTTTCCCAATTATCGTCGGTATTATTTCTTCAACCCGTCTAGCTAAGATTTTACACAACACTTTCAAATCGGCATTTAGAAGGCTGATTGGCCTCATATTCTCGCATTTATTATTTGGTTTACCAGCTTTTGGCAGTAAGGTAATCATAGCTCCTCTTAACGAGAATGGCAGGATTCCATTTGAAAACGATTCTTTAAACATTGCCAATAATGGAGCTTGCAGCCTATTTTTGAATTTTTTATAGATTTCAATGAGTAGACCGTCTGGCCCTGGTGATTTACCTACTTTAGTATTATCAATTGCTATGGACATTTCCTCTAAAGTTATGTCTTGTCCTAATACAATCCTGTTATCTTCTGATGCCCTGGGAATATGAATTCCATCTAAGAAATTGTCCAATTTAAGTTTGTCATGTATAACCTCAGAACTATAGAGTTTCTCGTAGTATTTCCTGAAGGAATTGTTTATTTCAGTTTGTTCTACTATGTCGTGTCCCTGGTCATTTTGAAGTACAGAAATTAGTCGTTCACTCTGTAGCTGTTTGATACGCCAAGCAAGCACCTTGCCGGATTTTTCCCCCTGATCATAGAATGTTTGTTTTAGGCGAAGCAGACTGGATACTGCTCTTGATGCAGAAATCTCGTTATATTTTGTTCTTAGCAGGAGTAGTCTTTGATGAGTTTCAGCAGAGCGTGATTGATAATATTCATCCTCCAGTACTTTAATTTCGGTTTCCAGCGTCTTTGTCTCCTGGTATGTCTTCCTAGCTTTGGAACTAGTTATTTGGATTATTTGGCCCCTGATGAAGGCCTTAAAGGCCTCCCACCTAATACTGGCTGAAGTTTCTGTTGTATTTGTTTCAAAGTAGAATTTTATTTGTTCATCTAAGAAGGAAACAAAGCCGGGATCAGTTAACCATTTTTGCTTGAAACGCCATCTAGGGGGATCCCTCACCAATTGGAGATCTTGATATACTATGGAAGTTGGAGCGTGGTCCGATATTAGAATAGCGTCATAAGAGCAATCTTTAATTTTATATTTTAAGCTGGCTGATATCAGAAAAAAATCAATACGCGAATAAGATTTATGTGTGCTGGAGTAACATGAAAAGTTCAAGTCGCTAGGATTTGTCTCTCTCCAGATATCAATCAAATTCATATCCTTCGTGAAATGGTGTATTACCCCCCTACTTCGAAGATGAGATTGGTCACTTCCTGAGCTTCTATCTCTGACTGGATCCAGAGTACAGTTGAAATCTCCTGCTAAGATATAATTACCGGAGAGATCAGACAAGGAAAGAAACAAGTTCTGAAAAATATTTGGGTCATCAATATTTGGGGCATAAATATTTGCCAATTACAATTTCTATTTTTACTTTTCTTCAATGTGTATCTTCTCTATGCTTCACAGTTTGAAAAAGACACTTGTTGACAGGTCAAGATATTGCTTAAAGCAGTATTCAACCAGATATAGTTGTCAGTAATTCAATTATTATGTGGAAACAGACTTATCACCACAATGTCAGCAATTATTTACAAAAAGATGTATTAATATAATTATTCAGAAAAGTGGTTCTGTATTAGAGTTTGCCTCACAGCATTCCCACTTGGATTGGCATTGTGCTCCTGGTCGTCCTCTCTGTCTTCATGTAGGTCCTCCTCGGCTTCAAAGTGTAGTTCATCTCCACGCCTTTTTCCAAAGTTGTAGAGAACTGCAACTGCGACAATGACGGTCAAGGTGGTGTCCAGCTTTGTGCGCAGTCCATCTTTAATGCAGGGAAACCTTCTTTTCCATGCTCCAAAGAGTCGTTCTATCACTCCTCTGGCTGCAATGTGACAGGAGTTGTACCTTCTCTCTGTTTGAGGGTTCAGAAGTGGAGTCATCAAGTATGAGCGGCATGGATAACCATTATCCCCAAGGAGATGGCCCTCATAAGCTTGATTCTCAAGGATGGCACAAAGTTGACTGTTGTCAAAGATCCTGCTGTCATGAGTGGATCCTGGCCAACGTGCTACAATGTTGGTTATTTCAAACCGGTATCTTAGCAAAAATTCCTCTTCATTATAAAAATCAAGAGGATTGAGCCTGTCTCTCAGTTTTCTTCGAGGAACTTCATTATTTTGCTCTATCCACCTCAAAAATGCAGCCATTGTTAAAGTTCAACCTACCCAACTGGCAGTTTAAAATAAATTCTCGATCACAGTTTAAATTGGAGTTTAAAGTTCTGGTGCAACGTAATTTAATTTAAACTTGGTTTAGAGTAAAAATTAAACACGTTTAAAGAGAGGTTTAAATTTAATCTGTCTTCATTCTAAACTAGGTTTAAAGTTTGGTGCAACAGAATTTAAACTTAAACCATGATTGAATCTGGTTTGATAGTTAAACCTTGTTGGTGCAATCCAGCCTAAGAGGAGTCAGAATGTCAGGTGGGGTTTAACATCATCATGTTTATTGGCTGTCCTACCTTACTAAATGTTACAAAAGTTAGTGAAACAGACCCCTGCTGTGGGGTGGTCATTACTGGAAGAACTTCTGTTATCTGAACACTGCAGCACCTCACTCGGATATCTGTCTAGACAAGACACACACACACCCTGCTGAAAAGAAATGCACACACACACACACACACACACACACACACACCCTGCTGAGAAGAAATGCACCCACTCACACACACACCCTGCTGAGAAGAAATGCACCCACACACACACACAACTGCACAAAGCACACCAATTGAGGAAGGTTCAGCACCAGCTACAAACAATTGCACGGACAAACACACACTGCACACACACAGACATACACATGCACACACATACAGCGCAGTCATTGGGTAAGGTGCTGAGAGGCCAGACAACAGTCAGTAATGAAGTGTGGCCAGGCCAGGGACAGGAGGGTGAGACCCCTGTAGCACTGTGCTGCTCCTGGTGTGCTGTGCTGGGCGTGAGCTCCTCCTCACCAGCCCACTAACAGACAGCATCGTGTGACGCTCTCCCCAAGCACGATCCGTGCTAACACAGAAGCACCAGCTGCACTTTGGAGACGAGAATGTGACTTGAAAATGGAGTTGGTTTTGTTGTTGTTGTGTTTTAAATCATCTTCTGACTTCCTGCATGTTTTTCCCTCTCGGCCTAACTTCTTTCCCGACACCACCTATTTTTACTACATTCATACAGTAGCTCACATTGTAGTATCACTATTTTCATGACAGCCCCATCATTGACTAATTTAAGACTACATTCTGCTGTTTACAGACGTAGTCAAAATATAACAAATATATTACATTTGCAACAGGTAAGGCCCAGAAAAAGAACCCTTTTAACGAGACTCCGCCCATTCGGATCCAAGTTGCAGTAACATCAGTTTGGATGTTAGACACTCTCTGGAATGGTACAATCTGACACGACCTTCTGTCTCTAGGCTGGGGGCTCGGATGTGGAGCGTACAAAGAAGAAGCGCAGGGGAGACCGCTACTCGGTGCAGACCTCTGTCATCGTGGCAGCCTTGAAGAAGCTCCTGCCCATCGGCCTCAACATGTGCTCCCCTGCTGATCAGGAACTGATCAACCTAGCCAAGATACTCTCTGGTACAAATCTGCAGATCTCCTTCCAACCCATGTTAGCGTTGGGCAGCCAGACGTAATTGATCTAAAACTTCCCAGCTCTGACATTGGGGGGTCATTTTGGGTCGTCACATCATTAGATTTAGTCGTTAGACTAAGTCGTTAGATTTCTCTTTCTCTCTCTCTCTCTCTCTCTCTCTCTCTCTCTCTCTTTATCTATCTCTCCCGCTTCATCCATCCATCCATCCATAACTTCCTCTCGCCTGCCTGTCAGTGTCGGTGCAGTTTGTGCAGCTGAGTGACTGTGCCTTGGGGACCCTTTAGGTGGAGGACCCATCCATGCGCTGGCAGATGGAGCCAGCGTACAAGGAGGCCCTGTACAAGGAGACTTCTGGGAAGGCAGAGGACGCAGAAGCCCCACAGAAGGTGGTGAAGAGGGTCCAGGAAGTGTCAGTTGTCCTGTACCACACCGAGGTGGTGAGTAGAAACACACACACACACACACACACCATGAACCATGGCAGCATCAAGACCTGGAACAATACAGCCTCCCACCACCTCTTTTTTTCAGTGGGGAGAGGTCGTTTTCCAAATTAGGAATTATTAAACATAGACTGAGGAAGTCAATGTGCGAGGACAGACTGAACAATTTGACTTTAATATGTCAATAAAGCATGACATACTGAGCAAGAGAAAAATAAAGAGAGAGAGCAGAAAACGGGCCTTTTAATATCACTGATGTGATGATGGTGATTGGTGAGTCACATTGACGGCTGCCACAGTTTTAATAATTTGTCAATATCCCAGGGCAACCCTAATCCAATCAGCAGAAACCCGGTAATTGTGAATCCCAATATTCCACGTCCTCAACGGAGAGCTTAGACAGACACACGACACGCCACTTATCCCACGCGTCCATCATATATCCAGCTGGAGATGACCCGTCTGGACAGTTGGGTTCCCCCGAATCCCGCGGTCTCTTCGTAAAGAGCCTCTCACAACCTGGATGAAGGAGAAACCACTAAAAGACAAGGTGAGATGCCAAACCAGGCACTAACTTCACATCTGAGCGTTGTTTGAAAGGGCAGATAAGGGTTGACAGTGAGTGAGTTGATAAAAAGGTGTTTAAACTTGTATTCCTTTGGTGCTTCCTTTGTTTCTATAGAACGAGAAGATTCTTCCAGTTATTATGCCACCCAGAAGAAATCATTAGAAATCAACCCCAAGCACCCTGTCATCAAGCAGATGCTGAAGCGCGTTACTGTAAGTAATCATGTCATTACACAGTGGCAGGATGCTTTTTCCTGTTGAAAAGCAGCTAGGCTGAATGTGTGTGTTTTGTAAGACGGGCCTCAGACGTGGCCGTGGTGAGACGGCCACCTTGCGCTCAGGCTTCCAGCTGCCCGACACCAAGGCCTACGGAGATGGGATAGAGCGCATGCTGCGACTCAGCATGAACATAGACCTGGATGAGCAGGCAATTTGCGACACTCAGTAAATGCCATCAGCTGTAATGTAGTGTCTGGATGTAGCTGTTGTGCTAACTTGTGGCTTGGGGATGTGGGCTGTGCAGGTGGAGGAGGAGCCGGAGAAAAAGCCCAAGGAGGCTGCTCAGGAAGAGGCAGTAGGATGATGATACTGACTGAGTACTGGTGATGCTAGCTAAGTAGTCTTGGCTCTTGTGTCTAAGTTATTCTCTGTTCTCCGTTGTCAGACAACTGACAAAGATGTGTTATGAGGCACTAAATGAGGGGACTGTAGGTGGCCCTTTCCTGGAGCAGAGTCACTCTTGTACACCAGCTGGAGCCAACATGTCACTGGGGTTAGGGTCCCTCAATCTGGGTTTTTTCAGACGTGTTTTTGTTTAGTGTTTTACATTCATCATGACTGTACATGTATTAATATTTAACGATTGAGAACGATCCTGGGGTTTGATCCAATAAATGTTTCTTGGAAAATATAGCATGTGTATTATTTCTGTGGATTATGAGTTTGCCACTAGAGGTCAGTAAAACATGTAGTCTGGAGGGTAGCAGCTAGAGTCTCCTCCGTCGCGCATGATGACGAGAAACCTCGGCCATCCGCCTCCTCTCGTTAGGAATGACCTCCACCTTTGTGTCAACATTGTGGCTGACGATGTCCTCCCAGCCTCTCTTTCCAGCCCTGGCTACCGAGCGCTTGCAGCCGGGGCTGGGAAAGATGTGGCCGGCAGAAGAAGTTGGATGGAAGGTCATGTGTGCTGCAGCCGTGGAAGCGGATGGGAGGAGTGCAGTTCTCAATGTGCTGCTGCTGAGGACCTAAAAAATTGGGGGACCTCCAGTTTCTCCACCTCCATCTAAAGGACTTGTGGACTGGGTCATAGCAGACTGGGTCACAGCAGACTGGGTCACAGTAGACTGGGTCACAGCAGACTGGGCCAACATCGCCCTTGGCCAAGGCACTTCAACCCTACTTGTCCCTGTACTTGCTGTAAGTCGCTCTGGATAAGATGATTAGATGTAATGGTAACTGTAATAAGGAGACAGTATTTCTAGTTAACTAGAATAGTCATCTAGGTGTAGGTGTAACTACTTACTCGAACGCAAAGAAAAGGCCACTGGTCAGAACACTTCCACTATTTAGCCGGGCTAACTAACCTCAGTACAAGTAAACGCGTTAATGTTGTATGTTTAATTCCCTTTCCTTGCGGCCTAGAATCTGTTCACGACTGTTAACTAGCTACTAGACTAGGTTTAAAAAGGTTGACTGTGGTTGAGCTGGCAGCCAGTGTCATTTAAAAACTTGATCCGTGACGTGGACACCTGCGCGATCACAGGATACAGTGGGCTGGGTGAGACCCAATAAGAGGGATGTCACATCCGTAACTCAGATATTGAATGGACTTTTTAAGGGAGGATAATGTACATTTTAGTATCCCAGAAATGTATAGTAAACTGTAGCAACAAGGCAGATCACATAAGCACAAGTACACTGGAAATGTATCTTATCAATTTGTGGTTATGGGGAACTGACAGTGGATGATATGGAAATCTGACTTATCAAATACAGAAAAGCACCAAACCGCATTACTACACATGTAATTTTTTAACACACGTTTATTAAATGTGTTGTGAGGGAGGGGCATCATGGAGGTTAGGGGTGCCTATCCTGCTCGCCACTTTGGACACCTGCAAAGGAAACTGAGCTGGCAATCTTTTTCACCATGTCATCTTCAGCTCATTCAGGACGTCATCGATCAGATCCTCGGCTATGTCGCTCAGGGTAGGACTGGACAAGCGCGTGTGCAAGTCTCCATCAGAGTAGCTGTCCATGTGTACTTCACTACCACGCTTTTCTAACACAGATACATCCGAGTTTGTCTGCGAAACTTTGGGAGATGCTGTTAAAAAAAGCAGAATCAGTTTCAGTAATTGACATTTTAATCTGTTAATGATCTCTTGATGTTGCACTCACATGTGATGTTAGTGGGAAGAAAGATGGACGGATCCTTGCTCGTGTATTCAGCCATGTTATCATCAAATCCAGAGTTTCTCTAAAATGACAAACACACAGTCTTGGTTATGCTTTATCCACAGCTAACCTGCTCTCTCTATACCAGCAGGTGCTAGATGCTAACTTCACCAACCTTGATGTTGGGCAGTGGCTTTAGCTCAAACTTGCTAGACTCGGGCACGACAATGTCGCCACGTAAAACCACGTCTGGAGTGATCTTCAGCCCATTCAGGACGTCATCGATCAGATCCTCGGCTATGTCACTCAGGGTAGGACTGGACAAGCGCGTGTGCAAGTCTCCATCAGAGTAGCTGTCCATGTGTACTTCACTACCACGCTTTTCTAACACAGATACATCCGAGTTTGTCTGCGAAACTTTGGGAGATGCTGTTAAAAAAAGCAGAATCAGTTTCAGTAATTGACATTTTAATCTGTTAATGATCTCTTGATGTTGCACTCACATGTGATGTTAGTGGGAAGAAAGATGGACGGATCCTTGCTCGTGTATTCAGCCATGTTATCATCAAATTCAGAGTTTCTCTAAAATGACAAACACACAGTCTTGGTTATGCTTTATCCACAGCTAACCTGCTCTCTCTATACCAGCAGGTGCTAGATGCTAACTTCACCAACCTTGATGTTGGGCAGTGGCTTTAGCTTGATGTTGGGCAGTAGCTTTAGCTCAAACTTGCTAGACTCGGGCACGACAATGTCGCCACGTAAAACCACGTCTGGAGTGATCTTCAGCCCATTCAGGACGTCATCGATCAGATCCTCGGCTATGTCGCTCAGGGTAGGACTGGACAAGCGCGTGTGCAAGTCTCCATCAGAGTAGCTGTCCATGTGTACTTCACTACCACGCTTTTCTAACACAGATACATCCGAGTTTGTCTGCGAAACTTTGGGAGATGCTGTTAAAAAAAAGCAGAATCAGTTTCAGTAATTGACATTTTAATCTGTTAATGATCTCTTGATGTTGCACTCACATGTGATGTTAGTGGGAAGAAAGATGGACGGATCCTTGCTCGTGTATTCAGCCATGTTATCATCAAATCCAGAGTTTCTCTAAAATGACAAACACACAGTCTTGGTTATGCTTTATCCACAGCTAACCTGCTCTCTCTATACCAGCAGGTGCTAGATGCTAACTTCACCAACCTTGATGTTGGGCAGTGGCTTTAGCTCAAACTTGCTAGACTCGGGCACGACAATGTCGCCACGTAAAACCACGTCTGGAGTGATCTTCAGCTCATTCAGGACGTCATCGATCAGATCCTCGGCTATGTCGCTCAGGGTAGGACTGGACAAGCATGTGTGCAAGTCTCCATCGGAGTAGCTGTCCATGTGTACTTCACTACCACGCTTTTCTAACACAGATAAATCTGAGTTTGTCTGCGAAACTTTGGGAGATGCTGTTAAAAAAAGCAGAATCAGTTTCAGTAATTGACATTTTAATCTGTTAATGATCTCTTGATGTTGCACTCACATGTGATGTTAGTGGGAAGAAAGATGGACAGATCCTTGCTCGTGTATTCAGCCATGTTATCATCAAATCCAGAGTTTCTCTAAAATGACAAACACACAGTCTTGGTTATGCTTTATCCACAGCTAACCTGCTCTCTCTATACCAGCAGGTGCTAGATGCTAACTTCACCAACCTTGATGTTGGGCAGTGGCTTTAGCTCAAACTTGCTAGACTCGGGCACGACAATGTCGCCACGTAAAACCACGTCTGGAGTGATCTTCAGCCCATTCAGGACGTCATCGATCAGATCCTCGGCTATGTCACTCAGGGTAGGACTGGACAAGCGCGTGTGCAAGTCTCCATCAGAGTAGCTGTCCATGTGTACTTCACTACCACGCTTTTCTAACACAGATAAATCTGAGTTTGTCTGCAAAACTTTGGGAGATGCTGGTAAAAAAAAGCAGAATCAGTTTCAGTAATTGACATTTTAATCTGTTAATGATCTCTTGATGTTGCACTCACATGTGATGTTAGTGGGAAGAAAGATGGACGGATCCTTGCTCGTGTATTCAGCCATGTTATCATCAAATCCAGAGTTTCTCTAAAATGACAAACACACAGTCTTGGTTATGCTTTATCTACAGCTAACCTGCTCTTTCTATACCAGCAGGTTCTAGATGCTAACTTCCCCAACCTTGATGTTGGGCAGTGGCTTTAGCTTTGTGAATGTTGGCTTTTTCACCCCCTGGTCGATGCAGGTCACTTAGAATGATAAAACACAAAACATAGTCAGTCTAGTGTGTCCGAACAGTGATCAGCATGATGCGATGGTGAGGTAAGTCCTTAGTGTCTCACAGGATCTGATCGGTTCCTCCTGCAGAACGGTGTTCCTCACATCGGTCAGATGGCTACTCATCGCAGCGACACGTTCAAGCAGGCGTTTCTCAGCCGTCCAACGTTTGCACTCCCCCTGTTTCTGGAAGTCAAAACACTTTAAAGTAGTAATTGACAAAATTGAAGGAGGTATTTTGAAAGGCATGTTTAAGGGTGCCACAGCTGTTAAGTCCCTTTTACCCTCGATTGTCTGAACTGGAAGAGAGAAGGGAAGGCATGGGCTACCTTTTTATCTCGCTCTTCTTTGGAAGCTTTCGACTTCAGGGTCTCCAGCCCCTCTGCCATCTCCCTCTGCACTTCAGTAATCACCTGCTTCAGCATGTTACAGCCCTTCGATCTCCACGCCTTCAAACGTGAACGAGCTATCTGGTC
This sequence comes from Neosalanx taihuensis, assembly GCA_030340665.1. Classification (NCBI taxonomy): domain Eukaryota; kingdom Metazoa; phylum Chordata; class Actinopteri; order Osmeriformes; family Salangidae; genus Neosalanx; species Neosalanx taihuensis. The sequence goes on from CM059290.1 coordinate 6,781,359, forward strand.
TGAAATATTTCCCATTTCTTCTGGATTTCTGGGAATAGCTTGGTGCCTCTTTGGCCTAACCTGGTCAGACCTGCTGTCTGGGTAAGATAAGGCAGTCTGGGTGTGGATCTTTGGCAGCTTTGTTCGCGAACAGACTCCAGTCCTCAGCTGTCTCTCTGGTCTGGGCAGAGAAGAACTCCACCTTGTCAAACAGACCCGTACTCCTAAACCATGACTTAAACCGCGGCTCCATTCTGTCTATTTTACCATCCCCTTAATCTCTGCACCTGAGACCACATGTTTACATTATTCCACCCCTCACTAACCTATCCTTGTCTTTATGGAGCTCCTGTGTAGCCATGTCCCTGCCCTCAAACAGAATCCACTCCATCACATCCGCAATGGGAACATCCGAAGACAGCTTTCCATCGTTCTGCATGGACAGAACCATCCTGACCAGCTCCTTCTGGGAAAACAACACATGGGGGGGGGGACATGTTTACGGTCTATCAACACCCTATTCGTCAAACATGATCAGTTGATATTGAGACTTGATTACCTGCTCGGCTCTAAACCTGTGATCCCAGTCCAGCTGAACCTCAGCCAGGTGGTCCGTGTACTTGTTGAATTCCTTCATAGAACAAATCACCTGAAAATACACAACATCACAATGCAGTTTAGATGTGCTTCTGACTGTATGGGTTTTGCATTTTCTTGATTTATTCCAAATACAATTGTTTTGACGGCTGACTTTGTCATCTTTGGTTATGAAGCCGTTAGTACGGAGATGATCGTGAATGTCTCTGCGATGAAAGTACGTCCTCAAGTTTGGGTCGTTTAGGTTGCTGTACAACGAGGGCAGTTTGTAGCCATTGGGGTCAGTCAGATCGAATCCACTCTTTGGTTGGACAAGCTGCGTGCACACGTAAACAAAATAGGATAAATAGTTCAATCATGCTACATACATTACATCATTGTGAAGTACTGTTATCATGAGTACAAACCGTACTATGTTTTATTGAAAACCTTCAGCTAAATGGAAAAAAAAACAAACAAACATAAAAATGTTTTTCAATTTCAGCACTCACCCTTTGGGAAAGGCCAGATGTGCAAAAGATGGTGGTCATAATGTCTTCACTCTAAAACACAGAAAAACATGCACAGTAGATCAGTAGGTAACAGGACTGTATGACTGGTTAACAGGATGGTACAGTAGATATTCCTTTGAATAATTACAACATAGGTTTAAATGACAGATCGAGATGTACCTTATATTTTAATAACTCATCTTTACCATTATGCAAAATGTATTGAATGACACAAAGTAAACAACTAGTAGAGCCTAGCTTTAGCTTAGCTTATGTGTCCTCCTGCTTCACTCGCAGTGCTAGCAGCGATATCTTACAGGATACTGTGGTACTGTTGTAAGCACAAGCATCTTCGTAAATGGTACCTTTGGATGCCCTAAACATGTTCCAGACTTTCATATCGTTGAAATGTAGATAGTCATGTACTCAGAAGTCTAAACAATTCACAGGAACTGTACATATTTATACCATTTTAGACCGCAAATCCTCTCTAGTTTCTAGCTACAGCAGTAGGAGAGTTACCGATCCTAGCTAGCTGTGGAACCTAGCTGTTTAGTATAGCTCTGTTTTAGCATCCAAGAAGGCAACGTGTGATTTCTACCTTGATGGACAGAAGTCACTGATATCTTACCGAACATGTCAGGTCCGATCTTCCTTCACAGCATGTGTGTATTTCGTTCTAGTTATCTAACACTGAGCAGATGTTCCATTGTGCTGCTGTCCAGCTGCATTCCAATCAGCGTCACAATAAAAATGCTTGTGAAGCTTCTTATTACCTGAATCAGATGAATGTGCATTATTCATGACCAGTGGCTCTAATTTCAATATGATAACATCTTCAATAGTCAGTTCAAATCTAAATCAACACAGTTAGTGTTTTTTTCAGTTTATATAACACAACTATCCCAGACTTGTCATTGTGCACTGTTTGTCTTTGATCCTTTCCAGGGCCGGATTAAGGCAATGGGCTTTAGGGGCTGCAGCCCCGGGCCTCGCCACCAGGGGGGCCTCAGGTTGTCGGATGTTGAGTGAGAAAAACAATGCACGAAAATGTCCGCTCCAATAAAGCACGACAGTGGGGCCCAAAAAAGAAAATTGCAAGTTCAAAAACATGAGAGAATGTCAGAATTACCGAAGAAGGCTCCAAAATTAACTAATATATGGAGTGCTGCAACAAATCCACCGGCTAGTCATCCTGCTGCTGGCTACCTCTCCCAGCACTGAGCAACCAACTGCCATGACTAGCCAGTCTGCTGCTAATGCCCTGATAATGGACAAACTTATAAATGCATTTCAACAGAGGCATACAGTCTATGAAGAAAGCTGCAGATACTTTGGATTTCTTACTCGACTTGAAAAACTGTCCCTCAGTGAAATACGTGAGCAAAGTGTCAGATTGCAGACCAAATACAACGCAGATCTAGCAAATGACTTTCCAGACGAACTAGCGCAGTTTGTGAATTTCTCCAGAGTTGCTCTGACTGACCCAGCAACACCGAGAAACCTTATTTCATTAATACGGGAGAGGCTTCTCCAAAGTGTTTTAATACGGGAGAGTCATCTCCAAAGTGTTTTCCCAAATGTGGACATAGCGCTGACCTTACATTGCCCGTTAGTAATGCCAGTGGGGAGAGGTCAATCTCCAAATGAGGAATTATTAAGACTGAATAATTTGACTTAATGTCAATAGAGCATGACATACTGTGCTGGACATTGAAGAGTTTGCATTGAGAAAGAGCAGAAAAGGGGCCTTTTAATATCAATGATTTGATGATGGTCATTGGTGAGTCACATGTTTGTTCAATGTTAGACAGCGGCTGCCAACACTTCCATTATTTCTTTTTTTCAAATAGCTTGTTTGTATGTAAGCTAATTCAAATGCTGTCCACCCTGGAGATGTTGCAATTTATATCAGACTGTCTGCATTCTTGTGCTTGAGTTTTTGAGTAACATAAAATTAGATTCGATTTGATTCAACTTTAATGTCAGTACATATAATGGTCATTCCCTGGCTATTTAGCATTGTTTTTGCTTTTGAATAAATAGAAGTATACATTTACATGATTGGTTAATTATTGTCTACAGTGTAGCCTACTACACACAAACATGTGTCCTTGGCTTTTAACTGATCATATTAATAGTGTGGTTCTGTGGTCTTTAGAGCACTGATGTGCACCTTTCGTGGGTTTGTGTGTCATGATGTGCGTCGGGGCGATATAGGGGCCTCATCCTGGTAATTAGCTCCAGGCCTCAAAATGTCTTAATCCGGCCCTGGTCACGCCTATGATTGACTGTGACAAGATAAGTGTCTTTTGTGGACCACGTAGCCTGACGTAGTCATATTTCCACACACTGTACACAGAATGAATAACAGATCAGCGGATGTGTACTAAAGGAGTCTTGGTCAGTTTGCATCTAGCAGACAGCCATGTCTGGTCCTGTACCTGAATCCAAATAGAGAGAGATCCCCACCCTGCCACACAGTCATCTGTCCAACGGAAAGAGATTAGCTTGTTTGAATCGAATGTCGGGCTCATGCACATCTGTCCCTAGACTTGGCTCAACCCATCCATCCTCATGGCCTAGGACCGTCACTCGCCGACTGCAGGTGTCTCGCTCTCTCAATCTCCCTCTGCTCCTCCTTTTCCTCACCCCCACCTCTGCATTATGGCAGGTGCCCCTCCCTCAGGTCTGTAAGAGACCAGCCGTCCAGCTGTAGGAACTTCCTGGTCCCAGTATCTCTTCCTCCGTCTTCCAGTTTTGTCTCGGTTGTTCTGTCTCTGTCACCATGTTCGTCGCACCTCCAGGCTACCAGCCTGGTTTACAACCCTGTGTAACTGTGTGTGAACCTGGTTCACAAGCATGCTACGAAAGCAATGGATGTATCTCATATCTTGTTGAATATCTAATAAACAGGGCACCACCTCTATTTTTGTAAAGGAATTGAGGAAAACCTTTTGGATGAATAAAGTATATAATAGCCTCTTGATCAGTCTCATAACCTGAAGTCATGTAGTTCCTTAGAATTAGTGCAGATCCGATGACCGAGAATTTTATACAAAAGGGTTTATTTAAACCAAATGAAAAACAGACAGGGGAAGACAAGGAGAAAGGGGGAGTATTGGCCTAAGGAGACAAAGGACAGTTATGCTAAGCTATGTTAACGACAGGAAGACTAACTTAAATCAAGTCATTTCACCACACTATGCCAATGTCTACGCGTAAGAAATTAGCCAGTTACAGTTACTTTGTCCGTTGAAGAAAGGTAGAGTTGATCTTCCTTGTGATGTCCAAGAAATAAAAGGAAGTGTTCCTTAACTTCCGTTATGGTCCTTGGTTCAGTTGAATGGTGGTTTGCTCAATATAACAGATCACTCCAAGGTTGCGATCCTCAGAATGATCCGGACGAAAGAGAGGGAAGAATTCTAAGTTTGGTGCTTTTATACTAGGTAAAGTAAGGGGGTTTGGTCTCCCCTTATCTGAAGATGGTCATTCCTTATCTGAAGATGGTCCCATGCTGGGATTGGCATGTAGGTGTGAAAGGGTCTTGAGTGTGTATGTTTCAAATGTCAGTGGAAGCTCTTGACTTCAATAACTAACAATGTAACATTCAGAAATGTAAATGTTAGTTTTGCACGAACATCTGGATACCAAGAATGAGTTATTTGTAACAAAGGGGCAGGAAGTTACATTAAAACACATTTAAAGAGAAATTCACACAGTTCCAATCCTTTTAGTGTCCAATAAGCAGTATTGTCTTCGTGAGATGTTTGTAATCCATTAAATGTCTGTTTTGGGGATAAATCCTCTGTTCAGACTTGTGAACCAGTTACTCCAAGGCCTGCCTGGCCTTTCAGCACTGGTTTGGAAATCCATAACCCTGGTTTCGTCAGTGTGTCTCACTGACAAGGGAATGGTCGTGTGGAGACTCTGCTACACCTGTAAGTACCCTGCTCCTGTGTGCGCTGCTAGTGTGATGTCTAACCGGACGGCTGGTCATAAACGTGTTTCTTAAGCTCTTTGGAAGTCCAGGAAATGTCTTACGCTCAGGGACACGCTGGCCTCCATCGTCCACTTCAATATTCATCTGCAGATAAGTAGAAGGTATTCGGTGCCGTTCATGGTTAACTGAAGGATGAATGTGTGTGTGTGTTTTACAATGCATCCTGTACATGGGACCTATCTATGGAGGTCTTAGAGCTGGGATGTCTATCTACATCCAGGGTTCTATTCCTCAACACATCACCAGGTGTGAACACACACGTTTCAGGCGATGCACATGACCTGTGGGAAAATACACACCAAAGTTTTGTTCTAGCTTATCCGTAAAACCTGGATGGGAAAATTGTACAACAGGTAAGATTAGAAAATACTGATACAATTCAACCTTGTGAAAGAGTGCATTCAAGTCGCTGAAGAGGTGTTAACAAAAGAGGGTTTGAGCCAGCGTGAGTCAGACGACCCTGAATTCATCCCTGACGGGGGAAAGGGAGGGTTGAAGATTAACCCAAAACCCCTGAGATACAAACACCACATTCAGTCAGGTATTTATGAAGTGGAGCATTGCCTTCCAATGGGGAATTAACTCTGGAAAATCCTCCTCTAGAAAAACCATTTGATCAGGAAGAGGTTCAAGTCTTAACCTCTTCTGTTTCATGCTGTCTCTCAGTTCAGTTTAATAAAGTTGAAAGGGCTTTTTTTGTATGAACAACAACAATTACCAAAGCAACATTATGATTTGTTTATAGGTCTTCATAAGTCCCCCCCCTCCTTTAAAGGACTTTATAAGTCATTTTTCTTATAAAGAAAAGCAAATGCGTTCCTATACTGTCCTCTAACATTTTTTTCTTATATGTCCAGGTAAAAATATATTTCTTCTGTATGGAAATAATGGAAGTTTAGCCATTAGCCGGTGTCTCTCTTCTCTCTCTCTTTGTTCTTCAGGGGTCTGAAGGACATGGAACAAGACATCTCCTTCATCGAGAAGTGTTTTGCCTACGGTTTCCTCCAGAAGCTTCTCAAGTGGATGGACATCGCCCAGGAGTTCATTGCCCATCTCGGTACTGTTGTGAGCGGGAGGAGGGGGAAAAGAAATGTCACATAAACGTGCTCAGTTCCCTACTCCACCACCCCTGGTTGATTTGGTGGTCTCTGTCTCTGTGCCTGTCCTCAGAGGCTGTGGTTAGCAGTGGCAGGGTGGAGAAGTCCCCACATGAACAGGAGATCAAGTTCTTTGCCAAAGTGAGAGAGGAACAGCTGTTCTCATTACCCCACCTCTAATTATCAGACTGTAAAACAGCTTTGCAGACACCTGCATCATGAATTACGAACATCCTTGTCTGCCTCTGTCCCAGATTATTTTGCCGCTTGTGAACCAGTACTTCAAGAACCACTGCCTGTATTTCTTGTCCACGTCTGCTAAAATCCTGGGCAGTGGAGGCATCTCATCCAATAAAGAGAAAGAAAAGATTGCAAGGCCAGTTGCCAAACAGTCTTAACAAACAGTTCCACTGAAGATAATCCCTTTTTTCTTCCCCTGTCTTTCCTTCAGGTGTGCATAGTGTGAACGGTGTACTGTGAACCCTGAATCCAATATCTGGCTTGTGTCGGTATCTGTTTGCAACTCTCCTTCTAGCCCTCCACCCCTCCTCCCCCTCTCTGTAGAAACCTCCTTAATTTCCTCGACCTCCTTTTTTTGGCTTTGACCTCCTCCTTCCTTCTCCTCCATCCTTCCTGCCCTACCTCGCCCCCCCTCCCCTCCCCTCTTCTCTCCCCCCTCCCTCAGTATCTTCTGTAAATTGGTAGCTCTGGTCAGACACAGAGTTTCACTCTTTGGTAAGGAAACCTGCATGATGGTGTAACACTTCCACCCTCTGTCTCCGCTCTCTTTCCAACAACTCCATCTTCCGGTTTAATTTGAACCCCCTCCTCCTCCTTCCCTCCCCACCCTTCTTTTCTAACTCTCCTCTCCCTCCTCTAGCTTTGCTTCTGCTCTGCCTGGTTGTTCTAGCCGCTCCTCCTCTCGTCTGTGTAGCTCTGGGATTCTGCCGGTCACTGAAAGTGCAGAGAAGCAGTATGTGTTTGTGTCAGTGCCGGGGGCCAGGGGCCCCTGCCTTTGCTGCCCCACGGTGTGTTGTGCCTGGCTGGCCAGAGGCAGCACTGTAGCCCCCTCACCTGCGTTCCTCCATCCACCACCATGCGCGTGTGACATCACAGCAGCGTGACATCACTCCCGCACGCTTTCGCCTGGGTTACAGCCAGGCTTAGCCGGACGTCGCTGTTACTGGGGAAGCCAACAAGCGGATATTTTGTTGTTATTAATCCAAGTTGTTTTGTTTAGCGTTGTCAAGTGTGTTTTGTGACAGACTCGCGCGTGTGCGTTTTAGGTTTGGGGATGGTTGCTGTTGTCGGGGTGGTGTGTGGAGGAAGGGTCTTAGCATCAGTATTTTCGTTTCTGTGGTAACAAAGCGGCTCTGTTTTATCTTCAGGAATGGCGCTACTGCAGTGGTCAACTGTCTGCACATCCTGTCCCGGTCTCTCGATGCCAGGTAACACATTCACCCCTACAGGATGTTGTTAATTGGAATTTTAGACCACTTTTTTTCTCCACAGATGTAATAAGTCTTTCTCTCCATGCTGACGTCCCATTTCCTTCCTTCCTTGTTACATATATGTTCTATGTTTGCTCCTTTCTGCCAAAGTGAATTCTGTGTTTGTATGTCTTGCTATTAAATCTAGCGATTCAAATATATTCTGATTCTGATTGTATCTGTATCTCTCTGTCTCCAAGGACGGTGATGAAATCAGGCCCTGAGATTGTGAAGGCTAGACTGCGCCAGTTTTTTGAGAGGGCTGCGGACGATAATGAGAAGATGGTGGAGAACCTCAAACTAGGCAAGGTGTCCAGCAGGAACCAGGTGAGGTCCTTCCTTCCTGTCATCTTCATTGGTAGCTTCTCCCTAGGCGGTACACTGAGGTGTGTGTGTGTGTGTGTGCGTGCAGGTGAAGGGCGTGTCCCAGAACATCAACTACACCCCCATCGCGTTGCTGCCGGTCCTCACCTCCCTGATCGCCCAGCACCAGTTTGGAGATGATGTCTTCGCTCTCTCCAGTGGATGACTTGGAGATATCATGTTACCGCATCGTGCAGTATTTAATCTCTGGGAACTGTGAAGACTACACATGCAGAGAAGTGTGGACATGCTTTCTCTCTCCGCTGGAGAAGAGGTCTCTGCATGTGTGTGTTTGTGGGAGTGGAGAAGCAGGGGTTGTCCAGTGTGAGGTGGTGATGGTGCTGTGTGTGTCCTGCAGACAGAGGCCAGCCCTGGGAGTGTGTCTGGCCCACCTGGCTGCAGTCATGCCTGTGGCCTACCTGGCCAAACAAATTTAACGACTATTCCGTCTACCCAACCAAGACCCCCCGGGAAAGAGCCAGTGAGTCACAGTAACCGCAACCTCTCTCACCCAACCCTCTCTTAATATCGATTTGTATTATATAACGTACATAATCCGTCTGTGTTGTAGTCCCTCTGTACAATGCCCACACTTTAAAAGTGCAGTTGAGTCTATGATCGTGTTCACTCTAATCTTCTCCTCTTCTTCCTCAGTTGTGGGTCTTCCTAACATGGTGGAAGAGCTGTGTACAGACATCCCAGAGCTGGAGGTTTTGATGAAGGAGATCGGGCACCTGGCAGAGTCTGGGGTCCGCTACACCGAGATGCCCCACGTTATCGAGATCACCCTGCCCATGCTGTGTAACTACCGGCCCCGCTGGTGGGAGAGGGGGCTGGAGAACTTCCCGGAGCTGGAGGGCCAGATCTGCACCAACGTCACCTCGGAACAGCTCAACCAGCTGCTGGGGAGCATCATGAAGATCGGGTGGCAGGTAAGTGTGTGTCTCAGTCCCACGTTAAGGTCAAGATCGTGTGTGTGTGTGTGTGTGTGTGTGTGTGTGTGTGTGTGTGTGTGTGTGTGTGTGTGTGTATGTATGTGTCTGCTTGTGCCAGTCTTCGCCCAGCCCATGGTGAGCCCATGGTGAGCAGGGCAAAGCCAGAGATGCTCAAGTCCCACAACATGGAGAAGCTGAAGAAGAGAACAGGGAAGGTGGTGGCTGAGGAGGACCACCTGCGCCTGGACGGAAAGACGGAGGTGGACAGCGAGGAGGGCACCATCAGGGACGAGACCTGTACGCCCTTTACCCTCTCCTCATCCGCTATGTGGACAACGACAGGTACTTGAGGGATAAATATGCCTGGTCTCTGGCGTACCCACACATTTACATTTACATTTATTCATTTAGCAGACGCTTTTATCCAAAGCGACTTACAAGAGAGAGCTTTTACAAAGAGCATCGGTCACTCAGCAACGTGATAGACCCTGAAAACAGTGGGCTTTTGGATCGTGAAACATACATCATGACAACCAATAAGTGCCAAGGAAAGAGCTATAAAAGCATAACACGATTGCGAACAATACAGTAAAGCAAGAAAACAACATACCCTACTATACCCACTAACACCTTCATACAAACTAAAATGGCACTCGGCTCTGCAGCCAGCCCAGACCAGTTGAGTCTGGAGTGCGACGCCTGCAGCGCCCGAGTCTCATCGCCCTCACTCTGGGTTTGACTGGTTTGCCTTCCTCCTGATGGTACCTGATGGGCTCCTGCCCAAGGCTGTGCACACCTGCCCTGACTCAGTGTGCTGCTGATGTGTTGTGTTGATTTTTCATCTTTGGTGATGATGTTCCTCGGAAGGGGGTCGGGGTCCAGGAAATTAAGAGACTGGCTTTCAGATGGTGCATCATGGGAATTAGATTCTTCATCATCTTCCGCTAAAACTCCATCACCTTTACTAATATGTGCCTTATTTTGCCCCTTCTTTTGTAATTCAAATAGAATCACTAAGGCTGGATTGCACCAACAAGGTTTAATTTAATCTAAGATTAGCTCTAATCAGAGATTAGTAAAACTAGTTTTAAAATGAGTTAATCCAGGTTTAAAATTAAGCAGAGCTCAGTTGCACCATTTACAATTAATCTAAGTTCAGCAAAACTCAGTTTAACTGCATTTAAATGTAGTTTAAACTGATTTAAATCAATAGGGATAATTGTGGATATCGAAATTCAAATTAATAATTAAATATGCAATTAAATATATAGGCTACATTATAAGCGTGCTGTCAGGACGACGGATTCATATTTTAAAAGGAGCGAGACTGTTTCAACCGGCGATAAAACGTTACATTGTTGCTAGCAACAGATCGGCTGTTACAATGGCTCGGCAGAGAAGCTCAAACTTTTCCTCCTTTGAGAAAAACTTGCTGACCGAATTCATGGAGCACTATGGGCAAGTCATTGAAGACAAGAAAACGGACAACAGCACGGTGAAAAATAAAGATACTTCTTGGCAGCAACTGGCTGACAGTTTTAATGGATCGACCGGTGTGAAAGATAAAAGAGACGTCACTCAGCTTAAAGCTTGCTGGAAAAATTTAAAAACAAAAGCCAAAAAAGATGCGGCGACTGTGAGACGAGAGATGTTCATCACAGGAGGAGGTCCTCCGCCAAAGAAAAATGATCAACTGGCGGAGAAAATCAATTCCCTCATCCCGCAGCAGATGGAGCCATTACAAAATCCGTACGACGACCACGGCATCCTGGACCAGCTAGCTTCAGACTCACCCGGGGAAGATGGTTAGTAACGCTTTACAGACATCAGCCAATAATCAGTTATTATTTGGCCTATCCAATTAATTTGTTCTCTCGCCATATGTTTTGGTTTATGTTTTGATAGAGATTGTTTTAACACTGCAGCCAGTGCAGCAAGAGGAGCATCTGCAAGACAGTGCTGCTTCCTCTTCTTTATGGTCATCATCCTCCTTATCTGATTTGAACAGCTGCAGGAGAAACAAGCGACCCTACATGACACACCAGGACATTTTGGTTTTAGAGAAGGAGAAGATTGAAATGGCAATCGAAAATGCAATATTACAGAAGGAAGTATTAAAGCTGCAGAAGAAAGTGTTGCTGCTGAAAAAGAAGATGCTTACTGATAGTTTCATCCTTGATGCCACTATTTAATCATAAAATGAGAATATTCTACAATGATTTAACATGTACCTCTATTGAAAAATGAATGGGAATGAAAAAATATATAGCAATTTGCACTGAAATATTTAATAAATAATAAATACTGAATAAATAATATACAATTTCTATTTTTACTTTTCTTCAATGTGTATCTTCTCTATGCTTCACAGTTTCAAAAAGACACTTGTTGACAGGTCAAGATATTGCTTAAAGCAGTATTCAACCAGATATAGTTGTCAGTAATTCAATTATTATGTGGAAACAGACTTATCACCACAATGTCAGCAATTATTTACAAAAAGATGTATTAATATAATTATTCAGAAAAGTGGTTCGGTATTAGAGTTTGCCTCACAGCATTCCCACTTGGATTGGCATTGTGCTCCTGGTCGTCCTCTATGTCTTCATGTAGGTCCTCCTCGGCTTCAAAGTGTAGTTCATCTCCACGCCTTTTTCCAAAGTTGTAGAGAACTGCAACTGCGACAATGACGGTCAAGGTGGTGTCCAGCTTTGTGCGCAGTCCATCTTTAATGCAGGGAAACCTTCTTTTCCATGCTCCAAAGAGTCGTTCTATCACTCCTCTGGCTGCAATGTGACAGGAGTTGTACCTTCTCTCTGTTTGAGGGTTCAGAAGTGGAGTCATCAAGTATGAGCGGCATGGATAACCATTATCCCCAAGGAGATGGCCCTCATAAGCTTGATTCTCAAGGATGGCACAAAGTTGACTGTTGTCAAAGATCCTGCTGTCATGAGTGGATCCTGGCCAACGTGCTACAATGTTGGTTATTTCAAACCGGTATCTCAGCAAAAATTCCTCTTCATTATAAAAATCAAGAGGATTGAGCCTGTCTCAGTTTTCTTCGAGGAACTTCATTATTTTGCTCTATCCACCTCAAAAATGCAGCCATTGTTAAAGTTCAACCTACCCAACTGGCAGTTTAAAATAAATTCTCGATCACAGTTTAAATTGGAGTTTAAAGTTCTGGTGCAACGTAATTTAATTTAAACTTGGTTTAGAGTAAAAATTAAACACGTTTAAAGAGAGGTTTAAATTTAATCTGTCTTCATTTTAAACTAGGTTTAAAGTTTGGTGCAACAGAATTTAAACTTAAACCATGATTTAATCTGGTTTGATAGTTAAACCTTGTCGGTGCAATCCAGCCTAAGAGGAGTCAGAATGTCAGGTGGGGTTTAACATCATCGTGTTTATTGGCTGTCCTACCTTACTAAATGTTACAAAAGTTAGTGAAACAGACCCCTGCTGTGGGGTGGTCATTACTGGAAGAACTTCTGTTATCTGAACACTGCAGCACCTCACTCGGATATCTGTCTAGACAAGACACACACACACCCTGCTGAAAAGAAATGCAAACACACACACACCCTGCTGAGAAGAAATGCACCCACTCACACACACACCCTGCTGAGAAGAAATGCACCCACACACACACACAACTGCACAAAGCACACCAATTGAGGAAGGTTCAGCACCAGCTACAAACAATTGCACGGACAAACACACACTGCACACACACAGACATACACATGCACACACATACAGCGCAGTCATTGGGTAAGGTGCTGAGAGGCCAGACAACAGTCAGTAATGAAGTGTGGCCAGGCCAGGGACAGGAGGGTGAGACCCCTGTAGCACTGTGCTGCTCCTGGGGTGCTGTGCTGGGCGTGAGCTCCTCCTCACCAGCCCACTAACAGACAGCATCGTGTGACGCTCTCCCCAAGCACGATCCGTGCTAACACAGAAGCACCAGCTGCACTTTGGAGACGAGAATGTGACTTGAAAATGGAGTTGGTTTTGTTGTTGTTGTGTTTTAAATCATCTTCTGACTTCCCGCATGTTTTTCCCTCTCGGCCTAACTTCTTTCCCGACACCACCTATTTTTACTACATTCATACAGTAGCTCACTTTGTAGTATCACTATTTTCATGACAGCCCCATCATTGACTAATTTAAGACTACATTCTGCTGTTTACAGACGTAGTCAAAATATATTAAATATATTACATTTGCAACAGGTAAGGCCCAGAAAAAGAACCCTTTTAACGAGACTCCGCCCAATCGGATCCAAGTTGCAGTAACATCAGTTTGGATGTTAGACACTCTCTGGAATGGTACAATCTGACCCGACCTTCTGTCTCTAGGCTGGGGGCTCGGATGTGGAGCGTACCAAGAAGAAGCGCAGGGAAGACCGCTACTCGGTGCAGACCTCTGTCATCGTGGCAGCCTTGAAGAAGCTCCTGCCCATCGGCCACCACATGTGCTCCCCTGCTGATCAGGAACTGATCAACCTAGCCAAGATACTCTCTGGTACAAATCTGCAGATCTCCTTCCAACCCATGTTAGCGTTGGGCAGCCAGACGTAATTGATCTAAAATTTCCCAGCTCTGACATTGGGGGGTCATTTTGGGTTTTCACATCATTAGATTTAGTCGTTAGACTAAGTCGTTAGATTTCTCTCTCTCTCTCTCTCTCTCTCTCTCTCTCTCTCTCTCTCTCTTTCTCTCTCTATCTCTCTCGCTTCATCCATCCATCCATCCATAGCGTCCTCTCGCCTGCCTGTCAGTGTCGGTGCAGTTTGTGCAGCTGAGTGACTGTGCCTTGGGGACCCTTTAGGTGGAGGACCCGTCCATGCGCTGGCAGATGGAGCCAGCGTACAAGGAGGCCCTGTACAAGGAGACTTCTGGGAAGGCAGAGGACGCAGAAGCCCCACAGAAGGTGGTGAAGAGGGTCCAGGAAGTCTCAGCTGTCCTGTACCACACCGAGGTGGTGAGTAGAAACACACACACACACCATGAACCATGGCAGCATCAAGACCTGGAACAATACAGCCTCCCACCACCTCTTTTTTCAGTGGGGAGAGGTCGTTTTCCAAATTAGGAATTATTAAGCATAGACTGAGGAAGTCAATGTGCGAGGACAGACTGAACAATTTGACTTTAATATGTCAATAGAGCATGACATACTGAGCAAGAGAAAAATAAAGAGAAAGAGCAGAAAACGGGCCTTTTAATATCACTGATGTGATGATGGTGATTGGTGAGTCACATTGACGGCTGCCACAGTTTTAACACGGTAATTGTGAATCCCAATATTCCATGTCCTCAACGGAGAGCTCAGACAGACACACGACACGCCACTTATCCCACGCGTCCATCATATATCCAGCTGGAGACGACCCGTCAGGACAGTTGGGTTCCCCCGAACCCCGAGGTCTCTTCGTAAAGAGCCTCTCACAACCTGGATGAAGGAGAAACCACTAAAAGACCAGGTGAGATGCCAAACCAGGCACTAACTTCACATCTGAGCGTTGTTTGAAAGGGCAGATAAGGGTTGACAGTGAGTGAGTTGATAAAAAGGTGTTTAAACTTGTATTCCTTTGGTGCTTCCTTTGTTTCTATAGAACGAGAAGATTCTCTCTCAGAGGCTGACTAAATCCCCCTGCGCTCTGGTCGCCAGCCAGTACGGCTAGTCAGGAAACATGGTGAGGATCACGAAGGCCCAGGCCTACCAGACAGGGAAGGACATCTCCACAAAGTGAGGGGCAACTGCTTTCTTTTGCTGCAATTGGACTAGTCGTAGTTTTTCCTTTTTGTGCTCAGGGGTTAACAGCCTAATCTAGTATTGTGCTCCCTTTCTTCCAGTTATTATGCCACCCAGAAGAAATCATTAGAAATCAACCCCAAGCACCCTCTCATCAAGCAGATGCTGAAGCGCGTTACTGTAAGTAATCATGTCATTACACAGTGGCAGGATGCTTTTTCCTGTTGAAAAGCAGCTAGGCTGAACAAAGTGTGTTTGTGTGTGTTTTGTAAGACGGGCCTCAGACGTGGCCGTGGTGAGACGGCCACCTTGCGCTCAGGCTTCCAGCTGCCCGACACCAAGGCCTACGGAGATAGGATAGAGCGCATGCTGCGACTCAGCATGAACATAGACCTGGATGAGCAGGCAATTTGCGACACTCAGTAAATGCCATCAGCTGTAATGTAGTGTCTGGATGTAGCTGTTGTGCTAACTTGTGGCTTGGGGATGTGGGCTGTGCAGGTGGAGGAGGAGCCGGAGAAAAAGCCCAAGGAGGCTGCTCAGGAAGAGGCAGTAGGATGATGATACTGACTGAGTACTGGTGATGCTAGCTAAGTAGTCTTGGCTCTTGTGTCTAAGTTATTCTCTGTTATCCGTTGTCAGACAACTGACAAAGATGTGTTATGAGGCACTGAATGAGGGGACTGTAGGTGGCCCTTTCCTGGAGCAGAGTCACTCTTGTACACCAGCTGGAGCCAACATGTCACTGGGGTTAGGGTCCCTCAATCTGGGTTTTTTCAGACGTGTTTTTGTTTAGTGTTTTCCATTCATCATGACTGTACATGTATTAATATTTAACGATTGAGAACAATCCTGTGGTTTGATCCAATAAATGTTTCTTGGAAAATATAGCACGTGTATTATTTCTGTGGATTATGAGTTTGCCACTAGAGGTCAGTAAAACATGTAGTCTGGAGGGTAGCAGCTAGAGTCTCCTCTGTCGCGCATGATGACGAGAAACCTCGGCCATCCGCCTCCTCTCGCTAGGAATGACCCCCACCTTTGTGTCAACATTGTGGCTGACGATGTCCTCCCAGCCACTCTTTCCAGCCCTGGCTACCGAGCGCTTGCAGCCGGGGCCGGGAAAGATGTGGCCGGCAGAAGAAGTTGGATGGAAAGTCATGTGTGCTGCAGCCGTGGAAGCGGAAGGGAGGAGTGCAGTTCTCAATGTGCTGCTGCTGGGGACCTAAAAAATTGGGGGACCTCCAGTTTCTCCAACTCATCTAAAGGACTTGTGGACTGGGTCACAGCAGACTGGGCCAGAGCAGAAGAAGTTGGATGGAATGTCATGTGTGCTGCAGCCATGGCAGCGGATGGGACATACACATCGACCTCCATGTCCTCCACCTCATCTAAAGTACCTGTGGACTGGGTCATAGCAGACTGGGTCACAGCAGACTGGGTCACAGCAGACTGGGTCAACATGGCCCTTGGCCAAGGCACTTCAACCCTACTTGTCCCTGTACTTGCTGTAAGTCGCTCTGGATAAGATGATTAGATGTAATGGTAACTGTAATAAGGAGACAGTATTTCTAGTTAACTAGAATAGTCATCTAGGTGTAGGTGTATCTACTTACTCGAACGCAAAGAAAAGGCCACTGGTCAGAACACTTCCACTATTTAGCCGGGCTAACTAACCTCAGTACAAGTAAACGCGTTAATGTTCTATGTTTAATTCCCTTTCCTTGCGGCCTAGAATCTGTTCACGACTGTTAACTGGCTACTAGACTAGGTCTAAAAAGGTTGACTGTGGTTGAGCTGGCAGCCAGTGTCATTTAAAAACTTGATCCGTGACGTGGACACCTGAGGATAATGTAAATTTTAGTATCCCAGAAATGTATAGTAAACTGTAGCAACAAGGCAGATCACATAAGCACAAGTACACTGGAAATGTATCTTGTCAATTTGTGGTTATGGGGAACTGACAGTGGATGATATGGAAATCTGACTTATCAAATAGGAAAAGCACCAAACCGCATTACCACACATGTAATTTTTTAACACACGTTTATTAAATGTGTTGTGAGGGAGGGGCATCATGGAGGTTAGGGGTGCCTATCCTGCTCGCCACTTTGGACACCTGCAAAGGAAACTGAGCTGGCAATCTTTTTCACCATGTCATCTTCAGCTCATTCAGGACGTCATCGATCAGATCCTCGGCTATGTCGCTCAGGGTAGGACTGGACAAGCGCGTGTGCAAGTCTCCATCAGAGTAGCTGTCCATGTGTACTTCACTACCACGCTTTTCTAACACAGATACATCCGAGTTTGTCTGCGAAACTTTGGGAGATGCTGTTAAAAAAAGCAGAATCAGTTTCAGTAATTGACATTTTAATCTGTTAATGATCTCTTGATGTTGCACTCACATGTGATGTTAGTGGGAAGAAAGATGGACGGATCCTTGCTCGTGTATTCAGCCATGTTATCATCAAATCCAGAGTTTCTCTAAAATGACAAACACACAGTCTTGGTTATGCTTTATCCACAGCTAACCTGCTCTCTCTATACCAGCAGGTGCTAGATGCTAACTTCACCAACCTTGATGTTGGGCAGTGGCTTTAGCTTGATGTTGGGCAGTAGCTTTAGCTCAAACTTGCTAGACTCGGGCACGACAATGTCGCCACGTAAAACCACGTCTGGAGTGATCTTCAGCCCATTCAGGACGTCATCGATCAGATCCTCGGCTATGTCACTCAGGGTAGGACTGGACAAGCGCGTGTGCAAGTCTCCATCAGAGTAGCTGTCCATGTGTACTTCACTACCACGCTTTTCTAACACAGATACATCCGAGTTTGTCTGCGAAACTTTGGGAGATGCTGTTAAAAAAAAGCAGAATCAGTTTCAGTAATTGACATTTTAATCTGTTAATGATCTCTTGATGTTGCACTCACATGTGATGTTAGTGGGAAGAAAGATGGACGGATCCTTGCTCGTGTATTCAGCCATGTTATCATCAAATCCAGAGTTTCTCTAAAATGACAAACACACAGTCTTGGTTATGCTTTATCCACAGCTAACCTGCTCTCTCTATACCAGCAGGTGCTAGATGCTAACTTCACCAACCTTGATGTTGGGCAGTGGCTTTAGCTCAAACTTGCTAGACTCGGGCACGACAATGTCGCCACGTAAAACCACGTCTGGAGTGATCTTCAGCCCATTCAGGACGTCATCGATCAGATCCTCGGCTATGTCACTCAGGGTAGGACTGGACAAGCGCGTGTGCAAGTCTCCATCAGAGTAGCTGTCCATGTGTACTTCACTACCACGCTTTTCTAACACAGATACATCCGAGTTTGTCTGCGAAACTTTGGGAGATGCTGTTAAAAAAAAGCAGAATCAGTTTCAGTAATTGACATTTTAATCTGTTAATGATCTCTTGATGTTGCACTCACAAGTGATGTTAGTGGGAAGAAAGATGGACGGATCCTTGCTCGTGTATTCAGCCATGTTATCATCAAATCCAGAGTTTCTCTAAAATGACAAACACACAGTCTTGGTTATGCTTTATCCACAGCTAACCTGCTCTCTCTATACCAGCAGGTGCTAGATGCTAACTTCACCAACCTTGATGTTGGGCAGTGGCTTTAGCTTGATGTTGGGCAGTAGCTTTAGCTCAAACTTGCTAGACTCGGGCACGACAATGTCGCCACGTAAAACCACGTCTGGAGTGATCTTCAGCCCATTCAGGACGTCATCGATCAGATCCTCGGCTATGTCACTCAGGGTAGGACTGGACAAGCGCGTGTGCAAGTCTCCATCAGAGTAGCTGTCCATGTGTACTTCACTACCACGCTTTTCTAACACAGATACATCCGAGTTTGTCTGCGAAACTTTGGGAGATGCTGTTAAAAAAAGCAGAATCAGTTTCAGTAATTGACATTTTAATCTGTTAATGATCTCTTGATGTTGCACTCACATGTGATGTTAGTGGGAAGAAAGATGGACGGATCCTTGCTCGTGTATTCAGCCATGTTATCATCAAATCCAGAGTTTCTCTAAAATGACAAACACACAGTCTTGGTTATGCTTTATCCACAGCTAACCTGCTCTCTCTATACCAGCAGGTGCTAGATGCTAACTTCACCAACCTTGATGTTGGGCAGTGGCTTTAGCTCAAACTTGCTAGACTCGGGCACGACAATGTCGCCACGTAAAACCACGTCTGGAGTGATCTTCAGCCCATTCAGGACGTCATCGATCAGATCCTCGGCTATGTCACTCAGGGTAGGACTGGACAAGCGCGTGTGCAAGTCTCCATCAGAGTAGCTGTCCATGTGTACTTCACTACCACGCTTTTCTAACACAGATACATCTGAGTTTGTCTGCGAAACTTTGGGAGATGCTGTTAAAAAAGCAGAATCCGTTTCAGTAATTGACATTTTAATCTGTTAATGATCTCTTGATGTTGCACTCACATGTGATGTTAGTGGGAAGAAAGATGGACAGATCCTTGCTCGTGTATTCAGCCATGTTATCATCAAATCCAGAGTTTCTCTAAAATGACAAACACACAGTCTTGGTTATGCTTTATCCACAGCTAACCTGCTCTCTCTATACCAGCAGGTGCTAGATGCTAACTTCACCAACCTTGATGTTGGGCAGTGGCTTTAGCTTGATGTTGGGCAGTAGCTTTAGCTCAAACTTGCTAGACTCGGGCACGACAATGTCGCCACGTAAAACCACGTCTGGAGTGATCTTCAGCTCATTCAGGACGTCATCGATCAGATCCTCGGCTATGTCACTCAGGGTAGGACTGGACAAGCGCGTGTGCAAGTCTCCATCAGAGTAGCTGTCCATGTGTACTTCACTACCACGCTTTTCTAACACAGATGCATCCGAGTTTGTCTGCGAAACTTTGGGAGATGCTGTTAAAAAAGCAGAATCTGTTTCAGTAATTGACATTTTAATCTGTTAATGATCTCTTGATGTTGCACTCACATGTGATGTTAGTGGGAAGAAAGATGGACAGATCCTTGCTCGTGTATTCAGCCATGTTATCATCAAATCCAGAGTTTCTCTAAAATGACAAACACACAGTCTTGGTTATGCTTTATCCACAGCTAACCTGCTCTCTCTATACCAGCAGGTGCTAGATGCTAACTTCACCAACCTTGATGTTGGGCTGTGGCTTTAGCTCAAACTTGCTAGACTCGGGCACGACAATGTCGCCACGTAAAACCACGTCTGGAGTGATCTTCAGCTCATTCAGGACGTCATCGATCAGATCCTCGGCTATGTCGCTCAGGGTAGGACTGGACAAGCACGTGTGCAAGTCTCCATCAGAGTAGCTGTCCATGTGTACTTCACTACCACGCTTTTCTAACACAGATACATCTGAGTTTGTCTGCAAAACTTTGGGAGATGCTGTTAAAAAAAGCAGAATCAGTTTCAGTAATTGACATTTTAATCTGTTAATGATCTCTTGATGTTGCACTCACATGTGATGTTAGTGGGAAGAAAGATGGACGGATCCTTGCTCGTGTATTCAGCCATGTTATCATCAAATCCAGAGTTTCTCTAAAATGACAAACACACAGTCTTGGTTATGCTTTATCCACAGCTAACCTGCTCTCTCTATACCAGCAGGTGCTAGATGCTAACTTCACCAACCTTGATGTTGGGCAGTGGCTTTAGCTTGATGTTGGGCAGTAGCTTTAGCTCAAACTTGCTAGATTCGGGCACGACAATGTCGCCACGTAAAACAACGTCTGAAGTGATCTTCAGCTCATTAAGGACGTCATCGATCAGATCCTCGGCTATGTCACTCAGGGTAGGACTGGACAAGCGCGTGTGCAAGTCTCCATCAGAGTAGCTGTCCATGTGTACTTCACTACCACGCTTTTCTAACACAGATACATCTGAGTTTGTCTGCGAAACTTTGGGAGATGCTGTTAAAAAAGCAGAATCAGTTTCAGTAATTGACATTTTAATCTGTTAATGATCTCTTGATGTTGCACTCACATGTGATGTTAGTGGGAAGAAAGATGGACAGATCCTTGCTCGTGTATTCAGCCATGTTATCATCAAATCCAGAGTTTCTCTAAAATGACAAACACACAGTCTTGGTTATGCTTTATCCACAGCTAACCTGCTCTCTCTATACCAGCAGGTGCTAGATGCTAACTTCACCAACCTTGATGTTGGGCAGTGGCTTTAGCTTGATGTTGGGCAGTAGCTTTAGCTCAAACTTGCTAGACTCGGGCACGACAATGTCGCCACGTAAAACCACGTCTGGAGTGATCTTCAGCTCATTCAGGACGTCATCGATCAGATCCTCGGCTATGTCACTCAGGGTAGGACTGGACAAGCGCGTGTGCAAGTCTCCATCAGAGTAGCTGTCCATGTGTACTTCACTACCACGCTTTTCTAACACAGATACATCCGAGTTTGTCTGCGAAACTTTGGGAGATGCTGTTAAAAAAGCAGAATCCGTTTCAGTAATTGACATTTTAATCTGTTAATGATCTCTTGATGTTGCACTCACATGTGATGTTATTGGGAAGAAAGATGGACAGATCCTTGCTCGTGTATTCAGCCATGTTATCATCAAATCCAGAGTTTCTCTAAAATGACAAACACACAGTCTTGGTTATGCTTTATCCACAGCTAACCTGCTCTCTCTATACCAGCAGGTGCTAGATGCTAACTTCACCAACCTTGATGTTGGGCAGTGGCTTTAGCTTTGTGAATGTTGGCTTTTTCACCCCCTGGTCGATGCAGGTCACTTAGAATGATAAAACACAAAACATAGTCAGTCTAGTGTGTCAGAGCAGTGATTAGCATGATGCGGTGGTGAGGTAAGTCCTTAGTGTCTCACAGGATCTTATATGTTCCTCCTGCAGAACGGTGTTCCTCACATTGGTCAGATGGCCACTCATCTCAGCGACACTCTCAGCCGCCCGTCCTTTCCGCTCCCCCTGTTTCTGGAAGTCAAAACACTTTGAAGTAGTAATTGACGAAATTGAAGGAGGCATTTTGAAAGGCATGTTGAAGGGTTAATTGCCCCTTTCACTCTCATTTGTCTGAACTGGAAAAGAGAAGGGGGAGCATAGGCATACAGTCTTGGTTATGCTCTATCCACAGCTAACCTGCTCTCTCAATACCAGCAGGTTCTAGATGCTAACTTCACCAACCTTGATGTTGGGCAGTGGCTTTAGCTTTGTGAATGTTGGCTTTTTCACCCTCTGGTCGATGCAGGTCACTTAGAATGATAAAACACAAAACATAGTCAGTCTAGTGTGTCCGAACAGTGATCAGCATGATGCGATGGTGAGGTAAGTCCTTAGTGTCTCACAGGATCTGATCGGTTCCTCCTGCAGAACGGTGTTCCTCACATCGGTCAGATGGCTACTCATCGCAGCGACACGTTCAAGCAGGCGTTTCTCAGCCGTCCAACGTTTGCACTCCCCCTGTTTCTGGAAGTCAAAACACTTTAAAGTAGTAATTGACAAAATTGAAGGAGGTATTTTGAAAGGCATGTTTAAGGGTGCCACAGCTGTTAAGTCCCTTTTACCCTCGATTGTCTGAACTGGAAGAGAGAAGGGAAGGCATGGGCTACCTTTTTATCTCGCTCTTCTTTGGAAGCTTTCGACTTCAGGGTCTCCAGCCCCTCTGCCATCTCCCTCTGCACTTCAGTAATCACCTGCTTCAGCATGTTACAGCCCTTCGATCTCCACGCCTTCAAACGTGAACGAGCTATCTGGTCTGAAATATTTCCCATTTCTTCTGGATTTCTGGGAATAGCTTGGTGCCTCTTTGGCCTAACCTGGTCAGACCTGCTGTCTGGGTAAGATAAGGCAGTCTGGGTGTGGATCTTTGGCAGCTTTGTTCGCGAACAGACTCCAGTCCTCAGCTGTCTCTCTGGTCTGGGCAGAGAAGAACTCCACCTTGTCAAACAGACCCGTACTCCTAAACCATGACTTAAACCGCGGCTCCATTCTGTCTATTTTACCATCCCCTTAATCTCTGCACCTGAGACCACATGTTTACATTATTCCACCCCTCACTAACCTATCCTTGTCTTTATGGAGCTCCTGTGTAGCCATGTCCCTGCCCTCAAACAGGATCCACTCCATCACATCCGCAATGGGAACATCCGAAGACAGCTTTCCATCGTTCTGCATGGACAGAACCATCCTGACCAGCTCCTTCTGGGAAAACAACACATGGGGGGGGGACATGTTTACGGTCTATCAACACCCTATTCGTCAAACATGATCAGTTGATATTGAGACTTGATTACCTGCTCGGCTCTAAACCTGTGATCCCAGTCCAGCTGAACCTCAGCCAGGTGGTCCGTGTACTTGTTGAATTCCTTCATAGAACAAATCACCTGAAAATACACAACATCACAATGCAGTTTAGATGTGCTTCTGACTGTATGGGTTTTGCATTTTCTTGATTTATTCCAAATACAATTGTTTTGACGGCTGACTTTGTCATCTTTGGTTATGAAGCCGTTAGTACGGAGATGATCGTGAATGTCTCTACGATGAAAGTACGTCCTCAAGTTTGGGTCGTTTAGGTTGCTGTACAACGAGGGTAGTTTGTAGCCATTGGGGTCAGTCAGATCGAATCCACTCTTTGGTTGGACAAGCTGCGTGCACACGTAAACAAAATAGGATAAATAGTTCAATCATGCTACATACATTACATCATTGTGAAGTACTGTTATCATGAGTACAAACCGTACTATGTTTTATTGAAAACCTTCAGCTAAATGGAAAAAAAACAAACAAACATAAAAATGTTTTTCAATTTCAGCACTCACCCTTTGGGAAAGGCCAGATGTGCAAAAGATGGTGGTCATAATGTCTTCACTCTAAAACACAGAAAAACATGCACAGCAGTAGATCAGTAGGTAACAGGACTGTATGACTGGTTAACAGGATGGTACAGTAGATATTCCTTTGAATAATTACAACATAGGTTTAAATGACAGATCGAGATGTACCTTATATTTTAATAACTCATCTTTACCATTATGCAAAATGTATTGAATGACACAAAGTAAACAACTAGTAGAGCCTAGCTTTAGCTTAGCTTATGTGTCCTCCTGCTTCACTCGCAGTGCTAGCAGCGATATCTTACAGGATACTGTGGTACTGTTGTAAGCACAAGCATCTTCGTAAATGGTACCTTTGGATGCCCTAAACATGTTCCAGACTTTCATATCGTTGAAATGTAGATAGTCATGTACTCAGAAGTCTAAACAATTCACAGGAACTGTACATATTTATACCATTTTAGACCGCAAATCCTCTCTAGTTTCTAGCTACAGCAGTAGGAGAGTTACCGATCCTAGCTAGCTGTGGAACCTAGCTGTTTAGTATAGCTCTGTTTTAGCATCCAAGAAGGCAACGTGTGATTTCTACCTTGATGGACAGAAGTCACTGATATCTTACCGAACATGTCAGGTCCTGATCATTTCTCTTCTCTCGGCTCATTCACATTAAGTGTGTGTTTCCGTTGAGTTATCTAACACTGAGCAGATGTACCATTGTGCTGCTGTCCAGCTGCATTCCAATCAGCGTCACAATAAAAATGCTTGTGAAGCTTCTTATTACCTGAATCAGATGAATGTGCATTATTCCTGACCAGTGGCTCTAATTTCAATATGATAACATCTTCAATAGTCAGTTCAAATCTAAATCAACACAGTTAGTGTTTTGTCAGTTTATATAACACAACTATCCCAGACTTGTCATTGTGCACTGTTTATCTTTGATCCTTTCCAGGGCCGGATTAAGGCAATGGGCTTTAGGGGCTGCAGCCCCGGGCCTCGCCACCAGGGGGGCCTCAGGTTGTCGGATGTTGAGTGAGAAAAACAATGCACGAAAATGTCCGCTCCAGTAAAGCACGACAGTGGGGCCCAAAAAAGAAAAGTACAAGTTCAAAAACATGAGAGAATGTCAGAATTACCGAAGAAGGCTCCAAAATTAACTAATATATGAAGTGCTGCAACAAATCCACCGGCTAGTCATCCTGCTGCTGGCTACCTCTCCCAGCACTGAGCCCAACCAACCAACTGCCATGACTAGCCAGTCTGCTGCTAATGCCCTGATAATGGACAAACTTATAAATGCATTTCAACAGAGGCATGCAGTCTATGAAGAAAGCTGCAGATACTTTGGATTTCTTACTCGACTTGAAAAACTCTCCCTCAGTGAAATACGTGAGCAAAGTGTCAGATTGCAGACCAAATACAACGCAGATCTAGCAAATGACTTTCCAGACGAACTAGCGCAGTTTGTGAATTTCTCCAGAGTTGCTCTGACTGACCCAGCAACACCGAGAAACCTTATTTCATTAATACGGGAGAGGCTTCTCCAAAGTGTTTTAATACGGGAGAGGCATCTCCAAAGTGTTTTCCCAAATGTGGACATAGCGCTGAGGATTTACCTTACATTGCCCGTTAGTAATACCAGTGGGGAGAGGTCAATCTCCAAATGAGGAATTATTAAGACTGAATAATTTGACTTAATGTCAATAGAGCATGACATACTGTGCTGGACATTGAAGAGTTTGCATTGAGAAAGAGCAGAAAAGGGGCCTTTTAATATCAATGATTTGATGATGGTCATTGGTGAGTCACATGTTTGTTCAATGTTAGACAGCGGCTGCCAACACTTCCATTATTTCTTTTTTTCAAATAGCTTGTTTGTATGTAAGCTAATTCAAATGCTTTCCACCCTGGAGATGTTGCAATGTATATCAGACTGTCTGCATTCTTGTGCTTGAGTTTTTGAGTAACATATAATTAGATTCGGTTCGATTCAACTTTAATGTCAGTACATATAATGGTCATTCCCTGGCTATTTAGCATTGTTTTTGCTTTTGAATAAATAGAAGTATACTTTTACATGATTGGTTAATTATTTTCTACAGTGTAGCCTACTATACACAAACATTTTGTCCTTGGCTTTTAACTGATCATATTAATAGTGTGGTTCTGTGGTCTTTAGAGCACTGATGTGCACCTTTCGTGGGTTTGTGTGTCATGATGTGCGTCGGGGCGATATAGGGGCCTCATCCTGGTAATTAGCTCCAGGCCTCAAAATGTCTTAATCCGGCCCTGGTCACGCCTATGATTGACTGTGACAAGATAAGTGTCCTTTGTGGACCACGTAGCCTGACGTAGTCATATTTCCACACACTGTACACAGAATGAATAACAGATCAGCGGATGTGTACTAAAGGAGTCTTGGTCAGTTTGCATCTAGCAGACAACCATGTCGGGTCCTGTACCTGAATCCAAATACAGAGAGATCCCCACCCTGCCACACAGTCATCTGTCCAACAGAAAGAGATTACCTTGTTTGAATCGAATGTCGGGCTCATGCACATCTGTCCCTAGACTTGGCTCAACCCATCCATCCTCATGGCCTAGGACCGTCACTCGCCGACTGCAGGTGTCTCGCTCTCTCAATCTCCCTCTGCTCCTCCCTTTCCTCACCCCCACCTCTGCATTATGGCAGGTGCCCCTCCCTCAGGTCTGTAAGAGACCAGCCGTCCAGCTGTAGGAACTTCCTGGTCCCAGTATCTCTTCCTCCGTCTTCCAGTTTTGTCTCGGTTGTTCTGTCTCTGCCACCATGTTCGTCGCACCTCCAGGCTACCAGCCTGGTTTACAACCCTGTAAGTACCCTGCTCCTGTGTGCGCTGCTAGTGTGATGTCTAACCGGACGGCTGGTCATAAACGTGTTTCTTAAGCTCTTTGGAAGTCCAGGAAATGTCTTACGCTCAGGGACACAATGGCCTCCATCGTCCACTTCAATAGTCATCTGCAGATAAGTAGAAGGTATTCGGTGCCGTTCATGGTTAACTGAAGGATGAATGTGTGTGTGTGTGTGTGTTTTACAGCGCATCCTGTACATGGGACCTATCTATGGAGGTCTTCGAGCTGGGATGTCTATCTACATCCAGGGTTCTATTCCTCAACACATCACCAGGTGAGAACACACACGTTTCAGGCGATGCACATGACCTGTGGGAAAATACGCACCAAAGTTTTGTTCTAGCTTATCCGTAAAACCTGGATGGGAAAATTGTACAACAGGTAAGATTAGAAAATACTGATACAATTCAACCTTGTGAAAGAGTGCATTCAAGTCGCTGAAGAGGTGCACAAAAGAGGGTTTGAGCCAGCGTGAGTCAGACGACCCTGAATTCATCCCTGAAGGGGGAAAGGGAGGGTTGAAGATTAACCCAAAACCCCTGAGATACAAACACCGCATTCAGTCAGGTATTTATGGAGTGCAGCATTGCCTTCCAATGGGGAATTAACTCTAGAAAATCCTCCTCTAGAAAAACCATTTGATCAGGAAGAGGCTCAAGTCTTAACTTTCTCTGTTTTATGCTGTCTCTCAGTTCAGTTTAATAAAGTTGAAAGGGCTTTTTTTGTATGAACAACAACCATTGCCAAAGCAACATTATGATTTGTTTATAGGTCTTCATAAGTCCCCCCCCCCCTCCTTTAAAGGACTTTATAAGTCATTTTTCTTATAAAGAAAAGCAAATGCGTTCCTATACTGTCCTCTAACATTTTTTTCTTATATGTCCAGGTAAAAATATATTTCTTCTGTATGGAAATAATGGAAGTTTAGCCGTTAGCCGGTGTCTCTCTTCTCTCTCTCTTTGTTCTTCAGGGGTCTGAAGGACATGGAACAAGACATCTCCTTCATCGAGAAGCGTTTTGCCTACGGCTTCCTCCAGAAGCTTCTCAAGTGGATGGACATCGCCCAGGAGTTCATTGCCCATCTCGGTACTGTTGTGAGCGGGAGGAGGGGGAAAAGAAATGTCACATAAACGTGCTCAGTTCCCTACTCCACCACCCCTGGTTGATTTGGTGGTCTCTGTCTCTGTGCCTGTCCTCAGAGGCTGTGGTTAGCAGTGGCAGGGTGGAGAAGTCCCCACATGAACAAGAGATCAAGTTCTTTGCCAAAGTGAGAGAGGAACAGCTGTTCTCATTACCCCACCTCTAATTATCAGACTGTAAAACAGCTTTGCAGACACCTGCATCATGAATTACGAACATCCTTGTCTGCCTCTGTCCCAGATTATTTTGCTGCTTGAGAACCAGTAATTCAAGAACCACTGCCTGTATTTCTTGTCCACGCCTGCTAAAATCCTGGGCAGTGGAGGCATCTCATCCAATAAAGAGAAAGAAAAGATTGCAAGGCCAGTTGCCAATCAGTCTTAACAAAGAGTTCCACTGAAGATAATCCCTTTTTTCTTCCCCTGACTTTCCTTCAGGTGTGCATAGTGTGAACGGTGTACTGTGAACCCTGAATCCAATATCTGGCTTGTGTCGGTATCTGTTTGCAACTCTCCTTCTAGCCCTCCACCCCTCCTCCCCCTCTCTGTAGAAACCTCCTTAATTTCCTCGACCTCCTTTTTTTGGCTTTGACCTCCTCCTTCCTTCTCCTCCATCCTTCCTGCCCTACCTCGCCCCCCTCCCCTCCCCTCTTCTCTCCCCCCTCCCTCAGTATCTTCTGTAAATTGGCAGCTCTGGCGAGACACAGAGTTTCACTCTTTGGTAAGGAAACCTGCATGATGGTGTAACACTTCCACCCTCTGTCTCCGCTCTCTTTCCAACAACTCCATCTTCTGGTTTAATTTGAACCCCCTCCTCCTCCTTCCCTCCCCACCCTTCTTTTCTAACTCTCCTCTCCCTCCTCTAGCTTTGCTTCTGCTCTGCCTGGTTGTTCTAGCCGCTCCTCCTCTCGTCTGTGTAGCTCTGGGTGTCTGCCGGTCACTGAAAGTGCAGAGAAGCAGTATGTGTTTGTGTCAGTGCCGGGGGCCAGGGGCCCCTGCCTTTGCTGCCCCACGGTGTGTTGTGCCTGGCTGGCCAGAGGCAGCACTGTAGCCCCCTCACCAGCGTTCCTCCATCCACCACCATGCATGTGTGACATCACAGCAGCGTGACATCACTCCCGCACGCTTGCGCCTGGGTTACGGACAGGCTTAGCCGGACGTCGCTGTTACTGGGGAAGCCAACAAGCGGATATTTTGTTGTTATGAATCCAAGTTGTTTTGTTTAGCGTTGTCAAGTGTTTTTTGTGACAGACTCGCGCGTGTGCGTTTTAGGTTTGGGGATGGTTGCTGTTGTCGGGGTGGTGGGTGGAGGAAGGGTCTTAGCATCAGTATTTTCGTTTCTGTGGTAACAAAGCGGCTCTGTTTTATCTTCAGGAATGGCGCTACTGCAGTGGTCAACTGTCTGCACATCCTGTCCCGGTCTCTCGATGCCAGGTAACACATTCACCCCTACAGGATGTCGTTAGTTGTAATTTTAGACCACTTTTTTTTCTCCACAGATGTAATAAGTCTTTCTCTCCATGCTGACGTCCTATTTCCTTCCTTCCTTGTTACATATATGTTCTATGTTTGCTCCTTTCTGCCAAAGTGAATTCTGTGTTTGTATGTCTTGCTATTAAATCTAGCGATTCAAATATATTCTGATTCTGATTGTATCTGTATCTCTCTGTCTCCAAGGACGGTGATGAAATCAGGCCCTGAGATTGTGAAGGCTAGACTGCGCCAGTTTTTTGAGAGGGCTGCGGACGATATTGAGAAGATGGTGGAGAACCTCAAACTAGGCAAGGTGTCCAGCAGGAACCAGGTGAGGTCCTTCCTTCCTGTCATCTTCATCGGTAGCTTCTCCCTAGGCGGTACACTGAGGTGTGTGTGTGTGTGTGTGTGTGCGTGCAGGTGAAGGGCGTGTCCCAGAACATCAACTACACCCCCATCGCGTTGCTGCCGGTCCTCACCTCCCTGTTCGACCACATCGCCCAGCACCAGTTTGGAGATGATGTCTTCGCTCTCTCCAGTGGATGACTTGGAGATATCATGTTACCGCATCATGTGCAGTATTTAATCTCTGGGAACTGTGAAGACTACACATGCAGAGAAGTGTGTGGACATGCTTTCTCTCTCCGCTGGAGAAGAGGTCTCTGCATGTGTGTGTTTGTGGGGCTGGAGAAGCAGGGGTTGTCCAGTGTGAGGTGGTGATGGTGCTGTGTGTGTCCTGCAGACAGAGGCCGTCCCTGGGGGAGTGTCTGGCCCACCTGGCTGCAGCCATGCCTGTGGCCTACCTGGCCAAACAAATTTAACGCCTATTCCGTCTACCCAACCAAGACCCCCCGGGAAAGAGCCAGTGAGTCACAGTAACCGCAACCTCTCTCGCCCAACCCTCTCTTAATATCGATTTGTATTATATAACGTACATAATCCGTCTGTGTTGTAGTCCCTCTGTACAATGCCCACACTTTAAAAGTGCAGTTGAGTGTATGATCGTGTTCACTCTAATCTTCTCCTCTTCTTCCTCAGTTGTGGGTCTTCCAAACATGGTGGAAGAGCTGTGTACAGACATCCCAGAGCTGGAGGTTTTGATGAAGGAGATCGGGCACCTGGCAGAGTCTGGGGTCCGCTACACCGAGATACACCCACGTTATCGAGATCACCCTGCCCATGCTGTGTAACCACTGGCCCCGCTGGTCGGAGAGGGGGTTGGAGAACTTCCCGGAGCTGGAGGGCCAGATCTGCACCAACGTCACCTCGGAACAGCTCAACCAGCTGCTGGGGAGCATCATGAAGATCGTGGTCAACAATCTGGGCATCGACAAGGCCTCCTGGATGAAGAGGCTGGCAGGTAAGTGTGTGTCTCAGTCCCACATTAAGGTCAAGATCGTGGGTGTGGGTTTTACACTGTTTACACTGTTTGCCAGTACTTCACCTCAGAACATTTTCTTTTATTACATGATAGACAATACATTGATTTTTATTTATTTTTAGACCTTTTTATGATATTTCGTTCACCCAGGTCAAGGACCTTGAGGAATGTAATCAATGACTTTGCCCCCCCCACCCCCCCCCCCCACCCCCCCCACCCCCCTTGTGTGTGTGTGTGTGTATGTGTCTGCTTGTGCCAGTCTTCGCCCAGCCCATCGTGAGCAGGGCAAAGCCAGAGATGCTCAAGTCCCACAACATGGAGAAGCTGAAGAAGAGAGCTGGGAAGGTGGTGGCTGAGGAGGACCACCTGCACCTGGAGGGAAAGACAGAGGTGGACAGCGAGGAGGGCACCATCAGGGACGAGACCTGTACGCCCTTTACCCTCTCCTCATCCGCTATGTGGACAATGACAGGTACTTGAGGGATAAATATGCCTGGTCTCTGGCGTACCCACACATTTACATTTATTCATTTAGCAGACGCTTTTATCCAAAGTGACTTACAAGAGAGAGCTTTTACAAAGAGCATCGGTCACTCAGCAACGTGATAGACCCTGAAAACAGTGAGCTTTTAGATCGTGAAACATACATCATGACAACCAATAAGTGCCAAGGAAAGAGCTATAAAAGCATAACACGATTGCGAACAATACAGTAAAGCAAGAAAACAACATACCCTACTATACCCACTAACACCTTCATACAAACTAAAATGGCACTCGGCTCTGCAGCCAGCCCAGACCAGTTGAGTCTGGAGTGCGACGCCTGCAGCGCCCGAGTCTCATCGCCCTCACTCTGGGTTTGACTGGTTTGCCTTCCTCCAGATGGTTCCTGATGGGCTCCTGCTCAAGGCTGTGCACACCTGCCCTGACTCAGTGTGCTGCTGATGTGTTGTGTTGATTTTTCATCTTTGGTGATGATGTTCCTCGGAAGGGGGTCGGGGTCCAGGAAATTAAGAGACTGGCTTTCAGATGGTGCATCATGGGAATTAGAGTCTTCATCATCTTCCGCTAAAACTCCATCACCTTTACTAGTATGTGCCTTATTTTGCCCCGTCTTTTGTAATTCAAATAGAATCACTAAGGCTGGATTGCACCAACAAGGTTTAATTTAATCTAAGATTAGCTCTAATCAGAGATTAGTAAAACTAGTTTTAAAATGAGTTAATCCAGGTTTAAAATTAAGCAGAGCTCAGTTGCACCATTTAAAATTAATCTAAGTTTAGCAAAACTCAGTTTAACTGCATTTAAATGCAGTTTAAACTGATTTAAATCAATAGGGATGATTGTGGATATCGAAATTCAAATTAATAATTAAATATGCAATTAAATATATAGGCTACATTATAAGCGTGCTGTCAGGACGACGGATTCATATTTTAAAAGGAGCGAGACTGTTTCAGCCGGCGATAAAACGTTACATTGTTGCTAGCAACAGATCGGCTGTTACAATGGCTCGGCAGAGAAGCTCAAACTTTTCCTCCTTTGAGAAAAACTTGCTGACCGAATTCATGGAGCACTATGGGCAAGTCATTGAAGACAAGAAAACGGACAACAGCACGGTGAAAAATAAAGATACTTCTTGGCAGCAACTGGCTGACAGTTTTAATGGATCGACCGGTGTGAAAGATAAAAGAGACGTCACTCAGCTTAAAGCTTGCTGGAAAAATTTCAAAACAAAAGCCAAAAAAGATGCGGTGACTGTGAGACGAGAGATGTTCATCACAGGAGGAGGTCCTCCGCCAAAGAAAAATGATCAACTGGCGGAGAAAATCAATTCCCTCATCCCGCAGCAGATGGAGCCATTACAAAATCCGTACGACGACCACGGCATCCTGGACCAGCTAGCTTCAGACTCACCCGGGGAAGATGGTTAGTAACGCTTTACAGACATCAGCCAATAATCAGTTATTATTTGGCCTATCCAATTAATTTGTTCTCTCGCCATATATTTTGGTTTATGTTTTGATAGAGATCGTTTTAGCACTGCAGCCAGTGCAGCAAGAGGAGCATCTGCAAGACAGTGCTGCTTCCTCTTCTTTATGGTCATCATCCTCCTTATCTGATTTGAACAGCTGCAGGAGAAACAAGCGACCCTACATGACACACCAGGACATTTTGGTTTTAGAGAAGGAGAAGATTGAAATGGCAATCGAAAATGCAATATTACAGAAGGAAGTATTAAAGCTGCAGAAGGAAGTGTTGCTGCTGAAAAAGAAGATGCTTACTGATAGTTTCATCCTTGATGCCACTTTTTAATCATAAAATGAGAATATTCTACAATGATTTAACATGTACCTCTATTGAAAAATGAATGGGAATTAAAAAAATATATAGCAATTTGCACTGAAATATTTAATAAATAATAAATACTGAATAAATAATATACAATTTCTATTTTTACTTTTCTTCAATGTGTATCTTCTCTATGCTTCACAGTTTGAAAAAGACACTTGTTGACAGGTCAAGATATTGCTTAAAGCAGTATTCAACCAGATATAGTTGTCAGTAATTCAATTATTATGTGGAAACAGACTTATCACCACAATGTCAGCAATTATTTACAAAAAGATGTATTAATATAATTATTCAGAAAAGTGGTTCTGTATTAGAGTTTGCCTCACAGCATTCCCACTTGGATTGGCATTGTGCTCCTGGTCGTCCTCTCTGTCTTCATGTAGGTCCTCCTCGGCTTCAAAGTGTAGTTCATCTCCACGCCTTTTTCCAAAGTTGTAGAGAACTGCAACTGCGACAATGACGGTCAAGGTGGTGTCCAGCTTTGTGCGCAGTCCATCTTTAATGCAGGGAAACCTTCTTTTCCATGCTCCAAAGAGTCGTTCTATCACTCCTCTGGCTGCAATGTGACAGGAGTTGTACCTTCTCTCTGTTTGAGGGTTCAGAAGTGGAGTCATCAAGTATGAGCGGCATGGATGACCATTATCCCCAAGGAGATGGCCCTCATAAGCTTGATTCTCAAGGATGGCACAAAGTTGACTGTTGTCAAAGATCCTGCTGTCATGAGTGGATCCTGGCCAACGTGCTACAATGTTGGTTATTTCAGATTTTTGATCACACACCACTTGAACATTGATGGAGCAGTATCCCTTACGGTTGCGGAAAAGCTCTCCATTAACACCACCAGGATTCTGTATCGGGATATGTGTGCAATCAATAGCACCCAGCACCCCTGGAAATCCAGCTCGCCTGTAGAAGCCAGCAGCTGTTTCCACTCTTGGAGAGAATCGGATGTACTGGTTCTTCAGTGATGCAATGGACCGAGACACTGCTGATAATACGGCAAACTGTTAAATTGTGTAGACCAAACGGGTCTCCATCCACCCTCTGGAAACAGCCAGTAGCGTAGAACCTCAGGGCAACCAGGAGTTGTAGCATTGGTGGTACAGTTGCATTTCTGTCACTGCCATGTTTGACAGTTGGTCCAGTCTTCCTGTTCAGCTCCAAAACTGTTTCCTTGGTAAACCGGTATCTCAGCAAAAATTCCTCTTCATTATAAAAATCAAGAGGATTGAGCCTGTCTCTCAGTTTTCTTCGAGGAACTTCATTATTTTGCTCTATCCACCTCAAAAATGCAGCCATTGTTAAAGTTCAACCTACCCAACTGGCAGTTTAAAATAAATTCTCGATCACAGTTTAAATTGGACTTTAAAGTTCTGGTGCAACGTAATTTAATTTAAACTTGGTTTAGAGTAAAAATTAAACAGACGTTTAAAGAGAGGTTTAAATTTAATCTGTCTTCATTTTAAACTAGGTTTAAAGTTTGGTGCAACAGAATTTAAACTTAAACCATGATTTAATCTGATTTGAAAGTTAAACCTTGTCGGTGCAATCCAGCCTAAGAGGAGTCAGAATGTCAGGTGGGGTTCAACATCATCGTGTTTATTGGCTGTCCTACCTTACTAAATGTTACAAAAGTTAGTGAAACAGACCCCTGCTGTGGGGTGGTCATTACTGGAAGAACTTCTGTTATCTGAACACTGCAGCACCTCACTCGGATATCTGTCTAGACAAGACACACACACACCCTGCTGAAAAGAAATGCACACACACACACACACACACACACACACACACACCCTGCTGAGAAGAAATGCACCCACTCACACACACACCCTGCTGAGAAGAAATGCACCCACACACACACACAACTGCACAAAGCACACCAATTGAGGAAGGTTCAGCACCAGCTACAAACAATTGCACGGACAAACACACACTGCACACACACAGACATACACATGCACACACATACAGCGCAGTCATTGGGTAAGGTGCTGAGAGGCCAGACAACAGTCAGTAATGAAGTGTGGCCAGGCCAGGGACAGGAGGGTGAGACCCCTGTAGCACTGTGCTGCTCCTGGTGTGCTGTGCTGGGCGTGAGCTCCTCCTCACCAGCCCACTAACAGACAGCATCGTGTGACGCTCTCCCCAAGCACGATCCGTGCTAACACAGAAGCACCAGCTGCACTTTGGAGACGAGAATGTGACTTGAAAATGGAGTTGGTTTTGTTGTTGTTGTGTTTTAAATCATCTTCTGACTTCCCGCATGTTTTTCCCTCTCGGCCTAACTTCTTTCCCGACACCACCTATTTTTACTACATTCATACAGTAGCTCACTTTGTAGTATCACTATTTTCATGACAGCCCCATCATTGACTAATTTAAGACTACATTCTGCTGTTTACAGACGTAGTCAAAATATATTAAATATATTACATTTGCAACAGGTAAGGCCCAGAAAAAGAACCCTTTTAACGAGACTCCGCCCATTCGGATCCAAGTTGCAGTAACATCCGTTTGGATGTTAGACACTCTCTGGAATGGTACAATCTGACCCGACCTTCTGTCTCTAGGCTGGGGGCTCGGATGTGGAGCGTACCAAGAAGAAGCGCAGGGAAGACCGCTACTCGGTGCAGACCTCTGTCATCGTGGCAGCCTTGAAGAAGCTCCTGCCCATCGGCCACAACATGTGCTCCCCTGCTGATCAGGAACTGATCAACCTAGCCAAGATACTCTCTGGTACAAATCTGCAGATCTCCTTCCAACCCATGTTAGCGTTGGGCAGCCAGACGTAATTGATCTAAAACATCCCAGCTCTGACATTGGGGGGTCATTTTGGGTTTTCACATCATTAGATTTAGTCGTTAGACTAAGTCGTTAGATTTCTCTCTCTCTCTCTCTCTCTCTCTCTCTCTCTCCCTCTCTCTTTCTCTCTCTATCTCTCTCGCTTCATCCATCCATCCATTCATAGCGTCCTCTCGCCTGCCTGTCAGTGTCGGTGCAGTTTGTGCAGCTGAGTGACTGTGCCTTGGGGACCCTTTAGGTGGAGGACCCGTCCATGCGCTGGCAGATGGAGCCAGCGTACAAGGAGGCCCTGTACAAGGAGACTTCTGGGAAGGCAGAGGACGCAGAAGCCCCACAGAAGGTGGTGAAGAGGGTCCAGGAAGTCTCAGCTGTCCTGTACCACACCGAGGTGGTGAGTAGAAACACACACACACACCATGAACCATGGCAGCATCAAGACCTGGAACAATACAGCCTCCCACCACCTCTTTTTTCAGTGGGGAGAGGTCGTTTTCCAAATTAGGAATTATTAAGCATAGACTGAGGAAGTCAATGTGCGAGGACAGACTGAACAATTTGACTTTAATATGTCAATAGAGCATGACATACTGAGCAAGAGAAAAATAAAGAGAAAGAGCAGAAAACGGGCCTTTTAATATCACTGATGTGATGATGGTGATTGGTGAGTCACATTGACGGCTGCCACAGTTTTAACACGGTAATTGTGAATCCCAATATTCCATGTCCTCAACGGAGAGCTCAGACAGACACACGACACGCCACTTATCCCACGCGTCCATCATATATCCAGCTGGAGACGACCCGTCAGGACAGTTGGGTTCCCCCGAACCCCGAGGTCTCTTCGTAAAGAGCCTCTCACAACCTGGATGAAGGAGAAACCACTAAAAGACCAGGTGAGATGCCAAACCAGGCACTAACTTCACATCTGAGCGTTGTTTGAAAGGGCAGATAAGGGTTGACAGTGAGTGAGTTGATAAAAAGGTGTTTAAACTTGTATTCCTTTGGTGCTTCCTTTGTTTCTATAGAACGAGAAGATTCTCTCTCAGAGGCTGACTAAATCCCCCTGCGCTCTGGTCGCCAGCCAGTACGGCTAGTCAGGAAACATGGTGAGGATCACGAAGGCCCAGGCCTACCAGACAGGGAAGGACATCTCCACAAAGTGAGGGGCAACTGCTTTCTTTTGCTGCAATTGGACTAGTCGTAGTTTTTCCTTTTTGTGCTCAGGGGTTAACAGCCTAATCTAGTATTGTGCTCCCTTTCTTCCAGTTATTATGCCACCCAGAAGAAATCATTAGAAATCAACCCCAAGCACCCTCTCATCAAGCAGATGCTGAAGCGCGTTACTGTAAGTAATCATGTCATTACACAGTGGCAGGATGCTTTTTCCTGTTGAAAAGCAGCTAGGCTGAACAAAGTGTGTTTGTGTGTGTTTTGTAAGACGGGCCTCAGACGTGGCCGTGGTGAGACGGCCACCTTGCGCTCAGGCTTCCAGCTGCCCGACACCAAGGCCTACGGAGATAGGATAGAGCGCATGCTGCGACTCAGCATGAACATAGACCTGGATGAGCAGGCAATTTGCGACACTCAGTAAATGCCATCAGCTGTAATGTAGTGTCTGGATGTAGCTGTTGTGCTAACTTGTGGCTTGGGGATGTGGGCTGTGCAGGTGGAGGAGGAGCCGGAGAAAAAGCCCAAGGAGGCTGCTCAGGAAGAGGCAGTAGGATGATGATACTGACTGAGTACTGGTGATGCTAGCTAAGTAGTCTTGGCTCTTGTGTCTAAGTTATTCTCTGTTATCCGTTGTCAGACAACTGACAAAGATGTGTTATGAGGCACTGAATGAGGGGACTGTAGGTGGCCCTTTCCTGGAGCAGAGTCACTCTTGTACACCAGCTGGAGCCAACATGTCACTGGGGTTAGGGTCCCTCAATCTGGGTTTTTTCAGACGTGTTTTTGTTTAGTGTTTTCCATTCATCATGACTGTACATGTATTAATATTTAACGATTGAGAACAATCCTGTGGTTTGATCCAATAAATGTTTCTTGGAAAATATAGCACGTGTATTATTTCTGTGGATTATGAGTTTGCCACTAGAGGTCAGTAAAACATGTAGTCTGGAGGGTAGCAGCTAGAGTCTCCTCTGTCGCGCATGATGCCGAGAAACCTCGGCCATCCGCCTCCTCTCGCTAGGAATGACCCCCACCTTTGTGTCAACATTGTGGCTGACGATGTCCTCCCAGCCACTCTTTCCAGCCCTGGCTACCGAGCGCTTGCAGCCGGGGCCGGGAAAGATGTGGCCGGCAGAAGAAGTTGGATGGAAAGTCATGTGTGCTGCAGCCGTGGAAGCGGAAGGGAGGAGTGCAGTTCTCAATGTGCTGCTGCTGGGGACCTAAAAAATTGGGGGACCTCCAGTTTCTCCAACTCATCTAAAGGACTTGTGGACTGGGTCACAGCAGACTGGGCCAGAGCAGAAGAAGTTGGATGGAATGTCATGTGTGCTGCAGCCATGGCAGCGGATGGGACATACACATCGACCTCCATGTCCTCCACCTCATCTAAAGTACCTGTGGACTGGGTCATAGCAGACTGGGTCACAGCAGACTGGGTCACAGCAGACTGGGTCAACATGGCCCTTGGCCAAGGCACTTCAACCCTACTTGTCCCTGTACTTGCTGTAAGTCGCTCTGGATAAGATGATTAGATGTAATGGTAACTGTAATAAGGAGACAGTATTTCTAGTTAACTAGAATAGTCATCTAGGTGTAGGTGTATCTACTTACTCGAACGCAAAGAAAAGGCCACTGGTCAGAACACTTCCACTATTTAGCCGGGCTAACTAACCTCAGTACAAGTAAACGCGTTAATGTTCTATGTTTAATTCCCTTTCCTTGCGGCCTAGAATCTGTTCACGACTGTTAACTGGCTACTAGACTAGGTCTAAAAAGGTTGACTGTGGTTGAGCTGGCAGCCAGTGTCATTTAAAAACTTGATCCGTGACGTGGACACCTGAGGATAATGTAAATTTTAGTATCCCAGAAATGTATAGTAAACTGTAGCAACAAGGCAGATCACATAAGCACAAGTACACTGGAAATGTATCTTGTCAATTTGTGGTTATGGGGAACTGACAGTGGATGATATGGAAATCTGACTTATCAAATAGGAAAAGCACCAAACCGCATTACCACACATGTAATTTTTTAACACACGTTTATTAAATGTGTTGTGAGGGAGGGGCATCATCTAGGTTAGGGGTGCCTATCCTGCTCGCCACTTTGGACACCTGCAAAGGAAACTGAGCTGGCAATCTTTTTCACCATGTCATCTTCAGCTCATTCAGGACGTCATCGATCAGATCCTCGGCTATGTCGCTCAGGGTAGGACTGGACAAGCGCGTGTGCAAGTCTCCATCAGAGTAGCTGTCCATGTGTACTTCACTACCACGCTTTTCTAACACAGATACATCCGAGTTTGTCTGCGAAACTTTGGGAGATGCTGTTAAAAAAAGCAGAATCAGTTTCAGTAATTGACATTTTAATCTGTTAATGATCTCTTGATGTTGCACTCACATGTGATGTTAGTGGGAAGAAAGATGGACGGATCCTTGCTCGTGTATTCAGCCATGTTATCATCAAATCCAGAGTTTCTCTAAAATGACAAACACACAGTCTTGGTTATGCTTTATCCACAGCTAACCTGCTCTCTCTATACCAGCAGGTGCTAGATGCTAACTTCACCAACCTTGATGTTGGGCAGTGGCTTTAGCTCAAACTTGCTAGACTCGGGCACGACAATGTCGCCACGTAAAACCACGTCTGGAGTGATCTTCAGCCCATTCAGGACGTCATCGATCAGATCCTCGGCTATGTCGCTCAGGGTAGGACTGGACAAGCGCGTGTGCAAGTCTCCATCAGAGTAGCTGTCCATGTGTACTTCACTACCACGCTTTTCTAACACAGATACATCTGAGTTTGTCTGCGAAACTTTGGGAGATGCTGTTAAAAAAAGCAGAATCAGTTTCAGTAATTGACATTTTAATCTGTTAATGATCTCTTGATGTTGCACTCACATGTGATGTTAGTGGGAAGAAAGATGGACGGATCCTTGCTCGTGTATTCAGCCATGTTATCATCAAATCCAGAGTTTCTCTAAAATGACAAACACACAGTCTTGGTTATGCTTTATCCACAGCTAACCTGCTCTCTCTATACCAGCAGGTGCTAGATGCTAACTTCACCAACCTTGATGTTGGGCTGTGGCTTTAGCTTGATGTTGGGCAGTAGCTTTAGCTCAAACTTGCTAGATTCGGGCACGACAATGTCGCCACGTAAAACAACGTCTGAAGTGATCTTCAGCTCATTAAGGACGTCATCGATCAGATCCTCGGCTATGTCACTCAGGGTAGGACTGGACAAGCGCGTGTGCAAGTCTCCATCAGAGTAGCTGTCCATGTGTACT
The DNA here is from genome assembly GCA_030340665.1 of Neosalanx taihuensis. NCBI lineage: Eukaryota > Metazoa > Chordata > Actinopteri > Osmeriformes > Salangidae > Neosalanx > Neosalanx taihuensis. Next base: position 6,821,399 of record CM059290.1, read on the forward strand.
TCACTACCACGCTTTTCTAACACAGATACATCTGAGTTTGTCTGCGAAACTTTGGGAGATGCTGTTAAAAAAGCAGAATCAGTTTCAGTAATTGACATTTTAATCTGTTAATGATCTCTTGATGTTGCACTCACATGTGATGTTAGTGGGAAGAAAGATGGACAGATCCTTGCTCGTGTATTCAGCCATGTTATCATCAAATCCAGAGTTTCTCTAAAATGACAAACACACAGTCTTGGTTATGCTTTATCCACAGCTAACCTGCTCTCTCTATACCAGCAGGTGCTAGATGCTAACTTCACCAACCTTGATGTTGGGCAGTGGCTTTAGCTTGATGTTGGGCAGTAGCTTTAGCTCAAACTTGCTAGATTCGGGCACGACAATGTCGCCACGTAAAACAACGTCTGAAGTGATCTTCAGCTCATTAAGGACGTCATCGATCAGATCCTCGGCTATGTCACTCAGGGTAGGACTGGACAAGCGCGTGTGCAAGTCTCCATCAGAGTAGCTGTCCATGTGTACTTCACTACCACGCTCTTCTAACACAGATACATCTGAGTTTGTCTGCGAAACTTTGGGAGATGCTGTTAAAAAAGCAGAATCAGTTTCAGTAATTGACATTTTAATCTGTTAATGATCTCTTGATGTTGCACTCACATGTGATGTTAGTGGGAAGAAAGATGGACAGATCCTTGCTCGTGTATTCAGCCATGTTATCATCAAATCCAGAGTTTCTCTAAAATGACAAACACACAGTCTTGGTTATGCTTTATCCACAGCTAACCTGCTCTCTCTATACCAGCAGGTGCTAGATGCTAACTTCACCAACCTTGATGTTGGGCAGTGGCTTTAGCTTGATGTTGGGCAGTAGCTTTAGCTCAAACTTGCTAGACTCGGGCACGACAATGTCGCCACGTAAAACCACGTCTGGAGTGATCTTCAGCTCATTCAGGACGTCATCGATCAGATCCTCGGCTATGTCACTCAGGGTAGGACTGGACAAGCGCGTGTGCAAGTCTCCATCAGAGTAGCTGTCCATGTGTACTTCACTACCACGCTTTTCTAACACAGATGCATCCGAGTTTGTCTGCGAAACTTTGGGAGATGCTGTTAAAAAAGCAGAATCAGTTTCAGTAATTGACATTTTAATCTGTTAATGATCTCTTGATGTTGCACTCACATGTGATGTTATTGGGAAGAAAGATGGACAGATCCTTGCTCGTGTATTCAGCCATGTTATCATCAAATCCAGAGTTTCTCTAAAATGACAAACACACAGTCTTGGTTATGCTTTATCCACAGCTAACCTGCTCTCTCTATACCAGCAGGTGCTAGATGCTAACTTCACCAACCTTGATGTTGGGCAGTGGCTTTAGCTCAAACTTGCTAGACTCGGGCACGACAATGTCGCCACGTAAAACCACGTCTGGAGTGATCTTCAGCCCATTCAGGACGTCATCGATCAGATCCTCGGCTATGTCACTCAGGGTAGGACTGGACAAGCGCGTGTGCAAGTCTCCATCAGAGTAGCTGTCCATGTGTACTTCACTACCACGCTTTTCTAACACAGATACATCCGAGTTTGTCTGCGAAACTTTGGGAGATGCTGTTAAAAAAAGCAGAATCAGTTTCAGTAATTGACATTTTAATCTGTTAATGATCTCTTGATGTTGCACTCACATGTGATGTTAGTGGGAAGAAAGATGGACGGATCCTTGCTCGTGTATTCAGCCATGTTATCATCAAATCCAGAGTTTCTCTAAAATGACAAACACACAGTCTTGGTTATGCTTTATCCACAGCTAACCTGCTCTCTCTATACCAGCAGGTGCTAGATGCTAACTTCACCAACCTTGATGTTGGGCTGTGGCTTTAGCTCAAACTTGCTAGACTCGGGCACGACAATGTCGCCACGTAAAACCACGTCTGGAGTGATCTTCAGCTCATTCAGGACGTCATCGATCAGATCCTCGGCTATGTCGCTCAGGGTAGGACTGGACAAGCACGTGTGCAAGTCTCCATCAGAGTAGCTGTCCATGTGTACTTCACTACCACGCTTTTCTAACACAGATACATCTGAGTTTGTCTGCAAAACTTTGGGAGATGCTGTTAAAAAAAGCAGAATCAGTTTCAGTAATTGACATTTTAATCTGTTAATGATCTCTTGATGTTGCACTCACATGTGATGTTAGTGGGAAGAAAGATGGACGGATCCTTGCTCGTGTATTCAGCCATGTTATCATCAAATCCAGAGTTTCTCTAAAATGACAAACACACAGTCTTGGTTATGCTTTATCCACAGCTAACCTGCTCTCTCTATACCAGCAGGTGCTAGATGCTAACTTCACCAACCTTGATGTTGGGCAGTGGCTTTAGCTTGATGTTGGGCAGTAGCTTTAGCTCAAACTTGCTAGATTCGGGCACGACAATGTCGCCACGTAAAACAACGTCTGAAGTGATCTTCAGCTCATTAAGGACGTCATCGATCAGATCCTCGGCTATGTCACTCAGGGTAGGACTGGACAAGCGCGTGTGCAAGTCTCCATCAGAGTAGCTGTCCATGTGTACTTCACTACCACGCTTTTCTAACACAGATACATCTGAGTTTGTCTGCGAAACTTTGGGAGATGCTGTTAAAAAAGCAGAATCAGTTTCAGTAATTGACATTTTAATCTGTTAATGATCTCTTGATGTTGCACTCACATGTGATGTTAGTGGGAAGAAAGATGGACAGATCCTTGCTCGTGTATTCAGCCATGTTATCATCAAATCCAGAGTTTCTCTAAAATGACAAACACACAGTCTTGGTTATGCTTTATCCACAGCTAACCTGCTCTCTCTATACCAGCAGGTGCTAGATGCTAACTTCACCAACCTTGATGTTGGGCAGTGGCTTTAGCTTGATGTTGGGCAGTAGCTTTAGCTCAAACTTGCTAGACTCGGGCACGACAATGTCGCCACGTAAAACCACGTCTGGAGTGATCTTCAGCTCATTCAGGACGTCATCGATCAGATCCTCGGCTATGTCACTCAGGGTAGGACTGGACAAGCGCGTGTGCAAGTCTCCATCAGAGTAGCTGTCCATGTGTACTTCACTACCACGCTTTTCTAACACAGATACATCCGAGTTTGTCTGCGAAACTTTGGGAGATGCTGTTAAAAAAGCAGAATCCGTTTCAGTAATTGACATTTTAATCTGTTAATGATCTCTTGATGTTGCACTCACATGTGATGTTATTGGGAAGAAAGATGGACAGATCCTTGCTCGTGTATTCAGCCATGTTATCATCAAATCCAGAGTTTCTCTAAAATGACAAACACACAGTCTTGGTTATGCTTTATCCACAGCTAACCTGCTCTCTCTATACCAGCAGGTGCTAGATGCTAACTTCACCAACCTTGATGTTGGGCAGTGGCTTTAGCTTTGTGAATGTTGGCTTTTTCACCCCCTGGTCGATGCAGGTCACTTAGAATGATAAAACACAAAACATAGTCAGTCTAGTGTGTCAGAGCAGTGATTAGCATGATGCGGTGGTGAGGTAAGTCCTTAGTGTCTCACAGGATCTTATATGTTCCTCCTGCAGAACGGTGTTCCTCACATTGGTCAGATGGCCACTCATCTCAGCGACACTCTCAGCCGCCCGTCCTTTCCGCTCCCCCTGTTTCTGGAAGTCAAAACACTTTGAAGTAGTAATTGACGAAATTGAAGGAGGCATTTTGAAAGGCATGTTGAAGGGTTAATTGCCCCTTTCACTCTCATTTGTCTGAACTGGAAAAGAGAAGGGGGAGCATAGGCATACAGTCTTGGTTATGCTCTATCCACAGCTAACCTGCTCTCTCAATACCAGCAGGTTCTAGATGCTAACTTCACCAACCTTGATGTTGGGCAGTGGCTTTAGCTTTGTGAATGTTGGCTTTTTCACCCTCTGGTCGATGCAGGTCACTTAGAATGATAAAACACAAAACATAGTCAGTCTAGTGTGTCCGAACAGTGATCAGCATGATGCGATGGTGAGGTAAGTCCTTAGTGTCTCACAGGATCTGATCGGTTCCTCCTGCAGAACGGTGTTCCTCACATCGGTCAGATGGCTACTCATCGCAGCGACACGTTCAAGCAGGCGTTTCTCAGCCGTCCAACGTTTGCACTCCCCCTGTTTCTGGAAGTCAAAACACTTTAAAGTAGTAATTGACAAAATTGAAGGAGGTATTTTGAAAGGCATGTTTAAGGGTGCCACAGCTGTTAAGTCCCTTTTACCCTCGATTGTCTGAACTGGAAGAGAGAAGGGAAGGCATGGGCTACCTTTTTATCTCGCTCTTCTTTGGAAGCTTTCGACTTCAGGGTCTCCAGCCCCTCTGCCATCTCCCTCTGCACTTCAGTAATCACCTGCTTCAGCATGTTACAGCCCTTCGATCTCCACGCCTTCAAACGTGAACGAGCTATCTGGTCTGAAATATTTCCCATTTCTTCTGGATTTCTGGGAATAGCTTGGTGCCTCTTTGGCCTAACCTGGTCAGACCTGCTGTCTGGGTAAGATAAGGCAGTCTGGGTGTGGATCTTTGGCAGCTTTGTTCGCGAACAGACTCCAGTCCTCAGCTGTCTCTCTGGTCTGGGCAGAGAAGAACTCCACCTTGTCAAACAGACCCGTACTCCTAAACCATGACTTAAACCGCGGCTCCATTCTGTCTATTTTACCATCCCCTTAATCTCTGCACCTGAGACCACATGTTTACATTATTCCACCCCTCACTAACCTATCCTTGTCTTTATGGAGCTCCTGTGTAGCCATGTCCCTGCCCTCAAACAGGATCCACTCCATCACATCCGCAATGGGAACATCCGAAGACAGCTTTCCATCGTTCTGCATGGACAGAACCATCCTGACCAGCTCCTTCTGGGAAAACAACACATGGGGGGGGGACATGTTTACGGTCTATCAACACCCTATTCGTCAAACATGATCAGTTGATATTGAGACTTGATTACCTGCTCGGCTCTAAACCTGTGATCCCAGTCCAGCTGAACCTCAGCCAGGTGGTCCGTGTACTTGTTGAATTCCTTCATAGAACAAATCACCTGAAAATACACAACATCACAATGCAGTTTAGATGTGCTTCTGACTGTATGGGTTTTGCATTTTCTTGATTTATTCCAAATACAATTGTTTTGACGGCTGACTTTGTCATCTTTGGTTATGAAGCCGTTAGTACGGAGATGATCGTGAATGTCTCTACGATGAAAGTACGTCCTCAAGTTTGGGTCGTTTAGGTTGCTGTACAACGAGGGTAGTTTGTAGCCATTGGGGTCAGTCAGATCGAATCCACTCTTTGGTTGGACAAGCTGCGTGCACACGTAAACAAAATAGGATAAATAGTTCAATCATGCTACATACATTACATCATTGTGAAGTACTGTTATCATGAGTACAAACCGTACTATGTTTTATTGAAAACCTTCAGCTAAATGGAAAAAAAACAAACAAACATAAAAATGTTTTTCAATTTCAGCACTCACCCTTTGGGAAAGGCCAGATGTGCAAAAGATGGTGGTCATAATGTCTTCACTCTAAAACACAGAAAAACATGCACAGCAGTAGATCAGTAGGTAACAGGACTGTATGACTGGTTAACAGGATGGTACAGTAGATATTCCTTTGAATAATTACAACATAGGTTTAAATGACAGATCGAGATGTACCTTATATTTTAATAACTCATCTTTACCATTATGCAAAATGTATTGAATGACACAAAGTAAACAACTAGTAGAGCCTAGCTTTAGCTTAGCTTATGTGTCCTCCTGCTTCACTCGCAGTGCTAGCAGCGATATCTTACAGGATACTGTGGTACTGTTGTAAGCACAAGCATCTTCGTAAATGGTACCTTTGGATGCCCTAAACATGTTCCAGACTTTCATATCGTTGAAATGTAGATAGTCATGTACTCAGAAGTCTAAACAATTCACAGGAACTGTACATATTTATACCATTTTAGACCGCAAATCCTCTCTAGTTTCTAGCTACAGCAGTAGGAGAGTTACCGATCCTAGCTAGCTGTGGAACCTAGCTGTTTAGTATAGCTCTGTTTTAGCATCCAAGAAGGCAACGTGTGATTTCTACCTTGATGGACAGAAGTCACTGATATCTTACCGAACATGTCAGGTCCTGATCATTTCTCTTCTCTCGGCTCATTCACATTAAGTGTGTGTTTCCGTTGAGTTATCTAACACTGAGCAGATGTACCATTGTGCTGCTGTCCAGCTGCATTCCAATCAGCGTCACAATAAAAATGCTTGTGAAGCTTCTTATTACCTGAATCAGATGAATGTGCATTATTCCTGACCAGTGGCTCTAATTTCAATATGATAACATCTTCAATAGTCAGTTCAAATCTAAATCAACACAGTTAGTGTTTTGTCAGTTTATATAACACAACTATCCCAGACTTGTCATTGTGCACTGTTTATCTTTGATCCTTTCCAGGGCCGGATTAAGGCAATGGGCTTTAGGGGCTGCAGCCCCGGGCCTCGCCACCAGGGGGGCCTCAGGTTGTCGGATGTTGAGTGAGAAAAACAATGCACGAAAATGTCCGCTCCAGTAAAGCACGACAGTGGGGCCCAAAAAAGAAAAGTACAAGTTCAAAAACATGAGAGAATGTCAGAATTACCGAAGAAGGCTCCAAAATTAACTAATATATGAAGTGCTGCAACAAATCCACCGGCTAGTCATCCTGCTGCTGGCTACCTCTCCCAGCACTGAGCCCAACCAACCAACTGCCATGACTAGCCAGTCTGCTGCTAATGCCCTGATAATGGACAAACTTATAAATGCATTTCAACAGAGGCATGCAGTCTATGAAGAAAGCTGCAGATACTTTGGATTTCTTACTCGACTTGAAAAACTCTCCCTCAGTGAAATACGTGAGCAAAGTGTCAGATTGCAGACCAAATACAACGCAGATCTAGCAAATGACTTTCCAGACGAACTAGCGCAGTTTGTGAATTTCTCCAGAGTTGCTCTGACTGACCCAGCAACACCGAGAAACCTTATTTCATTAATACGGGAGAGGCTTCTCCAAAGTGTTTTAATACGGGAGAGGCATCTCCAAAGTGTTTTCCCAAATGTGGACATAGCGCTGAGGATTTACCTTACATTGCCCGTTAGTAATACCAGTGGGGAGAGGTCAATCTCCAAATGAGGAATTATTAAGACTGAATAATTTGACTTAATGTCAATAGAGCATGACATACTGTGCTGGACATTGAAGAGTTTGCATTGAGAAAGAGCAGAAAAGGGGCCTTTTAATATCAATGATTTGATGATGGTCATTGGTGAGTCACATGTTTGTTCAATGTTAGACAGCGGCTGCCAACACTTCCATTATTTCTTTTTTTCAAATAGCTTGTTTGTATGTAAGCTAATTCAAATGCTTTCCACCCTGGAGATGTTGCAATGTATATCAGACTGTCTGCATTCTTGTGCTTGAGTTTTTGAGTAACATATAATTAGATTCGGTTCGATTCAACTTTAATGTCAGTACATATAATGGTCATTCCCTGGCTATTTAGCATTGTTTTTGCTTTTGAATAAATAGAAGTATACATTTACATGATTGGTTAATTATTTTCTACAGTGTAGCCTACTACACACAAACATTTTGTCCTTGGCTTTTAACTGATCATATTAATAGTGTGGTTCTGTGGTCTTTAGAGCACTGATGTGCACCTTTCGTGGGTTTGTGTGTCATGATGTGCGTCGGGGCGATATAGGGGCCTCATCCTGGTAATTAGCTCCAGGCCTCAAAATGTCTTAATCCGGCCCTGGTCACGCCTATGATTGACTGTGACAAGATAAGTGTCCTTTGTGGACCACGTAGCCTGACGTAGTCATATTTCCACACACTGTACACAGAATGAATAACAGATCAGCGGATGTGTACTAAAGGAGTCTTGGTCAGTTTGCATCTAGCAGACAACCATGTCTGGTCCTGTACCTGAATCCAAATACAGAGAGATCCCCACCCTGCCACACAGTCATCTGTCCAACAGAAAGAGATTACCTTGTTTGAATCGAATGTCGGGCTCATGCACATCTGTCCCTAGACTTGGCTCAACCCATCCATCCTCATGGCCTAGGACCGTCACTCGCCGACTGCAGGTGTCTCGCTCTCTCAATCTCCCTCTGCTCCTCCCTTTCCTCACCCCCACCTCTGCATTATGGCAGGTGCCCCTCCCTCAGGTCTGTAAGAGACCAGCCGTCCAGCTGTAGGAACTTCCTGGTCCCAGTATCTCTTCCTCCGTCTTCCAGTTTTGTCTCGGTTGTTCTGTCTCTGCCACCATGTTCGTCGCACCTCCAGGCTACCAGCCTGGTTTACAACCCTGTAAGTACCCTGCTCCTGTGTGCGCTGCTAGTGTGATGTCTAACCGGACGGCTGGTCATAAACGTGTTTCTTAAGCTCTTTGGAAGTCCAGGAAATGTCTTACGCTCAGGGACACAATGGCCTCCATCGTCCACTTCAATAGTCATCTGCAGATAAGTAGAAGGTATTCGGTGCCGTTCATGGTTAACTGAAGGATGAATGTGTGTGTGTGTGTGTGTTTTACAGCGCATCCTGTACATGGGACCTATCTATGGAGGTCTTCGAGCTGGGATGTCTATCTACATCCAGGGTTCTATTCCTCAACACATCACCAGGTGAGAACACACACGTTTCAGGCGATGCACATGACCTGTGGGAAAATACGCACCAAAGTTTTGTTCTAGCTTATCCGTAAAACCTGGATGGGAAAATTGTACAACAGGTAAGATTAGAAAATACTGATACAATTCAACCTTGTGAAAGAGTGCATTCAAGTCGCTGAAGAGGTGCACAAAAGAGGGTTTGAGCCAGCGTGAGTCAGACGACCCTGAATTCATCCCTGAAGGGGGAAAGGGAGGGTTGAAGATTAACCCAAAACCCCTGAGATACAAACACCGCATTCAGTCAGGTATTTATGGAGTGCAGCATTGCCTTCCAATGGGGAATTAACTCTAGAAAATCCTCCTCTAGAAAAACCATTTGATCAGGAAGAGGCTCAAGTCTTAACTTTCTCTGTTTTATGCTGTCTCTCAGTTCAGTTTAATAAAGTTGAAAGGGCTTTTTTTGTATGAACAACAACCATTGCCAAAGCAACATTATGATTTGTTTATAGGTCTTCATAAGTCCCCCCCCCCTCCTTTAAAGGACTTTATAAGTCATTTTTCTTATAAAGAAAAGCAAATGCGTTCCTATACTGTCCTCTAACTTTTTTTTCTTATATGTCCAGGTAAAAATATATTTCTTCTGTATGGAAATAATGGAAGTTTAGCCGTTAGCCGGTGTCTCTCTTCTCTCTCTCTTTGTTCTTCAGGGGTCTGAAGGACATGGAACAAGACATCTCCTTCATCGAGAAGCGTTTTGCCTACGGCTTCCTCCAGAAGCTTCTCAAGTGGATGGACATCGCCCAGGAGTTCATTGCCCATCTCGGTACTGTTGTGAGCGGGAGGAGGGGGAAAAGAAATGTCACATAAACGTGCTCAGTTCCCTACTCCACCACCCCTGGTTGATTTGGTGGTCTCTGTCTCTGTGCCTGTCCTCAGAGGCTGTGGTTAGCAGTGGCAGGGTGGAGAAGTCCCCACATGAACAAGAGATCAAGTTCTTTGCCAAAGTGAGAGAGGAACAGCTGTTCTCATTACCCCACCTCTAATTATCAGACTGTAAAACAGCTTTGCAGACACCTGCATCATGAATTACGAACATCCTTGTCTGCCTCTGTCCCAGATTATTTTGCTGCTTGAGAACCAGTAATTCAAGAACCACTGCCTGTATTTCTTGTCCACGCCTGCTAAAATCCTGGGCAGTGGAGGCATCTCATCCAATAAAGAGAAAGAAAAGATTGCAAGGCCAGTTGCCAATCAGTCTTAACAAAGAGTTCCACTGAAGATAATCCCTTTTTTCTTCCCCTGACTTTCCTTCAGGTGTGCATAGTGTGAACGGTGTACTGTGAACCCTGAATCCAATATCTGGCTTGTGTCGGTATCTGTTTGCAACTCTCCTTCTAGCCCTCCACCCCTCCTCCCCCTCTCTGTAGAAACCTCCTTAATTTCCTCGACCTCCTTTTTTTGGCTTTGACCTCCTCCTTCCTTCTCCTCCATCCTTCCTGCCCTACCTCGCCCCCCTCCCCTCCCCTCTTCTCTCCCCCCTCCCTCAGTATCTTCTGTAAATTGGCAGCTCTGGCGAGACACAGAGTTTCACTCTTTGGTAAGGAAACCTGCATGTTGGTGTAACACTTCCACCCTCTGTCTCCGCTCTCTTTCCAACAACTCCATCTTCTGGTTTAATTTGAACCCCCTCCTCCTCCTTCCCTCCCCACCCTTCTTTTCTAACTCTCCTCTCCCTCCTCTAGCTTTGCTTCTGCTCTGCCTGGTTGTTCTAGCCGCTCCTCCTCTCGTCTGTGTAGCTCTGGGTGTCTGCCGGTCACTGAAAGTGCAGAGAAGCAGTATGTGTTTGTGTCAGTGCCGGGGGCCAGGGGCCCCTGCCTTTGCTGCCCCACGGTGTGTTGTGCCTGGCTGGCCAGAGGCAGCACTGTAGCCCCCTCACCAGCGTTCCTCCATCCACCACCATGCGTGTGTGACATCACAGCAGCGTGACATCACTCCCGCACTCTTTCGCCTGGGTTACGGACAGGCTTAGCCGGACGTCGCTGTTACTGGGGAAGCCAACAAGCGGATATTTTGTTGTTATGAATCCAAGTTGTTTTGTTTAGCGTTGTCAAGTGTTTTTTGTGACAGACTCGCGCGTGTGCGTTTTAGGTTTGGGGATGGTTGCTGTTGTCGGGGTGGTGGGTGGAGGAAGGGTCTTAGCATCAGTATTTTCGTTTCTGTGGTAACAAAGCGGCTCTGTTTTATCTTCAGGAATGGCGCTACTGCAGTGGTCAACTGTCTGCACATCCTGTCCCGGTCTCTCGATGCCAGGTAACACATTCACCCCTACAGGATGTCGTTAGTTGTAATTTTAGACCACTTTTTTTTCTCCACAGATGTAATAAGTCTTTCTCTCCATGCTGACGTCCTATTTCCTTCCTTCCTTGTTACATATATGTTCTATGTTTGCTCCTTTCTGCCAAAGTGAATTCTGTGTTTGTATGTCTTGCTATTAAATCTAGCGATTCAAATATATTCTGATTCTGATTGTATCTGTATCCCTCTGTCTCCAAGGACGGTGATGAAATCAGACCCTGAGATTGTGAAGGCTAGACTGCGCCAGTTTTTTGAGAGGGCTGCGGGCGATATTGAGAAGATGGTGGAGAACCTCAAACTAGGCAAGGTGTCCAGCAGGAACCAGGTGAGGTCCTTCCTTCCTGTCATCTTCATCGGTAGCTTCTCCCTAGGCGGTACACTGAGGTGTGTGTGTGTGTGTGTGTGTGTGCGTGCAGGTGAAGGGCGTGTCCCAGAACATCAACTACACCCCCATCGCGTTGCTGCCGGTCCTCACCTCCCTGTTCGACCACATCGCCCAGCACCAGTTTGGAGATGATGTCTTCGCTCTCTCCAGTGGATGACTTGGAGATATCATGTTACCGCATCATGTGCAGTATTTAATCTCTGGGAACTGTGAAGACTACACATGCAGAGAAGTGTGTGGACATGCTTTCTCTCTCCGCTGGAGAAGAGGTCTCTGCATGTGTGTGTTTGTGGGGCTGGAGAAGCAGGGGTTGTCCAGTGTGAGGTGGTGATGGTGCTGTGTGTGTCCTGCAGACAGAGGCCGTCCCTGGGGGAGTGTCTGGCCCACCTGGCTGCAGCCATGCCTGTGGCCTACCTGGCCAAACAAATTTAACGCCTATTCCGTCTACCCAACCAAGACCCCCCGGGAAAGAGCCAGTGAGTCACAGTAACCGCAACCTCTCTCGCCCAACCCTCTCTTAATATCGATTTGTATTATATAACGTACATAATCCGTCTGTGTTGTAGTCCCTCTGTACAATGCCCACACTTTAAAAGTGCAGTTGAGTCTATGATCGTGTTCACTCTAATCTTCTCCTCTTCTTCCTCAGTTGTGGGTCTTCCAAACATGGTGGAAGAGCTGTGTACAGACATCCCAGAGCTGGAGGTTTTGATGAAGGAGATCGGGCACCTGGCAGAGTCTGGGGTCCGCTACACCGAGATGCCCCACGTTATCGAGATCACCCTGCCCATGCTGTGTAACCACTGGCCCCGCTGGTCGGAGAGGGGGTTGGAGAACTTCCCGGAGCTGGAGGGCCAGATCTGCACCAACGTCACCTCGGAACAGCTCAACCAGCTGCTGGGGAGCATCATGAAGATCGTGGTCAACAATCTGGGCATCGACAAGGCCTCCTGGATGAAGAGGCTGGCAGGTAAGTGTGTGTCTCAGTCCCACGTTAAGGTCAAGATCGTGGGTGTGGGTTTTACACTGTTTGCCAGTACTTCACCTCAGAACATTTTCTTTTATTACATGATAGACAATACATTGATTTTTATTTATTTTTAGACCTTTTTATGATATTTCGTTCACCCAGGTCAAGGACCTTGAGGAATGTAATCAATGACTTTGCCCCCCCCCACCCCCCCCACCCCCCTCGTGTGTGTGTGTGTATGTGTCTGCTTGTGCCAGTCTTCGCCCAGCCCATCGTGAGCAGGGCAAAGCCAGAGATGCTCAAGTCCCACAACATGGAGAAGCTGAAGAAGAGAGCTGGGAAGGTGGTGGCTGAGGAGGACCACCTGCACCTGGAGGGAAAGACAGAGGTGGACAGCGAGGAGGGCACCATCAGGGACGAGACCTGTACGCCCTTTACCCTCTCCTCATCCGCTATGTGGACAATGACAGGTACTTGAGGGATAAATATGCCTGGTCTCTGGCGTACCCACACATTTACATTTATTCATTTAGCAGACGCTTTTATCCAAAGTGACTTACAAGAGAGAGCTTTTACAAAGAGCATCGGTCACTCAGCAACGTGATAGACCCTGAAAACAGTGAGCTTTTAGATCGTGAAACATACATCATGACAACCAATAAGTGCCAAGGAAAGAGCTATAAAAGCATAACACGATTGCGAACAATACAGTAAAGCAAGAAAACAACATACCCTACTATACCCACTAACACCTTCATACAAACTAAAATGGCACTCGGCTCTGCAGCCAGCCCAGACCAGTTGAGTCTGGAGTGCGACGCCTGCAGCGCCCGAGTCTCATCGCCCTCACTCTGGGTTTGACTGGTTTGCCTTCCTCCAGATGGTTCCTGATGGGCTCCTGCTCAAGGCTGTGCACACCTGCCCTGACTCAGTGTGCTGCTGATGTGTTGTGTTGATTTTTCATCTTTGGTGATGATGTTCCTCGGAAGGGGGTCGGGGTCCAGGAAATTAAGAGACTGGCTTTCAGATGGTGCATCATGGGAATTAGAGTCTTCATCATCTTCCGCTAAAACTCCATCACCTTTACTAGTATGTGCCTTATTTTGCCCCGTCTTTTGTAATTCAAATAGAATCACTAAGGCTGGATTGCACCAACAAGGTTTAATTTAATCTAAGATTAGCTCTAATCAGAGATTAGTAAAACTAGTTTTAAAATGAGTTAATCCAGGTTTAAAATTAAGCAGAGCTCAGTTGCACCATTTAAAATTAATCTAAGTTTAGCAAAACTCAGTTTAACTGCATTTAAATGCAGTTTAAACTGATTTAAATCAATAGGGATGATTGTGGATATCGAAATTCAAATTAATAATTAAATATGCAATTAAATATATAGGCTACATTATAAGCGTGCTGTCAGGACGACGGATTCATATTTTAAAAGGAGCGAGACTGTTTCAGCCGGCGATAAAACGTTACATTGTTGCTAGCAACAGATCGGCTGTTACAATGGCTCGGCAGAGAAGCTCAAACTTTTCCTCCTTTGAGAAAAACTTGCTGACCGAATTCATGGAGCACTATGGGCAAGTCATTGAAGACAAGAAAACGGACAACAGCACGGTGAAAAATAAAGATACTTCTTGGCAGCAACTGGCTGACAGTTTTAATGGATCGACCGGTGTGAAAGATAAAAGAGACGTCACTCAGCTTAAAGCTTGCTGGAAAAATTTCAAAACAAAAGCCAAAAAAGATGCGGTGACTGTGAGACGAGAGATGTTCATCACAGGAGGAGGTCCTCCGCCAAAGAAAAATGATCAACTGGCGGAGAAAATCAATTCCCTCATCCCGCAGCAGATGGAGCCATTACAAAATCCGTACGACGACCACGGCATCCTGGACCAGCTAGCTTCAGACTCACCCGGGGAAGATGGTTAGTAACGCTTTACAGACATCAGCCAATAATCAGTTATTATTTGGCCTATCCAATTAATTTGTTCTCTCGCCATATATTTTGGTTTATGTTTTGATAGAGATCGTTTTAACACTGCAGCCAGTGCAGCAAGAGGAGCATCTGCAAGACAGTGCTGCTTCCTCTTCTTTATGGTCATCATCCTCCTTATCTGATTTGAACAGCTGCAGGAGAAACAAGCGACCCTACATGACACACCAGGACATTTTGGTTTTAGAGAAGGAGAAGATTGAAATGGCAATCGAAAATGCAATATTACAGAAGGAAGTATTAAAGCTGCAGAAGGAAGTGTTGCTGCTGAAAAAGAAGATGCTTACTGATAGTTTCATCCTTGATGCCACTTTTTAATCATAAAATGAGAATATTCTACAATGATTTAACATGTACCTCTATTGAAAAATGAATGGGAATTAAAAAAATATATAGCAATTTGCACTGAAATATTTAATAAATAATAAATACTGAATAAATAATATACAATTTCTATTTTTACTTTTCTTCAATGTGTATCTTCTCTATGCTTCACAGTTTGAAAAAGACACTTGTTGACAGGTCAAGATATTGCTTAAAGCAGTATTCAACCAGATATAGTTGTCAGTAATTCAATTATTATGTGGAAACAGACTTATCACCACAATGTCAGCAATTATTTACAAAAAGATGTATTAATATAATTATTCAGAAAAGTGGTTCTGTATTAGAGTTTGCCTCACAGCATTCCCACTTGGATTGGCATTGTGCTCCTGGTCGTCCTCTCTGTCTTCATGTAGGTCCTCCTCGGCTTCAAAGTGTAGTTCATCTCCACGCCTTTTTCCAAAGTTGTAGAGAACTGCAACTGCGACAATGACGGTCAAGGTGGTGTCCAGCTTTGTGCGCAGTCCATCTTTAATGCAGGGAAACCTTCTTTTCCATGCTCCAAAGAGTCGTTCTATCACTCCTCTGGCTGCAATGTGACAGGAGTTGTACCTTCTCTCTGTTTGAGGGTTCAGAAGTGGAGTCATCAAGTATGAGCGGCATGGATGACCATTATCCCCAAGGAGATGGCCCTCATAAGCTTGATTCTCAAGGATGGCACAAAGTTGACTGTTGTCAAAGATCCTGCTGTCATGAGTGGATCCTGGCCAACGTGCTACAATGTTGGTTATTTCAGATTTTTGATCACACACCACTTGAACATTGATGGAGCAGTATCCCTTACGGTTGCGGAAAAGCTCTCCATTAACACCACCAGGATTCTGTATCGGGATATGTGTGCAATCAATAGCACCCAGCACCCCTGGAAATCCAGCTCGCCTGTAGAAGCCAGCAGCTGTTTCCACTCTTGGAGAGAATCGGATGTACTGGTTCTTCAGTGATGCAATGGACCGAGACACTGCTGATAATACGGCAAACTGTTAAATTGTGTAGACCAAACGGGTCTCCATCCACCCTCTGGAAACAGCCAGTAGCGTAGAACCTCAGGGCAACCAGGAGTTGTAGCATTGGTGGTACAGCTGCATTTCTGTCACTGCCATGTTTGACAGTTGGTCCAGTCTTCCTGTTCAGCTCCAAAACTGTTTCCTTGGTAAACCGGTATCTCAGCAAAAATTCCTCTTCATTATAAAAATCAAGAGGATTGAGCCTGTCTCTCAGTTTTCTTCGAGGAACTTCATTATTTTGCTCTATCCACCTCAAAAATGCAGCCATTGTTAAAGTTCAACCTACCCAACTGGCAGTTTAAAATAAATTCTCGATCACAGTTTAAATTGGACTTTAAAGTTCTGGTGCAACGTAATTTAATTTAAACTTGGTTTAGAGTAAAAATTAAACAGACGTTTAAAGAGAGGTTTAAATTTAATCTGTCTTCATTTTAAACTAGGTTTAAAGTTTGGTGCAACAGAATTTAAACTTAAACCATGATTTAATCTGATTTGAAAGTTAAACCTTGTCGGTGCAATCCAGCCTAAGAGGAGTCAGAATGTCAGGTGGGGTTCAACATCATCGTGTTTATTGGCTGTCCTACCTTACTAAATGTTACAAAAGTTAGTGAAACAGACCCCTGCTGTGGGGTGGTCATTACTGGAAGAACTTCTGTTATCTGAACACTGCAGCACCTCACTCGGATATCTGTCTAGACAAGACACACACACACCCTGCTGAAAAGAAATGCACACACACACACACACACACACACACACACACCCTGCTGAGAAGAAATGCACCCACTCACACACACACCCTGCTGAGAAGAAATGCACCCACACACACACACACAACTGCACAAAGCACACCAATTGAGGAAGGTTCAGCACCAGCTACAAACAATTGCACGGACAAACACACACTGCACACACACAGACATACACATGCACACACATACAGCGCAGTCATTGGGTAAGGTGCTGAGAGGCCAGACAACAGTCAGTAATGAAGTGTGGCCAGGCCAGGGACAGGAGGGTGAGACCCCTGTAGCACTGTGCTGCTCCTGGTGTGCTGTGCTGGGCGTGAGCTCCTCCTCACCAGCCCACTAACAGACAGCATCGTGTGACGCTCTCCCCAAGCACGATCCGTGCTAACACAGAAGCACCAGCTGCACTTTGGAGACGAGAATGTGACTTGAAAATGGAGTTGGTTTTGTTGTTGTTGTGTTTTAAATCATCTTCTGACTTCCCGCATGTTTTTCCCTCTCGGCCTAACTTCTTTCCCGACACCACCTATTTTTACTACATTCATACAGTAGCTCACTTTGTAGTATCACTATTTTCATGACAGCCCCATCATTGACTAATTTAAGACTACATTCTGCTGTTTACAGACGTAGTCAAAATATATTAAATATATTACATTTGCAACAGGTAAGGCCCAGAAAAAGAACCCTTTTAACGAGACTCCGCCCATTCGG
Organism: Neosalanx taihuensis; assembly: GCA_030340665.1. Classification (NCBI taxonomy): domain Eukaryota; kingdom Metazoa; phylum Chordata; class Actinopteri; order Osmeriformes; family Salangidae; genus Neosalanx; species Neosalanx taihuensis. The sequence goes on from CM059290.1 coordinate 6,838,634, forward strand.
ATCCAAGTTGCAGTAACATCAGTTTGGATGTTAGACACTCTCTGGAATGGTACAATCTGACCCGACCTTCTGTCTCTAGGCTGGGGGCTCGGATGTGGAGCGTACCAAGAAGAAGCGCAGGGAAGACCGCTACTCGGTGCAGACCTCTGTCATCGTGGCAGCCTTGAAGAAGCTCCTGCCCATCGGCCACAACATGTGCTCCCCTGCTGAACAGGAACTGATCAACCTAGCCAAGATACTCTCTGGTACAAATCTGCAGATCTCCTTCCAACCCATGTTAGCGTTGGGCAGCCAGACGTAATTGATCTAAAACTTCCCAGCTCTGACATTGGGGGGTCATTTTGGGTTTTCACATCATTAGATTTAGTCGTTAGACTAAGTCGTTAGATTTCTCTCTCTCTCTCTCTCTCTCTCTCTCTCTCTTTCTCTCTCTATCTCTCTCGCTTCATCCATCCATCCATCCATAGCGTCCTCTCGCCTGCCTGTCAGTGTCGGTGCAGTTTGTGCAGCTGAGTGACTGTGCCTTGGGGACCCTTTAGGTGGAGGACCCGTCCATGCGCTGGCAGATGGAGCCAGCGTACAAGGAGGCCCTGTACAAGGAGACTTCTGGGAAGGCAGAGGACGCAGAAGCCCCACAGAAGGTGGTGAAGAGGGTCCAGGAAGTCTCAGCTGTCCTGTACCACACCGAGGTGGTGAGTAGAAACACACACACACACCATGAACCATGGCAGCATCAAGACCTGGAACAATACAGCCTCCCACCACCTCTTTTTTCAGTGGGGAGAGGTCGTTTTCCAAATTAGGAATTATTAAGCATAGACTGAGGAAGTCAATGTGCGAGGACAGACTGAACAATTTGACTTTAATATGTCAATAGAGCATGACATACTGAGCAAGAGAAAAATAAAGAGAAAGAGCAGAAAACGGGCCTTTTAATATCACTGATGTGATGATGGTGATTGGTGAGTCACATTGACGGCTGCCACAGTTTTAACACGGTAATTGTGAATCCCAATATTCCATGTCCTCAACGGAGAGCTCAGACAGACACACGACACGCCACTTATCCCACGCGTCCATCATATATCCAGCTGGAGACGACCCGTCAGGACAGTTGGGTTCCCCCGAACCCCGAGGTCTCTTCGTAAAGAGCCTCTCACAACCTGGATGAAGGAGAAACCACTAAAAGACCAGGTGAGATGCCAAACCAGGCACTAACTTCACATCTGAGCGTTGTTTGAAAGGGCAGATAAGGGTTGACAGTGAGTGAGTTGATAAAAAGGTGTTTAAACTTGTATTCCTTTGGTGCTTCCTTTGTTTCTATAGAACGAGAAGATTCTCTCTCAGAGGCTGACTAAATCCCCCTGCGCTCTGGTCGCCAGCCAGTACGGCTAGTCAGGAAACATGGTGAGGATCACGAAGGCCCAGGCCTACCAGACAGGGAAGGACATCTCCACAAAGTGAGGGGCAACTGCTTTCTTTTGCTGCAATTGGACTAGTCGTAGTTTTTCCTTTTTGTGCTCAGGGGTTAACAGCCTAATCTAGTATTGTGCTCCCTTTCTTCCAGTTATTATGCCACCCAGAAGAAATCATTAGAAATCAACCCCAAGCACCCTCTCATCAAGCAGATGCTGAAGCGCGTTACTGTAAGTAATCATGTCATTACACAGTGGCAGGATGCTTTTTCCTGTTGAAAAGCAGCTAGGCTGAACAAAGTGTGTTTGTGTGTGTTTTGTAAGACGGGCCTCAGACGTGGCCGTGGTGAGACGGCCACCTTGCGCTCAGGCTTCCAGCTGCCCGACACCAAGGCCTACGGAGATAGGATAGAGCGCATGCTGCGACTCAGCATGAACATAGACCTGGATGAGCAGGCAATTTGCGACACTCAGTAAATGCCATCAGCTGTAATGTAGTGTCTGGATGTAGCTGTTGTGCTAACTTGTGGCTTGGGGATGTGGGCTGTGCAGGTGGAGGAGGAGCCGGAGAAAAAGCCCAAGGAGGCTGCTCAGGAAGAGGCAGTAGGATGATGATACTGACTGAGTACTGGTGATGCTAGCTAAGTAGTCTTGGCTCTTGTGTCTAAGTTATTCTCTGTTATCCGTTGTCAGACAACTGACAAAGATGTGTTATGAGGCACTGAATGAGGGGACTGTAGGTGGCCCTTTCCTGGAGCAGAGTCACTCTTGTACACCAGCTGGAGCCAACATGTCACTGGGGTTAGGGTCCCTCAATCTGGGTTTTTTCAGACGTGTTTTTGTTTAGTGTTTTCCATTCATCATGACTGTACATGTATTAATATTTAACGATTGAGAACGATCCTGTGGTTTGATCCAATAAATGTTTCTTGGAAAATATAGCACGTGTATTATTTCTGTGGATTATGAGTTTGCCACTAGAGGTCAGTAAAACATGTAGTCTGGAGGGTAGCAGCTAGAGTCTCCTCTGTCGCGCATGATGACGAGAAACCTCGGCCATCCGCCTCCTCTCGCTAGGAATGACCCCCACCTTTGTGTCAACATTGTGGCTGACGATGTCCTCCCAGCCACTCTTTCCAGCCCTGGCTACCGAGCGCTTGCAGCCGGGGCCGGGAAAGATGTGGCCGGCAGAAGAAGTTGGATGGAAGGTCATGTGTGCTGCAGCCGTGGAAGCGGAAGGGAGGAGTGCAGTTCTCAATGTGCTGCTGCTGGGGACCTAAAAAATTGGGGGACCTCCAGTTTCTCCAACTCATCTAAAGGACTTGTGGACTGGGTCACAGCAGACTGGGCCAGAGCAGAAGAAGTTGGATGGAATGTCATGTGTGCTGCAGCCATGGCAGCGGATGGGACATACACATCGACCTCCATGTCCTCCACCTCATCTAAAGTACCTGTGGACTGGGTCATAGCAGACTGGGTCACAGCAGACTGGGTCACAGCAGACTGGGTCACAGCAGACTGGGCCACAGCAGACTGGGTCAACATGGCCCTTGGCCAAGGCACTTCAACCCTACTTGTCCCTGTACTTGCTGTAAGTCACTCTGGATAAGATGATTAGATGTAATGGTAACTGTAATAAGGAGACAGTATTTCTAGTTAACTAGAATAGTCATCTAGGTGTAGGTGTATCTACTTACTCGAACGCAAAGAAAAGGCCACTGGTCAGAACACTTCCACTATTTAGCCGGGCTAACTAACCTCAGTACAAGTAAACGCGTTAATGTTCTATGTTTAATTCCCTTTCCTTGCGGCCTAGAATCTGTTCACGACTGTTAACTGGCTACTAGACTAGGTCTAAAAAGGTTGACTGTGGTTGAGCTGGCAGCCAGTGTCATTTAAAAACTTGATCCGTGACGTGGACACCTGAGGATAATGTAAATTTTAGTATCCCAGAAATGTATAGTAAACTGTAGCAACAAGGCAGATCACATAAGCACAAGTACACTGGAAATGTATCTTGTCAATTTGTGGTTATGGGGAACTGACAGTGGATGATATGGAAATCTGACTTATCAAATAGGAAAAGCACCAAACCGCATTACCACACATGTAATTTTTTAACACACGTTTATTAAATGTGTTGTGAGGGAGGGGCATCATCTAGGTTAGGGGTGCCTATCCTGCTCGCCACTTTGGACACCTGCAAAGGAAACTGAGCTGGCAATCTTTTTCACCATGTCATCTTCAGCTCATTCAGGACGTCATCGATCAGATCCTCGGCTATGTCGCTCAGGGTAGGACTGGACAAGCGCGTGTGCAAGTCTCCATCAGAGTAGCTGTCCATGTGTACTTCACTACCACGCTTTTCTAACACAGATACATCCGAGTTTGTCTGCGAAACTTTGGGAGATGCTGTTAAAAAAAGCAGAATCAGTTTCAGTAATTGACATTTTAATCTGTTAATGATCTCTTGATGTTGCACTCACATGTGATGTTAGTGGGAAGAAAGATGGACGGATCCTTGCTCGTGTATTCAGCCATGTTATCATCAAATCCAGAGTTTCTCTAAAATGACAAACACACAGTCTTGGTTATGCTTTATCCACAGCTAACCTGCTCTCTCTATACCAGCAGGTGCTAGATGCTAACTTCACCAACCTTGATGTTGGGCAGTGGCTTTAGCTCAAACTTGCTAGACTCGGGCACGACAATGTCGCCACGTAAAACCACGTCTGGAGTGATCTTCAGCCCATTCAGGACGTCATCGATCAGATCCTCGGCTATGTCGCTCAGGGTAGGACTGGACAAGCGCGTGTGCAAGTCTCCATCAGAGTAGCTGTCCATGTGTACTTCACTACCACGCTTTTCTAACACAGATACATCCGAGTTTGTCTGCGAAACTTTGGGAGATGCTGTTAAAAAAAGCAGAATCAGTTTCAGTAATTGACATTTTAATCTGTTAATGATCTCTTGATGTTGCACTCACATGTGATGTTAGTGGGAAGAAAGATGGACGGATCCTTGCTCGTGTATTCAGCCATGTTATCATCAAATCCAGAGTTTCTCTAAAATGACAAACACACAGTCTTGGTTATGCTTTATCCACAGCTAACCTGCTCTCTCTATACCAGCAGGTGCTAGATGCTAACTTCACCAACCTTGATGTTGGGCTGTGGCTTTAGCTCAAACTTGCTAGACTCGGGCACGACAATGTCGCCACGTAAAACCACGTCTGGAGTGATCTTCAGCTCATTCAGGACGTCATCGATCAGATCCTCGGCTATGTCGCTCAGGGTAGGACTGGACAAGCGCGTGTGCAAGTCTCCATCAGAGTAGCTGTCCATGTGTACTTCACTACCACGCTTTTCTAACACAGATACATCTGAGTTTGTCTGCAAAACTTTGGGAGATGCTGTTAAAAAAAGCAGAATCAGTTTCAGTAATTGACATTTTAATCTGTTAATGATCTCTTGATGTTGCACTCACATGTGATGTGAGTGGGAAGAAAGATGGACGGATCCTTGCTCGTGTATTCAGCCATGTTATCATCAAATCCAGAGTTTCTCTAAAATGACAAACACACAGTCTTGGTTATGCTTTATCCACAGCTAACCTGCTCTCTCTATACCAGCAGGTGCTAGATGCTAACTTCACCAACCTTGATGTTGGGCAGTGGCTTTAGCTTGATGTTGGGCAGTAGCTTTAGCTCAAACTTGCTAGATTCGGGCACGACAATGTCGCCACGTAAAACAACGTCTGAAGTGATCTTCAGCTCATTAAGGACGTCATCGATCAGATCCTCGGCTATGTCACTCAGGGTAGGACTGGACAAGCGCGTGTGCAAGTCTCCATCAGAGTAGCTGTCCATGTGTACTTCACTACCACGCTTTTCTAACACAGATACATCTGAGTTTGTCTGCGAAACTTTGGGAGATGCTGTTAAAAAAGCAGAATCAGTTTCAGTAATTGACATTTTAATCTGTTAATGATCTCTTGATGTTGCACTCACATGTGATGTTAGTGGGAAGAAAGATGGACAGATCCTTGCTCGTGTATTCAGCCATGTTATCATCAAATCCAGAGTTTCTCTAAAATGACAAACACACAGTCTTGGTTATGCTTTATCCACAGCTAACCTGCTCTCTCTATACCAGCAGGTGCTAGATGCTAACTTCACCAACCTTGATGTTGGGCAGTGGCTTTAGCTTGATGTTGGGCAGTAGCTTTAGCTCAAACTTGCTAGACTCGGGCACGACAATGTCGCCACGTAAAACCACGTCTGGAGTGATCTTCAGCTCATTCAGGACGTCATCGATCAGATCCTCGGCTATGTCACTCAGGGTAGGACTGGACAAGCGCGTGTGCAAGTCTCCATCAGAGTAGCTGTCCATGTGTACTTCACTACCACGCTTTTCTAACACAGATGCATCCGAGTTTGTCTGCGAAACTTTGGGAGATGCTGTTAAAAAAGCAGAATCAGTTTCAGTAATTGACATTTTAATCTGTTAATGATCTCTTGATGTTGCACTCACATGTGATGTTATTGGGAAGAAAGATGGACAGATCCTTGCTCGTGTATTCAGCCATGTTATCATCAAATCCAGAGTTTCTCTAAAATGACAAACACACAGTCTTGGTTATGCTTTATCCACAGCTAACCTGCTCTCTCTATACCAGCAGGTGCTAGATGCTAACTTCACCAACCTTGATGTTGGGCAGTGGCTTTAGCTCAAACTTGCTAGACTCGGGCACGACAATGTCGCCACGTAAAACCACGTCTGGAGTGATCTTCAGCCCATTCAGGACGTCATCGATCAGATCCTCGGCTATGTCACTCAGGGTAGGACTGGACAAGCGCGTGTGCAAGTCTCCATCAGAGTAGCTGTCCATGTGTACTTCACTACCACGCTTTTCTAACACAGATACATCCGAGTTTGTCTGCGAAACTTTGGGAGATGCTGTTAAAAAAAGCAGAATCAGTTTCAGTAATTGACATTTTAATCTGTTAATGATCTCTTGATGTTGCACTCACATGTGATGTTAGTGGGAAGAAAGATGGACGGATCCTTGCTCGTGTATTCAGCCATGTTATCATCAAATCCAGAGTTTCTCTAAAATGACAAACACACAGTCTTGGTTATGCTTTATCCACAGCTAACCTGCTCTCTCTATACCAGCAGGTGCTAGATGCTAACTTCACCAACCTTGATGTTGGGCTGTGGCTTTAGCTCAAACTTGCTAGACTCGGGCACGACAATGTCGCCACGTAAAACCACGTCTGGAGTGATCTTCAGCTCATTCAGGACGTCATCGATCAGATCCTCGGCTATGTCACTCAGGGTAGGACTGGACAAGCACGTGTGCAAGTCTCCATCAGAGTAGCTGTCCATGTGTACTTCACTACCACGCTTTTCTAACACAGATACATCTGAGTTTGTCTGCAAAACTTTGGGAGATGCTGTTAAAAAAAGCAGAATCAGTTTCAGTAATTGACATTTTAATCTGTTAATGATCTCTTGATGTTGCACTCACATGTGATGTTAGTGGGAAGAAAGATGGACGGATCCTTGCTCGTGTATTCAGCCATGTTATCATCAAATCCAGAGTTTCTCTAAAATGACAAACACACAGTCTTGGTTATGCTTTATCCACAGCTAACCTGCTCTCTCTATACCAGCAGGTGCTAGATGCTAACTTCACCAACCTTGATGTTGGGCAGTGGCTTTAGCTTGATGTTGGGCAGTAGCTTTAGCTCAAACTTGCTAGATTCGGGCACGACAATGTCGCCACGTAAAACAACGTCTGAAGTGATCTTCAGCTCATTAAGGACGTCATCGATCAGATCCTCGGCTATGTCACTCAGGGTAGGACTGGACAAGCGCGTGTGCAAGTCTCCATCAGAGTAGCTGTCCATGTGTACTTCACTACCACGCTTTTCTAACACAGATACATCTGAGTTTGTCTGCGAAACTTTGGGAGATGCTGTTAAAAAAGCAGAATCAGTTTCAGTAATTGACATTTTAATCTGTTAATGATCTCTTGATGTTGCACTCACATGTGATGTTAGTGGGAAGAAAGATGGACAGATCCTTGCTCGTGTATTCAGCCATGTTATCATCAAATCCAGAGTTTCTCTAAAATGACAAACACACAGTCTTGGTTATGCTTTATCCACAGCTAACCTGCTCTCTCTATACCAGCAGGTGCTAGATGCTAACTTCACCAACCTTGATGTTGGGCAGTGGCTTTAGCTTGATGTTGGGCAGTAGCTTTAGCTCAAACTTGCTAGACTCGGGCACGACAATGTCGCCACGTAAAACCACGTCTGGAGTGATCTTCAGCTCATTCAGGACGTCATCGATCAGATCCTCGGCTATGTCACTCAGGGTAGGACTGGACAAGCGCGTGTGCAAGTCTCCATCAGAGTAGCTGTCCATGTGTACTTCACTACCACGCTTTTCTAACACAGATACATCCGAGTTTGTCTGCGAAACTTTGGGAGATGCTGTTAAAAAAGCAGAATCCGTTTCAGTAATTGACATTTTAATCTGTTAATGATCTCTTGATGTTGCACTCACATGTGATGTTATTGGGAAGAAAGATGGACAGATCCTTGCTCGTGTATTCAGCCATGTTATCATCAAATCCAGAGTTTCTCTAAAATGACAAACACACAGTCTTGGTTATGCTTTATCCACAGCTAACCTGCTCTCTCTATACCAGCAGGTGCTAGATGCTAACTTCACCAACCTTGATGTTGGGCAGTGGCTTTAGCTTGATGTTGGGCAGTAGCTTTAGCTCAAACTTGCTAGATTCGGGCACGACAATGTCGCCACGTAAAACAACGTCTGAAGTGATCTTCAGCTCATTAAGGACGTCATCGATCAGATCCTCGGCTATGTCACTCAGGGTAGGACTGGACAAGCGCGTGTGCAAGTCTCCATCAGAGTAGCTGTCCATGTGTACTTCACTACCACGCTTTTCTAACACAGATACATCTGAGTTTGTCTGCGAAACTTTGGGAGATGCTGTTAAAAAAGCAGAATCAGTTTCAGTAATTGACATTTTAATCTGTTAATGATCTCTTGATGTTGCACTCACATGTGATGTTAGTGGGAAGAAAGATGGACAGATCCTTGCTCGTGTATTCAGCCATGTTATCATCAAATCCAGAGTTTCTCTAAAATGACAAACACACAGTCTTGGTTATGCTTTATCCACAGCTAACCTGCTCTCTCTATACCAGCAGGTGCTAGATGCTAACTTCACCAACCTTGATGTTGGGCAGTGGCTTTAGCTTGATGTTGGGCAGTAGCTTTAGCTCAAACTTGCTAGACTCGGGCACGACAATGTCGCCACGTAAAACCACGTCTGGAGTGATCTTCAGCTCATTCAGGACGTCATCGATCAGATCCTCGGCTATGTCACTCAGGGTAGGACTGGACAAGCGCGTGTGCAAGTCTCCATCAGAGTAGCTGTCCATGTGTACTTCACTACCACGCTTTTCTAACACAGATACATCCGAGTTTGTCTGCGAAACTTTGGGAGATGCTGTTAAAAAAGCAGAATCCGTTTCAGTAATTGACATTTTAATCTGTTAATGATCTCTTGATGTTGCACTCACATGTGATGTTATTGGGAAGAAAGATGGACAGATCCTTGCTCGTGTATTCAGCCATGTTATCATCAAATCCAGAGTTTCTCTAAAATGACAAACACACAGTCTTGGTTATGCTTTATCCACAGCTAACCTGCTCTCTCTATACCAGCAGGTGCTAGATGCTAACTTCACCAACCTTGATGTTGGGCAGTGGCTTTAGCTTTGTGAATGTTGGCTTTTTCACCCCCTGGTCGATGCAGGTCACTTAGAATGATAAAACACAAAACATAGTCAGTCTAGTGTGTCAGAGCAGTGATTAGCATGATGCGGTGGTGAGGTAAGTCCTTAGTGTCTCACAGGATCTTATATGTTCCTCCTGCAGAACGGTGTTCCTCACATTGGTCAGATGGCCACTCATCTCAGCGACACTCTCAGCCGCCCGTCCTTTCCGCTCCCCCTGTTTCTGGAAGTCAAAACACTTTGAAGTAGTAATTGACGAAATTGAAGGAGGCATTTTGAAAGGCATGTTGAAGGGTTAATTGCCCCTTTCACTCTCATTTGTCTGAACTGTGAAAGAGAAGGGGGAGCATAGGCATACAGTCTTGGTTATGCTCTATCCACAGCTAACCTGCTCTCTCAATACCAGCAGGTTCTAGATGCTAACTTCACCAACCTTGATGTTGGGCAGTGGCTTTAGCTTTGTGAATGTTGGCTTTTTCACCCTCTGGTCGATGCAGGTCACTTAGAATGATAAAACACAAAACATAGTCAGTCTAGTGTGTCCGAACAGTGATCAGCATGATGCGATGGTGAGGTAAGTCCTTAGTGTCTCACAGGATCTGATCGGTTCCTCCTGCAGAACGGTGTTCCTCACATCGGTCAGATGGCTACTCATCGCAGCGACACGTTCAAGCAGGCGTTTCTCAGCCGTCCAACGTTTGCACTCCCCCTGTTTCTGGAAGTCAAAACACTTTAAAGTAGTAATTGACAAAATTGAAGGAGGTATTTTGAAAGGCATGTTTAAGGGTGCCACAGCTGTTAAGTCCCTTTTACCCTCGATTGTCTGAACTGGAAGAGAGAAGGGAAGGCATGGGCTACCTTTTTATCTCGCTCTTCTTTGGAAGCTTTCGACTTCAGGGTTTCCAGCCCCTCTGCCATCTCCCTCTGCACTTCAGTAATCACCTGCTTCAGCATGTTACAGCCCTTCGATCTCCACGCCTTCAAACGTGAACGAGCTATCTGGTCTGAAATATTTCCCATTTCTTCTGGATTTCTGGGAATAGCTTGGTGCCTCTTTGGCCTAACCTGGTCAGACCTGCTGTCTGGGTAAGATAAGGCAGTCTGGGTGTGGATCTTTGGCAGCTTTGTTCGCGAACAGACTCCAGTCCTCAGCTGTCTCTCTGGTCTGGGCAGAGAAGAACTCCACCTTGTCAAACAGACCCGTACTCCTAAACCATGACTTAAACCGCGGCTCCATTCTGTCTATTTTACCATCCCCTTAATCTCTGCACCTGAGACCACATGTTTACATTATTCCACCCCTCACTAACCTATCCTTGTCTTTATGGAGCTCCTGTGTAGCCATGTCCCTGCCCTCAAACAGGATCCACTCCATCACATCCGCAATGGGAACATCCGAAGACAGCTTTCCATCGTTCTGCATGGACAGAACCATCCTGACCAGCTCCTTCTGGGAAAACAACACATGGGGGGGGGACATGTTTACGGTCTATCAACACCCTATTCGTCAAACATGATCAGTTGATATTGAGACTTGATTACCTGCTCGGCTCTAAACCTGTGATCCCAGTCCAGCTGAACCTCAGCCAGGTGGTCCGTGTACTTGTTGAATTCCTTCATAGAACAAATCACCTGAAAATACACAACATCACAATGCAGTTTAGATGTGCTTCTGACTGTATGGGTTTTGCATTTTCTTGATTTATTCCAAATACAATTGTTTTGACGGCTGACTTTGTCATCTTTGGTTATGAAGCCGTTAGTACGGAGATGATCGTGAATGTCTCTACGATGAAAGTACGTCCTCAAGTTTGGGTCGTTTAGGTTGCTGTACAACGAGGGTAGTTTGTAGCCATTGGGGTCAGTCAGATCGAATCCACTCTTTGGTTGGACAAGCTGCGTGCACACGTAAACAAAATAGGATAAATAGTTCAATCATGCTACATACATTACATCATTGTGAAGTACTGTTATCATGAGTACAAACCGTACTATGTTTTATTGAAAACCTTCAGCTAAATGGAAAAAAAACAAACAAACATAAAAATGTTTTTCAATTTCAGCACTCACCCTTTGGGAAAGGCCAGATGTGCAAAAGATGGTGGTCATAATGTCTTCACTCTAAAACACAGAAAAACATGCACAGCAGTAGATCAGTAGGTAACAGGACTGTATGACTGGTTAACAGGATGGTACAGTAGATATTCCTTTGAATAATTACAACATAGGTTTAAATGACAGATCGAGATGTACCTTATATTTTAATAACTCATCTTTACCATTATGCAAAATGTATTGAATGACACAAAGTAAACAACTAGTAGAGCCTAGCTTTAGCTTAGCTTATGTGTCCTCCTGCTTCACTCGCAGTGCTAGCAGCGATATCTTACAGGATACTGTGGTACTGTTGTAAGCACAAGCATCTTCGTAAATGGTACCTTTGGATGCCCTAAACATGTTCCAGACTTTCATATCGTTGAAATGTAGATAGTCATGTACTCAGAAGTCTAAACAATTCACAGGAACTGTACATATTTATACCATTTTAGACCGCAAATCCTCTCTAGTTTCTAGCTACAGCAGTAGGAGAGTTACCGATCCTAGCTAGCTGTGGAACCTAGCTGTTTAGTATAGCTCTGTTTTAGCATCCAAGAAGGCAACGTGTGATTTCTACCTTGATGGACAGAAGTCACTGATATCTTACCGAACATGTCAGGTCCTGATCATTTCTCTTCTCTCGGCTCATTCACATTAAGTGTGTGTTTCCGTTGAGTTATCTAACACTGAGCAGATGTACCATTGTGCTGCTGTCCAGCTGCATTCCAATCAGCGTCACAATAAAAATGCTTGTGAAGCTTCTTATTACCTGAATCAGATGAATGTGCATTATTCCTGACCAGTGGCTCTAATTTCAATATGATAACATCTTCAATAGTCAGTTCAAATCTAAATCAACACAGTTAGTGTTTTGTCAGTTTATATAACACAACTATCCCAGACTTGTCATTGTGCACTGTTTATCTTTGATCCTTTCCAGGGCCGGATTAAGGCAATGGGCTTTAGGGGCTGCAGCCCCGGGCCTCGCCACCAGGGGGGCCTCAGGTTGTCGGATGTTGAGTGAGAAAAACAATGCACGAAAATGTCCGCTCCAGTAAAGCACGACAGTGGGGCCCAAAAAAGAAAAGTACAAGTTCAAAAACATGAGAGAATGTCAGAATTACCGAAGAAGGCTCCAAAATTAACTAATATATGAAGTGCTGCAACAAATCCACCGGCTAGTCATCCTGCTGCTGGCTACCTCTCCCAGCACTGAGCCCAACCAACCAACTGCCATGACTAGCCAGTCTGCTGCTAATGCCCTGATAATGGACAAACTTATAAATGCATTTCAACAGAGGCATGCAGTCTATGAAGAAAGCTGCAGATACTTTGGATTTCTTACTCGACTTGAAAAACTCTCCCTCAGTGAAATACGTGAGCAAAGTGTCAGATTGCAGACCAAATACAACGCAGATCTAGCAAATGACTTTCCAGACGAACTAGCGCAGTTTGTGAATTTCTCCAGAGTTGCTCTGACTGACCCAGCAACACCGAGAAACCTTATTTCATTAATACGGGAGAGGCTTCTCCAAAGTGTTTTAATACGGGAGAGGCATCTCCAAAGTGTTTTCCCAAATGTGGACATAGCGCTGAGGATTTACCTTACATTGCCCGTTAGTAATACCAGTGGGGAGAGGTCAATCTCCAAATGAGGAATTATTAAGACTGAATAATTTGACTTAATGTCAATAGAGCATGACATACTGTGCTGGACATTGAAGAGTTTGCATTGAGAAAGAGCAGAAAAGGGGCCTTTTAATATCAATGATTTGATGATGGTGATTGGTGAGTCACATGTTTGTTCAATGTTAGACAGCGGCTGCCAACACTTCCATTATTTCTTTTTTTCAAATAGCTTGTTTGTATGTAAGCTAATTCAAATGCTTTCCACCCTGGAGATGTTGCAATGTATATCAGACTGTCTGCATTCTTGTGCTTGAGTTTTTGAGTAACATATAATTAGATTCGGTTCGATTCAACTTTAATGTCAGTACATATAATGGTCATTCCCTGGCTATTTAGCATTGTTTTTGCTTTTGAATAAATAGAAGTATACATTTACATGATTGGTTAATTATTTTCTACAGTGTAGCCTACTACACACAAACATTTTGTCCTTGGCTTTTAACTGATCATATTAATAGTGTGGTTCTGTGGTCTTTAGAGCACTGATGTGCACCTTTCGTGGGTTTGTGTGTCATGATGTGCGTCGGGGCGATATAGGGGCCTCATCCTGGTAATTAGCTCCAGGCCTCAAAATGTCTTAATCCGGCCCTGGTCACGCCTATGATTGACTGTGACAAGATAAGTGTCCTTTGTGGACCACGTAGCCTGACGTAGTCATATTTCCACACACTGTACACAGAATGAATAACAGATCAGCGGATGTGTACTAAAGGAGTCTTGGTCAGTTTGCATCTAGCAGACAACCATGTCTGGTCCTGTACCTGAATCCAAATACAGAGAGATCCCCACCCTGCCACACAGTCATCTGTCCAACAGAAAGAGATTACCTTGTTTGAATCGAATGTCGGGCTCATGCACATCTGTCCCTAGACTTGGCTCAACCCATCCATCCTCATGGCCTAGGACCGTCACTCGCCGACTGCAGGTGTCTCGCTCTCTCAATCTCCCTCTGCTCCTCCCTTTCCTCACCCCCACCTCTGCATTATGGCAGGTGCCCCTCCCTCAGGTCTGTAAGAGACCAGCCGTCCAGCTGTAGGAACTTCCTGGTCCCAGTATCTCTTCCTCCGTCTTCCAGTTTTGTCTCGGTTGTTCTGTCTCTGCCACCATGTTCGTCGCACCTCCAGGCTACCAGCCTGGTTTACAACCCTGTAAGTACCCTGCTCCTGTGTGCGCTGCTAGTGTGATGTCTAACCGGACGGCTGGTCATAAACGTGTTTCTTAAGCTCTTTGGAAGTCCAGGAAATGTCTTACGCTCAGGGACACAATGGCCTCCATCGTCCACTTCAATAGTCATCTGCAGATAAGTAGAAGGTATTCGGTGCCGTTCATGGTTAACTGAAGGATGAATGTGTGTGTGTGTGTGTGTTTTACAGCGCATCCTGTACATGGGACCTATCTATGGAGGTCTTCGAGCTGGGATGTCTATCTACATCCAGGGTTCTATTCCTCAACACATCACCAGGTGAGAACACACACGTTTCAGGCGATGCACATGACCTGTGGGAAAATACGCACCAAAGTTTTGTTCTAGCTTATCCGTAAAACCTGGATGGGAAAATTGTACAACAGGTAAGATTAGAAAATACTGATACAATTCAACCTTGTGAAAGAGTGCATTCAAGTCGCTGAAGAGGTGCACAAAAGAGGGTTTGAGCCAGCGTGAGTCAGACGACCCTGAATTCATCCCTGAAGGGGGAAAGGGAGGGTTGAAGATTAACCCAAAACCCCTGAGATACAAACACCGCATTCAGTCAGGTATTTATGGAGTGCAGCATTGCCTTCCAATGGGGAATTAACTCTAGAAAATCCTCCTCTAGAAAAACCATTTGATCAGGAAGAGGCTCAAGTCTTAACTTTCTCTGTTTTATGCTGTCTCTCAGTTCAGTTTAATAAAGTTGAAAGGGCTTTTTTTGTATGAACAACAACCATTGCCAAAGCAACATTATGATTTGTTTATAGGTCTTCATAAGTCCCCCCCCCCTCCTTTAAAGGACTTTATAAGTCATTTTTCTTATAAAGAAAAGCAAATGCGTTCCTATACTGTCCTCTAACATTTTTTTCTTATATGTCCAGGTAAAAATATATTTCTTCTGTATGGAAATAATGGAAGTTTAGCCGTTAGCCGGTGTCTCTCTTCTCTCTCTCTTTGTTCTTCAGGGGTCTGAAGGACATGGAACAAGACATCTCCTTCATCGAGAAGCGTTTTGCCTACGGCTTCCTCCAGAAGCTTCTCAAGTGGATGGACATCGCCCAGGAGTTCATTGCCCATCTCGGTACTGTTGTGAGCGGGAGGAGGGGGAAAAGAAATGTCACATAAACGTGCTCAGTTCCCTACTCCACCACCCCTGGTTGATTTGGTGGTCTCTGTCTCTGTGCCTGTCCTCAGAGGCTGTGGTTAGCAGTGGCAGGGTGGAGAAGTCCCCACATGAACAAGAGATCAAGTTCTTTGCCAAAGTGAGAGAGGAACAGCTGTTCTCATTACCCCACCTCTAATTATCAGACTGTAAAACAGCTTTGCAGACACCTGCATCATGAATTACGAACATCCTTGTCTGCCTCTGTCCCAGATTATTTTGCTGCTTGAGAACCAGTAATTCAAGAACCACTGCCTGTATTTCTTGTCCACGCCTGCTAAAATCCTGGGCAGTGGAGGCATCTCATCCAATAAAGAGAAAGAAAAGATTGCAAGGCCAGTTGCCAATCAGTCTTAACAAAGAGTTCCACTGAAGATAATCCCTTTTTTCTTCCCCTGACTTTCCTTCAGGTGTGCATAGTGTGAACGGTGTACTGTGAACCCTGAATCCAATATCTGGCTTGTGTCGGTATCTGTTTGCAACTCTCCTTCTAGCCCTCCACCCCTCCTCCCCCTCTCTGTAGAAACCTCCTTAATTTCCTCGACCTCCTTTTTTTGGCTTTGACCTCCTCCTTCCTTCTCCTCCATCCTTCCTGCCCTACCTCGCCCCCCTCCCCTCCCCTCTTCTCTCCCCCCTCCCTCAGTATCTTCTGTAAATTGGCAGCTCTGGCGAGACACAGAGTTTCACTCTTTGGTAAGGAAACCTGCATGTTGGTGTAACACTTCCACCCTCTGTCTCCGCTCTCTTTCCAACAACTCCATCTTCTGGTTTAATTTGAACCCCCTCCTCCTCCTTCCCTCCCCACCCTTCTTTTCTAACTCTCCTCTCCCTCCTCTAGCTTTGCTTCTGCTCTGCCTGGTTGTTCTAGCCGCTCCTCCTCTCGTCTGTGTAGCTCTGGGTGTCTGCCGGTCACTGAAAGTGCAGAGAAGCAGTATGTGTTTGTGTCAGTGCCGGGGGCCAGGGGCCCCTGCCTTTGCTGCCCCACGGTGTGTTGTGCCTGGCTGGCCAGAGGCAGCACTGTAGCCCCCTCACCAGCGTTCCTCCATCCACCACCATGCGTGTGTGACATCACAGCAGCGTGACATCACTCCCGCACTCTTTCGCCTGGGTTACGGACAGGCTTAGCCGGACGTCGCTGTTACTGGGGAAGCCAACAAGCGGATATTTTGTTGTTATGAATCCAAGTTGTTTTGTTTAGCGTTGTCAAGTGTTTTTTGTGACAGACTCGCGCGTGTGCGTTTTAGGTTTGGGGATGGTTGCTGTTGTCGGGGTGGTGGGTGGAGGAAGGGTCTTAGCATCAGTATTTTCGTTTCTGTGGTAACAAAGCGGCTCTGTTTTATCTTCAGGAATGGCGCTACTGCAGTGGTCAACTGTCTGCACATCCTGTCCCGGTCTCTCGATGCCAGGTAACACATTCACCCCTACAGGATGTCGTTAGTTGTAATTTTAGACCACTTTTTTTTCTCCACAGATGTAATAAGTCTTTCTCTCCATGCTGACGTCCTATTTCCTTCCTTCCTTGTTACATATATGTTCTATGTTTGCTCCTTTCTGCCAAAGTGAATTCTGTGTTTGTATGTCTTGCTATTAAATCTAGCGATTCAAATATATTCTGATTCTGATTGTATCTGTATCCCTCTGTCTCCAAGGACGGTGATGAAATCAGACCCTGAGATTGTGAAGGCTAGACTGCGCCAGTTTTTTGAGAGGGCTGCGGGCGATATTGAGAAGATGGTGGAGAACCTCAAACTAGGCAAGGTGTCCAGCAGGAACCAGGTGAGGTCCTTCCTTCCTGTCATCTTCATCGGTAGCTTCTCCCTAGGCGGTACACTGAGGTGTGTGTGTGTGTGTGTGTGTGTGCGTGCAGGTGAAGGGCGTGTCCCAGAACATCAACTACACCCCCATCGCGTTGCTGCCGGTCCTCACCTCCCTGTTCGACCACATCGCCCAGCACCAGTTTGGAGATGATGTCTTCGCTCTCTCCAGTGGATGACTTGGAGATATCATGTTACCGCATCATGTGCAGTATTTAATCTCTGGGAACTGTGAAGACTACACATGCAGAGAAGTGTGTGGACATGCTTTCTCTCTCCGCTGGAGAAGAGGTCTCTGCATGTGTGTGTTTGTGGGGCTGGAGAAGCAGGGGTTGTCCAGTGTGAGGTGGTGATGGTGCTGTGTGTGTCCTGCAGACAGAGGCCGTCCCTGGGGGAGTGTCTGGCCCACCTGGCTGCAGCCATGCCTGTGGCCTACCTGGCCAAACAAATTTAACGCCTATTCCGTCTACCCAACCAAGACCCCCCGGGAAAGAGCCAGTGAGTCACAGTAACCGCAACCTCTCTCGCCCAACCCTCTCTTAATATCGATTTGTATTATATAACGTACATAATCCGTCTGTGTTGTAGTCCCTCTGTACAATGCCCACACTTTAAAAGTGCAGTTGAGTCTATGATCGTGTTCACTCTAATCTTCTCCTCTTCTTCCTCAGTTGTGGGTCTTCCAAACATGGTGGAAGAGCTGTGTACAGACATCCCAGAGCTGGAGGTTTTGATGAAGGAGATCGGGCACCTGGCAGAGTCTGGGGTCCGCTACACCGAGATGCCCCACGTTATCGAGATCACCCTGCCCATGCTGTGTAACCACTGGCCCCGCTGGTCGGAGAGGGGGTTGGAGAACTTCCCGGAGCTGGAGGGCCAGATCTGCACCAACGTCACCTCGGAACAGCTCAACCAGCTGCTGGGGAGCATCATGAAGATCGTGGTCAACAATCTGGGCATCGACAAGGCCTCCTGGATGAAGAGGCTGGCAGGTAAGTGTGTGTCTCAGTCCCACGTTAAGGTCAAGATCGTGGGTGTGGGTTTTACACTGTTTGCCAGTACTTCACCTCAGAACATTTTCTTTTATTACATGATAGACAATACATTGATTTTTATTTATTTTTAGACCTTTTTATGATATTTCGTTCACCCAGGTCAAGGACCTTGAGGAATGTAATCAATGACTTTGCCCCCCCCCACCCCCCCCACCCCCCTCGTGTGTGTGTGTGTATGTGTCTGCTTGTGCCAGTCTTCGCCCAGCCCATCGTGAGCAGGGCAAAGCCAGAGATGCTCAAGTCCCACAACATGGAGAAGCTGAAGAAGAGAGCTGGGAAGGTGGTGGCTGAGGAGGACCACCTGCACCTGGAGGGAAAGACAGAGGTGGACAGCGAGGAGGGCACCATCAGGGACGAGACCTGTACGCCCTTTACCCTCTCCTCATCCGCTATGTGGACAATGACAGGTACTTGAGGGATAAATATGCCTGGTCTCTGGCGTACCCACACATTTACATTTATTCATTTAGCAGACGCTTTTATCCAAAGTGACTTACAAGAGAGAGCTTTTACAAAGAGCATCGGTCACTCAGCAACGTGATAGACCCTGAAAACGGTGAGCTTTTAGATCGTGAAACATACATCATGACAACCAATAAGTGCCAAGGAAAGAGCTATAAAAGCATAACACGATTGCGAACAATACAGTAAAGCAAGAAAACAACATACCCTACTATACCCACTAACACCTTCATACAAACTAAAATGGCACTCGGCTCTGCAGCCAGCCCAGACCAGTTGAGTCTGGAGTGCGACGCCTGCAGCGCCCGAGTCTCATCGCCCTCACTCTGGGTTTGACTGGTTTGCCTTCCTCCAGATGGTTCCTGATGGGCTCCTGCTCAAGGCTGTGCACACCTGCCCTGACTCAGTGTGCTGCTGATGTGTTGTGTTGATTTTTCATCTTTGGTGATGATGTTCCTCGGAAGGGGGTCGGGGTCCAGGAAATTAAGAGACTGGCTTTCAGATGGTGCATCATGGGAATTAGAGTCTTCATCATCTTCCGCTAAAACTCCATCACCTTTACTAGTATGTGCCTTATTTTGCCCCGTCTTTTGTAATTCAAATAGAATCACTAAGGCTGGATTGCACCAACAAGGTTTAATTTAATCTAAGATTAGCTCTAATCAGAGATTAGTAAAACTAGTTTTAAAATGAGTTAATCCAGGTTTAAAATTAAGCAGAGCTCAGTTGCACCATTTAAAATTAATCTAAGTTTAGCAAAACTCAGTTTAACTGCATTTAAATGCAGTTTAAACTGATTTAAATCAATAGGGATGATTGTGGATATCGAAATTCAAATTAATAATTAAATATGCAATTAAATATATAGGCTACATTATAGGCGTGCTGTCAGGACGACGGATTCATATTTTAAAAGGAGCGAGACTGTTTCAGCCGGCGATAAAACGTTACATTGTTGCTAGCAACAGATCGGCTGTTACAATGGCTCGGCAGAGAAGCTCAAACTTTTCCTCCTTTGAGAAAAACTTGCTGACCGAATTCATGGAGCACTATGGGCAAGTCATTGAAGACAAGAAAACGGACAACAGCACGGTGAAAAATAAAGATACTTCTTGGCAGCAACTGGCTGACAGTTTTAATGGATCGACCGGTGTGAAAGATAAAAGAGACGTCACTCAGCTTAAAGCTTGCTGGAAAAATTTCAAAACAAAAGCTGAAAACAAAAGGTGACTGTGAGACGAGAGATGTTCATCACAGGAGGAGGTCCTCCGCCAAAGAAAAATGATCAACTGGCGGAGAAAATCAATTCCCTCATCCCGCAGCAGATGGAGCCATTACAAAATCCGTACGACGACCACGGCATCCTGGACCAGCTAGCTTCAGACTCACCCGGGGAAGATGGTTAGTAACGCTTTACAGACATCAGCCAATAATCAGTTATTATTTGGCCTATCCAATTAATTTGTTCTCTCGCCATATATTTTGGTTTATGTTTTGATAGAGATCGTTTTAACACTGCAGCCAGTGCAGCAAGAGGAGCATCTGCAAGACAGTGCTGCTTCCTCTTCTTTATGGTCATCATCCTCCTTATCTGATTTGAACAGCTGCAGGAGAAACAAGCGACCCTACATGACACACCAGGACATTTTGGTTTTAGAGAAGGAGAAGATTGAAATGGCAATCGAAAATGCAATATTACAGAAGGAAGTATTAAAGCTGCAGAAGGAAGTGTTGCTGCTGAAAAAGAAGATGCTTACTGATAGTTTCATCCTTGATGCCACTTTTTAATCATAAAATGAGAATATTCTACAATGATTTAACATGTACCTCTATTGAAAAATGAATGGGAATTAAAAAAATATATAGCAATTTGCACTGAAATATTTAATAAATAATAAATACTGAATAAATAATATACAATTTCTATTTTTACTTTTCGTCAATGTGTATCTTCTCTATGCTTCACAGTTTGAAAAAGACACTTGTTGACAGGTCAAGATATTGCTTAAAGCAGTATTCAACCAGATATTGTTGTCAGTAATTCAATTATTATGTGGAAACAGACTTATCACCACAATGTCCGCAATTATTTACAAAAAGATGTATTAATATAATTATTCAGAAAAGTGGTTCTGTATTAGAGTTTGCCTCACAGCATTCCCACTTGGATTGGCATTGTGCTCCTGGTCGTCCTCTCTGTCTTCATGTAGGTCCTCCTCGGCTTCAAAGTGTAGTTCATCTCCACGCCTTTTTCCAAAGTTGTAGAGAACTGCAACTGCGACAATGACGGTCAAGGTGGTGTCCAGCTTTGTGCGCAGTCCATCTTTAATGCAGGGAAACCTTCTTTTCCATGCTCCAAAGAGTCGTTCTATCACTCCTCTGGCTGCAATGTGACAGGAGTTGTACCTTCTCTCTGTTTGAGGGTTCAGAAGTGGAGTCATCAAGTATGAGCGGCATGGATGACCATTATCCCCAAGGAGATGGCCCTCATAAGCTTGATTCTCAAGGATGGCACAAAGTTGACTGTTGTCAAAGATCCTGCTGTCATGAGTGGATCCTGGCCAACGTGCTACAATGTTGGTTATTTCAAACCGGTATCTCAGCAAAAATTCCTCTTCATTATAAAAATCAAGAAGATTGAGCCTGTCTCTCAGTTTTCTTCGAGGAACTTCATTATTTTGCTCTATCCACCTCAAAAATGCAGCCATTGTTAAAGTTCAACCTACCCAACTGGCAGTTTAAAATAAATTCTCGATCACAGTTTAAATTGGAGTTTAAAGTTCTGGTGCAACGTAATTTAATTTAAACTTGGTTTAGAGTAAAAATTAAACACGTTTAAAGAGAGGTTTAAATTTAATCTGTCTTCATTTTAAACTAGGTTTAAAGTTTGGTGCAACAGAATTTAAACTTAAACCATGATTTAATCTGGTTTGATAGTTAAACCTTGTTGGTGCAATCCAGCCTAAGAGGAGTCAGAATGTCAGGTGGGGTTTAACATCATCATGTTTATTGGCTGTCCTACCTTACTAAATGTTACAAAAGTTAGTGAAACAGACCCCTGCTGTGGGGTGGTCATTACTGGAAGAACTTCTGTTATCTGAACACTGCAGCACCTCACTCGGATATCTGTCTAGACAAGACACACACACCCTGCTGAAAAGAAATGCACACACACACACACACACACCCTGCTGAGAAGAAATGCACCCACTCACACACACACCCTGCTGAGAAGAAATGCACCCACACACACACACAACTGCACAAAGCACACCAATTGAGGAAGGTTCAGCACCAGCTACAAACAATTGCACGGACAAACACACACTGCACACACACAGACATACACATGCACACACATACAGCGCAGTCATTGGGTAAGGTGCTGAGAGGCCAGACAACAGTCAGTAATGAAGTGTGGCCAGGCCAGGGACAGGAGGGTGTGACCCCTGTAGCACTGTGCTGCTCCTGGGGTGCTGTGCTGGGCGTGAGCTCCTCCTCACCAGCCCACTAACAGACAGCATCGTGTGACGCTCTCCCCAAGCACGATCCGTGCTAACACAGAAGCACCAGCTGCACTTTGGAGACGAGAATGTGACTTGAAAATGGAGTTGGTTTTGTTGTTGTTGTGTTTTAAATCATCTTCTGACTTCCCGCATGTTTTTCCCTCTCGGCCTAACTTCTTTCCCGACACCACCTATTTTTACTACATTCATACAGTAGCTCACTTTGTAGTATCACTATTTTCATGACAGCCCCATCATTGACTAATTTAAGACTACATTCTGCTGTTTACAGACGTAGTCAAAATATAACAAATATATTACATTTGCAACAGGTAAGGCCCAGAAAAAGAACCCTTTTAACGAGACTCCGCCCATTCGGATCCAAGTTGCAGTAACATCAGTTTGGATGTTAGACACTCTCTGGAATGGTACAATCTGACCCGACCTTCTGTCTCTAGGCTGGGGGCTCGGATGTGGAGCGTACCAAGAAGAAGCGCAGGGAAGACCGCTACTCGGTGCAGACCTCTCTCATCGTGGCAGCCTTTAAGAAGCTCTTGCCCATCGGCCTCAACATGTGCTCCCCTGCTGATCAGGAACTGATCAACCTAGCCAAGATACTCTCTGGTACAAATCTGCAGATCTCCTTCCAACCCATGTTAGCGTTGGGCAGCCAGACGTAATTGATCTAAAACAGTGGTTCTCAACCTCTTTTAGGCCAGTGCCCCCCTCTCCATTTTCCAGGTCCGACTGACGCCCCCCCCCCGTAACAACTTTTTCTTCTAACAATATATACAATTATTATTATAAATACATTTTAAAACAACTGTTTGAAAACAAACTTATGTGTTTTATTCTTATGTATTATGTACACAAGTATAATTTAAAAAATCACAGCACTAAAACAATACAACACACAATATACAGTTGTGGTCAAAAGTTTACATACACTAGTGAAGATCATGTATGCCATGGCAATATAGGGTTTTCAATAAACTCTACAACTCTTATTTTTCTGTGATGGAATGATAAGGAGCACATATTTCTTTGTCACAGAAAACATTCATGAAAAATGGTTCTTTTACGAATTTATTATGGGTCTTTTGAAAATGTGTCAAAATCTTCTGGGTCAAAAATATACATACAGCACCTTGAATTACCAATTTGGTGATGTAGAAAAAGTTGTTTCAATCCAATTTGCTTTTTGGCATGGCCTCCTAACTTCTTACGAGTGATTATGATTGACTCCAGCTGGTGACTTCTTTCAGTCCATGTAAATAGGGCTTGTTTGACACATTCTCTAGACTCAGCCAGAAATACTACAATGGGAAAGTCTAAGGAGCTCAGCACGGATCTGAAAAAGCGCATCATTGACTTGAACAAGTCAGGAAAGTCCCTTGGAGCCATTTCAAAGCAGTTGCAGGTCCCAAGATCAACTGTGCAAACAATTGTTTGTAAGTATAAAGTGCATGGCACAGTTGTATCATTGCCACGATCAGGAAGAAAACGCAAGCTATCACTTGCTGCTGAGAGAAAATTGGTCAGGTTGGTCAAGAGTCAACCAAGAACCACCAAAAAGCAAGTCTGCAATGAGTTGGAGGCTGCTGGATCACATGTGTCAGTGTCCACAGTCAAGCGTGTTCTACATCGCCATGGGCTGAGAGGCTGCCGTGCAAGAAGGAAGCCATTACTCCAGAAGCGGCACCTTACGGCTCGACTGAAGTTTGCTGCTGATCACATGGACAAAGACAAGGCCTTCTGGAGGAAAGTTCTGTGGTCAGACGAAACTAAAATTGAGCTTTTTGGCCACAATGACCAGAAATATGTTTGGAGGAGAAAAGGTGAGGCCTTTCACCCCAAGAACACCATACCTACCGTCAAACATGGTGGTGGTAGTATTATGCTGTGGGCCTGTTTTGCTGGCAGTGGAACTGGTGCTTTACAGAAAGTAAATGGAATAATGAAGAAGGAAGACTACCTCCAAATTCTGCAGGAAAACCTAAAATCATCAGCCAGAAAGTTGGGTCTTGGACGTAGTTGGGTGTTCCAACAGGACAATGACCCCAAACATACATCAAAAGTGGTGAAGGAATGGCTAAATCAAGCTAGAATTAAGGTCTTAGAGTGGCCTTCCCAAAGTCCTGACTTAAACCCCATAGAGAATATGTGGACTGTGCTGAAGAGACAAGTCCGACTCAGAAAACCAACAAATTTAGTTGAACTGCACCGATTCTGTCAGGAGGAGTGGTCAAAGATTCAACCAGAAGCTTGCCAGAAGCTTGTGGATGTCTACCGAAAGCGCCTAATTGAGGTGAAAATGGCCAAGGGACATTTAACCAAATATTAACATTGCTGTATGTATATTTTTGACCCAGCAGATTTTGTCACATTTTCAAAAGACCCATAATAAATTCATAAAAGAAAAAATTTTCATGAATGTTTTTTGTGACAAAGAAATATGTGCTCCTTATCATTCCATCACAGAAAAATAAGAGTTGTAGAGTTTATTGAAAACCCTATATTGCCATGGCATACATGATCTTCACTAGTGTATGTAAACTTTTGACCACAACTGTACATTGTAGTATGTATAAGAGTGATTCTATAATTAGGGGTACATTTCAGAACAGTTGACAGGAGTAACACAGTTGACAGGACACATTAGGGATGTGTAGCACAACTGCATGTAACACAGTTGACATTTCCTCAACTTTTTGGCCTTTGTGCAAGCTAAAGATGTCACCACATGTCACCACATGACCACAATCAAGTCATATTTCTGTGTGCTACATTAAATTTTTGTAATAAAAAAAATCTCAAATTCACAAGAAAATGTTGGTAACACAGTTGACGACCAATGAATCCACTCCCTGTGTAGACAATAATTTTGATGAATTATTGGCAAGGAGGAGTTGAAATTTACCACATTGTCTTTAAGGTTCCCACCAAAAAGGATGTACCTTCCAGCAATGTGAGTCATGTGACTTTGGAGCAAACCATTGCTTACTTATAGGGGTTTTATCAATGGGTAGCACAGTTGACAGTGATTTCTTGGACACACATAAAGTGAATAATTTCATGTATTTTAATGTTTTAAATGAATTTAAAAACAGCTTTATCATGTTTTAATACTTATTTTTGAACAACTAAAGCTAAAATAATATATAAAAACATGTATTTTATTGTTAAGTTTTAAGAGCAAACTGGACATTTAAGAATTCGGACAGCACAAAAACAGCAAATTCCAATATATAATTAGCATTTTTTCCTAAATAAATTATGGAACCTGTTAACTTTTAGTATTAAATGAAAGAGGAATATCATCCAATATCAAATTGGTCATTGTTTGAAATAATGACCAATAATATTTGGTAAACTTAACAAATACACCCCATGGACTTGAAATGTACCTCTAATTATAGAATCACTCATAAAATGTAATACAAAAAGCAGTCTTTTACTGAGTCTTTTATGAGTCTGAGAACTGTGTTTTGGCCCGCGCCAAAATCCAAACCATCTCAAAAGATGCCTCTGTTTAACGCTCTGCAGTGGAGGTTGTCCACTGGCTGACCCGTACTCCTAAACCATGACTTAAACCGCGGCTCCATTCTGTCTGTTTTACCATCCCCTTAATCTCTGCCCCTGAGACCACATGTTTACATTATTCCACCCCTCACTAACCTATCCTTGTCTTTATGGAGCTCCTGTGTAGCCATGTCCCTGCCCTCAAACAGAATCCACTCCATCACATCCGCAATGGGAACATCCGAAGACAGCTTTCCATCGTTCTGCATGGACAGAACCATCCTCTAAAACACAGAAACATGCACAGTAGATCAGTAGGTAACAGGACTGTATGACTGGTTAACAGGATGGTACAGTAGATATTCCTTTGAATAATTACAACATAGGTTTAAATGACAGATCGAGATGTACCTTATATTTTAATAACTCATCTTTACCATTATGCAAAATGTATTGAATGACACAAAGTAAACAACTAGTAGAGCCTAGCTTTAGCTTAGCTTATGTGTCCTCTTGCTTCACTCGCAGTGCTAGCAGCGATATCTTACAGGATACTGTGGTACTGTTGTAAGCATAAGCATCTTCGTAAATGGTACCTTTGGATGCCCTAAACATGTTCCAGACTTTCATATCGTTGAAATGTAGATAGTCATGTACTCAGAAGTCTAAACAATTCACAGGAACTGTACATATTTATACCATTTTAGACCGCAAATCCTCTCTAGTTTCTAGCTACAGCAGTAGGAGAGTTACCGATCCTAGCTAGCTGTGGAACCTAGCTGTTTCGTATAGCTCTGTTTTAGCATCCAAGAAGGCAACGTGTGATTTCTACCTTGATGGACAGAAGTCACTGATATCTTACCGAACATGTCAGGTTCTGATCTGCCTAACTCGTCCTGATCGTTTCTCTCCTTCTCATTCACAGCATGTGTGTGTTTAGTTTAGTTTCACGCTGGGAAAAGGAGTGGGCGAGAGGGCATCCAGGAACCCCATTGACTGTACTCAAGTTAATGTGTTTACCAGAGAGAGAGAATAAAAGCGCACTGATGGCAGTCCTGGTGTGGACAGTCCATTACTACAAGAATTACACAACGCAGACAGAAGAGTACTGTAACATTGGTGCCGTGAATCGCGTGCTTTGGTTGGTCGAAGATCAACGTCCTCGGACCGGTGGACTTGCCGTCATCCTCCCGCCATCCAGTTATCTACGTGTCAGCTGAGCGTATTTATTGATCATAAATACAGTGTGTAGACATTTATGTTCCCAGTTTAAATAATTATATTTGGAGTTTTAAGCAGTTTTAACGTTTGGACCATTTAATTTGCAGTTTTACAGTGTATTTTATATAGTGCATTTAATTGTAGTTCAGGCTTCTCCATCGTAGTGTAATGTATGTATGGTAGTTAGGCTGTAACACTCGTAATGGTAGTTAGGCATGCTGTAGTGTGTGGTGCTGAAGTGAGTAGGTTTAGGGTGTAGGGTGTAGTTTATAGTATAGTACTTTGTGTGGGGTTCTCTTTTTGTTTTTCATACTGTCCTTATTTGTTTTTCATTCCTCTTTTAAACCATGGCTAGCCTACAGCCTAATGGTTTTCAGTCACCGGTTAGTATAGGACAGAGTAGAGGATTACTGGGGACACCTATTCCTTTTCCTAACGTTAGCGCCACTATGGGTAGAGGTGTGGGGATGGCAGCTCCTAGTACAGCAGTTCACAACACTCACACTCAACGTGATGGCTTCCCTGTTTCTCAGGACCCCTACACTTCTACTCCAGATATTTCACATGGCATTTTAGGTCAGATGAGTAGCATTGTGCAGCACATTGGTCAACAACTAGCTGACAGTCTCGTTGCACACTTGGGTAGGTCTAGCCCTTCGCATGCCTCTGGTGTGCACGCTAACAGTCACACTCCGGCTCAATACTTGTCAAGCTCGTCTCAGCTCCACGTAGTGAGTTAGAGAAGGACACTCCTACGTTCAGAGGGGACTCGTCGGACACTGTTACACTGGAGGAATGGATTGAACTCGGACCTTCATGAGGAAGGGAGGCCTGACTACTGAGGAGCAAGGTGAAGAGATTCTCATTCGCTTACGAGGCAAAGCCAAAGACGTTGTGAAAGTGTGCATTAAGTCTAGTGGGATTGATGTGAGCAGTAATCCTGAGTCCATTTACAGCCTTCTGAGGAAGCACTTCAGTTGTGCACAGTTTTCATCTCTCCCTCTCCAGGACTTCTATACAACCCTCCCTCATTCACAGGACGACCCTTATGACTATTGGCTGCACCTCAACCGTGCTGCTGACGTTGCCGTGGCGTGTCTCGAGGGACAAGGGAAGCGGCAGAATGGCCTGTCCATTGAGGTAACAAGGATGCTTATTAGGAACTGCCCGAGCTCCAACCTTGCTCTCACCTTCCGCTCTAGAACCATAGAAAAATGGACCGCTGCAGAGGTACAGGAGGTACAGACTGAGTACCACTCAGAGAAATTCATAAAAACAGCTAGCATGAGTAATAATGGAATTCCAGCGGTGGGTGTGAAAAAGATGGGGGTGAATATCAGCTCAGAGCCTCCATGCGGTGTACAGCCTCCACTGCAGCCACCACACACTGCACAGCTCTCGTCGCAGCCCCTCGGTAAAGCCTAGTTTATGCTCCCGCGATGCGTCCCCCGCCGTGCTCCGCCGGCAGCGCCGCCCCTCCCGCATTGCCCCTCCGCGCACCTCCAAAAAATCCTGACTCCGCGTTGCGTTGTCGGCGGCACAAGCGCTGTGATTGGTCCGCTCAGAACGTCATTTCCGGCAGCTGCTTTTTCTGTTTTGGTCTTTCGTTCTACCGCGCCATTTTTAAAGTTCTTCTGGACCGGTAATAACGATGGACCAAGGAGACGAGCGATTAATCGAGGAGGTCAGAAAATATGACCATCTATACAACTCCTCTATGAAAGATTTCAAAGACTACCAAATGAGTACGAACTCATGGAGGGAGATTGCGCAAAACATGGGGCTGGAGGTCGCCGAGTGCATGAGTAGCAATATCAGAAGCCGAGTGCTACATCATCAGTCATGTGCGTGCTTAAATGTGTTAATTATTTAATTATTTAATACAGAAGAATAAAACACACAAGTTTGTTTTCAAAGAGTTGTTTTGATATTTATTTTCAGAACAACACAGTTTGCACACCATGTATAGTTCACAGTTAACCGATGAGCTCCCACTCCAAAAACAGCAGCTCCTGCTCGGTCTCCATTGCTTGCAGTTGTTTATTGTTGGTACCATAGACATTATAAAGTTAAATGTTATAAATAAATTATAAAGTTAAATGTCTATGGTTGGTACCATATGGCATAGACATTATAAAGGAAATGACCGGAAGAAAGAGCAAGGATTGAAACCACACAGCCACACCCCCCTGGCGGCATGCCAGTGAATTGCAGAGTAAACGCGGACCCTCGACGCGGAACTTAGAATGCTCAACAACCGCGCCACGCCCCCGGCGTAGGGAGTGGCGCGGGAGCATAAACTAGGCTTAAGGTTTGACGCGGGAGCATAAACCTTTACTCATGAGCAAACACAAACGGAATCTGCGGACTTTTTCTGGTTTTCTGAGTTTTTTGCGTTAGCGAGCTATGTTGAGCCCAGGGACGTTTCTAGGATTGAAAGAAAGGGGGGGCTTAGCCCCTGTGATTTTCTGTCGACGGGGGGGGGGTGGGGGGGGGGGGGGTGGGGGGGGGGTCTAAAGCCGGGTTTAACTATAATAAGAAGGTGGCTCTCTTCTAATCCGGCTAGATCACCGTCGCTCCTCCACTGTTGAGCATTTTTATATTTTACTTTTAAATAGTCTATGGAGACAGTCGTGCGCTAGCAGCAGGACAGATAATCAGATGGGTAATGCTTCTCTCTTAAGCCTAGTTTATGCTCCCGCGTCACTCCCTACGCCGGGGGCGTGGCGCGGTTGTTGAGCATTCGAAGTTCCGCGTCGAGGGTCCGCGTTTACTCTGCAATTCACTGGCATGCCGTCAGGGGGGTGTGGCTGTGTGGTTTCAATCCTTGCTCTTTCTTCCGGTCATTTCCTTTATAATGTCTATGCCATATGGTACCAACCATAGACATTTAACTTTATAATTTATTTATAACAGTTAACTTTATAATGTCTATGGTACCAACAATAAACAACTGCAAGCAATGGAGACCGAGCAGGAGCTGCTGTTTTTGGAGTGGGAGCTCATCGGTTAACTGTGAACTATACATGGTGTGCAAACTGTGTTGTTCTGAAAATAAATATCAAAACAACTCTTTGAAAACAAACTTGTGTGTTTTATTATTCTGTATTAAATAATTAACACATTTAAGCACGCACATGACTGATGATGTAGCACTCGGCTTCTGATATTGCTACTCATGCACTCGGCGACCTCCAGCCCCATGTTTTGCGCAATCTCCCTCCATGAGTTCGTACTCATTTGGTAGTCTTTGTAATCTTTCATAGAGGAGTTGTATAGATGGTCATATTTTCTGACCTACTCGATTAACCGCTCGTCTCCTTGGTCCATCGATTTTACCAGTCCAGAAGAACTTTAAAAATGGCGCGGTAGAACGAAAGACCAAAACAGAAAAAGCAGCTGCCGGAAATGACGTTCTGAGCGGACCAATCACAGCGCTTGTGCCGCCGACAACGCAACGCGGAGTCAGGATTTTTTGGAGGTGCGCGGAGGGGCAGTGCGGGAGGAGCGGCGCATGCGGCGCATGCGGCGCATGCGGCGGGCGACGCATCGCGGGAGCATAAACTAGGCTTTATTTGCAGCAACAGTGTTGCATCAAGATGTGACTTTTTTGTATGACTCATACTTTCTCAATTAAAACAAGCTGCTTTTATTTGTTGTTGTTTTTTAGTATTTTGTTTAGCATCTTTACTAAATTTTGTATATAATCCATCAGATATACTGCTCCTTAATATGCATGGTCCCATCTAAATAAACAAAAAAGGAAAAGAAACTACTCCGCAGATTTTCAGCAGATTTTCCTCCTGAATCACCGCAGAAAACCAGAAAAAGTCCGCAGATTCCGTTTGTGTTTGCTCATGAGTAAAGGTTTATGCTCCGGCGTCAAACCTTACGCGTGCGGCGTGGCGCGGTTGTTGAGCATTCGAAGTTTTGCGTCGAGGGTCCGTTACTCTGCAATTCACCGCCATCCCACCAGGGGGGTGTGGCTGTGTGGTTTCAAGGGTTATAGCCGAATCCTTGCTCGTTATTGAAGAGCAAATGCTTACATTGCAAATTATGTGGAAGCGCCATGGACCTATAAGACCTGCAAGTATCCCACACCTGCCTCACAGGTTATATGAATTTAGGAGAGTAGGCCTACTACTAGTATTACTAAGTATCTGATTGTCTGACTGGTTGGTTTGTTTTAGATATCATTTATAAAGGCATTCATTTATTTTTCCAGGAGAGAAGAGTGACCCCTTATCACCTGATTATGTGCCTGGTGATTGCGAGAAGGATACCTCCGGTCTGACGGGAGTCACAATTAAAAAATGAGCCCTGAAAAGTTTGCTTGGTTACAACAATACGTTTGCTTTCAAATGTTTTCAGTTTGATTATTTCTGAATGTAATTATATCCTGTATGTTTTATTAACTTAATTTTTTGATAATGTGATTGATTGAATAAGCACATGAACAAAAAAGTCTACTTGTATTGTACATTAACAGTTTATTATTCATAAATAAAATGTTTTATTCATGCCTGGGAGTTAAACTGGGAGTTGGTACATATCAAATATAATATATATTCATATAGGGGGGTGAATTCGGTTAAAATTTAATTTAATTAAATCGGTGAATATGGACGGAGGGAGAAGGTACGGGTCAGTTTTTAAGCTATCAATCTGGACTTTTCCCAAATATCTGCTTTGTGAACGCCTAAAAGATTATTTACTTCCACTGACAACCGAACTGAACATGCCCTAGAAGAAGTCATGATTGCTGACAAAAATAATTGCGATGGCTGTAAGTTTAGAGAGACTAAACTTGCAGTTTCGTAAGTTTTGCGCTCCCTGCAAAGCTTCGTTAACTTACTTTTGCCGTCCAGCATGGCACACCCACGTGATCATGTGACGTAGGTGCAAAGGGTCAATACAGCCTGGCGAGTGGAGAAAAGTAGTGGCCGATTATTCGAACTTCACGATGGTGTCCCGAAGCACACTCAATGAGTGATAATAAACTGTTAACTATGCATGGTGTGTAAACTGTGTTGTGCCGTGTGTGTTAAAAATAAATATCAAAACAACTGTTTGAAAACTTGTGTGTTTTATTCGTATGTATTATGTAATACAAAAACTATAATTTAAAAAATCACAGCACTAAAACAATACAACAACAATATGCATTGTAGTATGTATAAATGTAATATAAAAAGTCAAATTTTAAAAATCACGGCAAAAAATGCACTCAAACGATACAACACACGTATCTGTAAATCATGTACATCCTGATATAATACTGTATATTCTACAAGACCATTACTTGTATAATTGTAATTGTATAGCCTGTACATAATCATTTACCTCACCTACCATTTTTACTTATTGTTATTGCCCCCACCCCTCTATCCTTGTGTACACTTTCTAATATTTTACCTCACACCCTTACCCTTGTGTGCTTTGCGAGACTGTGTGCCGTTGATACAAAGGATTTTCCCTCGGGATCAATAAAGTAATCTGAATCTGAATCAGAATCTGAATCTCAACTATTTACAAAACTACGTCACGTTGTGAGCGGACCAATCACAGCGCTTGCGACGCAGACACACTGACAGTCCCTAAATCAGACATCTTATTTCACACATCAGTTTCAATTGGAGATGGACTCACTCTTAAAGCCCTGATTGATAGTGGTTCCATGGCATGCACCATGAGTGAGTCAGCTGAAGCCAGGTTGGTGCAGAGTTTCCCCAGTGTCGCCAAGCAGCCTGCCCATGATGCTGGGTGTGGAGGCCACCAGATTACGCCTACGGCGATCTACGACATTGATGTCACTGTGTACGGCTGTCCCATGTCTGTACCTACCTTAGTAATGCCAGGTCAAACAGAGGAGTTCATCCTGGGCACTAATGTAATAAAAAAAGGGGGGGGGGGGGGGGGTACGCGAGTCCACTGTAGTCCGATGCGAGCTAGCCAGTGATTCCCAAATACGTCACTTTTTTACTCGTTTTCCGACATTGAACATTTTCTGGTAATTTTTCGAAATAAAAGATTGTTATTAATTTTCGTATTTCTTCGGTGGCCCGCTGTCTGGTACCAACTGATCCGCAGCCCCGGCCCACATTGGGTCAATGGGCCATCGGGACGATGCCCGGTATGCCAGATGGCCAGTCCACCCCTGGGTGACGCTAGAAGCTTTGTCCATCGCATTCGGCTCACTGACGACAGACCCTGTCGAATGGCCAATGGTCATTCTAACAGAAATGTCAACACATATTTAACATAAATCGATATTTATTTAAACCAAATATGACTGAACCAAATGGACACATAACTTTTAATAGCATGGATATTACATTCTTCATGTTTATACTGAATCACCAAGATATCTCCTACAATTGTTTCTACTTAAGTAGGTCACATACAATACTTTTATTTTTTACTTACTCACACCAAATGTGGATATAAAAATAAATTCAAGATGGAAAAATGTACAACAATCCACAAATAATTTAGGGGCTGGTCTACTTGCTAGTATTTGTGAAATCAATTTATCACAACCCGTCAATTAAAAACACTGCTCAGATTTGAAAACTATTCTTTCTGATAAGCACATATCTCTTAAGGCAAAAATATTGAAGTTTAAACAGCCATTTCTGCTTCTTTACATGCTCATTGTGTTAGTGGCAAATCTATAGTGTACATTTTGTCAGCATGGCATCCATCCAAGCAAAAACAGTTTGACTTGGGATTGTTTATTATTCGTTATGTCATGTTAGGTGGCAAATCCAAGTAAAAAAATGATTCCTATCAAGAGCTAACTTTGGCTGCCGTAGGAACCAAAAGAGCTGACAAAATAGATTTTCTCCGAGGCACTCAAAGCTTTGGTCAAATCTCCTTCATTATTAAAAGTGAGTTACAGTGAAAAATAGGTATTGTGCCTTAGCCCTAATTTACCATTAAGTGAAGTTGCGCTGCAAATGGCAAGCTGAATTAATTTAATTACTTAAATCTTGTCATACTTTATACAAAAAGAAACCAAAATTCCTCACATTTCTTGAATGAAGAGCCATCAGACTGTAAAATGCAGAAATAGTGTGAACATGAAGGCACATTCTTTTGAAAAGACTGGTGAGTACAATCTGTAAGATTTAGCCCTCACATCTAAACTTGTTTCTAATCTAATCTAATAGATGTGGTTACAACAATAATACATGTAAAGAGAATACACTAAAAGACAAAAAATAACAAAGAGCTCCGAAACACACAAAAAATCTTCTTTACATTGTATAATCAAGGCCACAGAAACACAGGCATTGACACAACTTTCACATGGGCGCGCGCACACACACACACACACACACACACACAAAAAAAGTGCACATCCAAATATTGACTGAAGAACATTGTAAAAGTGCACGCGACAACAGATACGGATGGAGATGCATTTCAACCATTCAACTTCATTTTTCCATTCAGAAAGCAGACTAGTGGGTTTATGTATTTCCTCCCCTCCCCCAACTATAGCTATGTGAACCTTGCAAACTTTAAATTTAGGCTCAAAGGGACCTTAATTCAACTGAAGTGAGGCATTCCACAGGCGGGATGATAGTAGGGAAAGCCTAACCCAGCTTAGTTGCTTTTGCAGTGCTAGTGGGGACTGAGAGGGTGATCGGGGGGTGGAGCTGGCTTTAGTTGTTTGTCCGGAGGACTCCCTGGGCAGCACTGGTTGCGGCAGACTGGAAAGTTTTGTTGGAGACAACACCCTGGGAGAACTCTTGCTGGGCCTTTTGGAAACTAGCCCCTGTATGACGATACTGGCCGTGAACCTGGAAAAGTAATTAAACATGAAACTGAATGAGATCATGTTTTTAAGTCAGTTATTATCCATGATTAATTAAGCCAACATTCACATTCTGATATACTCAGTGCCTTGAGATTTGGCAATAAAGACAACAATAAAACATTGTGTGACAAAAATCTAAGTCTAACATATTCTTGCTAGCAGCAATGTGGGTTACTCTGCAAAATGGCAATTTATTTAACAAATATACATTGTAGAAGATCAAGAATTGTACATCAAGAGAGAAAACAATTATTAATGTTTGTGAGATTCAAACTCAAAAGCCAAAAGACTGGCTGGATTTGAACGTACAACTTTTCACTCAGTAGGTCACTACCCCAGCCCATTGAGCTATTCTCAATATTCCTGATTGGATACTATGTAAAAAAGGAATCCTGTTTAAGTAGACAGATAATCAAAATGATAACTGTCCTAAATGCTGCAGTTTGATTAGAACCATTCGAACATTGTCATTGCAGTATACTGTCCCAGCTCACTGGAAAAAAAGGAAGCCGTTTCCCCTATAGCACGCACTGTTAGATTAGGCCAAAGTTTAAACAGCTTTATTTAAGTAATCATTTGTCATATCAAGGTGGAATTCCACAAGGTACTTCAGAATGATGACATATTGAAGATTTGAAAAACCATCATTCAAAAATATATTCAATTGTTTTTAATGCAAAGTTATTGTGGCTTTGTGAATAGAAATGTATATGAATACACCTCAGCCATTTTGCATTGCATTTCTTATTCCATACCACTCTACAGAATGACATGTGTTCTACAATTCTATAACAAATTTCAAGTTATGGGTCCTTCAGGCTTTTTTATTCCCCATGAGAAATAAGGCATGTAAACAAAATATCTGTTGGGGAAATACTTGGGCCGTGGCTTATACCGCCATCTATGGGTGCATGTAGGCTACTAGCCTCCTGGGAGTAGTGTGTGACCTGATCTATCATAGGGCCAAATTTGAAATATCAGGTTGATGACTTTGAGTTATTGAGCCATTTCATGAAGCAGAAAAAGAAAAATAACATCCTACCGGAGAAACCCTAATTAAATTCCTAATTTTAAATACAAATGGTGTGTGTCTACTCAAAGCTGTAACATGTACCCCAAGAAGACTCACCATCTTTAATAAGATGACTGACAGCACAGCACAGACGGTGAAGAAGCAGGCCACCAGGATCATTATGGCTCCCACAGCCTTGTTAGTGCCAATCGCGGAGATAGAGCTGATCCAGCCACTGGAACCAGGGGTCAAAGATTACTACTTCATCCACTTTTACATACACATTTTCTCATTCCCCCTGGCCATGTACATTTCATGAACATAATATTCAAATATGTAAAACAACACAGAATGCTATTCTTACAAACTACGTGAGCTTTTTTACAGGTTATAAAATAGATTAATCTGTGAGCCCACTACAGAGACCACTGTGTTTTTACCTGCAAGGTAATAAGCAAGAGAAGCACAAAAAAGCTCAATTAAATAAAGAGAGAGAGATGATGGAAAAAGGACTTTTGAATGCCGGGAGAAAAAATGTCTTCCCCTAATCACTTTTTTGAGATAGTCCTTAGTCATGGATGCAGAAGAAACCTTTCTGTTACCCATCCACTTCTATGGGTGTCTACCTCAAGGAAGGGAGAGGGGAACAATGCATCTTATTAGAGGACACAACTGCAGACTTGACTGTTGGCAGGTCTGAGAATAACCAGCCATGCTCCATATAGAACGGCTGTAGCTGGGAGTGTGTCCTCATCACTTAGCTGAACACTGAAGCAGCGGGCACAATCGGGTGCTTCAAGCGGCAGAATCAATATTGGAATGAGGACAGAAGGGTTAGTGAAAGGAAGTGAAGAGAAAGCCAGAACCTGACTTACAAAGGAGTCATCAGAAGAGAGACAGCCAGCAGTCTAGACTTAGGCAAGGTATCTGTCAAAGAGATGGCAAGAGACAGGAAATGGAGAGGGAAGCTTGTAGACTCGTGTGAACAGACTTGCGAACCGTGAGTAACCATGCAGTAACACACACATACAGGAATGTCACTTTGTGGACACACACATATTTACATTTCATTTTAGTCATTTAGCATACTCTCTTACAAAAAGTACAGGAACATTCCCCTGAGGCAAGTAGGGTGAAGTGCCTTGCCCAAGGACACAACATAATTTTGCATGGCAACCTTATGATAACTAGCCCAATTCCCTAACCGCTCAGCCACATGACTTCCCAGAAATATATATACATATGTGTTGTATACATATACAAACACTAACGCTAACATGCTGATACAAACACTAATGCTGACGTCACACCCACCTGTTCCCCCATCCGGGGATGCCCACTGCTTGGATGATGAAAATCACCACTTGGCAGAAAAACACAAAGAAGAAGGAGAAGAAGCTGAAGGAACTGTCTGCCCTGGAAGAAGAAAGCACAGTTATCATTCCATCTTGGCTCAGTTCAATTATGTTGTGTGATAAGAATGTTGGTGTGACGAACAAATCTATGTAATAAAGATATTCTTGTATTCAGATGGTACTGTAGTAATGACTGAAACCCATAATACACAGATAATCTCATGCCATTATCAGTGTGGGGTGGTGGTGGAAGGGAAAAGGGATTGCAGGTACTCACTTGAAGGCCTTGTAGATGGGTCTATACCAGCAGAGGAAAGAGCAGGGGGTGAACAGAATGAGCCATAGGATGGAGAGTCCAAAGTCCACACCATGGTTTGAGTTGGTGGTGAAGTAAGCCAGACACGCCAGCAGGTTAAGGAAAAGGGTGACACAGCTGACTGAGGGGAGAGGAATCACCTGATTCAGTATGTTTCATTGAGTGATGCTTTCACCGCAACTGTAGAGACATCAATGTATTTTGCTATGCGTTACTACATACACATCCAAAGGTAGTAAATCATTTTGCAGACTCTTCTGTGCTCTACAGGAATATCCTCAGAAAAGTCTTGGTAGAAACAAGGCTTGATGGGAAAAAATGATGGCAGAGGTGGCCAATTGTTTTCTTTCCCTGTCAAAACAAAGAGTACATTGATAAATACAGATTACCATATGCGTTTCCTTAGGAATGTTATATGTGATATTGAAACAATTATTATTAATCTTTAAAGTGGTCATTCACTGCTAAACCGATTCAACATTTTCATAATTGAATACATTTACATTCACATTACACTTCGGGAGTCACATGGCTCAATGGGTTAAGGCGTTGGCCTTGTAATCGGAAGGTTGTGAGTTTGAACCCCGGCTGTGGCTATGTGATGGCACTTCACCCTACTTGTCTCAGGGGGATTGTCCCTGTACTTAAAATTGTAAGTCGCTTTGTATAAAAACGTCTGCTAAATGAAGCATTATTATTATTTATTCATTTAGCAGACGCCTTTATCCAAAGCGACTTACAAGAGAGAGCATTACAAAAGAGCATCGGTCACTGAGCATAGCAACATGATAGACCCCAAACATAGCAGGCTTATAGATTATGAAACATACACCGTGAGAACTAACAAGTGCCAAGGAAAGAGCTACAGGGAGTGCAGAATTATTAGGCTAATGAGTATGTTGACCACATTACCCTCTCTATGCATATTGGCCTACTCCAAGCTGTATAGGCTTGAAAGCCTTCTACCAATTAAGCATACCAGGTGATGTGCATCGCTGTAATGAAAAGGGGTGTGGTCTAATGACATCAACACCCTATATCACGTGTGCATAATTATTAGGCAACTTCCTTTCCTTTGGCAAAATGGGTCAGAAGAGGGATTTGACGGGCTCAGAAAAGTCAAAAATAGTGGCATATATTGCAAAGGGATGGAGCACTCTTAAAATTGCCAAGCTTTTGAAGCGTGACCATCGAACAATCGAGCGCTTCGTTCAAAATAGTCAACAGGGTCGCAAGAAGTGTGTTGAAAACAGAAGGCGCAAAGTAACTGCCCATGAACTGAGGAAAGTCAAGCGTGAAGCTGCCAAGATGCCACTCGCCACCAGTTTTGCCATATTTCAGAGCTGCAACATCACTGGAGTGTCAAAAAGCACAAGGTGTGCAATACTCAGGGACATGGCCAAGGTAAGAAACGCTGAAAAACGACCACCACTGAACAAGACACACAAAATGAAACGTCAAGAGTGGGCCAAGAAGTATCACAAGACTGATTTTTTTCTAAGGTCTTATGGACCGATGAAATGAGAATGAGTCTTGTTGGGCCAGATGGATGGGCTCGTGGCTGGATCAGCAAAGGGCAGAGAGCTCCAGTACGACTCAGATGCCAGCAAGGTGGAGGTGGGGTACTGGTATGGGCTGATATCATCAAAGATGAGCTTGTGGGACCTTTTCGGGTTGAGGATGGCGTCAAGCTCAACTCCCAGTCCTATTGTCAGTTTTTGGAAGACACCTTCTTCAAGCAATGGTACGGGAAGAAGTCAGCATACTTCAAGAAAAACATGATTTTCATGCAGGACAATGCTCCATCACACGCATCCAAGTACTCCACAGCATGGCTGGCCAGAAAGGGTCTAAAGGAAGAAAGATTAATGACGTGGCCTCCTTGTTCACCCAATCTGAACCCCATAGAAAACCTGTGGTCCCTCATCAAATGTGAGATCTACAAGGAGGGGAAACAGTAGACATCGCTGAACAGTGTCTGGGAGGCTGTGGTTGCTGCTGCACGCAATGTTGGTCGCAAACAGATCAAAACACTGACTGAATCCATGGATGGCACACTTTTGAGTGTCCTTGTAAAGAAAGGCACCTATATTAGTCACTGATTTTTTTAATTATTATTTTGAATGCCAGCAATGTATATTAGTGAATGCTGAGTTGTTATATTGGTTTCCCTGGTGAAAATAAATTAGTGAAACGGGAAACGGCACTAGACGGTTGTCAGAAGAGGACCGTAGGTGGCGGGTAGGGGTGTAAGGCCAGAGGAGAGATTTGATATAGCTTGGGCAGTCCCGTTCACTGCTCGGAAGGTCAGTACTGATGAGTACTTGAATCTGATACAGGGCATGATGGGGAGCCAGTGGAGGGCGATGAGGAGCGGGGTGACATGGCAGTGTCTAGGTAGATTGAAAACCGGGCAAGCTGATACATTTTGGATCCTCTGAAGGGGGAGGATTGCATTTGCTGGAAGACCGGCTAGTAGTGAGTTGCAATAGTCCAGCTTTGAGAGGACAAGCGCTTGGACTACCAGCTGGGTGGAATGTTCAGACAGGTTCTCTTCTGATTTTCCAGATGTTGTAGAGGGTGAATCTACATGACCAAGAGACTGTGGCAATGCGTGCTGTGCGGGAGAGCTTGTCATCCAAGGTGACTTTGAGGTTTCTGGCAGTAGATGAAGGGGTCACTGTTGCAGATCCCAGAGTGATAGAGAGATTGTGGGTGATTAAGCGTTTGGCCGGAATGATAAGAAGTTCTGTTTTGGCAAGGTTCAGCTGGAGGTGGTGTCTGGTCATCCAGGCCGAGATGTTGGTGAGGCAGGCCTCAATTCTAGATGAGATCCCTGGATCGGTCGGGGGGATGGATAGGTATAGCTGCATGTCGTCAGTGTAGCAGAGATAGGAGAAGCCATGGGAGGAGAAGATTGGTCCAAGTGAGGTGGTGTACAAGGAATAACTACAGTGCATGCATTTTTGCTTGTTGTAAACCAACTAATCATTGCGCAACTCATCAAAATATTAATTAATTGGTTGCATCAGGGCGTGTAAAACAGTACCCAGGCCATTTTCAGCAAATCAAAGTTACATACCCTATTCAGAGACCTTAAGTAAGACTGTGAAATATCCTTAAACCCAGTGAATGACCCCATTAAACTGAATTTGGATGTAATATTCCCATTAGAGACATTGATTGGAGGCTGCGGGTGTGTGTGGCAGGATTCTGACCTGTAGGGCCTCGGCTCTGGAGCTCCTGCTCCCTGCGCTCCAGTTCTGCAGCCTTCCTTTCCAGCTCCTCCTGCTGCCTCAGCAGGTTTGCCTGGGCTGCAGCTGCCGTGGCCTGCAGGCGGTAGGATAGGGGAGGGAGAGAAGGTAGGAGAGGAGGGGAGGAAAAGGAGGGAAGGGGAGAACAGAAAGGAGGGGAAAGAAGGAGTACCGGGGGCATGGAGGGATGAAAAAGAGGATGATTGTGGGAAGTCCAATGACTCCACACATTTCCATACTAGCAAAATAGACCCCAAAGTATAATATGAAACTCACCTGTGGACTGGGCTCTGTTGATGGCTGGAGTATAGCAGGCTGGGAGGGAGCACTGGACGCAGGAATGGTGGGCCTTGCTAAGCTCTCCTGAGATGCGAGTCACTGAGTTACACACCTTCACCGTTGCACTAGCATGCTACACTAGTACAGATTACATTTTTGCGGACAAACTTACGGTGGAATGATCTGGAAAGGGGTTGTATAGATTCACGGGGTCTATGCCAGTGTTGGTCACCTGTGTGACAGAAGGATCCTGAAACAGAACAACATCACTTTATATCAACTTTACACACACACATTGACCCACTGAGGTTAAACAGCACTGTAACCATAGAAGTGTGTACAGTTAAATATTGTATAATACACCACCTATTAATGATTGTATACGTAGTGACATATAGAAATATATTAAGTTAATTAATGTATATTAATGTATTTCTTTCTGATATAAAATTTAAAAAACATGAAACAATTATTAACGTCTGAATGGGGAGGACTCTAAAAGTGAATTGGCTTCATTGTGCAGTGTGGTGTAAAAGGGCAACTCCAGTGTTCGTACTGAAAATCGGACGAAAAATACTCAGCATGCGAGCTACATACAAAATGACCGAGTCAAAGTGATCTACCTACTATAAAATTGCGCAACATATAATTATTCAGAAATATATTGAGAATTCTTTATAAGAACCATATATGTTAGTATACCTTGCATAATTGTGTGAACCCATATTGCTGGTTACAACCCCAACATTTATGCTGACTCGCATAAATAAGTGGAGCCAAATAATGCAGTCAAGGATGTTGCACATTTCCTTATGTTGGAATACTTTTCCTCTGTAAGCTCCAGAATTGTCCATGAGCTCTGGCCTTCAGCTCACTGTCGGCTTGTAGTGTCAAAATATCATCCTCCACTCCAGAAGAGTTCAGGTGCAACAGTGTTGCAATTTTTGATGCGAGTGAAACAATGTCAGCATCTTCCCGAAAAGGGTTGCACATGAATGTAGCGATTGGCTCAAACTGGGGCGTAGGAAGGAGTTTAACATTGGGGGGGACGAATATTAAAATCATGTTTGTACTTTTCACTGTTCCCTTCTTATCATGTTAAAACCTTCCTCTCATGATCAACAACCTAACATCACCTCACTTTATACTGTAGCACCTACCTGCAACTCTGCAGTGCTGGCTTTCCCTGCATCTCCCTCACTGTGAATGTCCAGCTGAACTTCATCTGATCTCTAATATAAAAGCAGTGGAGATGAATAAGGCATAGATAAATACTGATGTGAAAGCTAGTGCAATATTAAAAATTCATGTTTGTAATTTATTTTATTGTTTAAATTCATACTTCAGTCGCTTATTTAGAACAAACAGAATAAAACACCTTTTGGTAGAGCTGTGCACAAATGGGAACAATATAATAGGACATATTGTAACTGAACATATAGGTAAATCATTCTGGCAAATGACTAAATGTTGCGGAGGTTGAACTAATAGTTATGAGAATGTTCATTCTGATCTGAGAAAAGCACCAAAGCAACTGAGACAAACTGTAATAGGAAAATAATGTTCTTTTTACAGTTATCTTAAATCAAATCTCTTTTCGTATTTTACGTTACTGGAAAGTTCGCCAAATTTTCGCCAGCAGCAACCGTTGGCTAGTAACGGTCATAGTAACAACGTTTACCTAGCAAGAAGAGTGTACTAGTTAGATGTTGTCATCTTAACATCAATAAGTCTAACGTTAGACAGAAACTATAATTACCCTCCTGGGCAAAAGTATTACCAACTCACATTTCCTTTCATTTTTTTCGTGCCCTGGAGAAAGAAATAATTTGTGAGCTGCTGCTGTCTTTTCATCTTCACGGCTCTCTGACCTGTCGCTAGTACTAGGCAGACACCCGCATCTCAAACACTCTGAGTAGGGAGGACAAACCCGTTTGAGCGTTTTTTCCGAAATACGTTTTAATAGTTATTCCTGGGGAAATTATGTAATTAAATTACATAGTAACTATACTAAAATACGTATGCACAATAATATCAACAACATTAGCGAAATTTAGACGTTTTTAAAGGTTTTTAATTTTACCTCGAAGCTACTTCCGTTAATCAGCTGTTTGTGGAAAAGAGGCTAGTTTCACGACAGCGACTTTGGATGTAGTTCACCTACACAATCCACAAGATATATCTGTATACAGTTACGTTAACAAAGGTCTTGTTTGTTACAGAGTCTGAGCGATTGAGGGGCCGATGACAAGACGCTGTGTTGCGCTTTCAAAATAAAAGCTAACAAGTAAAAAAAATCGAAATCAAATATTTTGCAGTATAATTTTTGGGGGGGACAAATGCGCCTGTCTCCAACATTGGGGGGGACACGTCCCCCCCGTCCCCCCCGGTTCCTACGCCCATGGGCTCAAATAAAGCAAATTTTGACTGCTGTCCTGACAACTGGGATTTTAGTTTCTTAACCTTTCTCCTTCTCAACTCACTTTTCGGATGGAAGTTATTGTCGTTTTAATGTACAGTCCGAAAATGCCGCTCCACATTTCCCTTTTTCGGTATAGCGACTGCAGTCTGGCAGATGAGGCAAATGCACTTTGAAAATGACATAGTGAAAAAAAATTCCAACTCCCATTCCGTATGGAAATGTTAAGTTTAGTCTATTTATTTGGTCCAGCTTCCTCACTAATTTTTATATTCTTAAGTTTAGAAGTCGTAAATTGGAAGATAACTCGCGAATATGAGCACATGCGCAGAGGTCAGATTGGTCAAACCGACTGTCAGTCAAGTGACAAATGTCATAGTGAGGATAATTGGCTGACGTCTACGTTTGCATTTTATTAAACTTGATTTTATATATTTCAATAAATCTGTAAAAAAAAAAAGGGCGTTTACTTTTTTTTTTTTTCATTTTGCACATCTGCTCATTGCATCATTTGCACTAACTGTACATACATGCAACCCGGTAATTTCTGTTTAATTTCTGTTTAATACTGTAGTATATTGTACTATACAGCTGTACATTTGTCTAAAATCACTTGAATCTGTACATACCCTGTATATTCTGATTATACTGTTCATACTATGTATATTCTGAGTATACCCATATTTATTATATTCTGTTGGATTAACTGTTTTGCACTTCTGGTTGGATGCTAACTGTATTTCTTTACCCTGTACTTGTACCTGTGTAATGACAATACAGTTGAATCTAATGTAATGTAATCTAATGCCATGCGATCTACCAGTAGTACCTTCGCGATCGACTGGTAGATCGCGATCGACGCATTGAGCACCCCTGGTCTAGGCATTAGTAGGCCTGACTGTTTGATAAAGAAACACTATGCATGTGGGAACAAGTATGTAGCTGACTAGCCCTTGGGGCATTTGATAAGTGTGTCACTCCTGAAGATGTCATGTGAGCCAACTTCTGCCAGGTTTATTAGTC
This sequence comes from Neosalanx taihuensis, assembly GCA_030340665.1. Taxonomy (NCBI): domain Eukaryota; kingdom Metazoa; phylum Chordata; class Actinopteri; order Osmeriformes; family Salangidae; genus Neosalanx; species Neosalanx taihuensis. The sequence goes on from CM059290.1 coordinate 6,883,092, forward strand.
ACCAGGCTCTGTTGACACACCTGCTGCAGTCAGGAATGAGACTGACACATAACCACTGCGTAGACCAGGAATCAAATTCTCACCATGCAAATCATTTAAGAGGTACAAAACCAAAACCACAACAATCTCAAGAGTTATGGGTCTCCAAAGTAACTTAAACTTAAAATGACTGCGTAATAATAATAAAAATAATGCTTTGTTTAGCTTTCATTCAAAGCTACTTACAAATCCCCCTGAGACAAGTAGGGTGAAGTGCCTTGCCCAAGGACACAACATCACATAGCCACAGCCGGGGTTCAAACTCACAACCTTCCGATCACAAGGCCAACGCCTTAACCCGTTGAGCCATCTGACTCCACACCCATCTGACTCCACACATAATAAACATATGAAGGGAATTAAATTGCAGTGTGGCCTGGGTTGTTTCACTAAACATATTTCCTTCATATTTATCCAGGCTTTCCCACACCCAGCTAGCAAACAGTCAAAGTAACATCCGTGAGTTGCAGTATGAACAATAGCATTGCAAAAATTATATTACAAGTAGCTAGGCTAAGTCTGCCTATGTATACTACTGCTCATTGTGCAACAGTTCTGCTGGGGGTTTTGCACGGTATTTGTAGAAGTTTCCAAATAAATTGTATAAGTGGTGTGCTCTGAACCTTAATTTGAGCAATTTATATAAAAAGCAACCAGCCAGCAGGGCAATTAAATAAAAACTATTACCCAGGCTTAAACTCGGTAATGACAACCATTACATTAATGACAAGGCCTGCCTCTCTGCTATGGGCATGTGAACATTGCTAAATGATGTACTGATGGGCAACGTAACAAACTCTTCATAATCTGCTTCCCCCTGTCCTAAGGGTCAAAAGGCCCCACCTTTAACCCCCAAATAAAGTAGGTTAATTGAAGTTCTACCCTGTACCCTGTTGGGGACTGAAATTTGCAGCCCTACTGCACATTAATCAGGAGTCAGGTGGCTCAGCGGCTTTGGCCTCATAATTGGAAGGTTTAGAGTTTGATTCCCGGCAGTGTCTATGTGACGTTTTGTCCTTGGGTAAGGCACTTCACTCTACTTGCCTTAGGGGCATTGTCCCTGTACTTGCTGTATGTCGCTTTGGATAAAAGAGTCTGCAAAATGAATATTTATTTATTTTAGAAAGACTTGGATTTGTCTGAGTTCAATCCAGCACATACAATCTAAATGATGAGACGTGGGTGCGCAGAAAACATTGTTTCGGTCATTCTGGCTCCCAAAGAGCGCACAAGGGTTAACCAAATGTCTGTTTAATGTCACCAGCTGTGGATCCCATCAAAACACCTCTGCAGATATAGCTCCACAGGTATGCATGGAGAAAACATTCTTGAAGTGGAGCCCACTCTTAAAAAGATAACATATTCGTTTAACTGCTCATTAAATTAAACATTCTGCTTCTCTGAGCTGGGGGTGACATTTTGAATGAGTTTTATGTGGTTGCGTAATTTACTTCTTATTTCCTTCATAACAAGACGAAGGTCACAAAAAGGCCTTATTGCAAGTTCATCATCATCACAGATGTTCAAAATGTCACAGGAAAGAGTTGGTTTCATTTTCACCGTAATTTACTACACACACAAACCAGATAAAGTTCTATTTAAGGTAGGCTATTATTTAGCGATCAAGTCTTAAACTTATAATACAATAATAATACAATACTGACGACATGGTCGAACATATTGTAGATCTTTTGACGACCCCGTTCACTGACGTATTAAGGCTGACAGCTTCACAAATGTTTGGTTTTCCAATGAATTTCCCACCACTCGACTAGTTTCTTTTACTTGTAAACTTTTCCTGGCATGATGGGAGGATTCCCTACTTCCATGTATGACAGCGGTTATCTTTTACATTTAGCAGACGCTCTTATCCAGAGCTGAGTTGCGTCAATTCTTGACAATCATGCCACGTTGTCCGAACATTATAAAACGAACCAAACCCATGTCCCTGATCTATACAACAGGTTTCCTGGCTACACTACAGCAGCACTACGCTCCTTACTGGTTAGCTACACCAAGTGAAGCAACTTCTAAATGCAATTTGAGGATAGTAAAGGTAGAATGACTCACTTGGAACGGGTTGACGTTTGACGAATCTGCAAACGGGTTATCGTCCACTTCTGACATTTTGATTCCGCTACAGGCCAATTACTTTCCTCGAACTATAAACAATGATTTCGTATCGCCCGATATTCTTCACTTTCAGTACTTCCTCGAACTAAGTTCAGCGCGCAGGCGTACTCGTGCGCTTTTGCACGCGTCACGTGACAGGTCCAGATGCGCATGACTGCAAAAAACTGTTGCACATGGTCGACTCCAGGAGGCCCCATATTTTAAACGCACTTCGCCATTCACATGATCACACCAATACCCCACAAGGGTCCATTATTAGACGAGAGAGATTAAATTAGATTTTTTTGGGGTCCTCTGGATGTACGGTAGTGGAATTTGAAAATTTTGTCTCTGCTTGAAATTAATGCCATGACAGTGTAACACCAGCTGCTCGTTCAAAACTCACTTACTGACCAGTAGGTCGCAGTATGCAGTACACCATAGATATACAGGGTGACCCACATTTTTTTTTTTATTGCTAGACATTAGCAAGTGGCAACACAGCGAGAAGTTAAAACAATGAAAGGTTAGTCATTTATTCTTAAAGGGCATGTTTTAAGGTTTCAATTACTATAAATAAAATATTTTCTTGTATCACTCTTGGTTTTATAGTATTATTAAAGTTCCCTTGTATGTATATGTGAGGTATGCACCATCAGTTGGCAGCCAATAGCAAAACATAGACGTATGAGACTTCGTAGACTGGTGTCAGCCGAACCACCTCCTCATCAACGCGGGCAAGACCAAGGAGATGGTGGTGGATTTCCGCAGACGCCGACCTTCCCCCCCATCGGTGAACATCCAGGGAATGGACATTGAGAGAGTGGAGTCCTATAAGTACCTGGGTGTTCATCTGAACCACAAACTGGACTGGACTCACCACACTGACGCACTGTACAGGAAAGGTCAGAGCTGGCTCTACTTTCTGAGGAGACTGAGGTCTTTCGGAGTGCAGGGGGCACCCCTAAAGTCCTTCTATGACTCAGTGGTGGCCTTAGCCATCATGTACGGTGTGGTCTGCTAGAGCAGCGGCATCACTGAGAGGGAAAGGAAGAAGCTGGACATGGTCATCAAGAAGTCCAGCTCAGTCCTGGGCTGCCCTCTAGACTCAGTGCTGGAGGTGGGTGACAGACGAATCCTGGCAAAGCTGACAACTATGCTGGACCACAAGTCACACCCCCTGCAGGACTCACTGTCCGCTCTGGAGAGCAGCTTCAGCAATAGGCTGATTTACCCTCGGTGTGTGAAGGAGAGATTCCGCAGGTCCTTCCTTCCTGCTGCTGTCAGACTGTTGATTAATAATCACTAAATACTGCTGTCCATAGCCAATATCATGTGCTACACCATTATCATTATTATAACTATTACCATCACTACCTCACCACCATGCAGTATTACTTTTTTTACTTTTATTACTTACCTCACTCACGTGCAACACTTCATATTCTGTATTAAGTGCAAAATTTCTACTTAACTTACTTACTTTTTTTGCAATACTGTAATGCCATAATTCTCCATAACTGTCTATATTTCTACTTAACTTACTTTGTATTTTATTTTTGCAAATACTGTAATTCTGTAATTCTCCTCAAGTGCAATAACTGTCTATATGTCTACTTAACTGGACTACTTAACTTACTTATTTTCTTATTTTTTTATATTGGACTTTATCGTGCCCGCCCTTTGCTATTGTTAATGTCATTATTATTATTATATTACCCTGCAACTCTGTGTGCTGTACTTTACCCTGCTGCTGTTGTGAACTGCAATTTCCACCCCCTGGAGGACAAATAAAGGTCCATCTAATCTGATCTATGTAGCGAACGACTCTTTTTCAAAACTTAAGGATCTGAATGACTACAGCTCCCATGGTCCCCCTTTGGCCACGAACGGACTACATGTACCAAGGCAAAGAGCTGCGAACTGAGCTAACAGGTTGGTTTGCTTTTGAATATTGCGTCAATTTAATTTAGACTGAAGTTACGTACAACTTGGAAGAAATAAAGGATCACGGTGAGGAGTAACACGATGTATGGTCGGTATCGTGCTTGTCATATAAATGCGAAATCTAGAACGGATTGCCACATCTTGACATCTGGTCAGCGAGCATGCTAAGCTAGATAGTCTACCAGTAGTAGCAACGTAGCTCTTACAACAGTATTAGTTAACTCTCCAACACGGAACCAGGCCACGCTTAGCTAACAGCTAGAGATTTTCTCAAGGGATGCAGGAGAGCAGGTACTGTATTTATCTACCGACACTTTACTGGCTGTCACAGTGTCAGCTTTAATGGTGTCGTGTTTTCTAGTTGGCTTTATTGCTTGTAATGGATAACCGATTTGCTGCATTCTGCTTGTGTAAACATTAACACGTTTATATGGCTAGCCTGGTTACACATACACATTAAGGCAACGTCATCAATTGTCAAACTACCATATTGTACCAGGTGGTACTTGCTGGACTAGATTACATTTACATTGATATCATAATAACTGATTACCTGTTACATTATTGTAAATATTAATGGTTGTTGTCAATCCGTAAATGGATAGATTACTAAAGTGCATGCGTTTTTTCTTCAAGGCTTGATTTACCTCTGAAATATTTTGGGAAGTGAAAGCATCTTTCTGCAAAATTAATTTGCTGCCTTGAAACATGGACCAGGACAACAATTCAGAAGTAGGTATTGGTGGCCTGTGTGTGCTTAGTGGTTGTACTAGTCTCAAAGCATTGAGTATTGCAGACTAATGAGTGAAAACTCAATGCTTTGAGACTAGTACAACCACTAAGCACACACTATCAGCAATCAAAGGCAGACTCATTCTTTCACATTTAATTCTGATTAATCTGCTTTCTTTATCACGTTTAAAATGTGCTTTAAACATTCATAATGCAACGTAATGTGTTTAGATGTGATACACAATCATGAGCACATATTTATATAACATATGCATAATTTGAAAACAGAAGGTGACATGACAATTGAGAACTTCTGTCCTCTGTTTTGTCTATCAGGATGAGTCAATAGGTCCATCTGAAGATGCTTCTGAAGATGACCTGCCTAGTCTTCCCCCTGGGCTATGTAAGTACCTGAACAACAACAAACGGTCAGATGGCTCAGTGGTTAAGGCGTTGGTCTTATCATCAGAAGGTTCTGAGATCGAACCCTGACTGTGTCCTTGGGCAAGGCACTTCACCCTACCTGCCTCAGGGAGAATGTCCCTGTGCTTACTGTAAGTCGCTCTGGATAAAAGCGTCTGCTAAATGAATAAATGTAAATGTAACACAGTCAGTGTGGTGTTCAGTTTCTGTTTTCAGAGATTATGTTCCGTCAGGCTAGTATGCAACATGGATACCTTAAATTGGGAGATTGGTTCCTAATTTTCACATGTTCATTCTTTCTCAGTTTGTGCCCATCGGTATCAAATCAAAATGTATTTGTGTAGCCCTTTTTACAAGCAATGTCACAAAGGGCTTCACATATGCCTGTAGAACTGCCCCTCAACCAACCTAAATCCTAAAGGAATACAAGGGAAAACTCTTGGTAAAACTCACTAGTGAGAAAGAATTGAAGAAAGAAGGGAGGAGCAATTCAGAGAGGGATACCCTCCTCCAACAAGTCTTTAAATTGTTTGATACCATGAGACGAGGAGGAGTTCCAGTCATCCATGACCTTTCTTTTTTACTTAAGGCAATCCCTTTTATTTATTTTTCATCCCAAAAATGTTGTTTCTTCTTTGCCTCCCTAGCGGACTCTGAGGCTGTGGAGTTGTTGTGGCAGGTGCGTGCCCAGAAACGCCAGGCCTCCCCTGACCTTCCAGAGACGGTGACCCGTCTGACCGCTCCAGATGGCAGTGTACTCTACCTGGTGGGCACTGCCCACTTCAGCGATAGCAGTAAAAATGACGTGGCCATGGTGAGACACACACGCATGCTGATACCTTTTAGGATGCTTCACTTTGTCCTTTATTTTTTTTACACCTGATCCTCCTCTTCTGTGATCTTCATACTGATCCTCCTTCTCCTCTCTGATCCTCCTCCTCATCGCTTATCTCTCCCCAGACCATCCGTGCGGTGCAGCCAGACGTAGTGGTGGTGGAGTTGTGCCAGTACAGAGTGTCCATGCTGAAGATAGATGAGAAGACTTTGCTAAAGGAAGCCAAAGACATCAACCTGGACAAAGTCCAGCAGGCCATCAAACAGGTCAGACAGAAAGGGGGAGAGTGGAGAGGGGTGTGGTAAGCAAGCAGAGTGAAGGGCAATTGAATTAAATGAGGGAAAGAGAGAAAAATTGGGAGTGAGTGGTAGAGAGGGAAAGAATCAGGGATTGTTAAGCGAGAGATGAAGGTGGGGGGGTGGGGTAGGTTATTGAAGATTGGAAACCACAGGTTTTGGCTGTGAAGTAGTGATTTTGTATCTCTGAGAGAGTTCAAGCCTTAAAACCTGAATTAGTAACACTGTTGGAGTGGTCCGATGAGAGGGCACAGTCACTGACTGTAATCAGTCTCATTCTAACAGCCACTTAAGCTAATAACACCATACATTAATGCTTACAGGAATAGGAGCCAAGCAAACAGTGTATGCACACCAAAATACATATTATGTGATTACACCATGAAATTCCATAGTTTTATTTCATATTGTATTTCTTCCTGTATCATTTATTGTATTTACTATTATTTACTATTGTATGTACTATTTCATGTTGGTTGCAAGTATGTGCAACTCTGATCTCCACTAATCGCTATGAATTATGTTATGTTGGTTGGTATTGTGCTTGGGCACCATCAGAATGGTGTCATGTCAGGCCTGATGCAGATCCTGCTGCTGAAGGTGTCAGCCCACATCACAGAGCAGCTGGGCATGGCTCCAGGAGGAGAGTTCAGGGAGGCCTTCAAAGAGGTGAGAGAGACCACACTGATACATTGGTACACTTACAAAACACCCACACCCCCATCCTGAAATCCCACTGCACTCTGCACAAGCCCTTTAGCATATGACACCTTTAAACTTACCTGTTTGATTTTGCACTACTGTGTATATTAACCCCCCCCCGCCCTGTTTTTCAATTGTATTTAATTTTAATTTTTTATTCTATTTGATCTTACTCTAATATATGTTTTATGTTTGCTCTTTCCTGCCACAGTAAATTCCATGTTTGTGTATCTTGCATGGTGATTAAAACTGATTCTGAAAACCTAGAAATCTAATGCTCACTAAAACCTAGAAACGTAATACTCACTTACCAAAACCTAGAAACCTAATCATCCACAAAACATAGAAACCTAATAAACCACAAAACATAGAAACTTAATACTCAGAGACAGTATCCAGCAGAAGTTATTTCAGCCTGCCTCACTTGTGTCCTCTCTTAGGCAGGCCGAGTACCTTTCTGTAAATTCCACCTGGGGGACAGGCCCATACCAGTCACGTTCAAGCGGGCCATCGCTGCTCTGAGCCTGTGGCAGAAGGCCAGACTGGCATGGGGGCTGTGTTTCCTGTCTGACCCCATCAGGTATGTAATGGCCTCAAAACCAGAGCCTCCTATCTGGGCTGTGTGTCACACACAGACCTGTTTAACCTCTGTTTCGCAGTAAAGAGGACGTAGAGAAGTGCAAACAGAAGGACCTTTTGGAGCAGACCATGTCAGAGATGATAGGGGAGTTCCCTGCCCTGCACCGCACCATTGTGGCCGAGCGAGACATCTACCTCACGCACACCCTCCGCCAGGCTGCACGCTGTGTGGAGGCGCCCCCTAATGCCCAAAGTGAGTACTACAGCTGCATGTGTACCTAACCCCCTAGCTCAGGGGTCGGCAACCTTCTTTATCAAAAGTCAAGCCAATCATTTTAGCCCCTCTCCCATGAAAGAAAATGTATCTGGAATTGCAAAGCTGCTTGACCCCTAAACTAAAGATAACATTATACTTGTATTTTTTATATATATTATAATTGTATTATATATTATGTTTTATATATGTATATATGGCATGCCGTTCAGGAAATTAATCCTTTGAATATATACAGAAACCTTGAATATATATATAAAGAAACCTTGAATATATGGAATGAAACTTGACTGACGACAGATGTCGCGGCAGTGCCTGCGGCCATCTTGTGTGCAACAGTGTGTAAAGAGACAATAAGTCAGGCTGCCCGCAGTCTAGTTGCAGCAATTTTAAATAATGAGCAAATGATAAATACACTGGCGAATGCCTGTCAAAATCCTCCCTATACCCCTGCCCGTTCTTCTGACGAAGAAGTTCGCTCAATTTTTAACCGTGGCAGACCAACAACAGCCCAGGCAGCTGCCTATCGGGCCAACCTGAGCATGCCCTCCACTTCTCAGGAGTGCCCCGGAGAAGTGCCGCATCAGAGCGCAGTGCCACTATGCACGGCCATTCACTGTGTTTCACCTTTATTAAATCACCTGAAAACTATATCAAGTTAACGGGTGGAGATTGTACACAGGGTGTTGTGGGGCTCTCCTGTGAGGCTGAAGACATGCTGAGGTTGGCCTGATAAACAGCTGCCTGTTGTAGTAGATCTGCCACGATTAAAAACGGAGCAAACTTCCTTGTCAGTTGAACTGTATTGGGCAGGCTATCGGGGTGATTTTGGGCCATACACGCTTTCGCCAGTGTGTTACTGATGTCCTCAGTTTAATATTGCTGTATTGAGATTGTAATCGGACTAACTCATTGTCATTCACTTTTTGCTATAGCATCCATACGTTACATAACAGCGCAGACACTGCGGTGAAGTCTGACATCAGTCAAGTTTCATTCCATATATTCAACGTTTCTTTATATATATTCAAGGTTTCTGTATATATATTCAAGGTTTCTGTATATAAATATTCAAGGTTTCTTTATATATACTCAAGGTTTCTGTATATATATATTCAAGAGTTTCTTTATATATATTCAAGGTTTCTTTATATATATTCGAGGTTTCTGTGTATATATATTAAAGGTTTCTGTATATATATTCAAAGGATTCATTTCCTGAACGGCATGCCATATATATAGTATTTATAGACTATATATTATTATATCATATTTTAGTCGTTTAGCAGACGCTCTTATCCAGAGCGCCCAACGCTTTAACCTATAGCCACCTACAGAAAGCTAGATATGTTGAAAGCTGTATATGTAGATATAAACAAATAACTATAGTTTGTGGTTTAATTAGATAACAACAAAAAGAAAATGGGTTACATTTTGTTGGTTACTTGTTATTATAAAGAGCAATAACAAACTAACTGCCACAAAACTAGCAGCAGTAGTAGATATACTTTCTGCTGAAGTTCCGAAGCCGCTCTTTTTCATGCATTACATTTACATGTAGTCATTTAGCAGACGCTCTTATCCAGAGCGACTTACAGCAATTTTAGGAACGTTCCCCAGAAGCAAGTAGGGTGAAGTACCTTGTCCAGGAACACAACGTCATGTTGACACGGCCGGGGTCAAACCAGGGACCTTCTGATTACTAGCCTGACGCCCTAACTGACTACGCCACATGAACCCCAACCTCATCTCCATCTTTGTATTTTTCAGCAAATGCTGCATGTTTGTTCTGGAATTTTTTTTTAGCATTATTTTATGTTTGATAATTTCTCGTCACATATCAAGCATAGGGTAGGCTACATATTTGAAAGCAAATTCATCTGTCTGCACAGAATTAAACTCAAAATTTTCTTCCAAAACCTTTCTTTTTGGGGATTTATCTATGGTTAGCTACGTGTTGAAAACGCAATATTAACCATCTGCACTGGGAAAAGACAACAATAGACTCTGCAGGATGAGACGCATGGTTGACAACATATTAAAACACTGATGTTATTGTCACAGTATCACATCGACCTCCAATAGCTAGCTACACCAACTTCACTTGAGCTGCTCATTGTTTGTGTTTTTTATAATGGGTTGGATCCCTTTTCTTTGAGGAAAGTTACGTCTAAAATAATCCCTCTTTGGCACTGTAATGCTGTCTCCTGAATGGATCCTCACAGTCTATTTCTCTCTCCCTTGGTCTCCCTCTCTTTCTCCCTCTGTCTCGGGGCTACAGAAGTGCCTGCTGTGGTGGTTGGCGTGGTGGGGATGGGCCACGTCCCTGGCATCGAGAGGAACTGGGATAAGGAGCTTAACATTCACGAGATCATGAGGTCAGTTTGTGCAACACTCGAATGACGACAACATAGAAATAGCTGGTTCTTGGCTGAACGTATATTGCCGTTTGTTGGTTGCTTTCGATAAAGGGACTTGAAATATAACCTATTTTCTTTCTCTCTTCCCACCACCTAACCACTTACCAGTGTGGCACCCCCGTCTCGTTTTGGCTGGGTCTTACGCAACGTGCTAAAAGGGGCGATGCTAGGAATGCTGGGATATGCATGCTACCGTGCTGGTGGCGGCGTGGGGAGGGCCCTGTTGTCCTTACCTGCTGTCCAATCACTACTGGAGAACATTCGGCCACCTGCTGCTTGACTTGGGCTCTTCGCCTGGCCCCATAAAACCTTTTGCACCATTGACATGATCCTACCAACATGAAAATACACACAAAAAAACAATGCATACACCACCAATGGCCTTAAAGAGGAGAGGCTAGAAAGAGGAGTCGACTAAGGCAATGGCAAGGACATACAGGACTTTGAGGGCTTGGAGTTATGTTGCCGTGGAAACTGGATTTTTGTACTGCCAAAGAAACATTGACGGTACTTTTTTTGTTTCTTTTTAATTTTGAGTGAAAGCAGGATTTTGTACATTTTACACTTTTGAACATTTTAACACCAAATGTTCATTTTCTTGTTTTTTTATGTAGTCATCCCATGCACAAATGTAGCTCAAAGCCCCCAGTAGTTAAAACATCAGTGCTAGACCTAGATACCAATGTTTAACTCTAAAGATGAGCATGATCATCTCCGTCTCGCTTTCTTTCTCTCTCTCTCACTTTCTCTCTCTTTCTTTACCACCCCCTCACAACCCATGGCTTTAAAAGAGCATGATCAAACCCAGCACTTTAATCAGTCGTAGTTCATTTCAAATCTGATTTCACTTAAACTAATTTGACACTAAAACAAACATTAGACTAGAGCATATGCCAACAGTATTTGTATCGGAGACTGTAATGGAGTGGTCCTTTCCCTAATCCAGGTGAAAAGTAGGTTAGTCTAGTGATTCTTCGTCCCAGATACAAAATACAATGGCCTCCTCACTGTTGGAATGGCTCCCGAGGAGTAGCAGAAGACTCTGGGAAGTTGACTGTCACACGCTATTCATCTCCCCAGTTTCCATTCTAACCTTTTTATCAGTACTTTTGGTACTGATAAAAAACATCCATGAAATCCAATTTAGTGGATGCACAGTGCATTAGTGTGTGCGTGTATGTGTGCGCTGACATATGAAAGTGGAACAGTTCATGTATAGTATAATGGTTGCAATGTTATCAGGTACCGTAACCCCTACATGGCAAACGGTAAGCTTCCACCTGAATCAAACTGACAGCCACCCGGTCTGTGTTTTGTATGACAAAGACCTGGTGTATAATCGTGCCTCATGATGGGTCATATTAGACTTGACAGCATGTGGGACCCATTTGACTGTAATGAGTCAAGAATCTTCAGACATGCTGTAAACCTTAATGTCACTCCCACTGTGACATTTCATACTGGCCAGGTAAATTAAATATGCACTTTGTAAAGAAAAGCATTTATATTATGCATGTTATTGGTGGAGCCCAGATTCTCTATCCTTTTCTCCTTCCCTGCTTTGATCCATGTCTAATCTGATTTTACTGGGTCAGTAGAATAGCATGGAGTTTAACATGGAGATAACATGGAATTGAGATGGTCTGTTGGTCAGGGATGAGCAGTTAATGCCTTATTGTGTTTTCACTTCAGCCTTGGGTGAGCAGGTTCTATCTTAAAGTAGCCCCTAAACTTTGCTTCCTATTATAGGAGACCTAGAGCTGTATGACAGACTGGTGATAAGAAAGTGATACCCACCATTAATCCTGTCCAAGGGTAGGATAGTGCAGTCATCATGCATCCTGGCTGATACCTCAGGAGTCTCCTTGTGCTTACGGCTCTGGTGGAGAGGGCTGGATCTGAACTCTGCTGCTTTAGCTCTCATGTTCATCTGTGTCCACTTCTGCTGTCTTCCCTGTACTTTGTGGACTATTCTTGGGTTTGAAGTCCACTGTGTTGCAGTAGTCCAGATTTACCCAATAACTGATATGCCTGTATGTTTGATTACCGGTCTCTAATGACATTTCTATAGGTTGCATCTTGAAGATCTCAAAAACGATCTGGGTGTGGCCATGTTCTGGTTATGACCAGTTTCATCCTCCTGGTAGAAAGCGTAAACACTTATGAGAGGGGTTCACCCATTTAGTGTATTTTAATAATGTTGCTATTGCTGGTCAATATAATTGGCTTGTAAATCCCAAATAAAGTAATTCCGCTTTTCTTCAAGCATGCTTTTCATTCATAAACTGGATAAATATATTGAAAGCATGGTTAATGAAACCAGAGTGGGACACCTGATTGTTTACTTGTGGGATGGGTTTGACTCTATATTTTAACTACTTTGATGAACACCGTTTAATGGTTGGTTAATTAACAAAATCAGACATTTCTTACTTCTTACAAGACAAAAATTCAAAGAACTCAAAAGTACCCAATCATGTTTTTTCTTACCCGTGGTTAACCAGATCAGACACCTGTATCTCATGCCCCAAGTGTTCAGTTTGAATGTTGATGGAGAACTGTATGAATGTCTCCCACCCCCGTATTGTTGTTAAAAAGCCAAATGTTCAACCCGAATTCTGTATTGAATGGAACAACTTTTTAAAACTATACAACATAATATGATTCTGTCTATTGTTGTTCTATTCTTTGTTCTTACAAACTTTACTAGCCATGCCTCATTTCCTCCCGTTTTGGCTCCGTTATCACGTTGTACGAGATCAGTTCTGGTTTATTCTTCGTTTCCGGTAGGACCAATAATAAGGTTGCACTGAAACATCCAGAAACATCCGCTGCTGCTGCACATAGTTTGGAGTTACGAAATGACACGCGTGATGAAGATTTAAGTCTAAATTCTCCATGGCCTTTATTGAATGGCTGCTTTAGGTCTTCGTCTGCCACGGCCTAACAGTATTCGCTGCGGAATTGTGATCAAATACTTGTCCACTGTCGGTATGGACAATATGGGTATAGCGATTAGTCGTTCACCCCTTGAACGCCTCGAGTTTGACAATGTCGTTCTCAGAAAACTTCCTGTTGATCCGTCAGAAGAACCTGGTGTAAAACAGGTAAAAGGTGCATGTTTCTCCAGAGTTCAACCCCAGCCTCTGGTTAAGCCCACTTTTGTGGCGGTATCTAAGGATGCTTTAGCTTTGCTCGGACTCAATGGCGAGGAAGTTGTGAATGATCTGCTCGGCCCAGAATACCTGAGCGGCTCCAAGATAATGCCTGGATCCGAGCCTGCAGCGCACTGCTACTGCGGGCACCAGTTTGGACAGTTTGCCGGGCAGCTGGGTGACGGAGCGGCCTGCTACTTGGGTGAGGTTAAAGCTCCTGCAGATCAGGACCCCGAGCTGCAGAAAGAGAATCCCAGTGGTCGTTGGGAGATCCAGGTCAAGGGAGCTGGATTGACGCCTTATTCCAGGTTACACAACCTCACAGACACTTTAATCACACATTTCGCTAGACAGCTCCATACCCTGTTTTGGATGAATCCCTGCCTACTGGGTTATTTTACATATGAAATAAATTCCGTAGTTTAACTACTATTTTCCCTCTTCACCACACTTTTCCCTCATAGACAAGCGGATGGTCGAAAAGTGCTGCGTTCCAGCATCAGAGAGTTTCTGTGCAGCGAGGCAATGTTTTTCCTGGGAATTCCCACCACACGAGCAGGATCACTGGTCACCTCGGACAGTCGTGTAATCAGGGATGTCTACTACAGTGGGAATGCTCGCCCTGAGAGGTGCTCTGTTGTGCTACGCATCGCTCCCACCTTCATCAGGTCAGATTCAACCTGTCAGCCTTCCTGGATGTCCGTCTGTGTACTGTCTCAGTCTGTCTGTTTTCTTAACGCTCTGTTTCGGCGTAAGGTTTGGTTCCTTTGAGATCTTCAAGCCGGCTGATGAGTACACAGGCCGACAGGGACCCAGCTACGGCCATGAGGAGATCCGTGGTCAGATGTTGGACTATGTCATCCAAACCTTCTACCCAGAGATACAGCAGAATCACCCAGACAGAATAGAGAGGAATGTTGCATTCTACAGAGAGGTATACTGCTGTGGATAATTTGGTTAATTTGAAATGAGTATTAGTATTGTATATATCAATTAACTGTGTACGTAGATGGTAGTTCTCAACTAACAGAGGAATTATTCAAATTAACAAAGGCTAGAGCACTCTCACACTGACCAAGATATATTTATCCTCTTAATCCTCTAAGTAATATCTGATACAGCAAAAGTATGACTACAATTACTTGCTAAATCCTCAATAGCTGGCCAAAGCTTTTTAGGAATTGCAGTTTCTTTGTGTTTAGTCACATTCACAGTCCTCGTGAACAAAAATGAAAGAAATCCATTCAAGTATATGTTCAACATGTTCATGTTTCTTGCTCTGTTCTTGTTTGTGACTGCGTGTTGGTGTGGTGCAGGTAATGCTACGTACAGCCAGGCTTGTTGCTCAGTGGCAGAGTGTGGGCTTCTGTCATGGAGTCCTCAACACAGACAACATGAGCATCCTGGGCCTCACCCTGGATTACGGACCCTATGGCTTCATGGACAGGTCAGACAAATTGTTGCGATTACCATATTTTCCGCACCATAAAGCGCACCGGATTATAAAGCGCACCTTCAGTGAATGAATTTTAGAATAGAAGATACTGCAGTCAAACTTTTGACTGTGGTTGCGTTACTCATGCTGCAGTGTTAAAGGGAATGTCAACAAAACAGTCAGATAAAGTCAAACGTTAAGTGTTCTGTCAACTTCGTTCACTCCCATGGTAACGTTGTTCAAACGTTAATGTGCATATTAACAATACCTCAAGAAGGACCGCCTCGAAATTAATCAGTGTTTATGTCCCATGCTAGGGCTGTTGCCTTCATTCGAATAGAGACTGTAGAGACGCTTCTACTTGCTGCCCTCTGTTCAATAACCCTCTGTTCGAGTTTTTCATTTAACTGTGGACGTCTCGCTTTGTTCCCTCGGAAAATCTGTTTAGTCTTCTTTACTTGGCGCAAGTCATCTTGTTGCTCCCTCTATTTCTGTACCATTGATTCATTAGTTCTGAATTCTCTCGCTGCAGCTCTTCCATATTCTACTGTGTGACTGACAGCCTTGAGCTTGAACTCTGCGTCATAGGCTGTGCGTTTATTGTCTGTTATCTCTGCCCCAGGTTTGATCCAGACTTCATCTGCAATGCTTCGGATAACTCTGGACGCTACTCCTACCAAGCCCAGCCAGCCATCTGCAAGTGGAACCTGGCCCGCCTGGCTGAGGCCCTGGCCCCTGAGCTGCCTCCGGAGCTAGCTGTGGCCATCTTGGAGGAGTACCTGCCCCTCTACAACAACTTCTACATGGAGATCATGAGGAAGAAGCTGGGCCTGCTGAGGAAAGAGGAGCCGGAGGATGAGATGCTGGTCACAGATCTGCTGCAGACCATGCAGAACACTGGTAGGCAAACCACCTGGGTCATATTCGTAGGTGCCAAACTTGCAAGTATTTGCATTCCATTTGCCCAGCTGTGCCGTTGGTGTGATTGTGTACATGCGTCTTCCTCTGTAGGTGCCGATTTCACTAATACCTTCCGCAGCCTAAGTAAGATCTCCATCCCTGCGGAAGGAGAAGATGGGGAGGAGGGTCTGGTCAGACTGGCCACAGAGCTCCTGCTCCAGCAGTGCACCTCCCTGGAGGAACTCAAGGCTGCCAACAAGCCGAGCATGGACCCACGGTGAGAATCAGTCACCACTGATATAAACGGGTTTGCTTTAGAACCAATAGTAGCATGTCCTTCATTTTGTTACCCTGTACTTGTACGTGGTTAATGACATTAAAGTTACTACTTTGGAGTGCTTGGTCGTTGGACATTCATTTAGAACCATAACCAGAAAATAACCTTAAGTCATATGTGAACACGTTTATGAAAAGTTTTGACTTTTCATTTTGAAGTTGGAAATAAACTTGTGTTTATTGACCCTTTGTCCACTCCAACCCATCCTTCTCCTAGTGAACTGGCCATGCTGCTGTCTATGGCTCAGAGCAACCCATCTCTGTTCCAGATGATCTCAGACAGAAGGACTGTGTCTCGTCAGCTGGAGAAGCTGAGCAGGTTGAAGGATCTGATGGGGACAAGCCAGGAGGAACTGAAGGCCCAGCAGGCTGAAGACTGGCGCCGTTGGATCACCAGCTACAGGTAGATGGACGGAAGTTATAGAGTTAGAGTTGTGTGAAGAATGAGCAAAACGATGGGTGGTTGAGTTGAATATATAGATTGGGGGTTAGCGAGCAGCCTTGTGTATTCATGAAGTGAATCTGAACGAAATGGCAAAGCAAATGACATTACAGAAAAAGCCTATGAGGAACGACTAGTATTAGGCATTCTTCTGGTCTTGATGTCAGAACAGAATCTGCCTTCCTTGACTGCCTTCTGTCTTTCTCTGCCTACCTCAGTACCTCACTGTTGTCTCTCTCTCCTTCCTTGTTCTCAGGAAGCGGCTGGCCAGAGAGTGTGAGGGACAGAGCGATGTAGCAGCCCTGCATGAAGAGAGAGTGAGGGTGATGGATAACACCAACCCCCGTGTGGTGCTCCGAAACTACATTGCCCAGAATGCAATAGAAGCAGCAGAGAATGGAGACTTTTCAGAGGTCAGCCTCCTGTCTGCTATGTTTTGTCTAACAAAGGATTGAAGCGGCAGCCATTGTCACCCATAAATGTTTCCTCTTTCCATATTTATCTGTGTATGTCCCTTCCTCTCCGTCTCCTGATGCTTCTATTTCTCCCTCTCTCTAGGTCCAGCGGGTACTGAAGGTTCTGGAGAAGCCGTTCTGTTCCCTGCCAGGACTGTTACAGCCTAACTTGGTGGACCGAGGGGGAGTGGTGGAGACGGGGGAGAGGGAGGAAGAAGGAGGACAAGAGGAAGGGGAGCACAGAGCAGGGATATCAGCAGAAGATAGATTGCCTATTCCTTATGATAGCAAGCCCCCTGTTTGGGCCAGTGAAATCTGTGTCACCTGATCTTCATAATGCTTTCCTGACTGTTTGCTCACCTGACGGTGTAGGAGAGAAGCCTTTCCTCTTCCCCTATTTCTCTAACGTTGGTGGGCATTGTCAGGGAAGGTAACATGCGTAAGGTACTCCTATGTCAACCAGTCTACAGTGCTGACTGAGAGGAAATGTATTCTGAGCTAAAGCCTTGCACATATCAGAATATGCATATCAGATTATGCTATTACAGGTGTGTGTGGGGCTTTAACCCGTGAGCACAGCCTCCTCTTTGCAGCATGTCTGACTGGTTAATAATGATGGCTCAGATGTCTAGTCGTACTGTGACCCGTCTGAGGCTGACAGACTTGTGAGGAACTTAACGCGCACCAAAGTGTGTGTCTGAATGCTAATTCTACATTGGTTTTCGAAAGATTGTGATTGCATGTGTGTTCGCAATGGAATGTGAATGAGCCGCATCTAACTTAATACGTATATTTCTTCCTAGAGTACACAATAACCATAGCCAATATACATGTTGTTATAGAGCTGTCCAAGCAGCATTAATTTACATTCAAATTTGAAAATAAAGGCACAAAACTGATACAGTACACTCATCCTGATTTACAGAGATTATCATAGCATCCAATCAACATAAGTGGACATTGACCCTTCTCAGCCTCACCATGACAACTTGATTACAGCCCAGAACCACCTATGTAGGTCATGCCGTCATGGGAGAAATTAGGATCATTTGGGAAAATGTGAAACTATCCTTCTGTAATCCCTGTAATCTATGCCAGTATAAAACATTTATGATTAACATGTTTACCTAGAATCAGATTTTGGCAAAACATTTGTCTTGGACATGTATCCACATTTATTTATCAATTTGGTGTCCATCTTAGAATATAGGACGCATCAAATAAGGCCTGTGAATCATTAACTGTCCTTGCATCATATTAAGTCATGGTGAATAAAAGTGTCTAATTGATGCTGAGTCACAACCCGTTGTCTCACTAGCAAATTAGTGTCCCATTAAAGACCAATAAACATTAATGTCTATAATCAATATATTTTGATTTAAATCCAGGCCCTGATATGTCCTGGGACATATTGTGACATTTTCAATCTGTTGAGACCTTCCTCTACATACATTTTTACCTTTATTTGATGTGTTTAATCACACAAAAACAACAATGTGTGAAAATAGTATTTTTTTTTCTTCCTTTCATTCAGCGGTTCTTTGTCGGACATACTCTTTATATTTTGTTTAATCAGGAAGGTTATTGCGTCAACAGTTGTATACAGTATTTTACAGATGTTACCATGCCTGTCAAACTTTTTTATATACAGGTTTTAGAAAAGAATATTTAAAAACAAATAACAAGTGTCCTCCTAGCGGAGGAACATGCATATCATGTTTTTGGAAGTGTATGTTCCCTTGTGAAATTTGAAACTTTCATACTACAAGCCTCTGGACACATAACACTAACAAATGGCAATGTTGATTCACAAATCTTACTCTATACGATGCCTTGACTTCTGAACTGCAGCAGGTTCGTCCATAACTTGACAACCATGATTCGTTATAATTTATTAATAATCACCAATACATTCCATCAGGCCAGGTTTTTTATTGCTGTTTGTGGTGGGTGTCAGCATACAGGTGTAATCCAGTTGCGTGTTGGGAAAACGGAAGTGAAAAGTACCTGAGTTTACGGTACGGCCTAAAAGATTAATCCTCCGTAGCCCATTAATTATTGTTTTTAGTCTTCATCTCTTTCGTCTTATCCTACACAGTTCCCATGTTCCAGATGTGTTCGGCTACATTCAAAGTATCTTTGCGGTATAGCCTATCAATTGCAATGGTGCGGATTTCTCGTAGATTTATGAAGACAAATAAAATAATTCTTCCTTGTGACATTTTTTCAGTCTAGTCGTTTTTCTATGCTCCAACCTGAATATTTGGTGTGATCTGCGAGATTATTTGTTTTCCTCTCTTTCTCCCCATTTCACTCAAGATCAGGATACAATCTTCTCAGAGGCGAGATGAGACTGTGCTGCTGGCTGTCAGACAAGCATGGTCTGGTGCGGCTAGGACGGAATGGATGTACCATTCTAACCGACAGTCATGCATCCCTGACTGCTCTCCTAGGAATCAATCTCTCTGAAGCCCGTGGAGTTAAATCCCCATTATGTGTCATTTCTTTGTATCACAACTCACACTGGCAAGCGGTATAAATACGCCCGTGCATGTAAATATACTGCCTATTATACTGCCGCGTTGCACATTGCATGAATTAAAACAGCCAAATCTCTCCCATGAATTTTAATGGGGTACGTTCTCTAATATGTATTTCAAAGATGTGTCCCGTGTAGCCAGGCTTGTTTAGGCTTACTGCAGCGATATGCATCTCTTTGAACCACGGACGTTCAGGCTCGTGGTGTGAATCATAAACCACGGGGATGACAACGGTTTGAAACCTATTAAAGTAGGCTGAGGGATCGGTTGGGAGACTGCTGCACTACCTTGACACAGTATTGCAGCGGTCGAAACAAGGGCCTTCAGGAGCGCAATCACTGGTATTCAATTTCACATCAGCAGCGAGTGATCGTAAAATCCCCGATAACCAGATGAGTTTCACGCTTCTTCTCCCTTCATGGCTCTAGTTCAGAGTCAGTCTATAAATATGGATGCCAGAAGTGCTCTGAACTGACTGAATTATGAAGAGCTGGTGTGACATGGATAATAATGAGGAATAGCCTACATCCAGGTACAAAACACTATGCAAGACTGAGGAGAACTAAAAATAACTCTTTAATTGACCACGTAAGACATGCTGGGAATGAGGGGAAGTCGTCCCCAACAGGTTCACTTTCACTAAATTTTGTAATTGCTGTCTGCAAAAGACAGCACACCAGGCCAGACAAATTAAAATGGATACAATCCAGACAATAGGCTTGCCAACACCAAATGAGGACCAGTCACAAGAGTGGCAGTTTCTCTTACAGCAAAGGCATCTGACAGGCCAACTGTGTGAGGGAGGCTGACGTGGGAGACTAAAAGACTCATTCACGCTGGCCCAGCTTGTTTGTCTGTGGATGGTCATTTATCATAGGTTACCACAGCAAAGCTGTGATATCCAGGCAGTAGCCAGGTAGATCTGTCTGAAGAGGTCGAGTTGTTATAGTGGCACGCACATGCTAACAAGCACATTCTGTCACACAAACACGGCCAAGCTCACACACACATGGTGGGGAACAGCTGCTGTGCCTGCTGACAGATCTCTCCTGTGCACCCCCCACCTTCCCCCTATTAAAATTCAGTCTAATTAGAATGGATTCCATTAACGAGTCTTCAGGACTAATTAGTACTCATGGAGGCCAGGGCTCCTTCCTCTTTCTCTGCTCTACATCACACCAGGTGGGTTGTAGAGCAAAGCCCTCTGGGAAGGGTGACTGAGGACAGGAAGGAGTGGAATACATTTATTTTATTTTATTTCATTATTTCATTCATTAATCAAGACACAAGTATGGAAGTTCCAAGTTAAATGACTGCGTGGAAAATTTCATAAGCATGGAAAAAAGCAACCCTAGGTTTTTCCTCTAAGAAAGCCAATATATAATGTACCGTGAACTGCATACTGCAGTACCTCACTTAACACCTTGGTTGGGTCAATAGACCTCTGTCACACATACACACTTACAGTCCATTAAAACGCCAATTGTATTGACTTTTAATCAAGCCCAAGCCTGGTGCTGCTATCTTAGAAGACATGCCGGTCTTCACCAAAGAACCTAGTCCACCTTACAGACTATACAGGGAGTCAGGTGGCTAAACGGTTAAGGTGTTGGGCTTGTGATCGGAAGGTTGTGAGTTCGATTTCCGTCTGTGGCTATATGATGTTGTGTCCTTAAGCAAGGCACTTCACCCTACTTGTCTCGGGCGAATGTCCCTATACTTGCTGTAAGTCGCTTTGGATAAGAGCGTCTGCTAAATGAGTACATGTAAATGTATACCCCACCCCTCTCACCCACCTGCTGAGATATCTGCCTCCCTACTCCCCCTGCTCCAACTCAATCTGCTTCACTCCATCAAACTCATCTCACCCAACTGGAGGAGAAGGAAGGAGAGCTGGGTTTAGGGGTGGAGGAGGAGAGGTAGGTGGATGAGGTGGGGAGGTGGGTTGATGAGGAGGAAAGATGAGTAGAGGGGCAAAGTAGGATCATGACAGGTATGCGTGGAGAGAAGGATGATTGGAAAGAGGACTGTGGGCAAGGCAGAGGCATGGGTTTTGGAGAGGGGGTGAGAGGTGGATGGAGGGGTGGGGGAGGAGACAAAAGAGATGTACAGGAGGTTGATGAGACAAATGAGGGAGAATAAGAGGTGTGACAGGCAAGGTGGCCAGAGCTTGTCTTACATGACACCTTCACAAAAATAAATGACCTATAGCTTTCTAGTGCAGTCTAACCGTGTAATCGCTCACTTCATCCCCAACACACATGCACACACACAGTGACAAGATGTGTGCCCAGTGCAATTCAGCTTGGGGGACAAGGAGATGACATGGTGGGTGATCTGTACAAGATCAATACTGAATTTACCCACCAAGCTCTACTCTCCCTTCAGCACACCCCAATCATCACCAGATGCGTCCTCACAAAAAGAAATAGCTTTCTGAAGAAAGAAAAAATACCTTAGTCCTTCATTTTCTTAGAACATGAACATGAATAGAAGAATATAATAGAACACGGTAGACTCCATCTTTATGTTATATTTATGTGTTATTAGATTAGATTAGATTAGATTCAACTTTAATGTCATTACACAGGTACAAGTACAGGGTAACGAAGGGTTATGATACACAACGTACAACATTTGTATTATGTGAGTGATACGGCCATAATTTTAATGCTTAAAGTCATAGTTCTGGTGTGAATGTAAACTCTGAACAGACAATGTTCAAACAAAAACTAAATTGGCAAGGATCTGTAACAAGAGGTGCCCACTTCCAAGAGCAAAGCTTCTGTGCTGCTGTAAGAATATTGATTCCATCTGCTTAGCACTGACACAGAACAACAGGAATATCTGAACCATTCATGGAGAACAGTGATGTTGGTGGGGTGAAAGGAGTCCTGTATACAATAAGACAAATAATAGCTTGGATATCAATTTCCAGAAAAGCCTGTATATAGATACTATTCTGCATTGTTGTAGGTGTTTCTATTTGACCTGGGGGGGGGGATCCTCTCACCTTTTAAGAACACCTTCCCAAGAACACTGTTCTTCTCTTTTCTCTCCTACACCTCCATTCTTTTCATTTCCTCTCCTTTCCTGCATTTCCCCTACATCAATGAAGTATTTATCTCTCCTGATAGATCTGTTCACATCGTTAGCTAACGTGGCATGAAGATGACAGCTTTTCACCCAGGCCAGCCAGGTCACTGGGGCTGGCATCTGTAGAAGTGAGTATGTACAACCAATGGCATGGTCTCCTTGATTCTCATGCACATGCATGATCACATGCATAATCAGCTGTATGTCCAGAATAAGCAATGATTATTCTAAGGAGGTGTGGTGCTTGATGGATTTAATCAGTTTTCCCACTTCTTCATGACACCATGACAGAGCTACGTTAGAGACATCTGATTTAGAGTGCAACCTGTTCACTCCAACATGTTGAGTTTTCCTACCTACGGATCCATGCATAAACTCTAACTCATAAACCAACCCTCTAGTATTGATTAAATAACCAATGGTTTGAGAACATTATGAAACAACTGATTGTAGAACACTAGTTTGGTCTGTTTTTGGTGTTGCAAATCCAAACAGGTTATGAGCCCTCTGAACAAAGCAGTCTGAATGCTGGAGGCTGGAGTTCACTATTCTGTTGTGAAAACAAATAGGTTACACAGAGGTGTTCTGGAACCTGCCATAGTAATGATATTGATCATGATTACGTCCTCTTAGCCTATTCATAGGTGGTTGTGACTGAAAGTTTTGGGTGAAATCTCTGGTTGTTAAATTGGCCCAAGCTGTCTCCACCTTGAACACATCTTAACTTTGGGAAAAAGCACGGATTCAAGTGCACAGACAATCCCGTAAAGTTGCCATGGAGCTCCCTCAGTCAGTCCCTCAATCTTAACACTGGAATACTGGAGAGAAAACGCCTGCGCGCACACACACACACAAAACAACATTACTAGAGTTGGGCTTTTGTCTCAGTAACACTCAGTCACATAAACACTATGTACAAATGTGTTCAAATCGAGATGAAATACAGAGAATATCCGACCATTAGTCAGACACCTCGTGCTCCTGTGGAGCATGCTCCCTGACCCCGGTGGCAGTCCTCGCACACTGCACTGCTCTCTCGGGTTCCCCCCTCCTCTTGCTACCACATCGAGGCTGCCTGCCTATCTCGCCGCTCCTGTCTGTCTGTCGCATTTCCTCAAGAGCCAGACGACAGGGTCTCGAAGGGTCGAAGGTTCTGCCCTGAAAGCCACGACCTCAACCTCCGAAAACCCGTCAGATTTTCAACAATATCTACGAAACATAATTTCTGACTAAACATACCGCTGACCAGGAACATATATCGGCCTGAGGACAAGATATTCGCTTCTCGTTTGGCAAGAAAATCGCTGGAAAAAAATTGCGAGGCACAAAGCGGTGGGTTAGAGGTGGCTGTCTTGTCATTTACGAGACGTAAAGATACATACGATTATGCAGAGTGTAGGTTAATGAAGCAATATTTTCATTCTTATATTTATTTTAAAGGGATGAGAGAGGGTTTATCTTTAAGTTAATACGGAAACGTTGTATTGGACCTCTGTAAATTGTTCGACATTGCCATTACTGTAGCCTACTAGGAAGAACGCCGTCTTGAAACGTCGATGTCAGATTGAATTCTCCATTTACTGTGGAGAAAGATCTTTGTAGCCCTGTGCATTTTTTATATCAGCACGATGCCTAAAACAGATTCCTAGTTTATTTATCTTTTACCGCCAAGCAGACTGATTCGACTGGTAGTCAAGCTGCTGTTTGAGATGGGAGAATAACTTGCAAATGGTAGTTCTCTCGCTGATCTTAAATATTTTCAACAAATCTAGATATCGCCAAGTTCTTCGCAAACTATTGTGGTCAAAGGTCAGGAATTCCAAGCTTTAACAGCGGATCTACGTAACCTACACTTCGTTACATTGTAACATTTAATCAGTCAGCATGTGTTACTAGTGTAAATATATCAAGAATGCATTGCAGTTTTTGCAGATTTGTGACCTAACCATAAGTCAACGCTGTTGGTTCACTAATACAGTATTTCTCACGTACATTTCACAAACACTTTGTTCTTCTAATGGCAGCAAATAGGCTTCATGCCGTCATGTAAGGTGTTGAATATGTTCTGTAGCAATATAGTGCCTTTCTACTGCAGCACATGCTGCTATGCACATTTATGTGCGCATTTTCGATTATTAAGTAACGCTTTATTCTGAAAATCGTGATTTGTAGATATTGTAAACGTGGCCATTGGACATAAGTATGTTTTTTTAATTCAATGTTACCTATTTTTTCTGTTTTTGTTTGTTTGTAGTGGGTTATCAGGAGTCCCAGTACGTGTGTGTGCATATGAGAGACAAAGACAGGCTGTGTGTGTTTTGAAAGTGTGTGTGTGTGAGCTCTAAAGCATGCCAGGGTGCTGGAAGGGTCCTGTCTAACCTGGTGAGGAGCCGAGGTGTCCGTGTCCCATGCCCGAGTGGCCAGAGCAGCCATGGCACACAGGAACCCTCCCTCGCAGGGAGGCAAGGTGACTGTAGCAGTGGATGAGTACAGCTCCAACCCTACGCAGGCATTCACTCACTACAACATCAACCAGAGCAGGTTCCAGCCCCCCCACGTCCACATGTGAGTACACTGCTTTCATCTGTAGTCATTCAGCAGATCCTTTCGATTCAAAGCCACTTGCTGTACATAGTTTAGGTGAACCCTATCTAGTTATGTAGACTCTTTTAGAAAACAAATTATCTGCAGATCTGTTTAGTGCTAGGTCATACAGAAATATACCCTGGCTCTCATTTCTTTTATTTGGAACTTTATCAAGGCAATCCATGTCCCAGTGGTAGATGTGAGATCTGGGGTTTGGGAGCAGAGCTGAGGGCAGACCATTCTGGCAGCCTGCACAATGAATGATAATAATAATAAATAATAATAATAATAAATAAATATGGATAAATGCATCCATATGAAAAACTATGCTAAGAATTTTGCTTGTTCTAATTCTTCTTGGGGGAGGTGGGCGGGGCCCACAACAGTATTCCGCCCCCGGGCCTGATACCCTAGATCCGCCACTGGCACAAACACACAATGTACCCCATACTTGCAGCCTAAACTTACACACACAATTCTGGAAGTCTGTATACATGCACACTCAACCCACACTGGCAGCCTGAAGCTTCCACTGACCCGATAAAGCAACAATGCCTAGAATAGAACTATTGATGCAATTAATTGATTAATTGATGGATTGGCAGACTCAAAACAAAAGCAAGTGATTGGACATCTGTCCGCCCAATCACTTCTAGAGTCCCAATCTGTTGCTGGTAGCTTCTCAGGTCTAAACCAAACATCTTCACGGACCTTACTTTGAACCCTACAGAGTGGTTATTTTGGACCTTATAGGTCTTTTATAGGTACCTTATAGGTACTTTATATTTTAACCTGCTACTCTGAATGCTGTACTGTATTCCCTTCTGTGGGACGAATAAAGGATTTCTTATCTTATCTTATAGAGGGGTCTGTTTGGGGTTCCCTGTATGAGGGCACGTTCCACGTTGTTAAAGTAATAGGGGTCACAGGTCATCTGGATTTATGAGGTCTTTAACAGCAGCTGAATCAGAGGTCAGTCATCTGTTACAGGCTTATTGACTCCTGATCATTAGTCTGCAATGAGGGGTTGCAGAGAGAGAGAGAGAGAGAGAGAGAGAGAGAGAGAGAGAGAGAGAGGGAGAGGGAGAGGGAGAGGGAGAGGGAGAGGGAGAGGGAGAGGGAGAGGGAGAGGGAGAGGGAGAGGGAGAGGGAGAGGGAGAGGGAGAGGGAGAGGGAGAGGGAGAGGGAGAGGGAGAGGGAGGGAGGGAGGGAGTTTTTCTGTTGCTGCACCTGCTCAGACAGACTCTGTCTCCTACATAGGACAGATGTCCCCTTAGCAACAACACAAGCTTGGCCACAAGGTGGCCTGGGCTGTGTTCTAAAGGGTTGTGTAGGTAAAGTAATGTGTTGGGTAGTCTGTGTTGTATGTTGTGTAGGTACGTCACCTAAGTTTCACCTAAGTTTCTTTTCTTCCGTTGCTTTTAGCACTTCTGGTTAAATATCCAGGGCTTTTTCCATTCACACTCCATGCATAAGAAACCTTGCAGCGGCTGTACATTAAGCTCTGTAATCTCCAGATCTGTGAAGGCCAGTTCAGATTAGCTTTGAGGTGGATTGTGCAGGACTGATTGATGGAAATGTGTCAGCCAGTTGTCAGTGCTTTTATTTCTATCTAGTCTTGATGTAGTTCTCTCATCTGGTACTGTTGCCAGGGTGGAGCCCATTCCCTACGACGCCCCCAAGCCCTCTAGTCACACTCGCTTTGTGTGCGTGTCGGACACGCACTCGCGAACGGATGGTATGCAGATGCCCTATGGTGACGTTCTCTTGCACACTGGAGACTTCACCGAGCTGGGACTGCCCTCGGAGGTGAAAAAGTTCAACGACTGGCTCGGTAAACACACAGACTCGTCACGTTACTGCGTCCCATTTTACGACGCATTTTTGTTCCTTTTTTATTGCTTCCCGCGTCGTTCCTCTTTTTATCGCATGGATACACAACTCCAGTTTTATTGCGTGCCTAACAGTCAACGTTACCATCATCTGCATCTGTCTCTAGTGCTTGCTTGCTCACTCTCCTCTTCTTCTGTCTCTCTTTCCCTTTCTATTTTTCTCTCCCCCTCTTTCCTCCCTCTCTATTTTTCACCCTCACTGTCCACCTTTCCCCATCTCTATCCCCCTCCTTTCCTCCGCATTCCCTCCACAGGAAGTCTTCCGTATGAGTTCAAGGTGGTGATAGCAGGGAACCATGAGCTGACGTTTGATAAGGATTTCATGTCGGAGCTGGTGAAGCAGGATTACTACCGGTTCCCCTCTGTGTCCAAGCTGCGTCCGGAGGACTTTGATGACGTCCAGGCGCTCCTCACTAACTGCATCTACCTCCAGGACTCTGAGATCACCGTCAAGGGGTTCCGGATCTATGGCTCACCATGGTAATGAGACAGCTACCTCAGGACTTTGAAAGCGAGGGGTTGCATTGGGGTTCTAAGCAGAGGGTTTTGGGAACGGGGGATTGTGTCAGAGTTCTGGAGCATGGGGTTCTGAGTCAGGAGGTTCTGGGGCAGGGGGGATGAGTAAACAGGTGGTGGTGGGTGTTATGTTACCTTCTTCTGGTACGTGTTGGAGGATCTGGGGGGTGTAGGTCTCATCTGCTATGGAGACAGGTGTTTTAGATATCTTTCTGCTACGTGATAAGGCTTCATAGCGGTGATTCAGTCTCTGTTCTCAACCATGACTGCTCTGTTGCACTTGTGGAGGAAGGAGAGGATTTGTTCTGACAGGTGTCACCTATCTTTTTACAGTAGTTCAGGTTCAGTCAGGTCTCCCTTTCCAGACTGCAGGCTCTGGTATAGAGACAGAAGGCATGGAATCACAGTGCTCTGCTGCAGATTGTTACAGTATGTCAACACTGGCACAGTCCTGCATCTGCAGGACCCCTCTTCCTCCAGTCCTGGTCCTGGTTCAGTGCTTTATGGATAGGTGGCTGGAGAGCAGAGTAGAGCACAGCAGGGTTCTGTTGAAAGCCCAGGGAATCCCAACATTTTGTTTCTGTCTGACCCCTGCCTGGCCTCTTTCCTGGCTAGATAACTGTCTCTTGTTTTCTCTCACACACACACACACACACACACACACACACACACACACACACACACACACACACACACACTCTCTCTCTCTCATATACACATACACAAACCCTTTTCCTTTTCTGTCTGACCTCTTTTCAGAGGCCTGCTCAGTCCTCTTAGCACATGATGCTCTGTGAACCACTACTCCATTGTCCCTGCCTCTCTCCTCTCTTTCTGCCTCACTGCCTTTCTGTCTTCTTCCCTTTCTGCCTCCCTCACTACCTGTCTACCTTCATCCTGCCTGTCTGTCATTCTCTTTTTGTGAAGGAAGGATTCTAAATCACCTCTGTTTTCCTACCCTGGGTAGTTTGGTACAGAACCCATCCCTAGTAGTCATCTGTAGTTCCTGGTCCTGGGTTCTCTTCAGAACCCAACTACCCTCCACTCAAGTGCTAATTCCTGCTTTGAAGTAGCTCCTTCTCTAACCATGTTTAATCATGTATTTTCCGCTTCAAAGACACACCAAGATCCTCCTGGTGCTGCTGGAATGTCTTACAATGCAGACTGGGAGGGAAGAGCAACAATAAGATCCAGAATCATAGGCTTTCACTCACTCAGGACTGAATAACAAGATTATTTTTGGCTTGGGTGCTGGAGAGGTAGGCGTGTGTGCATGTGTGCATGAGTGAGGCATGATGGGAGGTCTATCAGCAGTGATCTTGGGTTGTCCACCGTTGCCGTGGCAATGTTCCCAGCCGCCCACCCTCCGACAGGAAGTGGCCTTTGTTCCAACACATCCTGGTCCTTTTGTCTAGTGTGAGGATCAAACCTGAGACCCAGATCTCTGCCCTCCCCAGGGAGAGACGAGGCCCAGAACACTGTGTGAACTTGCCCCCCTACCCACCCACACACACACACACACACACACACACACACACACACAGCTCTGCATCACTCACAGCCTACACCATACACATACCTGCATCACACACAAACATACACGCAGCCCTACATCACACATATACACTATATACTATACAAAGCCCTACATCACGCAAACAGCTTCACATCACACACAGACCAGGCCCAGTGTTCCTGCAGAACAACCTCCTCCAACCCCCACAAAGAGGTCATCCAGGCCTGACCATGGACCGTGCTGCCCTTCCAGTGTTCCCCTCTGTTTTGTCCCTCAGTCTGGCCCCTTCAGAAGCTCTGACCTTGACCTCCTGTAAGGACTAGCTGCCAGCACTATCCTGTATAGTCCACAGCTGTTAGACCTGGCTTCACTATTTAAGGTGGCATGGTTAGTTCCAACAAAGTAATTTGATTTGACGCATTCCATGAGCTGATTTGGATTAGAACTCTAATTTAGCACTGGAACCTTTAACTGAACAAACATAATTTTATTTTACATGTAAACATGAAATGTAAACATGTAAACATACATGTACTGTAAACATTTGAGAATGATACATAATACAAAGTATCTGACCTTTGGCAACATGTAGACCTAAACAAAAAGTAGTTAGCTATTGTGCAGAATTTTTTTGGTGTTGCTTGGCAACAGTGTTTTCTGTTGTAAATGAAGCTTGTAGAACTGTTGGAAACAGTGGTTTTGGGCACTCTGACTGGGGCCTCGTCCGTATAATCAAATCATTCATGCTGCTTCAGTATTGCAGCTCTGTGATACTGCTTCATTCATGGATTCCATGGATCTTAATACCCCAGACACACCCTAGAAACATTTTTACAAGGTCCTTAAGCAGAGCATTGTGTCTTCACTGTTAAAGTGAACCACCTGGAAATAGTGAGAAGACTGTAGATGGACAGCTGGCTGGAGGTCTGGATGTGTGTCTGGGTTTAGACCTGGGGCTGTATCTGTCTAGGGCTGACTTTATGGCAATATTTGTTTCTGTTTCTGTGACTTGTTCAGTTCAGTTTAAGTTTATTGTCCCCCAAAGGAGGAAACTTGACTTGCAGCAGGTAAAAAAACATACAGATAGCACAACAAATAAAACAGTTATACTACTGAGCACTATACACTTGAGCACTGTAGTAGAGTAGCTAGTGTTACTATGTAGGGTGAGGAGCTTACTATTGGTTAGTATTGTGAGCAATGAGGATTGTACTAATGATAGTGTTAAGAGAGTTTAATGGCACTTAGAAATATCAGCTGTTGTTGTTGTTAAGATTCAGAATTACTTTATTGATCCCAGAGGGGAAACTCTTGTTGTTGCTTTGTTGTTCGCTTCCCACAAGTAGACTACTGCCTGTCGAAGTTGCCTGCCTTAAATTGGTAAATTGTTTGGCTGAATGCTCTCATAGCTCTTCCCTTGGCCCTTATTGGTTTCTCACGATGTATGTTTCATAATCTATGAGCACTCTATGTTTTGGGGTCTATCATGTTGCTATGCTCAGGGGCCGATGCTCTTTTGTAAAGCTCTCTCTTGTAAGTCGCTTTGGATAATAGTGTCTGCCAAATGACTAAATGTAAATGTAAATGTAAAATGTAGTGTGTAGATAGAAGCTATCTGGCAGTAGAGAATCAACAACCTCTCTAATCCTCTTACAGCAGCCGCCACACTTGGGTCATTTGACCCCAACACAACCAGGTCATGTGATGTCCAGGGGTCACATCAGAAGAAAGCCTGCAAGGCCTGGTCCGTCCTTGTTGTCATGGAAACAGCTGCTAAATGGTGACGGCTTCCTGTTCCATGTACTGTCGCTAGCTCAGTCCTAAACATGTGTCTGTGTTGGGTAAGGCAGGAAGGGTGAAAATCACTCTCAGGAGGGGTGTAATTTCTGATAGGCCCTTCCCTTTGACATAAACTGGTATGTTTTAGGCATTAAGATGCTTTTATCCATCATCTGAAGTTCATGCTTGCAATGCACAATAGTGCACATAGCAAATACAACATTAAACCAAGTGCATAGCTGTAACAGTACTTCAATGGGCACCTAGTGTGTTTATAACCACAGGAGGAGGTATTTGGGGGACTTTGCCCCTCCCCTTCTCGGTGGGAAATAGACTTTCAGTTCTGATGTTTCCAACATCATACCAAGCCTGCTGACAATAATTGACTACATTACCCAACATTCTCTACATGGTTTATGGGAAATGTTTGTATTGCAGAGACTTCTTGCTCATTAATTGCTCATAAGTGTTCTAATGAGGTTGTTGTGATTGTGATGTGGTGGTCCATCACCTCCACCTAACGACCTGTGAAATAAGCTCCCTGGTCTCCAGCACCATGAATACTAATGGCTCATTATTTACCAAGCAGGGTCATCTAAGGCCATGGGTGCTGCGTACAGCCCTCTAATTATAATATGCACACACACATGCTTTAATATGCAGGTTGTGAATGAATAGGGGGTTTGGAACGGCGTCCTTCTGACAACAGTGATGGTGGTGGTGGTGGGGCAGCATTCCCATGTGTGGGGCAGGGTCCTGAGGTGTAGGGGGGCGGGGAGGGGGGGGGTGGGTGCTGTAGTTGTGGCTGACTATTCCTCAGCTTCTGAAGTAGTGTTAAAGCTGCCTATAGAGGCACTGAGAGCACACTGGTCAGGAAATCCCTTGTTCTTCCTCTCCTTAGTTCAGTTCTATACCAGATAAATATTTGAGGAGCTCTCCAGTCCTGTTTGATCCGATCAGAAGGGAGTGGTTGGTTTCACCGTGAGCCAGGCGATCCATTAGTCTGGCAGGGGGTGAGAGCTGGCTGGCCTCTGTAGGAGGCTGCACTCTGGTGTGGAGGCTGGAAGAGGTCAGGTCGTCTGCTCTGTGTTTGTCTGTGTTCGTCTGTGTTCCCAGACAAGGACAAGGACAATTAAACACA
Organism: Neosalanx taihuensis; assembly: GCA_030340665.1. Lineage (NCBI taxonomy): Eukaryota > Metazoa > Chordata > Actinopteri > Osmeriformes > Salangidae > Neosalanx > Neosalanx taihuensis. The sequence goes on from CM059290.1 coordinate 6,915,240, forward strand.
CCTAGCATGCTGATGGCACAGATCAGGTGTGTGTGTGACAGCTGATCAGATTCAGATAGACAGGGGTTGCTGCAGGTCTGTAATGACTCTTGTCTGCCTGTCAGAGGGGGCGGGGGCATGGAGGAAGGAATGGGAAAGTGAAAGGGGAGGGGCTGTCCTCCCCTGCCTGGCCTTCCCTCAATTTACATTTACATTTAGTCATTTAGCAGACGCTCTTATACAGAGCGACTTACAGCAGGTACAGGGACATTCCCCCTGAGGCAAGTAGGGTGTCATGTTTTTCCCAAGGACACAACGTCATGTAGCCACAACATCGAACTCGCAACCTTCCGATCATGAGGCCAACGCCTTAACCGCTGAGCCACCTGACTCTGATTATAGACTAGGGTGGGTCCATTGCTGTGTGTGTGTGTCAGAAAGTTGGGGGGGGGGGGGGATGTACAACTCTTAAAAAAATGTTCATTGATGTTGACAGCTTCATCAGTTTGCCCCCTAGCTAGGCTGACCTGACAGTCCCCCTCAGTCTGGGCAGAGACACAATCACTGTACATGTCATCTGACCGACTAACTTCCTCTGATTTCATCTCTTTCTTACTGTGTCTCTTGTATTTCTTAAGAGAGAATTTGTTGCCTGTCTCCACAATACAATGTAACTTTAGGTTCAAGTTCTGGGTGCATAAGTATTACACAGCCAGGTGATTAAAGAGCGTTAACGAACACCTTGGCAACAAATAGGACCAGTTCAGACAGCAGTTCAAGCATGTCTCTAAAGCATTAAGGTCAGAGAATGGAATGTATAGTGACTTGAGAAAACAAAGATAACAAACAGCAAACAGGTGTTCGTTATTCAATCAGGGAGACATTTAATCATGTAAGCCACAGTACATCAGGATGCCTTACCATCTCAGAATCCTGAGAATCTAGACCCTAAGTTCAAATGTATTGGTTTCCTAGACACCAGTGTTTCCACCCGGCCCTTAGAAGGCTGTCATTCATCCTGCAGAATGTATGCTAGGCCTGGCCACCGGTAACAACATGACAGTCATCGATGCACTGTTAAATATAATAGCTAAATAGGAAACTGTGTGTTTAAAGGTGTTGTAAAATAGACTAGAGAGGGTTTTTTACGTATATTGTATAACTAATATTTCTGTATATTTCACACAAATATATTCTTATTATTTATAATTATAACATGTATGTAAAAGCATGCATTTTTTGCTGCTCATATACAACTCAAAATACAAAGACAGAAAAGTAGAATGAAAATGTTCTGCGGATTTCCCCTGTAAAAGGGAATGGTGTTTGGCAAAGCAGCCTCAGGTGAAAAGTTTAATAATAATAAATAAATTGGACAATCCTGACCTATTACGACTTAAAAGTGTCTTAGGTTTTTCAAGGGGGTCAGGTGGTTTAGCGGTTAAGGCATTGGGCTCATGATCGGAAGGTTGTGAGTTTGATTCCTGGCTGTGGCTACAGTTGTGGTCAAAAGTTTACATACACTAGTGAAGATCATGTATGCCATGGCAATATAGGGTTTTCAATAAACTCTACAACTCTTATTTTTCTGTGATGGAATGATAAGGAGCACATATTTCTTTGTCACAAAAAACATTCATGAAAATTTTTTCTTTTATGAATTTATTATGGGTCTTTTGAAAATGTGACAAAATCTGCTGGGTCAAAAATATACATACAGCAATGTTAATATTTGGTTAAATGTCCCTTGGCCATTTTCACCTCAATTAGGCGCTTTCGGTAGACATCCACAAGCTTCTGGCAAGCTTCTGGTTGAATCTTTGACCACTCCTCCTGACAGAATCGGTGCAGTTCAACTAAATTTGTTGGTTTTCTGAGTCGGACTTGTCTCTTCAGCACAGTCCACATATTCTCTATGGGGTTTAAGTCAGGACTTTGGGAAGGCCACTCTAAGACCTTAATTCTAGCTTGATTTAGCCATTCCTTCACCACTTTTGATGTACAGTTGTGGTCAAAAGTTTACATACACTAGTGAAGATCATGTATGCCATGGCAATATAGGGTTTTCAATAAACTCTACAACTCTTATTTTTCTGTGATGGAATGATAAGGAGCACATATTTCTTTGTCACAAAAAACATTCATGAAAATTTTTTCTTTTATGAATTTATTATGGGTCTTTTGAAAATGTGACAAAATCTGCTGGGTCAAAAATATACATACAGCAATGTTAATATTTGGTTAAATGTCCCTTGGCCATTTTCACCTCAATAAGGCGCTTTCGGTAGACATCCACAAGCTTCTGGCAAGCTTCTGGTTGAATCTTTGACCACTCCTCCTGACAGAATCGGTGCAGTTCAACTAAATTTGTTGGTTTTCTGAGTCGGACTTGTCTCTTCAGCACAGTCCACATATTCTCTATGGGGTTTAAGTCAGGACTTTGGGAAGGCCACTCTAAGACCTTAATTCTAGCTTGATTTAGCCATTCCTTCACCACTTTTGATGTACAGTTGTGGTCAAAAGTTTACATACACTAGTGAAGATCATGTATGCCATGGCAATATAGGGTTTTCAATAAACTCTACAACTCTTATTTTTCTGTGATGGAATGATAAGGAGCACATATTTCTTTGTCACAAAAAACATTCATGAAAAATTTTTCTTTTATGAATTTATTATGGGTCTTTTGAAAATGTGACAAAATCTGCTGGGTCAAAAATATACATACAGCAATGTTAATATTTGGTTAAATGTCCCTTGGCCATTTTCACCTCAATAAGGCGCTTTCGGTAGACATCCACAAGCTTCTGGCAAGCTTCTGGTTGAATCTTTGACCACTCCTCCTGACAGAATCGGTGCAGTTCAACTAAATTTGTTGGTTTTCTGAGTCGGACTTGTCTCTTCAGCACAGTCCACATATTCTCTATGGGGTTTAAGTCAGGACTTTGGGAAGGCCACTCTAAGACCTTAATTCTAGCTTGATTTAGCCATTCCTTCACCACTTTTGATGTATGTTTGGGGTCATTGTCCTGTTGGAACACCCAACTACGTCCAAGACCCAACTTTCTGGCTGATGATTTTAGGTTTTCCTGCAGAATTTGGAGGTAGTCTTCCTTCTTCATTATTCCATTTACTTTCTGTAAAGCACCAGTTCCACTGCCAGCAAAACAGGCCCACAGCATAATACTACCACCACCATGTTTGACGGTAGGTATGGTGTTCTTGGGGTGAAAGGCCTCACCTTTTCTCCTCCAAACATATTTCTGGTCATTGTGGCCAAAAAGCTCAATTTTAGTTTCGTCTGACCACAGAACTTTCCTCCAGAAGGCCTTGTCTTTGTCCATGTGATCAGCAGCAAACTTCAGTCGAGCCGTAAGGTGCCGCTTCTGGAGTAATGGCTTCCTTCTTGCACGGCAGCCTCTCAGCCCATGGCGATGTAGAACACGCTTGACTGTGGACACTGACACATGTGTTCCAGCAGCCTCCAACTCATTGCAGACTTGCTTTTTGGTGGTTCTTGGTTGACTCTTGACCAACCTGACCAATTTTCTCTCAGCAGCAAGTGATAGCTTGCGTTTTCTTCCTGATCGTGGCAATGATACAACTGTGCCATGCACTTTATACTTACAAACAATTGTTTGCACAGTTGATCTTGGGACCTGCAACTGCTTTGAAATGGCTCCAAGGGACTTTCCTGACTTGTTCAAGTCAATGATGCGCTTTTTCAGATCCGTGCTGAGCTCCTTAGACTTTCCCATTGTAGTATTTCTGGCTGAGTCTAGTGAATGTGTCAAACAAGCCCTATTTACATGGACTGAAAGAAGTCACCAGCTGGAGTCAATCATAATCACTCGTAAGAAGTTAGGAGGCCATGCCAAAAAGCAAATTGGATTGAAACAACTTTTTCTACATCACCAAATTGGTAATTCAAGGTGCTGTATGTATATTTTTGACCCAGAAGATTTTGACACATTTTCAAAAGACCCATAATAAATTCGTAAAAGGACCATTTTTCATGAATGTTTTCTGTGACAAAGAAATATGTGCTCCTTATCATTCCATCACAGAAAAATAAGAGTTGTAGAGTTTATTGAAAACCCTATATTGCCATGGCATACATGATCTTCACTAGTGTATGTAAACTTTTGACCACAACTGTATGTTTGGGGTCATTGTCCTGTTGGAACACCCAACTACGTCCAAGACCCAACTTTCTGGCTGATGATTTTAGGTTTTCCTGCAGAATTTGGAGGTAGTCTTCCTTCTTCATTATTCCATTTACTTTCTGTAAAGCACCAGTTCCACTGCCAGAAAAACAGGCCCACAGCATAATACTACCACCACCATGTTTGACGGTAGGTATGGTGTTCTTGGGGTGAAAGGCCTCACCTTTTCTCCTCCAAACATATTTCTGGTCATTGTGGCCAAAAAGCTCAATTTTAGTTTCGTCTGACCACAAAACTTTCCTCCAGAAGGCCTTGTCTTTGTCCATGTGATCAGCAGCAAACTTCAGTCGAGCCGTAAGGTGCCGCTTCTGGAGTAATGGCTTCCTTCTTGCACGGCAGCCTCTCAGCCCATGGCGATGTAGAACACGCTTGACTGTGGACACTGACACATGTGTTCCAGCAGCCTCCAACTCATTGCAGACTTGCTTTTTGGTGGTTCTTGGTTGACTCTTGACCAACCTGACCAATTTTCTCTCAGCAGCAAGTGATAGCTTGCGTTTTCTTCCTGATCGTGGCAATGATACAACTGTGCCATGCACTTTATACTTACAAACAATTGTTTGCACAGTTGATCTTGGGACCTGCAACTGCTTTGAAATGGCTCCAAGGGACTTTCCTGACTTGTTCAAGTCAATGATGCGCTTTTTCAGATCCGTGCTGAGCTCCTTAGACTTTCCCATTGTAGTATTTCTGGCTGAGTCTAGTGAATGTGTCAAACAAGCCCTATTTACATGGACTGAAAGAAGTCACCAGCTGGAGTCAATCATAATCACTCGTAAGAAGTTAGGAGGCCATGCCAAAAAGCAAATTGGATTGAAACAACTTTTTCTACATCACCAAATTGGTAATTCAAGGTGCTGTATGTATATTTTTGACCCAGAAGATTTTGACACATTTTCAAAAGACCCATAATAAATTCGTAAAAGGACCATTTTCCATGAATGTTTTCTGTGACAAAGAAATATGTGCTCCTTATCATTCCATCACAGAAAAATAAGAGTTGTAGAGTTGATTGAAAACCCTATATTGCCATGGCATACATGATCTTCACTAGTGTATGTAAACTTTTGACCACAACTGTACATGACGTTGTGTCATTGGACAAGGCACATCACGCTACTTGTCTCAGGGTTAATGTCACTGTACTTGTCTGGATAAGACCGTCTGCTAAAATGACAAAATGTAAATGTAAGTTCATCTCTTCTAGTGACATTGTCATTAATTTAGCCTACACGTATTGCATTAATTAAGAAACAATCCCTTTGAAATTTAGTTAACATCATTGTCACTTGCAGCATCTACTTGTGATTCAAACAGTACCATCTGCTAAATAAAAATATGCCCCCCAAAACATTAATTATTTAGGGTTAAAGCACTCATTCCAAAGTTAGTTCTCAGTTTAGAGGCCAACGTGAGGAAGCTGGCCACTGGCGTGTTAGATTGTACTATGAGCTTGCTTAGCTATGTACTATGAGCAATAACTTAGCTCGGACTAGTAGAGATTCTACAGCTAGAAAATAATGCAAGTGATAGATAACTCTTTATCTGCTCGGTTCCATAACGCCATGCAAGTAGGCTCATGAGACTGCTCACCAAAAGAAGGGGAACCCATTTATGGAGCAGATTAAGATGCGTTTGGTATACCTGACCAAAATAGCCTAGATTTATAGCTAGCTAGTTACATGGCTAGCTGACATCTTTGTGTGGCTTAGAATGTTCCATACGCGTCGTTGCTAAGGTGGCATGACGTTGTGACATTACGCTAGCAGTAAGTTCTCACGTGCAAAACTTGACTTTTTGGTAGAAAAACGTTATCGACTCTCTAACAGCACAAAAGAACGTAAATCATAATACAAGTAACTAAGTTGAAAGCAAGACAAATATGACATGGGTCGTGTCTATGTAGTCCAAATATTGAGGAAGTCTTAGGGGTGGGAAAATAAGAAAAATTAAATAAATCAATACATATGTCTTTCAGGCAAACACCCTGAATATTTTAACAAGTAGGTGATCTATTGATTGTGATAAACATAAGAACATGGGACATCCATAATTTCTTCCAAGCATGATCTATCTCTGTCTTGATAGCTCTTCGGCTTTCTTGTATATATATTTAACTTTTTAAGTCACTATATTATTTGTCATGTCAGAAGAATGTAATTGTTCAAAAAGACCCATGTGTGTTATACTGCGCAAATGAGAATACATCCCTGACTTTTTCTCTAATCTAATTCTTCTACTACCAACTACCCATTTTAACTGTGTATCGTTTGTGTGACAAACATCACATGGGAACTGTGTGTGGTTTTTAAATCTTCCCAAATAAATGTGTGTGTTTAGGACGCCGTGGTTCAATGGCTGGGGCTTCAACCTGCCTCGAGGCCAGTCTCTGCTGGACAAGTGGAACCAGGTTCCAGAGGACATCGACATCCTTATGACCCATGGTCCTCCTCTCGGTAAGGCACACACACATGCGTATCTGCACACAGAAGCACATACACTCTCAGACACACACATGCACATAGAATCACTCATACGCATTGGTTCAGTTCAGGTTGGGGTTACAGTTTGTGTGTGTTGCAGGGTTTAGGGACTGGGTCCCTAAGGAGCTGCAGAGGGTGGGCTGTGTAGAGCTGCTGAACACAGTGCAGCACAGAGTCCAGCCCAAACTCCACGCCTTCGGGGGGATCCATGAAGGTTAGCACTGGTCACATGCAACTACAGAGTAGCATGATGAACATCTGCGCAGGCTGTAGGGATCTGGAGCATTTGTCTGTGTCAGAATGGGTTTCTGTGTTTGTCTTTATGCGTTTGCATGCCCGTGTGTGTCCATCAGGCCTTTGTGTATCTGTCTCCGTGTGTGTTTGTGTGGGCCCACCTGTCTTGTGCACGCTATGCATTTCTGGAAATTGACTGTAAATGTAGCTGCACACTTCGTACTATCAGTTGAGGCCAGATCCTGCTGTTTGTGTTCCTTCAAGGCTATGGCATTATGACAGACGGATGCACAACCTTCATCAACTCCTCCACCTGTACAGTCAGCTACCAGCCTACCAACCCACCCATTGTGTTCGACCTGCCCAACCCCTAGACTCAACACGGCTCACCAAACCAGCATTTTTATATCAGATGAAGACTTGTACTCCATGGTATATCTACAAGATATTTGTCTTTTTTTTGTAAACCTGCCTGTAAGATAAATGCATGATAATTCTGGTCTGTGGAGTTTATGCTGATTGACGATCGGAGCTTTGTGAATATTACACCTGTTTCAGTGATGATCGGTTTTACAGTGTTCTCCAACCATGTATTTACTCAGGAATGATATTGAGGAATGGTAATTTGTCAGACGATGGTACAGATACAATTTTGGTTTCTTTGCCATTGTAAAAAATGTTTTACCTAGTAGTTGTATTGACCAATGTCAAAACCAAATGACTGAGTAAATACTTGGTAAGTGCCAGCTGAAATCAGGCTGCCAAACAAGGGGTTAACTATATTTCCACTTTGTTAGCATTTCCAGGTCCATTTGATGTACTCTTATAATCATCACGATCATCATGTTTCCCTTCTGCCAGGTGCTATAGCTTGGTCTACCAGCAGGTATGGTGTTCTGGCTTGGTGCCTCCAGCTCACACCATTATTAAGCTGTCTTATAAAGACATGGTACTTGCAGTATAAGCTGTTAGCTAGGCTGGTAGGCAGCTGCTCTGCCAGGGAAAGGTACTCATCAGACATGCCTCACCTCATACAAGCCTGCATGTCCATAATAGAACATGCATCTGGCAATTTACTTCTAAGTTATTGAGTTATAATTTTGTAATGTTGCACCTGACCAATCTTTTCAGATCTCAAAGGTCAGTGAAGCCATGCTTGAAGGGTTGTCTTTCAACCCTAATACTAAATCCGATTATAGCATTTATCTGCATTTTCAGATTTTGTATATGTGTTCAACTAACATCAACTAACCTTTATGTTGAATACTTGTCCCAGCAAGGTTGGAAAACTCCCTAAATTTCCTTGAATTATTTTTTCTCCCAAGTTATTGCACTGTGTGAAAAAGCAATCTTGCTAGCACAAAAAAAATAAGTTGCCATTGGTTGTCCTCTCTGTCATTGTAAATGCCTGTTTAGTTTCCTGGTTTTTGAAACATTTTTTTATTGTGATGAATTTAGTTGACTTTTTATGCAAATAAAATTGCAAGATTTTTACTGATTGAATTGGTGTGCTTGTGTCGGGATTGACTATTTGATTCAGACCTCACTGCTCACTAGATTCACTAGACGTTCTAAACAGTTTTGAGCAAACCCACAGGTGGTGATGAAGGTAGTTAGATTTCAGAAGATCATCATATTACTTCAGACCAATCGAAAGAAAGGATTTTTATCTTGGCCAACTGAAAAGTATGAGCATGTACAGCAGTCAATACTTCGTTGGGGCTCCTTTTGCCTGAATTACTGCAGCAAAGCAGCATGACATGGAGTTGAACAGTCTGGCACTGCTCAGGTGTTATGAGAGCCCAGGTTTCTCTGATAGTGGCCTTCAGCTCTTCTGCATTGTTGGATCGGTCATATCGCATCTTCCTCTTCACAATACCCTATAGATTTTCAATGGTGTTAAGGTCAGGCAAGTTTACTGGCCAATTAAGAACAGGGATACAATGATCCTTAAACCAGGTACTGGTAGCGTTGGCACTGTGTGCAGGTGCCAAGTCCTGTTGGAAAATGAAATCTGCATCTCCATAAAGTTGATCAGCAGCAGAAAGCATGAAGGGCTCTAAAACTTCCTGATATACGGCTGCGTTGACCTTGGACCTCAGAAAACACAGTGAACCAACACCAGCAGATGACATGGCACCCCAAACCATCACTGACTATGGAAACTTCACATTGGACCTCAAGCAGTGTGGATTGTGTGTCTCTCCTCTCTTCTTTGGACCACACAGCAGCAGTGCAGTCCTTTTTGTCTTTAGCCCAGGCGAGACACCTCTGATGCTGTCAGTTGTTCAAGAGTGGCTTGACGCAAGGCATACAACAGCTTAAACCCATGTCTTGAATATGTCTGTGCATAGTGGTTCTTGAAGCATTGACTCCAGCTGCAGTCCACTCTGTGAAACTCCCCCACAATTTTGAATGGGTTTTGTTTCACAATCCTCTCCATGGTGCGTCTATATCCCTATTTATTTGTACACTTTTTTTGTACATCTCTTTCTTTCCTTCTCCTCTCTATTAATATCCCTATAATATGCAATTACCTTTTGTGTCTTGCCCTCCTTGTGCAAGTTGTCAATTGTCATCTTTTTTTGTCAAGTCAGCAGTCTTGCCCATGATTGTTTAGCCTACAGAACTAGACTGAGAGACATTGAGTTAAAGGCCTTTGCAGGTGTTTTGAGTTAATTAGCTGATTCAAGTGTGGCACCAGGTATCTTCCATACGGAACCTTTTCACAATATTCTAATTTTCTGGGATACTGAATTTGGGATTTTCCTTAGTTGTCAGTTATAATAATCAAAATTTAAATAAATAAACATTTGAAATATCTCAGTATGTATGTAATTAATTAATCTAATATACAAGATGCACTTTTTGAATGGAATTTGTGAAATAAATAAACTTTTTGATGATATTCTAATTACATGACCAGCACCTGTAGGCTACTATTGACTATAGTGCCACCCTTTGACCACAAGAAGAAATCCTCTCCGGTTGTGTCCTATTGCTAAAAGAGCCGGTGGTGTATTTTCTTGACAGTAGATGGCAGCCGATTCGTTCCGAAAAGTTTCCGCGTGAACTACTCCTCAGGGGACAGAAAGCGGTGCTTGTCTAAATATCTACTGGAAGCACTTGGTACAATAAATCAGAAGACGTAGAGCTTTCCACCGGTTTCTGATGAAAGATGGACGGCCTGTACTCGATTAATGAATGGACGATCAATACAGGTACATTTTATCAAACGCTTTCTGAATCGCAATTGGGATTTTATTGCGAGTCCGAAGTTGATCATGTCTATGATGGCAATAAACTACTTGAAGACTCAGTTGAGTGCGCGTGTTTAAGATTAACGTCTGGAAGGGAGGTGTACACCTTGGAATACATTCATCCCAAAACTTCGAAATAAGCCGTTTTTGTGATTGTTGGAGGAGATTCGTGCCCGTTGTAACCATGAATCCGAGACTTCCAGCAGCCTCAGGGAACCAGCCTCTCCTTCTACCCATCCGTCGACGCTCCACCTCCGCCACTCTGGTTGACCACACAATTGACCTCAACACAGACCCCAAATCCTCCGGGAGAGATCAGATAATGGATTGAGAGAGGGACTGAGAAGGGATCAATCAGGTATCTCTCTCTTCCTCTCTGGTATTCGACCCGTGGGTTACAGTGTGTGTGAACGTGATAGAGAGAACGAGAGAGACAGGGAAGAGAGAGAGAGAGAGAGAGAGAGAGAGAGAGAGAGAGAGAGAGAGAGAGAGAGAGAGAGAGAGAGAGAGAGAGAGACGGGGGGGAGGGTAGAGATAAAGAAAGAGGAGATATATCTTGCATTCACCTTGAGATGGAAGAGGGGAACCATCACCATCACCGTCATCACTCCCACAGGAAGAAGACGGTCAGCCATGGTCTGACTGAACAGAAACAGGTAGGTTAACATCCAAGTCACATACAGGTCAGGTGACCACAAGAAGGTCAATTTTCAAAAGCAAATTAACAATATATTTTCATATTGTAGAATTTTGACTTCTATTTACAACTGAATTTAGAGACAGCAGTTAATCACACTGTACTACATTACACAGTAGTATTGTATGGAAAAAGTGCTGTTTTATTAAATGTTTCACTAATATTTTCCTTTAGTTTGAAATTGTTTAGTGGTTTGGTCTGGAGGATCAGAGTGAATATTGGTAATTGATGCATGACCTGTAGTTTGTGGGTACTTACACATCCATGCATAAATACAATATGCAGAGATTCTGTTGTATATTTAATGAGAGGTATTGTTGTTGGGTATCCCTCTCCATCTGCTCCAGCTTGTTACAAGGATGTAGTGATGGGGGGGGGGGGGGGGGGGGGGTGATTAGGACCCCTTAACATATTGGTCACGCTATGGTGTAGCAAGGTTGCTTGGCAGAGATGCTGTCAGGGAGATTAAATCGTTCACCCAGACAACTTTGCGTGATTGACTCTAATGACTCAGCAGGAGAAAGTCCCACTTTGAACCTAGTGTTGGAGTAGGAGTCCTACTACTCTTTCTCTTCTCATTCTCTCTTTTAACCCTCTCTCTATTTAAAATGTTACACTTTTTCTTTCTCACACACATTCTCACTCTCGACTCTCGACTCGCTGTCTCTTGGTCTTTATTGCACTCTCGTGCTCTCACTCTTCAGTGCCTTCTGTCAGCCTAATTCCATCTCACTATGACCTACCCTCTATTTCATTTGTGTGTACTATTCAGTGTTACTCAGTGTTACACAGTGTTACTTAACAAGAAGATGTCCTGGACTTCAGGAGACTTGCTCTGGGGTGGGGTGAATCCTAGAGGGCTTTGTCTATTACCAGGGTCTCCTTCTGTCTGACTAGGCTCAATGGCCGGATGGGAACTCAGCTTAATACTTGATTATCATCCCAGAGTCTCTACCAACCAAGGCTGCATGTAAACTGCATGTTAAAGGAGACTTAAACACTTACTTAAAATAACTTCAGTGCTTATTCAGTATGAGTCCTTACTAGAATAACACTGGAGACCTGAGACTGACCAAACGTCAGCTTTGCCCCCACTTTTGAATAATGCATGTCCCAGAGCACTGTGCTTCTCATCTTTGATTGTGAGGGTAGCATCCTTAATTAATAACCTCTTCCCACATCGGCCATGTAGAAACCCTGGATGGCCTTGTAGAGGTCGGAGACTGCATTTTAGAGAGGCAGACTTGCTCTGAGAGTAATTGTGTACTACTGTAGCTGTTCCAGGAGATAGCTTGAGATAAATGATAGATCCTTGACTGTCTCTTTCATACAAATCGATGTGTGACTGGTGTGCTTGAATGCGTTTTCAAGACTCTGGGCCAGCGAAAACTGGGATTTTTACAGTGGAAAGTCAAGTCTTGTACTTACCTAGGAATCTCTGTCTATCTTCTCCCCTCCCGTCCTCTCACCAGCCCTGCTCTCTCCTTTATGGTTGAGTGGGTCTGCAGTGAGGGACCTCAGTGAGCTGGGCTGCTGTCAGTTCCATCAGCCAGGCTGTGACAGTGAACCTAACTCGTCAACAGGGTCTGGGGAGTGAGGCTCATGGTCCAGAGCTAGGGTGGATGGTGGCTTGTAGTCCATGGCTGGATTGAGGTCTGTGGACGAATGATGTCAGACACTGTTAGACTTCACACCCCAACAGCCTATAGAGATTAGATTCAGTCCTGAATCGGTGAACTTTTCAAGGAGCTGAACCTGTAACCGTTTGAACCATCAAAGGGTTTCCTTGATGTGTTTAGTTGAAGCACTTTTGTCTCTTATTACTCTCTCTTTTATTTAACAAGCCATTGGAGCCATTGGTTTTACTTTGGTTGAAAGTGGATCTTAGTGTCAAAGAGATACACTATTGCTGTGTTACAAGTGAGAGTTATGCTGTAGTGTTACAAGAGTTACCATGTAGCTGTTTTACCAGTGGGTTACACTTTAGCTGTGTTATCAGTGAGTTATACTGTATCTGTATTACATTTATTCATAAAAAAAACTGTACAGGTTTTATTACCAGTACAGGTTACCTTGTAGGTGTGTTACCAGTGAGTTCCACTGTAGCTGTGTTAAAAGTGAGAGATTCAGTTTAATTAACTTTCTCTCCTGATAGAGAAAACACCAGTGACCTGGGTCTGTTCACTGTTTAGTAAGGGGATGAACGACCAAAACCTTATGGCCAATCAGAAGAAATGCAGGTTGTCTAGCACATAGGTTAATAGATGATCTCTGCTCTATATTACCTAGAGCAGCAATAGTATGTAGCAGTAGTAAGAAGTTGAAATATGTTACACAATTCCCTAAAGTGCATGATCTAGTTGTTTAATGACTGAGGTCACGATTTCTCAATTTTGATGGTTGTCAATCTCAGTTAATCTGTGAGGTCTTGAGAGTTTCTCCCTTCACTAGTTCTTTTTCTCTCTTTCCCCTCTCTCCCTCCACCTTTTCTTCTCTGCTCTGTCCTCTTTCCCTCTTATTCTTCATGTCTCTGTCGCTCACTCTCCCTCAACCCCTTCTGTTAGTGAGTTGAGCCAAGAGCAGCAGAAGGCCAGGTGGGAGGACTGATCTGATGAACCTGGGGTGGTGGGGGGTGCAGCTCTAATCCCCTCTCCCCACAGGTGTAGGGCCTGCTCCAGTATTACACTGCAGCTGCCTCCGTTGCCTCCCCTCTGTAATGGGTGTGCAGGGACCCATGTGCAAGGAGACCGACGAAGCAAGTAACAAAATAACGGGTGTAACGGGGACAAGGATTTACTGTAAATACACTGAACCAAACCCAACACAGGTGAAAGCAACAACACTAACGACCCCACAGAAAGATGGTCAACAATGACACAGGTGGAACACAGGGAAAATACTAGGGCAGATAAACTAAACTTCTCAAACTGATGAAGTGATTTCACAATTAATTTGAAGTGCACTTTGAATAGGAAGTCAGCTGTACCCAACTGTACCTTTCTGAATAGATGTGTAGTGTGTGGGTATGCGCACATGTTAGAAAGTGATATGAATGTATGAATGTGAATCTGTGTGTGTCTGTGTGAGAGTTTGTGAATGTGTGTGTGTAAGGGAGGGAGAGAGTGTGTATGGTCAGCAATAAGTCAGTTATTCTGTACCTGTGTAGGATGTTGCAGGACAACACAAATACATATATGAGACTGGTTGCCAGATGTGATGCTATATGAGATTAGGGTAGTAGGGCCTGGCTGTAGTGAATTAATTTAGTTTTTTCAATTGTAGTCGTTCATCTAGGGATTGGATCTTGTCAGACATCTGCACAGTTGCATGTTCGTACAAATGATTAGATCCAAATCTGACTCAAAATGATCCTCCACTCCCCTTCTTTAACTGGCTGATAAAAGGCTCACTGGCTGGTAAGAAGCTAGTAGAAAACTTCCAGATTGGCAAAAAGACTGCAGGCTAATATAATAACCAGCTAGTAGACTAAAAGGCTAATAAGACACCAGACTGAATAAGCAAACATGCTATTTTTATTTTATTTTACCAGGAGAGTCCCATTGAGATAAAAAAAAACTCTCTTCCAAAGGTGTCCTGGCCAAGAGGCAGCAAATACAGTTACAATACACAAAGTTGCTAACAGCCTGGAAGGCTAACAAGCACAGGTGTCTCTTCCATGGCCTGCTCCTCTGCTATCCTATCCTCAGCAGTGACCTGGATCAGGGCTCTCCAGAGTGGGAGCCCTTTCTGCCCAAGACATAGTACAGCACAGTAGAAAAAAGCAGGGGGGGCCTGACATCATCGCCTTATCAATATTGCAGTGAGAGTAGTGGGGAGGCTGTGGGTTAGCTCTGCTCTGCTATGCAGGCCTGGGTCCCAGAGGGCTGTGGTTTACTGCAGACAGAAGAGAAGCAGAGAGAGATGGAGAGAGCTTGAGACAGGCATGGATGAAGAGAGATTTAGAATGATGGCAGGGGGCTAAGAGAGATAGAAAGAGATTGAGGGAGATGGAGAAAAAGTGAGGGAGATGAGAGTTATGGAAAGACATGGAGAGAGACTGACAGGGATAGAAAGATGTTTAATGAATTGTCCTGAGAGACGCAAGGACTTTCTTCCTCACTCATTCTCTCACTTATGTCTGTCCTCCCTCTTCCTCTTTCTCTCTCTCTGTCTTCTTTCCCTCTTTGTAGTCTTATTTCATTCTGTCTTCACCTTCACCACCAAATCCTTTCCCCCCCATTTTCTCTCTCTTCCAATTGATATGCAAATCCACCATATTTTTTCACAGAGACAGAAGGTCTGAGAAGCTATTCACTGTGTATGTGTTTGAGAGAGAAACAGGTTGATGTATGCGTATTTTGATCAATTGTGTATGTGTTCAACTTTTATTGTAGTGTATTATGAATAGATTATTGTTAAAGCATAATTTTTATAGTTCATGTGAACCCAGGAATACCCAGGAGTATTAGTGAAACTGTCTCTGAGATTAGCCTATCAGAGGATCACCCTCAGAACTGTGGAGTGCCAGGAGACACTGGATTAGCACAGTAATCTGTTATATTGGCTAGTGTGTTGTGTGTAATCTGGTTTGTCAATGCTGACCTGGTATTTAAAGCTATGTCAAGAACCTGGAAACACCAGTACACTGCTGTTATCCCAGCTTCTCCACCAGCTCACGTTAATTATTATTATACTTTAACTTTAGAGTTGCATCTTGATGTTATTATAGTGATGGTTATGATCAAGGCATTCCTAATACCCTTTCAACAATTGTTGGTTGGCACTAATTCAATTTTGCTGCAGTGGACAACATCAGTAATGAGATGCCTAAACATGAACACAAGTATCAATATAAAAAAAAAATTAGAACCCCCCCCAAAATGTTGTAGTCCATCATAAAGACAGTGTCAAAGAATCTTTACTTTGGCCTCCTCTGCCTCTAGAATAGTTCCAGTGAGCCAACAATGTTGGCAGTTCTGAGTTACCATCAGCTCCCAGGAACTGGGTTGGTGAGAGACTATAATCAAACTCATCTGTCCAAATGCCTGAACTGCTCTGGAGACACAGTATCGATCCATGGCAGGAAAGGATAGAGGAAGAGAGGGAAGAGCGATTGAGATGGATGGATATAGAATGATGAAAGGATCTTATGGGGGGTCAAATGGAGGGAAGGGGTGACAGAAGGTGGACAGGAGAGAGGAAGGTGTGAGAATTCTGTTATTCGGTGACGCAGAAGCAAGAAAAGTCATGAAGGGTATCTCTCATGCTCACCCTCTTTCTCACCCTCTTAGCCTTTTGATTCTCTCCTGCTTTCTCTCTCTGTCTCTCTCTGTCTCTCTGTCTCTCTCTCTCTCTCTCTCTCTCTCTCTCTCTCACACACACACTTTGTCATCACCCAGGGTGGTAGAATGAGTGCTTCCCTGTTAATAAATAAATGAGGGTGTGAATAAAGGAGAGAAGGTTGAGGGGAGAGAGACCACCTCATAGAGATGCTTTTTCAAAGGGCACCCCCCTCCATGTTGCTCACCCCTCCTTCCCACCTTCTGTCCTGTCCTTGCCTTCCCCATACCTTCTCCCCTCTTCCCCTCCTCATCCCCCTCTTCCCCTCCCACCCTCTCTGCGGGTTTGCAGAGGTTAATAATGGATGAGTGCCGAGGCAACGAGGTGACAGGATTGACTACAGGCAGCAGAGGCTCAGACACAAGATGATGTATGATTCATAACAGGCCTAATGTATGTGCTCTTTGTTTGTTTAGTGAATACATTAATGTGGGAGTGAGGTTACATGAGGCTTGCAGCTGCATGGGGATGTGTATTTGTTCAGTCAGTGTCTGTGAATGAAATCTAATTATTGCAGTAATTGTTATTACAATTGACAGTTTGCAATTTAGGGATATAGGCAACTGCATTGTCTTAATTATGATATGATCCTACAATGCAGAAGGGAAAGATATATCAATATGAATCTGAAAGTCATGAATTATTCACGTTTCTGAGTTAACTAATAAGTAAAGTTTTGTCATAGCTGTCACCTCAATGAGGGAAGAGTAAGTTCTGCCCCCATCTGGTCAATAGTGATATCGATATGCCCAATGCAAATAGCATATTTTAGTAAAAATATGAATTAAGCTACCCTAAAATGTCCAGTAAATCTCAGAATGGATATAGTCTAGTTTGTGGACAAAATAGAGTAGATATTTATTTGATATTTATGAAAAAAATGCATCATTCGGATCATCATTTGCATCATCTTTCTAAAAATGAAATTAAGAGCTAAAATGACAAAAATATATATGAATAAATATACCTAAAACTAAAATTAAATTAATTGCTAATTATTAAAATCATTATTACTATCACTAATTATTGCTATTACTAAAATCAAAATAACACATAAGACATTTCCATAAACACACCCAGTCATTAATCCACAGTCATAACATAAAACATAACATTGTGCACATTAATTGTTGTCAGCATTAACAGTGGTTATTGCAGTTGGATAAAAAATGTGTTTGAGGTTGTGTGACGTGTTTTTTGTGATGTTCGTGTTTTTGTTGTTGTTGAGACAACGGAATTTGTGTGACTCTTCCAGTGCAGGGAGGGCGCAGCCAACAATCTTTTGAGTGGTGTTTGACCCTCTGGAGTGCTTAAATCTGAGCTACTTTGTCTTTGTGTGATATTATTCCTCCTGAGTATTCTCAGGAAGTACAGTCTGCTGGACCTTTTTCAGCAGCTCAAAGGTATTCACCCTCCAGGATAGGCTGTCCTGTATGTGGACTCCCAGGAGGCAGAAGTCTGCTACCCTCTCCACACTATCCCCTCTGATGATCAAGGGTCGAATCTCCGTCTTCTCTCCTCTATAATCTATTATATATTATAATATAACCTATGATTAATTATTTTGTCTTTGCAGTGTTAAGGAGAAGGTTCTTGGCCATGCACCAATTCGACAGCCGCTCCACTTTTTCTCTGTAGGTGGATTCATCGCCCCCCCCCCCCCCCCCCACCCACCCAGAGACGAGCCCTGTGGTGTCGTCTGCAAACTTCACAATGGTGTTGCTGTGAACGACAGGGGTGTGTGTGTGTAGAGGGAGCGGAGCAGGGGACTCAGCACACAGCCCTGGGGGGCAGCCAGTGCTGATGCTAAGGGCTGTGGACATGTGATGGCCCACTCTGTCTCTCTGTCTGCGACCAGAGAGGAAGCTGCTGATCCACCTGCATGTAGTATATCGGAGCCCGAGGTCCACCAGCTTGACCACCATTTTGTGTGGGAGGAGGGGGTTGTATGCAGAGCCGTAGTCCACAAAGAGCATCCGCATATAGCTCCCCTGCCGCTCCAGGTGTGAAAGTGTGGCATGGAGTGCTGTTGCCTCTGCGTCTCCTGTGGATGTGTCCACTCTGTACTCAAACTAGTGGGAATCAAGGCTGTGGGGTAGGACCTCTGGATGGCGGTCATTATTGTAAGGGCCCACAGCTTGCTCAGCACTTGTGGCCAGAAGTCTGGCAGTACACACACCATAGTGGTACCAGCATGTATTTATGTCAAACGTACAAGCTTAATCGTGTCATTGCTTATGTTGAGTAGTGTGTTTTATAAAGCACAGCTGCGGTTCCTGGAAGGCCTGGCTGGAGATCAGACTCAGCTCTGATGTTCTCTACCCAATCTGGTCACCTGGATTTCACATTCACACCACACACACTCATATTACATACTCACACAAACACAGTCGCACAACGCACACGCATCTGCCATTGCTAGACGTAATTGGTTCGGTACCCAACATTTCTAGAAACAAGCTTATAGGACTACAATTCATCCAAGACGTTTCATAGGCTACTGTGTTTCCTGTCATTTGCGTTTCCTGTCTGTGAGGTCGCAGGGGAAAAAGGAAGTATCATCACAAAGGGTATTCATTTAATTCAGACCGTGTGTATGTAGTTGTGTGTGTGCATGTGTGTGTGTGCATGCATGTAAGCAAGTGTGTGAGTGTTATTGAGCGAGCGTATGGACTGAAATACAATCTAAATCAGTACTGTACAATTCCCATCTGGTCTGGTCCGTGGGTGTAAGAGACACGTCATTAGTACAGAGTATGAGAGTTTTGGTACAGGTTTGGGTTTAACATGGGGTGAAGGTTAGTAAAGGCTTCAAGTGGGCTAGCACCAAGTACAATCCAGGTCTGTTTCCTCTCACTCTGTTACCTTGGCATGCCACCTTAATGCCCTCTTCCGTGCCAGTCCTATATTTATACCAACTTTATCGACAGCCCTCCCCACTGATGACGGCTTCCTGGCTGGTGCTGTGAGCTGGACCAGAACCAGGATGTAGAGGAATGTGATGAATGATGCATCTCAAATCTCCATATATTCATGTGTAAATGAAGAAGCTTTTTGCTTTGGTCACTTTTCATTTAAATATATACACTGCTCAAAAAATAAAGGGAACAACACATCCTAGATCTGAATGAATGAAATTATCTAATTAAATACTTTTTTCTTTACATAGTTGAATGTGCTGACAGCAAAATCACCCAAAAATGATCAATGGAAATCAAATGTATCAATCCATGGAGGTCTTGATTTGGAGTCACATTCAAAATTAAAGTGGAGAACCACACTACAGGCTGATCCAAGTTTGTAATGTCAGTAAAACCAGTCAAAATGAGGCTCAGTAGTGTGTGTGGCCTCCCCACAACGCCTGGGCATGCTCCTGATGAGGTGGCGGATGGGGGATCTCCTGAGGGATCTTCTCCCAGACTACAGCATCCGCCAAATCCTGGACAGTCTGTGGTTCCCTTTATTTTTCTTCTTTTTTTTTTAGCAGTGTATCTAGGCAAGCAGGCAGGCTGACTGATACACAAACAGACAGGCAGACAGAGAGGCAGGCAGACATCCAAGCAGACATACAAACAGGCACACTGGCCGACAT
Source organism: Neosalanx taihuensis (assembly GCA_030340665.1). NCBI lineage: Eukaryota > Metazoa > Chordata > Actinopteri > Osmeriformes > Salangidae > Neosalanx > Neosalanx taihuensis. The sequence continues at coordinate 6,935,051 of CM059290.1, forward strand.
CCTGTTAAGTCTATAAGGGGATTGTTTGCTGACTGGTTATTCTGATGGTAATCTAGTGATGGGATTTAGAGAGAGGGGTAAATACTGCTCTGTCTACAGCTGCTTCAAACCTACAGTACCCAGCATACACTAGGTGTTTGGGTTGTATATGTGTATGTGTTACACAGAGATAAAGAGTTCCATGGACTTTTTCAGAACTGTGTGTGTGTGTGTGTGTGAGAGAGAGAGAGCTCTGAAGTCCTGAAGAACCGGAAATAGCAGGGGAGATAGTGCTATCACTACAGGGCTTGTAACACACAGGGGTCAACAGAGCGTACATTGCAGAGGGAGGACACACAAAAACACATTCATATGCACACACACACATGCGTGCACACACTATTAGATTGCATGTGATTGTCAAAAATGAGCTGACATTATCAGAGCTGACATCTTGATGCTGATCTGATGGCTCCCCGCTCTGTGTGTGCATGAGTATGTGTGTGTGTATGAGGGGGTGGGGGGCGCACATACACACACACACCCCCTTGATGACCTGTCTGCAACCCTAGAGCCCTGCTGTAAATTTGAACACACAGCAGATCACTGAGTCAACTGGGATCAGCAAGGTCAAGGCTTTGTAACACGCACGCGCACATGCATTCTGTTTCTTTCTGTCTTTGTTATACACACACACACACACACACACACACACACACACACACACACACACACACACACACATAACACACACACAGCATACACACACTTACACTACAAAGGTCAGCAAAATCCACTCAGTAACCTAAGACAGGACAGACATGGCACTGTGCCAACTAGAACAGATCCTCTCTAGTGTCTGATAGAGCCAGAGCTGTTCTGCCACTTAGTGTTATCTCCTCCCTGCTCTCTCCTTATACAGGCAGGGGTCAGTGAGAGGGAAGGGTAGACTGGGAAAAAGTCAGGGAGAGAGAGAAATAAAATGAAGAATATGTAAAATGTTGTGGCCAGGGTGGACGTTTTGTTTGGTGTGACCTTTCATTAAAATCCCAAATAAATATACGTTCTCCATTCACTAAACACATTCTACTTTTCACTTATTAACAGGTTTGAGCTAAAACCTTACCATACTCGAACTCACAACTGCCTAGTCCCACTGCACCCCTATGGGTGTGTTGCATGGTTTGTGTATGTGTGTCTTTGTGTGAAAGTGTGCACTGTGCTGACTGCACAGTTTAAGCAGGCTTCTGGCCACAGTGAGCAGTCCTCTGTCAGAGAGAGGAGGTGATGCCACAGCACTGGAATTGTGGTTCACCAGCGGTCAGAGAGAGCCACCGCTATTACCTGTCTGTCATCCTTCCTGCCCGCCTTCCTTTCCGCCTTTCTGTCTCCCTGTCACTCAGCTAATCTTTTGGATGGAGCAGAGTGACAGAGCAGAGCAGACATGCAAAGCTTCTCAGGAGCACGGAGAGAACGTTTTTTTTCTTTCCAGATATTTTCTTCATCCGTACATGCAGCTCATCTGCTTGTTTTTTTCTGGATTTCCACTGTGTGCAGAGGATCTCTGATACTCTCTCCAGAGAACATTCCAACATTCTTTGAAACTACTCGGGGAACAGTTTCAACATTCTACCTGTACGTTGCAGGAACACCTGGCAGGAGGATCCCAGGGGAACTGGCAGAGTCTTGGTAGAATGCTTAGGGTGGTGAACTGGCAGCCAGACACCCAACACTGCTTTCATCCGTGGAACTACTTTGGGACTTCCTGGATCCTGTGTGTGTGTGTGTGTGTGTGTGAGGGAGAGAGAGAAATGTTTTTCTTGCTCTGTGTATTCACGTGTGTGTGTATGCCAGCTGTAGAACGTCTGTGTATGGGTGTTCCCTAGTTTCCCAACCTTAAAGAAATGGGTGAGTAGGGAGAGAGAGCAACACAGCTTGTCAATCACAGTGTGTGTGAACTTGTGTGGAGTCAGTTTTTAAACGGGCGGGAAAGTTGGAGCAGAAGATGCCAGCCATTCTGGGGGTCTCTAAGATGAAGTCAGGACTTCCGAAGCCCAGACCCATCCACAGCACCCTGCCCACCCCTCAGAAGAACATTGCCGTTACCTGGACAGACCCTGGGTCCCACAGACCTAGCCAGCGCAGCCTCATCCCCCTCAAAACCCCTATTAAACCCCACCTCAAAGCCCCCCTCAGACCTGGGCTTGGGCATAGGCAGGGGCTGAGGCAGGGCGAGGGACCACAGTTTAAAAAGACAACCAGGAATGGAGAGGACCCTCAGGTTGGTTTGACTGACGATGGATAGACATTCTGTTCTAGAGTCTTCTGTGAAAATGTTAGCAACTGCTTTAGAGTTTCAGTGGTTTATTAGTGGTCTAGCAGAATGGTGTTTGTTTGACATGATGGTATCTTGTAATGGCGAGTGTGTGCATGTGTTTTCTGTGACTGGAGCTGCTGATTTTGAACGGTAACCAGCGCTGGCATGTGAGAAGTGTTTCTCTTCTTGGTAATGAATGAAGGGAGAACAGGTGCTGGCCGAGGAGTGTGTGTTTAAGACAGAGATTTAGCCTGAAGGATGAATGATGTGAATGTGTGTGTCAGGCAGAGCTACAGACATATGGTGCAAGTTTAAGTCTTTAGACAGACGCATCCTCATGCTCAGAGAGCACAGGAATTCAGTTAATCAGATGTGTGACCTGTGACACTTACAGGAAACATGACCAGTCACTAGCAAACCTTTCGCAAATAATACAAAATCAGTGTGTGTGTGTGTGATGAGAGCTGGCTAGCAGTGAAAATGCCAAGGAAAAATAAATGTCCACAGCCGGGTTGGCACTGTATGATAGTTGATGAAGTGGTTCAGAACTCAGGGGGAACAGAAAAAGTCTGACTGTGTGTGTGTGTGAAAGAGAGAGAGAGAGACAGAGAGAGACAGAGACAGACAGACAGACAGACAGAGAGAGAGAGAGAGACAGAGAGAGACAGAGAGAGACAGAGAGAGACAGAGAGAGAGAGAGACAGAGAGAGAGAGACAGGGACAGAGAGAGACAGAGACAGAGAGTGAGCAGGGTTGGAGGGATTTAGATAGAAGGAGAAAATAATGTAGAGAGAGTTAGAGATGGACAGAGACAGGGGGGAGAAAGGGGATGGTGGTGGGCGGCAGCAACAACTGATCAGCGGATCAGCAGGGTGAGTGTTTGAATAATCGCACAGCCTTTAAGGGCCGTCTTCCCATATGAGGCCCAATGGGCTTGCACTAGCTGAGTCAGGTGTGTTCATGGATTACGTGTACTACCTGTGTGCGTAATGACGTGTACTGAAGAGTGTGAATAGCAATGACGTGTGGATGAGTGATGATATACACTGAGGTGTGTGAATGATGATAATGTATACTGAAGTGTGTGAATGTTTAAGCGCAGTGTCCGAGTACCTAGCCCGAACTTGCTGCGCCTATATATTATATAATGTAAATAATTTATATATTAATAATCGTATTTAATTTGTAATTAAACTAATGAAAAAAGCTTTATGAAAATAAAAACCTAGCTGACATTTCTGGGTGAGGGACACACAGCCAGAGTGAGGGAGATACAAAGATAGACAGGTATTCAGATAAGCTTAAGAGATCTTCTCACCTGTGTTGGTCTGGAACTGGTGGCTGATCTCTGTGAGGTGTGATAAGGAAGGACACACCAGCTGCCACATACGTAAATGGAACATGGTTGTGTGTATGCATGTATGTATGTATGTCTGCATGTGTGTGCATGTATGTATATGTGTCTGCGTGTGTGTGCATGCATGCATGTGGGTTGACGTGTCTTCCACAGGGTTCGTGGAAGTTTTTCATGTTTGAATGTGTATTTTTCTGCATAGGAAAAGTAAGAGATGGTTAAAAAACATGCAGTAACCATATGTATTTCTGTCCTTGTGTGTGTGTGTGTGTGTGTGTGTGTGTGTGTGTGTGTAATGTAAGTGTGTGTGCCATGATGTGTGAAGTGGAGCAAAGCAGGGCAGGGCAGGGCAGCACAGCGTGATGTGGTGAGGCGTTTAGAGGACAGACCAGCAAGGCTCTTTCATTAGTGCATTAGAGAAAGCAGTGGTCTGGAGCTTACTTTCTACAACTCTGTTTTGAATGGCAAGACTATTCAAATCTTAACTGGGCTTGGCTACGGCTAGGGTGAAGGAAAAGGCTAGGGCTGGAACTGGGACTTGGCTTAGGATAGGACAGGGCCTAGGGCTAGAGCTGGGACTGGGACCAGGGGTTATGGGGAAGTGAGAGGAATGAGACTGGTAAGAGAGAGGAGGAGGGTGGGAGGAGAGAAGAGGAAGATGGGGGGTGGGGGGGTGGGGGGGGGGGGTACCAGAACAACCCCTACCATGCTGTCAGACAGACTCATGCACAGATGGGGAGGCTAAGATCAAACACTTGGGTTGAAGGCCTAAACATTCATCTGACGACAAACATGGATTAAACACTCTTCAGTTATTTTAAACATTCTGTTAAGATTATTAATCTGTACACCTCTATGTCTTTAAGATGATTCGTTATTTGTTGGAGTCTAGAGCTCTGTCTCATATTTTTTTCTCCCCAGTAAGTTTTTCTGGGAGTTTTTCCTTGTCTTCCTTGAGGGTTTAGGTTGATTGAGGGGCAGTTCTATGGGCATATGGGAAGCCCTTTGTTACATTGCTTGTAAAAAGGCTATACAAAAACATTTTTGATTTTATTATCTTTCTGTTTCTGTCACTCAAGGAATCAAGGCTTGACTTGACTAAAGCGTTTCTGCCTATTGATATACACTCTGTGGATGGGGTCACTCCCTGCTAGTTGTGCTATCATAAGACAAATCCTGAACTTGTGTGTTCTGTTGCCGAGCAGATCTACACAGATTGGGCCAATCACTACCTGTCCAGGTCTGGTCACAAGCGCTTGGTGAGGGACCTTCAACACGACATCACCGATGGAGTACTGTTGGCTGAGATCATACAGGTGGTTGGTAAGGACAACCCCCTAATTTCTTGAGACTGTTGGTAATGTTTATGCCTTTCTTGTTCATTACTACTGGTCTTGGTTTCTAAGAATTTATGGTGAGATCTCGAAGTTATTGTGGCTATTAAATAACATATTGATGTATACAATGTTCTCAAACTAAAGTATGACTACAGTCATTTGTTGTGTTTATGACATGGGTGATGACAAAGTGATTAATTGGTGTGACTTGTACTTCCTTCTTGTCCGCTCCAGCCAATGAGAAGATAGCTGCCATTAATGGATTCCCCAAGAGCCAGACTCAGATGGTGAGTTTGTATGAAGAAAGAAGTTATTGCCTGTTCTCTTCTACAGCCTTCCGTTTACGTTACATTTATTCATTTAGAAGAATAACCAAGTTAAAACCAAGTTAAAACTCTCCAAGCCTCAGGGGATCGGAGGTTCTCCTTTTTGACTGGAGGTTGAGGAGATAGGAGTTGACAATACTGGGAGTTGAGGAGACAGTGAAGGCTAGTAAATCAGTTACTGGATGTTGAGATGCTGCCCTGGCTGAACACGATCCCCTGGCTGCCCTGCTACATCCACAGTAGAGAGGGATAGAGGCATTAGAGAGGCTGTCCCCCTACTGAGTCCCATCTGCCCCTTACTCTACCCCTCCACCTAATCAGACCCCCATCCACAGGGGTCAACTTATTTTGTTTACAGGAACAGACTGTACTGTGATATTCTCCTCAGATTTAAGCCCAGACTGCCTGGCTCTACTCTCTTTATCAGTCTCTGGCATTCTTTTAGCCATCTCCCTCTGTCCCCTCTCTGTCTTTCTTCCTCCCTCTCTTCCTCTCTGTCCCTTCCTTTTGTATTAATTTATTTTTAAAAAGCAATAGTGGAGCATAGTGTAATACCAAGTCAACCTTAAGAGACCATGTTAAAACTTGAGACCATGTTAAAGAAACCATGTTAAATTAATGTTAAAACTCCCTCCCTCTGTCTCTCTCTCTCTCTTTCTCTTTCTCTCGCTTTCTCCCTCTCCCTCCTGCTCCCAGCCACAATTTTAATGACAGAGCATGTATTTTTACATGGCTTGGTCTTGTGGTGGACCTGAAATCAAGAAAATATGGTCATTATTAAAATGATAAGTTGCTTTATGAATGAGCTCTTTGAGAGTCGTGTTGCCTTAACATGAACTCTGTAAAACGATTTAGATTTCTTCTAAATCATGTTGATATGATGGTGGGCCAAGGTTGTTAATTTAAGATTAAACTGCATTCAATCCCCCCCCCATCCTCCTCCTCAGGTCGAGAATGTGGACACATGTCTGTGTTTCCTGGCCAGTAGAGGGGTTAACATCCAAGGGCTGAGAGCTGAAGGTGAGTTATGTTTGACTGAATATAGCTGCTCTCTCACAGACACTTTCAGAATCCTACAACAAAACCAGACTCTCCAGATGACGAGACGATTCATAATATAGCAAGTTATGGTCTTTACTGAAATCAGTAACTTTTTCAGTACATCCCTCTTTTCTCTTTTCCTCTCCTCTCCACTACACTCCAATCCAAATGAAATTCAGATTCAGATTCAGATTACTTTATTGATCCCGAGGGAAACTCCTTTGTATCAACGGCACACAGTCTCGCAAAGCACACAAGGGTAAGGGTGTGGGGTAAAAGATTAGAAAGTGTACACAGGGATAGGGGGTGGGGTCAATAACAATAAGTAAAAAGTAAAAAAAATGGTGGGTGAGGTGAATCCTCCCAGGGAGCATAATGATTATGTACAGAAGCTATACATTTACAATTATACAGTATTGGTCTTGTATAATATACAGTATTATATAAAATAAAATCAAATCAAATCCAAATAAAATAAAAAAATAAAATCCAAATAAATGAACAAAATCCATAAATGAAATAAAATCCAAATGTATTTGTATAGCCCTTTTTACAAGCAATGTCACAAAGGGCTTCACATATGCCCATAGAATTGCCCCTCAACCAACATAAACCTTCAAAGAAGACAAAGAAAAACTCCCAGAAAAAAACTCACTCCACTCTTCTCCTCTCCCATCCCTTCTAGAGATCTGCTGTGGGAACCTGAAGAGTATTCTGGGATTGTTCTTCAGTCTGTCAAACTACAAGCAACAGCAGCAGAAGATTCTGAAGCAGAACTCTCACCTAGCCTCAGCCCCAGATCACCTCAGCCCCTGTCCCAGTCCAGTGCGTTGCACCACCACCCTTGGGACAGCAGCCTGCACCCAAATCCAGACCCAAGCTCAGGTCCAGGACGATCTGAACAGCTGCACTGTCCCAGTTCAGGGTGTGGCAACTGACATGCTGTCCAGGTAATACACCTACTTCTATCTTAAGTAAGAGATTATGGTTTGAGTTACATGGAACAACTGGGGTTGGAGTTATCTAGAGTAACAGAGGTTAGGGTTAGTTACCTAAAGTAATAGAGGTTAGGGTAACTTAGATTAACAGGGGTTAGGATAATAGTGTAGGTTAGTAACCTAGAGTAACAGAGGTTAGAGTTGCATAGAGTAACTGGGATTAGAGTTACCTAGTGTAACTGGGGTTAGAGTTTCCTAGAGTAAAATAAATTAGAGTTAGAGTTATTTAAAGTAACCTAGAGTTTGGGGTAACCTAGAGTAATGGGGGTTTGGGTAGCTAATAACAGAGGTTAGGGAAACCTAAATTTACTGGGGTAAGAGTTACCTAGAGTAGCAGAGGTTAAGGTTAGAGTGTATTACGGTTACAAAGGTCAGGGTAACAGAAAAACAGAGGTTCAAATTTAGAGTTAAACTGCATTATGCAAGTTCCATACTGATTGTTAGGTCGCTTGTTCAAATCCAGTTGAAATAAAGGAGAACTATTGAGAAGCTTCTTGTCTTTAGTTCTGTTCTTTCAAGATACTTATCATTTTACTTCATTTAATATGCTCCAAACGTTCTCTTTTTACGTCAATCGATTTCTTCTTCCCATTTATCTTTATCATTCTCATCTGTCTTTCTCTTTTTCTCGTCTACTCTTTTAGTCCTTCATCCAAGACGTCATGCCAGAGTAAAGGGTTAAAGCTTTCTGTGGTTCAGAGAAAGACGTCTAGGTCAGCTTTAATGTCTTTCTCTCAATAAAGGTTACCCTCTCTCTCACCCCCCCCCAACCTCACCCCTGACCCTGTCAACCTCATATTTTTACCCTCCCACCCCCTTATCCTCCTTGTCCTCACTCCCTCACCCCCTAACCCCCAATTAAAGTAACTGCATGCTTTCAACATCCTGACCTGTCTGCTGCTCCACCTGTTCTCCCCTCTCGTCTCCCTCCTGTTCTCCCCGTTCTCACACTTGCTGTTACAGCACGGAGTGTGGGCATGATAGCTGTCAATGCCCGTCTTCTCCATGTGCTTAATGTGTATGATGGTAAAAATTTACTTAGGGTGTTTCTCCATAGTGCTGATATTCCTTTGACTAAAGTCTGGATTAAAACAATAGCACCATCTAGTGTACAGAATGTGTAACTTGTTCCTCAAAGGCTTTGGTTTGCTACACTATTGTAATGATACCCATCACCTCTCACCTCCTGTAGTCACCAAATGCATTTATGTTAGAGACTGATCTGTTAAGAGGTCCTGTAGTGAACTTTTTATTTTCCTCTCTGGGCTCTGCTGTAACTATGATGATTACTCTTATGAGTTATTCTGCTATAACTGTGAGTCTTCTGTGAATTCAACTCTTACTGTGCCTCATCTTCTGTGGTCTCTACTCTAGACCTAACGTTTCTTTTGTGGTGTCAGACTTCCAGCCCCCACCATGCGTTTGTGCGCCCCGGGCGGTGAGGGTAAACCCCATGGTTCCCCCTCTTCCCCAGCCTGCAGTAACCGTCGCAGTCAAAGCTTCCACATCTACGACAAGCCCCGACACAGCACACACACAGCTAGCAGCAGCTGCAACAGAGGTCAGTAAGAGCACTTGCTCTATTATCTACTGTACCTCAAACATCATGTGACGATTTACATAATAAAAAACATCGTTCATACATGGCTTGCTTTGCAGGGTGACCTTAAACATACATTTAAAATATATATATCACATTTATTTACGTAACCAGTATTAGCTTAACTGTAAACTTGTCAGGTTAAAAATGGTGGTGGTGGCTGTAGCAGTGTGTTTTGAGGGTTCAGGAGCAGGGTGGGAACCAGCTGTTAACTGCTAATGACCTGTACTGTGTACTGTCACCAGCTACACCATTACAGTTGCTTCATCGCAACATGAGCTTGGTCTGCCTTTAGTGTAAACACTCACACACATACACACATACAGAAACACACACCAATTTAAAAACACTCACACGCCATAGTGACAAAGTACACACCCTAACAGAAACACACTTACACTCACAGTACTCCAACACCCCCCCCACCCCCCCCCACACACACTCCATATTCACCCAATAAGCACAAAGTATGTGTGCTTTGAACACCTATAATTTTTGGGTGACATGGTGCTTATTTTGACAACATCTGTTTTGACAGTTCCACTTCCATTTGACCCACAAACAAATCTAACACTTCATCTTGGAGACCAGTTTTTGTGCAGAGAGGCTAGGTCATTACAGGGATGTGGACAACATGGCTTCATGGTTATGCACCAAAGGGAAACATTGTGGTCAAATCGCCCGTCTATGACATGCTTTAAAAACTCCTACTCATATACAGACATTTATTCATATATATATATGATCATTTATTCTGAAACCTGGAAGCATAAAGGTTGTTCGTCACTGGAGGCTACCTGGGTTAAGCTAGTTGATCATTGACAGAGAGCTAATTAGTGTGCTTTCGGTTGAGGGAAGGTGAGTAAGGGGGTAGAGAGTGTGTTAGAGGAGAGAGATGAGTGAGAAAGTGGCAAGAAAGATGGGGAGAAAATAGGGAGGTTGTGAGATGGGAGACTGGAAGATGGAAGGAGCAGAGAGAATGTGGTGAAATGAAGGAAATGAGGTAAATTGTATGAATATATGAGGAAGAAAGGAGAGAGGGAAGAATGAAGGTTTTTACCTCAGTGGGTCTGAAGAAAAAGCTAGTCAGTCTCAGGACAGGTTACACCGGTTCTGGCCACAGGAGAACACACACACAGTAAAAGGTTTGGTAACTTTCTTTGGAACTACTGAGAATTTCACTGGACAGTCTGGAAGGTGAGTACACTGAGTGGTTCTTATATGTAAGTTATGTCTCACAGGTGTGAAATCCACCAGCTATGTTAACCGGCAGTTGTGACATAGCATTATAGACCCAGGGAACACTTAAGATCACAAAGGTCCTGTGAGCAGGATCATTCCATGTTGATACAGATCCATAACAAAGAGGGAAAAACACTTATTTGTCTGTGAACATACCAAGAAGGTCATATGTTCTGGTGTCTGCCATATTGACTAACATTCTGCAGTGTGTTGGTGCCCTGGGCCTGTCTCTGAGAACTGGATATACACACACCATCAGCTACTCAGGCAGAGAAACACTAAAGCCCTTAGGTAGGGAGAGGACAGACTACAGTCCTGTGAATGAGAAGAAAGGAGACTTCAGAACCCAGGGTGCTTCTGTTGACAGGCTGTGATAATGACTGTTTATGTAATTTGAGTGAGTTATAAGAAACAGAATTTTCCTGTTCTAAAAGAGGGAAAGAGTGAGAGGAGAGAGGAGAGTCAGGAAGAGAGAGAGATTTGAGGTTAAAAGTGTGAGAAAAAGAGTATAGTAGAGTGAGATGTGGGAAGATAGGCAGAGTAAGATAGAAAGTAATAGAGAGAAAAAAGAGGGTGAGTGAGAGAGAGTGAAAGCAATGGAGGGAGAGAAGATAGAGAAATAAGGAAAGAGAGAGGAGCAGGCTGTGGGGGAGTGAGTCTCATATGAGCGTCTCATGACCACCAGAATGCTGTGTAGATGAACTAGATGACTGCGTTAATAGCCTCCGGTTCAGACATCTTCAAAACAGAAGCACTGCTGAGTCATTAGAGAAAAAAAGAACTGGTAGGTGAACACTTATGTTGGTTGAATTGCTTTGCTAGTTTTAAGGGTGGATGTAGATTAGATAGTTTAACATAGATGGTCACTTATCATAGGAAGCCTGACACTCTGGCCTGCACAGACTTATACATACTTAAGAGTGTGTATGATGCAGGTATGTGTATATGTCTGTTGGTATGGGTTTGTGTGTGTCTATGTATGTGTGTGGGCTTGCATGTGTATGGGGGAGTGTGTCCTGTGTATATATTGTGTGTTTATGTATACAATTGTATACGTACATGCTTCTGTGTTGTGTGTCTGTGTGTTTGAACGGGGGGTGGGGGTATTAAGTGATGACTAACTACAGTAGTTTAAAAATACCATCTTGTATGAGTGACAGGCCTCATCTAACTGCAATCTAACTGTAAACATTCCTGGCCCTCAGATGGCAGTTAGGGTCTGAATCCGTCTGTACAGGTGCCAGCAGCAGATCAGGGTTTCTCACTTGAGTTTTTGTGTTACGTCCATGAGGTTTTGACTGGTCTGTATATTTTGATATTTATTTGAAGGTCTCTTTAAAGACCATATCTCTAGAGGTCAGGTTTTTTGTGGAGCGACCATCTCTCTGGAGAGGAAGTCAGTGCCTGGCAGAGACCATTTCACTGAGATCTTCTTATTGAGAAATACTATGTCAGTTGTACTTGTACTATGGAAGTTATACACACAAAACATTTAAAAACTATAGAGTGCACATTTTCTGGGGGAATTGTAAGGGTGTGCTTGCGGCTGCCCAGCTGCCCATTGAGTCCTGGTGTTTACTGACTTCAACCATACAGTGTCTTAACATTGGTTTTAGACAGCAAAGAAAAACAATTATATAGATTGTTGAACTAGTCCCATTATCTGGTGACTAGGATTATAATTCCTGGAGAGAAATTAGCTACTAAATTTAGGGGTGTGAAAATAGTGAATAAATAATAAATGTATTTGTGAGATTACTATAGGTTGTCCTGTTGCCAAAGGCAAGAACACCCTAACTATTGTGGTTTAAAATCTGTATGTTATATTTTGTGTGTTACCTTGTGAGGCATGTGTTTTTGAGTTGACTAACCATGGATGTTATTTCTAACATGTTACATAAATGCAGATAGGAATTTATGTGCACAGTATGTAGTATGTAGATATATGAAAGTGTGTGTGTGCACTTGCTTGTGTATCTCCACAGAGAGAAGCACCACCCCCTCTCCTATCATGACAGAGCTGGCTCCATTTCCAGCTCCCTCTTCCTCCTCCTCCCAGGCTAAGGCAAGCATCAGCAGCAAGGCCTGGAGAAGCAAGTCCCTCAGCGCCAAGCATAGCACCACCTCCACCCAGCTGTCTGTCAAACAAGACCTTCCGCCCTGCCAAGCCCCACCCACACAGGCCTTGACCCATCAGGTGCCCCTGGAGGTACCCTCCAAAGTTATTGCTCAGAAGTCCATGCTGGAGAAACTGAAGCTGTTCAATAGTAAGTCAGGCTCCAAGGGAGGAGGCAGCAGTGAGGGTGCCAGGCCAGAAACCCGACGTGGTCTGGACCCTGAGAAGAGGCCTGAGAAGAGGCAAAGGGGCCAGAGTTGTCCTGGCCTGGAGCTACACCTGGAGGTGGAGGGCAACTCCAGGCCCCCCAGCACTGTAACGAGACCCCCCACCCCTCCCTCTACATCCTCCACCGCCTCCAGCCCCAAGCTGGCCCTAAAAGGCATTGCTCAAAGGACCTTCGGCCGAGCCCTCACCCCCAGAAGGAGCTCCCTGAAGCCTGGGGAGAAGGACAAAGTCAGGCCCAAGGAGAGAGACAAGGCAGGGGGAATCTCCAAGGCCGTGGAGAGAAGCTCCAGGGCTGGGGCTGGGCCTGAGGAAGAGGGATCTGGGGAGTGGGCAAGGCTGGAGGGATTGGGCTCTGAGGCAGAGGAGAAGAACACCAAGATCACCAGTCTCATCCCAAAGGGTGGTAAGATCGGCATCACTAAGAAAGAAAGCTCCAGTCCCAACTCAGCCCTGGCCGGGACTGGCATCCCCAAACCTGGAGGCAAGGCAGGGAAGGCCTCTGGGTGCGGGACTACCTCTAAAGGCAGAGACGGGGAACTGCGGGGGAGAGTGAAAACAAGCAGCGGGCTGTCTGTCCACAAGGCTCATCTAGAGAGCAGGAGCTCAAGCCCTAATTCTAGCCTGGGCTCCTCAGAAAGCCGGTGTCCCCACCACCTCAGTGGGGCTGCAGTGCCCCTGGTGGCCAGTGACGGCACTATGCTGATCACCTCCAGCAGCATCACCAGCATCCAGCTGCCTCGTCCTCAGCAGTTCCACAGTCACCCCAACACGGCTACGGTGGCTCCCTTCATGTACAGGTACACATACTGAGGGGATGTGTCTGTAAACAAAACATTGAGTTTGTTATATTAAGTATTTTGACACAATTTACAGTATCTCATTGTATCTCATATAGAGAGAAAAAGACTAAGTGAGACTAAGACTAAAGACTCACTTTGAAGTCTCACAAGAAACTAAATGGATGAAGAGAGAAAGATACATTTTTAAGCAGTAAGAATAATCTTCCTTCTTGTCTCTCCTTGACTTTAAGGTCTCAGCCAGATGTTACCGGGGCGATACTCTTGGAGGCAGGATCACAGGAGGGGAACAGAAGGCCTCCAGCTTTTAGCCACACAACTTCAGCTCACAACTCACTAGAGGACATCACAGGTAAAGCGGAGTCACCTGTTGGTATTTAAATGTCTCCAGCCTTTCATACAACAACTCAAAGGCCAGATTAAGGTGACTCTAACCAGCAGGATTCTGCATCAGTTGTTTCAGTATTAGTGCCTGTGTTGGAATGCAGCTGTGAGTGAGAGCATCACAGCTGGTGAGTTTGTCAGTTCCAACAACCAGTGCTCCTAATAACCGCTCCATCTGAAACCTCTCCTCTTCAAAATATGGGTCTTACTGCTCCCTTATTCAGTCTGTCTGTCCCTCTATCCATGTCAAGTCATCCCGATGGGGTGGTGTACTGTGTGCGTCAAACTGAAGGTGTATTTGATTGAACAAACTCAGAATTACCAGTTGCCACTCTTGGAAGTACCTCATTAGCTCTGTAGTGCATGGAAAACTCGATGAAGCAAATCATAAGTGTTGAACCCAGTGAACGCTGTGAAGGGTCAGACGAACTATTGGGGAAAGGGAGTGAGCAAGATGGAGAGCACAAGAAGGAAAAAGAAAAAGAGAGAGAGCAGGGGGGCTGGGTCTATCTGAATGGAATGAGAAAGCTCATCTACATGTTAAAGGCTATGGATGTCACTAAAGTTGCCAAGGCTCCTAGTGTGGCTCTATGTGTGTGATTGTGTGTGTGTTCATGTATTTTATTTTGAGGGTGATTGGTCTGGAAGTTTTTCTCTTCTCTGTAATATAGCTGTGAAGTTAGAGCATGACTGCAGCAGAGGAAGGTGTAAGAGCCTCCTCCTCTTCCACTAGAACACACAGGACGGACAGCTTCCCATGAAGACCAACGCCCACAGTGTTTCCAGGTCAAGTTCAACAGGATCTTACAGCGCCAGGACGGGGTTAGAGAAATATTAGTCCTTTGAACGCTTTCTGAGACGAGAGAGTCCAGACACGCTTTCTGTAAGGAAGATGATCTCTTCGGATGGCCAATTCAAAGAAGAAGAGGGGCACAATTTGACCAGAACTAGTGCTACAAGCAGCCTTGCTTTGGGAAGTTGAGTCAGAGGACTTGGTTAGTCTGAAAAGCCTTCAGTAAGAGGGTGTGTGGGGAGCGGGGAGGGTCGTTAGAAGTGTGTTCCCCTGGATACTGAAGCAACTGGGACTGAACCGCCTGGGCTGGGATGAAACTGGACAAAGTTTTTGCGGGAGAAGGGAAGGAGGGGTCTGGAGAGGAATCATTGTGAAAGTATCCATTTTGACCTTGAGACCCTGTCCGAGACTGTTAAGCTAACCTAGTTAGATAGGTGTAAGGACCAGGACAAATCAGGTGGATGTGGAGGAGGACCTACGAGGTCCAATCAGAGCTATGTGTTCCAGGTGCGCCTGCAGCATTCGTATGTGGTACAGCACTTGGGTGCTTGGGAAGGCATCGCTCGTATTAACCAGGACATACTACCCAATTACGAGAAACACGTCAGTAAGAATGTCTCTCTAGGCTATCTGTCAACTCCCAGAGTGACACCATCAGAGGAAGATCTAAGTGAGACACAGGATAAGGACTAGTGAGGGAAATGAGAAATAGGGGGATGGGAGAGAGAGACAGGAGAGAAAGAAGAGAGAGAGAGGAAAGAGAGAAGAGAGAGAGTTTCTTCATCTCAGTTAGCCCTCAGCCTGCTGTCTGGCTGGTAGCAGAGTTTAATGTTGCTGCAAGCCTTGTGAAATTTTGCAGGTTAAGCCTTGTGAAAGAGGCTGTTTGTGCTCTGCGAGACTCCTGGAATGCCTGCACAGGGAGTGCTACACACACACACTGACACAAATGCAAACATGTACACATGCACACACAGACACTCAACACTAAGCACACACACCCAAGACACAATTTTTCCATGCTACTATGGGAGCCAAGGCAGTACAGCTTAATATATGTGTGGGGGGTTGATGAATGCATGTGCGTATGTGTGTTTATTGTGTTGGAGGCTCCCTCCTCTCCTCTCATTGTAAGAAAGTGCACATTAATCTCTCCAGCCAAGCCCTCCTCTTACCTTCACCTCGTGTGTTAGGAGCTCCGGTGATTAGCAGCCCCGACGATTTTTTCAGCCTGGACACTTCATTCTACAGCACAGGGAACGAGAACTTGTTGGCAAAGGGATTTTATGGAGCTCTATAAACAGTGTTGCTCTTCAGAAGAGATATGCTATGTTGTAACGTCGTAAATACGTTTTGACTTTGTTGACCTGAAGGAATACTATGTAGTTTATGCTCTATCCAAGTCATGGACAGGTTTGTTTTTTACTGTGAGGCTTTTTTTTTTTACTTCAGGGGAATCTTGCATTCTTAATATTTGGACAAGCCTGTCAGGTGTACAATCAATTGGCTGCTGCTCTTCCACATTGCCACAGTGGTTCTCTGTGTGATGGTGCTGTAAAATCAGAACAGAACGATGGATTTGGCATGTGTTCTAGCATTTTCTAAAAGCAGTTCTATCTGCTCCTGCTAGGTGAGGATCCGGAGGCCCGTCGCTTGCGGACAGTAAAGAATATTGCTGACCTGAGACAGAACTTGGAGGAGACCATGTCCTGTCTGAGAGGAACGCAGATCAGCCACAGGTAGGCCAATGTGTGTGCGCCAATGTGTGTTACACATGCTTGTGTAAGCGTGTGTGTAAGAAAATGGCCTATACTGCAGGGTAAAAAAGTGTAAATTATTTGCTTTTATTTTGAAAGCTCGACAGAAGATACCGGCTTTTGCCAGCAAGTCTGTCCCCCCCAATTTCAAAGTCGTCGCCCTTGGTGGCAAATAACAAATATTTTCCCTCCCCATGATCAATTTCTAGTGGGCTCAGAGAGGGTTTGAGTTTTTGAATTTAATGAGCGACTTACAGAAATTACAGGGATCTTTCCTTAAGGGAAGAAGGGTGAAGTGCCTAGCTCAAGAACACAAAGTCATGTTGGCATGGTCGGGATGCACAAACTTCTGGTTACCAGTCCAATTCCCTCATCGATCATCTGATCTAACCCTGAAGACAGACTCCTCAGCGCACTGAAGTGTTTTTTTTTTGCCCATTCCTTAGAATGAATGTCACCCCCTTCAGGTCACACAAAGCTGACACAGCCCCAAACTCACCAAGTGATTCACCTGTCAAAAAGGGAAGTGGCGGTGCAGCCGGGTGAAGTTACAACATGACATTCATGCATGTGTGTCTGTGTGTGTGTGTGTGTGTGTCTAAAGGGATGGAGGGAAGCAGGGACAGGGGCCGGGTTTGTTTTGGATCTTGATGAGTCTGAAGTGTCTCTGTGACACCCACATCCTGGCTCTCTTTTCACTGTCCTACATTAGCTGGCCCCCTGGAGTCCCCTGATACTAGGCTACACGAGGAGTCCCCAAACCATGTTGACGATGGAAGGAAAATGGAAATAGAAATAATGAAAATGAAAAGAAAGTGGGGTGGGCTGTTTGAAAAGAACTGTCTTCTCTACAGTGACAGAAATGTCTCTACAACACAGTAAAAACGGTGTCCTCTCTGGGCTGGGAGGATTAGCAACAGGGGTGGTTTGTGTCTGGCAGGCTGACTGGGTTCATGGCCAAAGCTGTCAAATGGTTGTAGCACTCCCTTCATCTAATCTAGTTTCTATTCTGTATTCCCTAGCAGTCTGGAGACCACCTTTGACGACAGCGTAACCACGGAGATCAGCAGAGGGGGAAAGGCAGTCCTCAACATGCCCCCTTGCCCAGCCTCCACGTTGCCGTGGCGACTTGGTGCGTCCAGCCCCCGTCTCCAAGCGGGCGATGCCCCTTCAACAGGAGGTGGCTATGGGACAGCGGCGAGATGGGGAGATAGTTGCTCTCAGATCCCTGAGGGGGGGAAGAACATGCGAAGACTCTGGCCAGCGGGGCGGGACATAGATGACCACACCCCCGACCATGCCCTCCTCTTGGCAGATAAGATGGAGGAGCTGGAAGGTATCACCGTGGCGACAACGGGGTACGTTAGTGACGGGGAACTGCCGGGGAAGAATGCCAGGATGGATCACATGACCAGCGGGTGAGTGTCTTCTGTGGTGTAACACCTGGTCAGTAAGGCGATACATTTTGTCACTATTGTGATAGATATTGGATCAGTATGCTTGGGTTTTGAAAGTGGAGCAGTGATATTGACAGTTGGCTAAGTGTATCTTCCCCTCCACTGAGTCAATACTCTGGCAAATGCATTGTCCTTTTCTAATAAGCAGTTCACTGTCTAGTACACTAGGTGCCAGTGTTTCAGAAGATTCCTTCTTTATGCATGCTGCAGATTCTTTTTCACTTTGCCCCTGTTAGTCACAGTCCTTACTGATAGTACACTACACAGTGGCTAAATCCTGCATATTTTATCCTCCTAGAAAGGACAATATCTGCCGTAGCAAAGAATGCCCTGATACATGCAACTGGGATGTCAAGTAACGGCGCCTTGAACTAGCACAGACAGGTTCACGTTGGTCCACTATGTCCAAGTGCCTCTTCCACTGTGTAAACCCCAGTCCTTCAGCCCAAAAACCTCCTATCAAAGTAATTAACATACTTAATTACAAGTCTTCTTGGCCTAATAGTAGACCTTAATGGAACAGGTTTGAGACCCATGTCAGACTGCAAGTTAAGTACATATTCTGGGTGACCTATGAGTATAGGACTGACTGAGTGTGTGCATGAGTGTGCGTGTACATTTACATTTATTCATTTAGCAGACGCTTTTATCCAAAGCGACTTACAGTAAGTACAGGGACATTCTCCCTGAGGCAAGTAGGGTGAAGTGCCTTGCCCAAGGACACAACATCACATAGCCACAGCCGGGGTTCGATCTCACAACCTTCCGATCATGAGGCCAACGCCTTAACCCGCTGAGCTATCTGAGCCCCAACATCCTCCTACTTCTGCTGGTGACACAAAGGCAGAGGAAAGCTTGGAGCTTCTCTCTGTGGCGTGTCAATATTTCTCAGGATCCTGTAGACAAGTTAAGCCATGTTTACACTGGTGTGGTGCATGCTTAATACAAAATGGATTATCAAACTATTTTTGTCTTTGTCAGAGAGGAGTCAGGGGAAACAGTTTGTAGATAGAGTGTGTCAATAGAGGGTGTAGATAGAGTATATAGATAGAGGGTGTAGATATACTACAAAAGCGTATGTGTGTACCAGGGAGAGGAGACAGGGTATTGGATTTATAAATAATCTGGCCTCTGTGCTGTGGAGAGAAGGGGGTCATGGGAAAAATGCTCTGTGGCCTGCGATGTCTGTCGAAGCTCTCAGGGTACTGGGATACTTATGTACTGAATCTAGTCCTCTTGTTAACCAGGGCTCAACATTCACACACAGAAAGAAGTTTCTGCTTTCCTCTGCCCGAGTGTCACCAGCAGAAGTGGAGCTGGAGGCTGGACACACACACACTTACATATGTTTTGTGTTTAACTACTATGTATACAGTATATATAAGACTGACAAAGAAATAAAAAGCAATAGACATACACAGAGGGATAGAAGCACAGGAAGATAGAGAAAGATTGACTGAGGTCTACATACCCCAGGTGTCTAAAAGGTTTATGTGAATCCCTGTGGTGAGGTGAATCATGTAATGGAGATATAAAAGCAGGTTAGAATGTGTCTGCAGATAGTCATCACGCACCCACACACACACATTTCTCCTGCAGTGAGACACACAGTATGCTGATGGGACACAGTAAGTGGTATAATAATTTGCTTGCACCTCTGTAGTCATGTTCAAACAGGCAGCACACATTTGTGTGACTGTGTCTGCTTACTTCAACAACAACCCCCTGGCGTTTGTGTAATCGTGTAACTGGCCTTCCTATCTGACTGGTTGCACTGTGTATGGTTCAGTGGTAGAGCCTATGACTGAAGATCAGGTGGGGTCATATTTGAATCCCCTCCTGTAAAACACTTCAGACAAAAGCGTCTGCTAAATAAACACATTATTCGCTCAACAATAACCCACCAGGTTTTGCTTAACTGTGAAGATCAGGCGACTAACAAAGTCATGTTTTAGTAGTCAACGATAATTTTATGCCTGTGTTTTTGTTTACAGCATCGAGTTACAAACTATAGATCTGCAATCTGTAACAGGGGGATGAAATGCCAGGATAGCTACTCATTAGTACAGGACAGATACTGTATAGATGCCACAGTGGAAGCTGCAAGCTTTAACCTTCAGCCAGGTCCTGTTTGCTCAGTCATGGCCGTAAGAGGTCAGGGCCCTTAGATTTCTGTGCTTGTAATGTAAACAGCCTGCTGAAGCGGCACACACCAACCTGCAGTTTAGTGACCAGGGTTAATGAGTAAACACCCTAACTCACCCATGGACAGACAACAACACACAGACACACACAGACACTGAAACGCCGTGGACAAACACAGAAACGCTCATGAACACATACACATTGAAGCGCACATGAACACGCTTACCAAAACACACACACAACCCACACAAAGATGCTTGAACGCATGCACATCGACACACACACATGAACGCATGTGAACACAAAAACAGCGCAATAAATGTACACTTGCAACTTATTGACTATGACTCATGGACTTTCGTCCTTGAGACAGAAAGATCAACATTGGAACATTAGATGTTGTTCCTCTCCCGTACTCATCCTGCTTTCATCAAGAAGGCTGAAGATGTTCCAGTCTTGTCACCTACATAACTTTTGTGTGAGAGAATGTGGTTATTACCACTATCATAATAAAAATACGTTCATTTAGTACACACTTTATCCAATGCAGCATACGATAGGAAATTCTGTTACACTGCTCTAAGTAAAACACTATACAAGTATCAACAACGTTGTGCCATTCAACTCAATGAGCTGTGCTGTGAGTCACCTCTGTTGTGTCTGAGAGGAAAGACAGTTGGTTTCACAATTATCATACTTTTGTGGTTGTGGGGTTGTGGTTTGTTTACAGAGAAAACGTAGCACACACATACACGTACACTGAGGTAAGCACACCCTCAAAAGATCATGGTTTGTTACCTGCTGGGCAAGTTAGTCAGTACTGGGGGTGGATTTGGCAAACAAGGAGGGAGGCACAGGTTGGCAAGGAAGAGGGAGGGGGTGAGGGAGACAGGTCGGTAAAGAAAGAGGTAGCATGGAAGTAGGAGGGGAGAGAGGAAGGGAAGGTTGGAGGGAGGAAGGAAAGGGTAAAAAGGGCAGATAGAGATGTGGGGGAAGGAAGGGGGACTGGTAAGGGAGGTAGGGCAATAGGATGGCTTGTTCTTATCACAGGAAGTAGAGCTGGCTTGACTTCTTGCTAGTGCTGCCTTTTCTAACCTCTACACCCAACACACACACAGACACACAAACACATACACACTGACCCAGCTCCCCCCTTCCACACACCACAGGGGAGTTCCCATCAACCCTCCCCCTCACCATAGAGGGGGAGATGAAGGAGAGGGCTGAGGGGGGAGGTTGGGGGGGAAGGCTTCTCACTCTGTCTCTCTGATGAGAGAGAAAGATAGAGAAATACTAAGAGAGAATTAGAGAAAAGATTCAGAGAGAGAGAGAGCGATAGTGAAGAAAGAGTAAGCAAAGAAAGAAAGAAGGATTGAAAGAAAGAACTAGTTGTATGAATGTCTTGTGTTGCTTCGCCACAGCCTGTCCTGGTCTTCATGTTTCTGGATCTTCAAACAGACACAGAGGTATTGTAATGCTCAATGGAATTTAAGCAAATATGACCAGACTGATTAGTAACATGATATTTTGCAATTTCCCCTCCTGGGGGACAAATAAAGGTTTATCTTATCTTATCTTATTGTAGAATGATGTGCATGAGATTTTGACTGCAACTGGCTCTATATTTATCTGTTTGGAGGAGATAGTCCGTTTTTGGATTTTTAGTTTTGACTTACTGTCCAGTTGTGTGTTGGCTCCAGGTAGAACCTCTAAACCTATCTTTATGAGTTGTCACAAGTTAGAACCACTGTGCAACTCCATGGCAGAGCGTGCTGCAGATTACTTCAACCAAGACACGAATCACAACTGCCCTAATCTTACTCTAATCCCAACCTGGTAATCCCTGATCTGGGGACATGGTAACAGGACACCAAAGCAGGTGACTGAGAATTGTAAACAGTGGTGGAAGAGACCATGTTGACGGATACGTAACTGGAGAGGTTTGAAAGAGATCCCTTACACCTTCTGTATTCAGAACAGTGAAGGTTCCGGACCATTCAACTGGTTCATTCAGGTTCACTGAAGTCTCCAGTTTGTTTCACGCAGGTTCATTCAGGTTCATGCAGGTTGTAACTGCTGCTCTGTTGGGGAAACAGAGGGTGACCCTTTGTGAAGTGGGACAAGCATTTCTAGAGGCTTGTTTGGGTTGTTGTGTAGTTTATTCAGTAGCCTGACAGCAGTGTTTGTGTGTGTGTGGGCATATTTATGTGTGTGCATGGGATGTTTGTGTGTATGCTCTGTATGTGTGTGTGTTCTCAGATACATGACGAATGGTGGGGTGGGTGTATATACACAGCGTCCGGCCAACAAAGAGGTGCTCCAGCACGCTACTATAAGCCACAAAGACACAGACAGGTAGGTCACATAACCTGACTCAACCCTAACCATTACCATCACCCAAAAACTCTCCTTAACTTCTAACCCCAGTCCACACAATTTTAAATGGTCCTTGTTTACTATCATTCAGGAGATTTCTGATCCCCACAAGAATAGTTAAACAAGACTACACACAAGCACACAACCTTTAAAGCAGCTGAAGGTCCTGTCAGAACTACTCATACTAAGTCTCAGCCTGGACAGATCAACAGTGAATTCAGTCTAGCTAGCCTGTTCACACCAGTGCTCCGGACCTTTAAGAGATTACAAAGATTACCCTTGGGCCTGACCTTGTGTTGTTGTGGATTAGAATGCTGGCCTGCCAAGTGCTCCGGGAGAATGTTGATTCCACCAATAGAATCACAGCAGGCACAGGGAGCAAACAGAGCAGTCATTGTTGGGTGACTGAGTGAAAACAGAGTGATTGTTTTTCTCGGCATACAGTGCTACAGGCGTTAGATCTTGTCACACGCACATGCACATACGCACACACAGTTCCTTGCGTTTATGCTGCCATTTTTACTTGAATCTCCCTTTGTGGGAAGTACAGTGAATTCACCTAGACAGTCTCCTCCTTAATGACAAACCAACAAGTCAGCCCTGACTTATTAACGTGGCCGTCTGCCTCTATAAACGTCATGAGGGAGGAAACCGACTGCACACCTGACAGGGTGTGGCCTCCCCCAGTTAGTACTATGTTGTACTGTGCGTGCTGCAGTGAGAACAAAAGGAGGCTCCAGGCACTGAGATTATTGTCATTATGTGTTTTGGGGAAGGATGTGTACGTACGTACGAATTAATGTATGTATGTGTAGTGTCATTCAATACTGAGTTCAATAGTTTCCGAGCCTCTTCAAAATATGGATTCCACTGAGTAAATATAGCGTTAATGTTTTCTCAGAAAGTACGGTCCTGTTTTCCCTTCCATGAAGGATACTAGTCACATGGACATGAATAAGCAGAATGGCATACCTGTGGTGTGTGGCATGTGCTCACCTGTAGGAGGTATGGTCCACCTGGAACTGCTTCCTCAGGCTACCTTGAGTGCTACTCACATTAGCCTGGGAACAGACTGCTACTTATCTTTCAGCAGGTTTTGTATGTGGGGCACCTTGTGTGTGGAAGTCTGTGTGTGTATGTGGAAGTCTGTGTGTGTGTGTGTGTGTGTGGGGGGGGGTGTTCCTGTGTGTGTGTGTAGGTACTGTGTGTGTGTGCGTCTCAGGACGTCAGCTTTGCCCTGCAACTCTATGCTGTTTGACCTGTCTGGACATAGTCTGCCTCTCTCTCTCCTCAGGCAGGTAAAATACCATTACACAGATATGCACCAACACACACTCTCTCACACACAAACACACAGTGAGGTAATTTCCAGGGTAAGAACAATGGGGAATGTGTGTTTGTACACATGTGTTTATGTGTGTGTGAGACGGGTTGTCTTTCAGGCTTGGTTCAGAGTAATCAGAGTGTGTAAATGAGAGTGTGTGTGTCTGAGGTGGTATGAATGCAGACCGGTCCCAGCCTTGGGGCAGTGCTCCAGACAGGGACAGGGATGTGGTAATCGGGTAACCTGATTCCCTTTGCCACTACAGACAAGCTATGCTCCCGTCTCCCAAGTCACAAGAGACGCTCTAGTCACAGCCAGCCAGGCTTTCACACGCTAACGTCGTCTGAAGACCCCATTCTGTCAGCTCTGTCTGACTGTGCTGAAGTGGTGATGTACTCTATCATGGAGTCTCACTACTCACTGTATCCCTTTCAAACTTTCTTTCCATCACTCTCAGTTTCTCTGTTCCTTTGTTTCTGTATTTAGCACATTTAACACATCATCCTACACTTCACACACTGGTGCCTGCTGTACTGTATGGAGCTATGTGTGTGTGAGGTGTATCTGGGACCAGGAGACTGGGCCCTTGGCCAAATACACATTAGTATTCATATGATGATGATCAGTGAGAGGCATTTATGCAGGAACTGGAGACAGAGGATGCAAAGCACATGTTAGAGAGAAAGAGAGACACACATACACAGCCCTACAGCACACCCAGGAAAGCTTTCAAGGAGAGGCTTCAATGTGGGTGGCAGAGTGCTGGTAGATTTGGGCTCTCCTGTTGTGTCTGGGTCTGGCGAGGTTGATCACAGATAGTGAGAGACACAGAGGGAGATACACAGACAAGGGAGGGATAGAGAATCAGAGGCAGACAGGGGGAGAGAGTGAGAGAAAAAAAAGAGAGCGAGGGAAAATAAAGTCAATGACTACTTTTTTTTCTGGTTCCATAAATGTTTATTGTTTGCACCATCCTGCCACAGTAAATTCCGTGTTGATGCAACTTACATGGCGAATAAAACCGTCAATTTTGAATTGGAGGAGATGAGATAGAAGAGGGGCGGATGCTGAGGTGTTCTGTATCCAGACTGGCTAGTTGACCTGTTGAGTGCAGCCCCAGTCTGGGACTGACTGGCAGGGAAGAGGAGTTTACCTCAGGGATGAAAAGGGATGTACACACATGGCTGAGAAACCAGATTTAGTACTAAGTACTGGCAGCCACTGTGAACTGGAGCTTTTATTATAGTCTGTCAAGTAAGTGTTTTGTCTTTAAGTACTTGATACATTGTTTGAGAAAGGTTTTGTGAACATAAGCGGTGCATGTATGTGTTGACGTTATGTCTAGCACGGACCTTAACTCTTACTAGAGGCAATCTGTAAGACAGAGAGGCAGACACACAGTAAGACATGATTGGGTCTGTGTGTTGAATATATCAGTGGTGTATACAGTCTCAAGAACTTCAGAGAGGTAACTGTTTTCTCAGGAGTATCTATTCAGACAGACACTACAGGCATAGAAAACAAGCAGAATAGTTTTCCTCTGTGCAGGAGGACTCAGAGAGGCAGAGCAGGGAGAGCGTTTATAAAGTGAATTAGTGCTGTGGTGCTTTCAGCCTCCTCTCTGCTTGCCTGCCCCCAGACCTGCTGTTTTCTGCCTTACTCTAGAATAGGTAGAGAAACTACCCTAAACAAAGTGTGTCCTAATCAGGAACACTACAACTTCCAGAATCCTCTAGGAAACTTCAAGTAGCATGACCCTCAGGCAGACAAACTCAGATTAGCTTTGATACTATGAACATGTACTGAAGAAACTAGACTTTACAAACACTGTAGCTTCATCAGGAATGTTATTCAAGCGTGGTAGTCCACCCTTGGGTTGAGAAGCTACACTCAGATATGTTCTGTTTTGTGGAGAGAAACTGAGGGACATGCAAAGACCTCTACAAAGCAGCTCTGGACCCATGAACCTTGTGCTCGGAAGAGCAGCAACCTCCTCTTCAGGCCTCCCAGCATGCCGGTGCAAAGCCGCTTTGTCTCCCAGCTCCTCAGGCTAGTCTGAGCACAGCTGCCTCTCACCCTCCTCTGAGGTAATTGCGAGCTTTAGACAATAGTCCTTAATTACCTCCAAAGAGGTCTAACACCCCAAACCTCTGGCCATTGGTATGATAATGAGGGGGTGTGAGGAAGGAGGTGACGGAGGGAAGTAGGGAGGACGAATGAATCCATGTCCCCTCGCTACCCTCTAAAACTGGAACCCTGACTGAACCACAGGAGCTGGAGAGAAGAGGATTAGAAGAGGTAACACTGAATGATCTCTTCTGTGACAGGGATGAATGGAAGGAAGGATGAGTGTCCTATTATCTAATTATTTTTCATGGCTCTGTCACTCTGCCCCTCCAACATCTGTGACAACAAAGGCATATAGTGTCATGGGTGTGAGTTTGTGAGATGCCTTTGAAATTGGATTGTCATATGTCATATGTTTTGTGCGTTGTGTGTAAGTGCCTTCACATGGGCATGGGAATGAGCGCCTTTTGAATTGGCGGAATGTGTGACAACGGTGATGGACTATACTGTGTGTGCATGTGCATGCAAGCCTGTTTGTGTGTGTGTTTGCATGTGATTCTATGTGTGTAGCCAGCTTATTCACCCTCCCCCAACACACACACGCACACTCTGAGATCACATCAGGGACATCAGATCCCATTAATGGTTGACCTGGTTCTGGGGAAGCTTCTGGCCTGATAGGTAACTAACTAGACAACGAACTACCACATATTTGGAGATAGATATAACCAACTGAATTACTAAGGCCTGGAAAGATAAATATATAACTACCAGGCTACAACAGGTCTGTTACATAATTAACTAGATAATTAGATAACTACACCAGGTCATGGATAGCACAACCTCTGAGCTGCATCACTTAGGACAGCTTGTCGACTAGGTTTTGATTCATCTTAACGTGATTTTCATTCGTAGCTAATTGATCGAGTAGTGGAATGTCCTCATCCATGCAGCTGAGTACACACACAGGCAGTGGAAACGGTGTCATCTCTTTAAATACCTCTCCAGTGTGGAGAGACTTGTGTTTGAAACAGACAGACGGAAAGTGTGTGCATACGTGTATCTACAAAGAGATTTGTTGCTCTGACGTCCTGACCCTCTTCTGGCTTTGAGGCAGAAGTCATGTCAGTACACAACACACACACACACACACACACACACACACACACACACACACACACACACACACACACACACACACACACACACACACACACACACACACACACACACACTCAGTTGGCTGCGGAAGTTTGGTGTGCAGCTCAGGAATGTGACTGCCTCCATACTGTCTCTGTAGCTAAATGCTGTCTCTCACACTCTAAATAAGGGAGACCAGGGCTAGTTGACACAACATGTCAAATTATATTAATTTGATTTAACCAGATTTTTTATAAAAAATTAAAGTAAATTTTTTAGGCAAGACCTAACTATTCATCAGATTTTTTTAATTAAAACTCAAAATAAATCTACACAAAATCTATCAACTGATGCTGGTCTCTTCTGCTGCCTGTATCTGATGTCAGTAACACCAGTAACTGTCTAAATGCATCAGCTGCTTTTATATTCTATGCCTGTTTGCATTTAACAGCTTTGGTGGCCAGACGCTGACTATGGCGATGCTATATGTGTGACCGGTTTCTCTGGTTTCGCTTATGAGGCGATTTCAGAATGGGGTCAGTTAACGTGTTAGTGTGAAGCATTCCCTAGACACTTCCTGTCAAGTTGTGGAAGGATCCGGATCAGTTCCGTGTCCCACCAGAAATTATTGTCACTCTCAGGACCACTGAGGTCAGTCCTAAGGAGGAATGGTTTCATTTATTGCTGTTGATTGTTGGCAAAGCCCCTGTGACTCAACTCTTTAAAGTTTGACTTTTGACCCTGGGGGAGTTGACCCATAGCAGCCCTCACCAGAGGAACCATGAAGAGAGAATGAGCCCGTCTGGAATGTACAAATTAGATTGGCTATGGAGGAGACCCAGCCAACCAACCAACCAACCAACAGCATCCTGGGATTGTTGACTTAGCAAACACCCTGAGACACACACACACAAGCCACCTGGCTAAATAGGACTACGCTGTTTATTTGTAGGAAATGTGGGGCTTTGGATAATCTCAGACAAGCTGTTCTTGGAGCAGATCTAAGGTGTGTCTGTTCTGAGGAGCCTCAAAGCTGTGGCTGATCTGAGATCAGAGGAAAGCTTGATGTGTAGAATGTTACTGTGTCTGCTACAGAATAGTGATTGAGTTACTGTTTGAAGTTCCTCCCAGCATAACTCAGCACTGGCTTCTGATAAACACTTAGACATGTGCAAGAGAGTGCGTGAGTTCATGCTTGTTTGATTGCGTGTATGCTCTGTGAGCGTATATGTGTGTGTACAGTATGTGCGTCCACAGAGAGACTTGGTGTGCTTAGCCACTCCCCTCTGTGTGTGTGGCTGCCTGGCTGGCTGGGGGGAGATTCACCAGTCAGGCTCAGAGAGAGCGAGTGTGAGCTAGCTAGCGAGCTACGGCTGGAGCCATATGGGGAGTGCAGAGCTGAGTGGAGCAGCGGGGCAGTGTGGAGTGGAGCAGAGCAGAGAGGAGCTTACACCAGAGCGTTGGGGCACAGGGCAGATCTCTGAGGGACTTACAGAGTAGGGGCGTCCACATGAAGCTGTCAATCAACCAGTCCTCCTCCAGTGCTGTGGCCCCCTCTCCTGGCCCCCCCTGGTCTGGAGCCTCTCTCCCCCACAGGTAGAGGAAACCACATCCTGTTCTTTTGTGTGTTTGTGGTTGAGTGTGTGTCTTTGTACTGTGGTATTATAAGGGTTAAGGTCTGTGTGGTGTGACAGACAACAGCCATGTGTCAGTCGGTCTTTATTCTCCTCCTTTTACACATGGCTTGTTGTATGTGTTGGGGGGAGGCTTTATGAGTGTGTGTGTGGTGTGTTTCTTTAGGTTTTCTTTATGTGACAATTCAAACTGTCTATTCGCTATTACCGTAACATTTACTGAACTGGTCTTAAATGTCATTCTGAATGTCATTCAGTCTCAAATGTATTTTCCTGTCAGGGCTTGTGTCCTGGATATCTTCAAATATCCTCACGCCAAGCCCATATTTTAGACAAAATTGAGTTGTGGAAGAGTCTTTGTGTTGAGGGCTTGCACTGTATAGAGAGCATGGTCACTATCTCAGACTCAGGGGAACATCACTAATACACAGCAGCTACCCCCCTCTCCCCAGCACTCTGAACTTTAACAGCAGCCTTTGTATACATATATAATAACAATGAACAACCTAGTTGTGCTGGGATAAAAATGTTGCTGTTAGGATGTTGTTTTCATGTATTCATCGAGATCTCTCTTCTTGTGAGCTCATCTCTGCGATCGTTTAACTGAAGAGCAGTTTGAACTGAGCAAGCTACTTCCATTCATTGCCTGGCAACAGTTCTGAATGGTGCTGAAGCATTGATAAGTCTAGTAGAACTAATGGATTTCACCCTGACCAAACACACTGGATGGTCAGTGTGTGTGTTTGTGTTTCTGTGTGTTTGCCTGTGCATATGTTTGATGCTTATGGTAAGCAGTAACCCTCTCTGGCCACGGATTCACTTGGTGTTTCAGTCACTTTAATTTAGCCTGTACTCTAACCTTGATGTGACCAAGTGAGTCCTGGTTTAAGATTTATTTTATGGCTGCATGACTGTGGCCAAATGGCCTTGTTTAGACCCAGACTATAACTGTCTGATGAGTATGCATGGGCTTAGGGTAAATAAAAGGGACAGATAGAGAAAGAAAGAAAGAGAGAGAGAAAAATAGAAAGAAAGACAACCACACAAAAGAGATTCTCTCTTGCACCCTCTCTTTACCTCTCTCTTTCTCTCTCTCTCTCTCTCTCTCTCTCTCTCTCCCTCTCTTTAGTCCTAGTTTCTGTTCCCACAAAACACCCTTGGACTCTAGATAGCATTAAAATTGAGCTTGTCCTCACAGAAAAGTGTGAGCTGAAGTGTGAATCATTTCGGTTCTCACATAGATAGACCCTTGGCCCTGATAAAAGTAACATTTTGACTCAAAGGTGAGGGTTCCTGTGAAAGGTGTCTTTCATGTCCTAAGACTGGCCAGAGTGGGAGCTGCCTGTCACCAGAACACAGCTAGCATGAGAGACACTCCTCCTCAAAAGTCTGCTCTCAAGGCCTCAACTGCACACCAAATAAAGCAGCAGTTTATGTGTGACTCTCCACGACAGACAGGCGTTGGACAGGTCAAACTCCCAAAGCTCCAGCTCAGTAGAACACACAAAACATAGTGTTGTGAAAGAGAAATGCAAAGAAACGAAGTAGAAGTAGAAAGAGAATGAAAGACAAGTAAAAGGACAGAAGGAGGATGAGATACAGCATAAAGAAGAAAGAGAATGATGGAGTGAAAGGGAAGGAATAAAGGAGAGAGGTGGAGAGAGAAAGGAAGAAAGAGAGGAGGCGGGGAGGGAAGGAAATTTCAATTACATGTCTTATGTGTCAGGCATGATGGGAATGTTGTGTCTGGCCCGTAGATTACAAAGTGTGTGTGTGTGTGTGTGTGTGTAGACCAAGGGGTTTCTAACCATACCTACATACATCTTCTGTTATGTTTCTTATTACTAAGTGTATCTCTCTCATTCCCCCTCTAGTTGGGACGACAGCAGTTCAGTCAGTAGCGGAATCAGTGACACCTTCGACACTGATGACATCACCAGCTCATCCGTCAGTTCCTACGTGACCCCTTCATGTGCCATCTCCAAAGACATCCAGGTGTCTCCTGTACACACAGAGGTAGGCTAGGTCCCCAGATTCAAATAAAGAGCCCTTTCTTCCTCCCAGGAATTAAAGGTATCCAATTTTAATCTTGTGTTCATCATCCCACCTAAGATAATTTGTTGCGTTTGTATCCTGATTTACAGATGCATGCATGGTCATCCTAATTGATACGTATTATTATTTAGATATATTTATTCTTATTACTTTTATTAATTTTTGTTCTTAAATTTATAGATTTTACTGACCGGAAGCACTTTTAATTTGGTTGTACCTTGAGACAATGACAAATAAACGTCTATATCTATTTCAATGTCTGTGTCCCTATCACTTTTACACGGCAGGCCTAACAGAGTTCAATTCATAGACTTTTACAGTTTGTTACCTGAGCATAACTGCGTGAGACTCTTTATCTCTCTTAGTGCAGCGCTCCAGGACTCACACATTTGTGGCTTACAGTAGGCTGACGTGTGCTTCAGGTTGATTCTCAATGAAGTCAAGGTTTAGCGGTCAGAGTTAAAAGGTCTTTACTATGCTGCCGGCCCAACCTGTTATAGGTCTTTTATTTTATTGGGCTAGACAACAGGACATGAAAACAGTCCTCTCTATATTCACATCATCTGCTCCCCTATATGAATATGTACATGAGTGTACAAGGGAGAGTGTGTATGTTTGTATGTGTATTACAGAACTCCACTGGCAGAGTGCTGTGTTTTTATGGCAGGGTAGTTTCCAGTCGTAAAGACAGGCTGGCGAGTGAGGAGTGTCTGCAGCTTTGGCATCCACACAGTTTTCATGTTTTCTACCGTTAAATGTTTCACTACGTCCTACCTGCCAGAAAGTGACTCAAACTGGTCATTGAAGCCAGGCTTCAGGACCAAAACTAGTCAACAAAGCCCCACAACCAGTCATGACACATCCTTTTGCGTTCACCTCAGACTGTTTCCTTTTATAGAGTTGCTTAGTATGGCACCCAACAGAATCACACACATTGTTTTACATAGTTGCTCAGCAACATCAAGATGACTGACAGATGCGTTGTCCCCTGCAGCTCCAAACAGACATTCAGAAGCATAGCACCGTGGACTGCAACTCAGTGTGGCCAGAACCAGAGGCCAAGAGGTCAGAAGAGGGGTCAGACAGTGGGGCGAGGATGGAGCCTGGCTCCAGATGGGGCCGCCATCCTTCCGACTTGTCTGACGAATCAGAACGCAGCTCAACTGGCCGCCGGACGCCATCCCACACCGCATCCTGGAGATGGGGCATGAGCGCCCAGGTGGGAGTGACCTCAGCCAGGGCCACGGCATCCATCGTCACAGCAAACAACGGTTCACTGAAGAGCCATGGAACAGGTACGTAGTAGAGTAGGCCGGAGCAGGTTAAAGTAAAGTACGATAGAAACCAAAAAATTTTTAAAAGATTTGTCACTGTCCATTTCTGAAACAAAATTACAATGGCCTTAACGTTGGGAATCATGCAATTATGAAAGTATTATGAACACACTCTAGAAAATTGGTGGGTATCATGTTCATGGAGCATGTTTATGTAGCATTGATGAGTCTTCTAACAGTCAACCTCAGAGACAGTTTTATCTGGTGAGATCAGAGCTCAGGTTACCTGCCTAGTGGGTCTTTCTCTCCCTCTCTCTTTTACATTCTCTTTCTCTCTTTTGATCTCTGGCTCTCGCTCTTCCTCTCTTTTCACTCTTTCCTTCTCTACCCCTCTTTCTCTCGGTTCCGCCCCCTCTCTTTATCCCTTATCTTTGTAGTAGCTCAAATCATCCCCAGGTTGTTGGGTTCATGCGTGTTGAGGCAGACCAGGGCTTGTATTCAGGGTTGTTACTGTGCCCAGTGCCTTCATTTATTTCCTCTACTGTATTCATCTATTCTTTGTCAGCCTTATCCTCTGTCAGACGCTCAGGTAATCCCTTCCTTTAACAGTCAAACATGGTCAAGGTGGCAGCATGATATCTATATGCATTCACTCATATCAACCAGTAATGGTCCTATTTTTCTGTTGAGCCCAGTGAATGTTGGAAAATGTGTTAATGTGATTAGGTCTTACGATCTCATGATGTATTTAGCTGCATGCACCAATACAATACTGCAATTTAGATGTGGTTGCACTGTTAAAACACCATTATGTTTGTTCACGGTGTTTGATCGCTAAGACTTTACGATGTGACTAGTAAACACAGAGCTTTCTGACTCTGTCCTGAACTGCAGTGTATAACTTTGACTTACCCTTGATCTCCTGTTATATTTTCTGTATTCAATGTTTGTATGTCACTTATCATAAGTGTGTCTACTAAATAAGTGTCCGCTAAATTAATGCATTTTTAAATGCAGGCAGGTTGCAGATTGCAGGTACCAAAAGGGGAAGAAAGCAGTAACTGTGGCTTATGTGACATTCGCATTGAGACGTTTCTCGTTCATCCTCCAGGTAAGACAGACGATGCCAAGGTGTCGGAGCGAGGCTGTCTTTCACCATGTCCCAACGGCCTCCAGCGCTCGCCCTCTGACACGCCCGGAGATGCCCCTGCCAATGAAGTCAAGAAGCCCCCCTCCTCCTCCCGCACTCCCACTGCCACCAACACCTTCGGCTTCAAGAAAAACGGGGGAGCGCTCACCGTGATTACAGCAGGCGGAGTCACAATGGTTACGGCCAGCGGGGTGACCATAACCAGTGGCTCAGCCACCCTGGGGAAGATCCCCAAATCCTCCCTTTCATTGGGGGGTCAAGGGGTTCGGACTCTTGGCCGCCAAACTAGCGTGGACGATGGCTACCTCTCTGCCAGTGGCCGGCACTCCTCCCTCCAGTACCGAAGCCTGCCCAGGCCCAGCCGGTCCTCTGGCACTGGGGCCGTTAACGGGAGCCGCAGCAATGCCACCCTCCGCTCCCCCAGTGGATCTGTGGATCCCAGCCGCACTGCCACACTTCAGGGGTCGAGGAGTCGTGGAGGAGTGGCCAAGAGCAGCACGTTAGCAAATCAGACAGACAGGGAGAAGGGCGTGTCTGTGGAGGGTGCGTTGACCCCCCAGGGCATGGGGGCACTGGCCCACCAGGGAAGCAGGCAGATGGGGGGGAAGTATGCAGATGTGTCGTCCCCCACCTTGCGCAGGTGAGTTTCTCTACCAAAACCACATTAAGAACTGATCCATCTCCAACTCATCCATCTAACTGCTAACTACTTATTACCTTATACCTTATATTTTTCAGACTATAAGTTGCTTCAGAGAATAACACACACCAGCCAAAAAAACATAGTGAAAAAGAAAAAAACATATAAGTACTACTGGACTATAAGTCGTTCTGTCAGTGTCTGTGAAAGTAACGTACGTGTGAAATTATATATTTTAATATATAAGTCGTATAAGTCAAACCATGAAAAAAAAGTGTGACCTGTTAGTCAGAAAAATATGGTCTCTGGATAAAATATGTATTTAGAGTTTAGACCAACCTAAGCCACCATTATATCCCACGATTTGATGTGTTTGGCCTTTATTCATTGACAGAAGGTAACTAAGACACAGGTGACTCCAGAATGTAAGATCTACGGTAGGCTGCTCTTCCTGAGGTGTGTGGCTGCACCACCCTGCTGAAGTTCAGACTCCAGTCCCCAGTTCCCAAGCCCTCTCTGTTTTCTGTCTGCATGGCCTGGCATTCAGACAGTTTACACAGGGCTGAAATCAGCTTAATCACCCCTCACAATTTAATCAGCATACTGTAGGACCAGTTCAGAGAAAGTCAGCCTCTCTTATCAGCCCTCCATGATATTATGTGTCGTCTGCTACCTAAGGAATGTATGTACTTTTGAAAGGACCTGGCTTGTCACTGGGCAGATTAGAGGACTGATCGTCCCCTGTGGCCAGTGATAGGCTCCAGTGGAACGCAGAGACAGAGACCAGAGTCTGCTACAGGCCAGAGCATTGTTATCTCTAGTTCAGGCCACACCACTGGTCTGGTCTGGCTCCAAAGACAGTCAGTGTAGTTTAGGCCTTCTGCCTTTGTATAAGCAATCATTTTAGATGTTCTCTATTAATGCCTACAGGAAGTCCTCTTTAGTTTCAACTTTGATAAGAGTAACTTTAATGAATTAGAGAGGAAAAAAACAATTTGTTTGTTTGTATTGCCCGGTTAGTTCTTAGAGGTGTTTCAGAGTCATGATCTACTCAACCACATCCATGAACACAGTGTGCGAGAGTGCGAAAGTACGGATTGTTCTTTTAAGTGCTGCTGTTGCTTCCGTTTATCAGGCTGATCTGGAGGTGAGGTAATGAGAACACGAGCCAGCTGGTTCTCCTCAGTCTCTTTGTCATTCATCTCACCTTGTCTCAACTGTCTTAGCATCCGTGTGGTACAGTCCTAACATCCTGTCTGGACTTAAATGCCATTTTTATTTGGAAAAAAAAGAAATTGAAAGGGACATGGAAGATGTACGATTGCTCTCACAGCCAAGCTAGCGTGAGCTATGAATGCGAAAGGGGTTTGTTTGTTTTGTGATTACGGTGTCAGTGGTGCACACTGGTTCAAGAATTCTCATACATTATACTTTGTGATTTCTGTCATATTTACTTCTGGTTGTTTTTTATGAGTTATTTAATCTAATGTTGCATTACATGATTAATTATCCTGTCAGCCTCAGTTAAAAAAATCTCTACACCCTCCCTGCTTCCACATTATCCCTCTCCTTTCTTTTCTGCTCTCACTCCTCTTTTCCTCTCCTCTCCTCTCACTCCTCTCTTCTCTTCCCTGGCAGGCTGTTTGGTGGAGGTGTGAAGCCTGGGAAACAAGCCCCTGTCACCACAATGGAGAACATGAAGAACTCCACAGTCATCTCCAACCCTCACACCAGCTCTGTCCAGCAGGGCGGTGCTTTGGAATCAACATCTGCCTCGGCAAGCAACGGGGGCACCCCTCTCCATGGGGTCGGTGGTGGAGCAGGAGGCCGGGGTGGTTTGGAGCCCACACTGTCCCCCCTGGCCTCCAGCCCTGGGTTGGCCCTCTCTACGCCCTCCCAGTGCCACAGCCTGACCTGGAGTCCAGCCACCCCCAGCCCCAGCCATGGCTATCCAGGCCGATACCCCTCCCTAGGCAGCCTTGCCACCAGCACGGAGTCTATGGATGTGTCCCTGGGCAGTGCAGGAGGAGGGGTGGTAGCAGGGCACCATGGAGGGGCCCGGGATGACGGGCCAGCTGGCTGCGTGAGGAATAACGGTGTCAGGACTGGCTACTCAGACAGGTAGGGGCTCAAGCCAGGTCTGGGAGAGGGTTGTGAGGAGACTGTACACCGGTTAACAGGCTGTGCCAGAGTGTCTTTGCAGTTTTATAATGGTATAACAAAATCATGACAGTCCCCTGGTCCCTGCTGTGGTGGTTTTAGTTGTCCTTTTGTGTTGTTTTAGAGGGCTCTCTGGCTGGCTTTTTTAATGGTGTACTGTATGTTTGTGTTTGAGCGTCGTAGTTTCTTACTGTTTGTGAATGTGTCCTTTCTTTGAGTGTGTATGTGTATTATTTTGGAGCTGTGGAATTTGTGGGTGTGTGTAATTTTTAACAGTATCACATATGGGTGTGTAGTCTAATAATATAGGTGTGTGTGTGTGCAGTGGCATGTATGTGTGTAGTGTTGTTGCCATTTAGTAGAGCCCAAACTCCCGGATGTGTTGCTCCAACGACAGCCTGTCTTCTATCTGGACTGATCATCTGTCTCTTTTTCTCTTTTCCTGTCTTCTTGTCTCCTCACTGTTTTGTCTACCTCTGCCCTCCTTCCTCTTGTTCCAATATTTTTCCTCACCCCCCCCCCCCCCCCCAACTCCCTCCCCCAGCCCCCTATCGTCCCCTTCAGCTAGTCCCAAGTTCAGTCGAAACACATTACCTAGGAAACAGGACAGGTATGCAGTTGTGTGTGTTGAGAGCAGTGTGTGGGGTTTTTGTGATTCCATGATCTTTCCTTCATCCCATTCGCTGCACGTGAGCTGTCGCCGCTATTTATCTCCAGTTCAGATGTTCAAATGATTGTTTGTGTCCCTTGATAGCTGTACTTACATATAATATAAGTATGAATGTAGTGTGATTTAATGTGCCATGGTGATGTTGTGTGTGCAGGGCTAAATATCTGCCTGTCCTGCGGTCTGTCTGTGTCTGCCTGTGTGTGTGTTTGTGTGTGCTTGTGTGTGCACCCACGTATGCATGTACATATGGTCTGCACCTATATGTGCACAGGTATGCCCACCTGCCAGGACTGAGGGGCCATGAAGAGCCTCGTGATTGGCTGCGTTCTCACTCAGCAGGAGGTCTCCAGGACTCTAGCTCCTCCTTCTCACCAGCCTCCAGCCTCTCCTCACCTTCTGGCTCTCGTTTCAACTTTGCTCAGCTCGGTGGGCTAAACTTGACTCAACACAAAACACATCACAAAAAACACCACAAAACACCACAGAACACCACAGAGGAAAAGTGCAGAATTTTAATTACTCACATGGTACATTGTGGGTAGCGATTTAATACAATTTAATTGAACAGCTTAAAAACAAGATGCTATATCTTAACTGAACATCCTGTTTTTTATTCAGATTCAGAATACTTTATTAATCCCTGAGGGAAACTCCTTAGCAACAACGGCACACAGTCTTGTCAAAACACACAGGCGTAAGGGTGTGAGGTAAAAGAGAAGAAGAGTGCACACAGAGATAAAGGAATGGGGGTAAAATAAGTAAGTAAATGCACACAAGGGGTAAAGGCTGGGATCAAAATTGATTTCTGGGATACAATATACAGTTGTAGTCAAAAGTTTACATACACTAGTGAAGATCATGTATGCCATGGCAATATAGGGTTTTCAATAAACTCTACAACTCTTATTTTTCTGTGATGGAATGATAAGGAGCACATATTTATTTGTCACAAAAAACATTCATGAAAATTTTTTCTTTTATGAATTTATTATGGGTCTTTTGAAAATGTGACAAAATCTGCTGGGTCAAAAATATACATACAGCAATGTTAATATTTGGTTAAATGTCCCTTGGCCATTTTCACCTCAATTAGGCGCTTTCGGTAGACATCCACAAGCTTCTGGCAAGCTTCTGGTTGAATCTTTGACCACTCCTCCTGACAGAATCGGTGCAGTTCAACTAAATTTGTTGGTTTTCTGAGTCGGACTTGTCTCTTCAGCACAGTCCACATATTCTCTATGGGGTTTAAGTCAGGACTTTGGGAAGGCCACTCTAAGACCTTAATTCTAGCTTGATTTAGCCATTCCTTCACCACTTTTGATGTATGTTTGGGGTCATTGTCCTGTTGGAACACCCAACTACGTCCAAGACCCAACTTTCTGGCTGATGATTTTAGGTTTTCCTGCAGAATTTGGAGGTAGTCTTCCTTCTTCATTATTCCATTTACTTTCTGTAAAGCACCAGTTCCACTGCCAGCAAAACAGGCCCACAGCATAATACTACCACCACCATGTTTGACGGTAGGTATGGTGTTCTTGGGGTGAAAGGCCTCACCTTTTCTCCTCCAAACATATTTCTGGTCATTGTGGCCAAAAAGCTCAATTTTAGTTTCGTCTGACCACAGAACTTTCCTCCAGAAGGCCTTGTCTTTGTCCATGTGATCAGCAGCAAACTTCAGTCGAGCCGTAAGGTGCCGCTTCTGGAGTAATGGCTTCCTTCTTGCACGGCAGCCTCTCAGCCCATGGCGATGTAGAACACGCTTGACTGTGGACACTGACACATGTGTTCCAGCAGCCTCCAACTCATTGCAGACTTGCTTTTTGGTGGTTCTTGGTTGACTCTTGACCAACCTGACCAATTTTCTCTCAGCAGCAAGTGATAGCTTGCGTTTTCTTCCTGATCGTGGCAATGATACAACTGTGCCATGCACTTTATACTTACAAACAATTGTTTGCACAGTTGATCTTGGGACCTGCAACTGCTTTGAAATGGCTCCAAGGGACTTTCCTGACTTGTTCAAGTCAATGATGCGCTTTTTCAGATCCGTGCTGAGCTCCTTAGACTTTCCCATTGTAGTATTTCTGGCTGAGTCTAGTGAATGTGTCAAACAAGCCCTATTTACATGGACTGAAAGAAGTCACCAGCTGGAGTCAATCATAATCACTCGTAAGAAGTTAGGAGGCCATGCCAAAAAGCAAATTGGATTGAAACAACTTTTTCTACATCACCAAATTGGTAATTCAAGGTGCTGTATGTATATTTTTGACCCAGAAGATTTTGACACATTTTCAAAAGACCCATAATAAATTCGTAAAAGGACCATTTTTCATGAATGTTTTCTGTGACAAAGAAATATGTGCTCCTTATCATTCCATCACAGAAAAATAAGAGTTGTAGAGTTTATTGAAAACCCTATATTGCCATGGCATACATGATCTTCACTAGTGTATGTAAACTTTTGACCACAACTGTATATAGATCTTGAGATAAAAATAGACCGGAGATAAAAAGGTGCAAGATACAATCCTATTGACTTAGGGTCATACATACTAATTTATTTACTTATTGCTGAGTGAATCAGACATCTACCACACTGAAGACATTTTCATTTATTCATTTAGCGACTTCCAAGAGAGAGCTTTACAAAAGAGCATTGGTCACTGATCACAGCAGTGTAATAGATCCCAAACATAGCGGATTTATAGATTATGAAACATACATTGTGAGAAATCAACAAGTTCCAAGGGAAGAGCGATAAGAGCATTCAGCCGAACAAGTTACAATTATAAGGCAATCATATCCGACGGGCAATCGGTACCTTTCGGAGGCAATCAGCAAAGCAACAACAACAGTGCACCTGACTGCGAGTATGAAAAACCTATGCAGGATTAGGACCGTCAAAAAGACTACAGATAGTGTTATCTACTTTCTATTACCAGAAAGTGGTATTTTGCATGATATTGTAAGTACATGAACTAAAGCCTACATGCTTGGCCATGACTACAAAAGAGACATTAGAAAAATATAACTTCGACTACATGTCAACTTTGTACTAACTGTCAAACATGGACATGCTTCCAGTCGTGGTGAACAGTGGGAAGGCTAGCAGTGCAGATCGTCAGAAAGTGGATAAGCAGTCAGCTGTCAGTGGATGTGTTATAGTTTACAGTGCACGTAGTCACAAATTAGAAAAACACGTAGGTTTAAGGCCCCAGTGAGAATTGAACTCACGACCCCTGGTTTACAAGACCAGTGCTCTAACCACTGAGCTATAGGGCCTCACATGCTGTGTGTAGTAATACCAGGAAATTAAGCATATCACACCTTGCAAGACTGGTAGCCACACCTTGTTTAAGCTCTGTGGTCAACATAGAGACAGTTAATATGTGGGACGTTCCCATATTGACTGTCAGAAAAGAGAAACTGTAGAGTTAACACTGAATTTTCAAGGTTGGGGAACAAAACAGACCGTGTTAACGTAGAACACATATACACATATAATCATACATCAACCTGTGTATGTTCATGTGTCTGTGTGTTCACCTTTGAACCCTATGGGATGCAACTTGTGACCCAGCAGGAAGTCCTACCACTGCGGCTCACATGACCCTGGGAAACCTCCGCAGCACCAATGGGCTGGCCAATCAAGAGGGAGCCAATGAGCCGTCCAGCGATACTGGTCTCAGGAGCTCCTGCATGTCCCTGGAGGAGAGGAGCAGGACCATGAGCAGCTCCATTTCCTTCCGAGACGGGCTGGAGGAGGGTGAGGGCCATTGTTTTGATCAAACTCTGTTTATTTTTTACTATATTAACCCAGATAGAAATGAATTGACTTTCAAAACACTTTGACGCACATTGAAGAGGTTCGTTGAAGAAATGGTGAACACTGTACATCCTGATATGAGACTGTATATTCTACAAGACCAATACTTGTATAATTGTAATCGTATAGTCTGTACATAATCATTTATCCAAGCCCCTGCCCACCCCCCACCCCCCTCCCTGTGTGGAGTCACCTCACCTACCGTCTTTACTTATTGTTATTGCCCCCACCCCCCTATCCCTGTGTACACTTTCTAATCTTTTACCTCACACCCTTACCCTTGTGTGCTTTGCGAGACTGTGTGCCGTTGATACGAAGGAGTTTCCCTCGGGATAAATAAAGTATTCTGAATCTGAATATCAGTCATGTCATAGAGGTGCCCCACAGTAGTGCAGCACTGCTTGCAGTAAGGCAGAGTTTGGCCTTTTTGTATTTTCAAATGTTTCTAGCAAACATAACAGGGAATCATGCCAAGTAGGACCAATGGTTCTTACGCAGATACTTGTTTTAACAACAATCCTTTATGCATTAGCTACCTCAATCTGTCTCAGTCTGTCAGAGACTGTGATGATTCCCTAGGTGCTCAGGTACTCTAGTAGACTCTGCTAGAGGTGTTAAGAAAAGGTGTTAGAGGTGTGTCTGTCTTTGTTTCTTCCTCTTGTCTTAATGTGAACTTCCCAAAACGTATTAACCCCCCCCCCCCCCCCCCCCCCAGCAGCCTTAGTTCATGTCTGATGGCACCTCAACGTCTACATTATATTACAGATTAGGCACCAGATTAAAGATTGACGGGCGAGTGAGGAACTCCCAGGCTCTAGTCCCAACATTCAGACCTCTTCCACTATCTGATCTCTGAAGCCTCACAGCCTGCCTGATGTGTTTGATAACTACCCAGACATCCAGTCTGGCTGCAGCAGACAAACATTGATGGGTCACTAGCTCCTGAAATACAAACCTAGGGTTTCTAGAATGCCCTGCTTTTTTCTGAGTGTTCCTCACCATAGCAACCTGAGACACTACAGCTTTAGACTATCCAGCTGAAGACACTGGGATAGTAGATATGAGAGATGTTTTAAATGAACCAGTCACTATTGAAAATGGTGGCGTGTTGATGACTGTATACATGGTTATGCTTGGAGACAAGACTTCAGACAACTTTATACGACCTTGATGGCTTGTTACCTTGCTTCATGCAGAAGTAATCAACTTCCTTGAGATCCATCGACTCTGTGCGTACTTAATGGTGGGAATTTGTCTCATATTTGCTCATATGTGTTGGGAAATTTAGAGATGGCAGTCAAATGCCATATGAATCACTGCTCTATGACTGGAGAAAGTTTACTCACTCAGGGGCCTGTTGGTGTGAAGCAATTTATAATGTTTGCCACCTATCCCCGACCTTCACCCCAGCCTCCCCTGCGATGTTTTATTGGTAATAGGCTGATGGATGAGGAAGGATGATTAGCAGAAACAGAAGCAGCTTGATAATACTGTCATGGTGCAGTATGAGCTAATGATGACGAATATCCTGTAGAGAGCTGAGCCAGTGTTAGTGTGCAAAGCTCATCCAAGCAAGAGTTAACATTTATAACAAGAACTGAGAAAACCATTTATCCATTTTCTGCCACTTTTCCGGGGCTGGCGCCTGGCCGCTCTGCGGAGGAAACTCATTCCGACCGCTTGTATTTGCGATCTTGTCCTTTCGATCATTACCCAAAGCTCATGACCATAGGTGAGGAAACTAATTAAAGCTAAACCTAAAACTCGCTCATAGAGGCATGTACACTCACTCACGCACTCTCTCACCAACTTGTGTACAAGCGCCACACACAATCACTTAAAAGTTCAAACTTTGACTGCAGGAGCAAGTTCGTTCACTTCGCCTACCTTTGGAGTGCTTAGCTGAAGATGAATCACTACTGTAATGATTCATGACCTTCAACTACTAATGTCACATAAATCCTCTGACCTAAATGAGTAACATACACAGAATTTGGAGCAGATATAATCAAATCAGGTGAATCATAGCGAGATGACTAATGCATGTATGTATGTTTTCTTTCCAGTACATGGATCCTCTCTGTCCCTGGTGTCCAGCACCTCCTCTGTCTACTCTACGGTGAGTCAACCTTCTCTGTGTGTGTGTGTGT
The DNA here is from genome assembly GCA_030340665.1 of Neosalanx taihuensis. Taxonomy (NCBI): domain Eukaryota; kingdom Metazoa; phylum Chordata; class Actinopteri; order Osmeriformes; family Salangidae; genus Neosalanx; species Neosalanx taihuensis. The sequence continues at coordinate 6,977,382 of CM059290.1, forward strand.
GTGTGTGTGTGTGTGTGTGTGTGTGGTGGGGTGGGGGGGTGGGGGGGGGGTTCACATCAGGTAATTTGTCATGCTGTCTTCACCACTGCACATTTCAAATTTCTCTCCACCCTCATTCTCTCCTTTGATCCCCCTTGTTCCTCTCTTCCCTCCTCCTCCCTTAGCCTGAAGAGAAGTCTCAGTCCGAGGTGAGAGTACACCACACGACACCGAAGACTTTGTCCATTAAAATCGATCTTTGCAATAAATCATAATGTCAGAACGACATAAACATGTGTCCCCTGGCTTCACAGTAAATTTCAAATTTGTGTCTGTCATGTGCTTGTCAGATTCGTAAACTGAGGCGAGAGCTGGAGGCTTCTCAGGAGAAGGTATCCACTCTGACGACACAGCTCAGCGCTAATGTGAGTAGGACATATTTTTCTGTATTGCTCACTATCTTACGCTCTTTTTCTCTATGCACTCATTCATCCATAGAGTACAGGGGGATTCAAACGTATTACCCCTTCATTTGCCGTGAAACACTCTGTAGTTGAGTTACTCCTCTTTCTCTCACACTCTCTCTCTCTCTCAATCTCCCTTTATCACACTTTTCTTCACAATCACATTGCGTGTTGGGCAGTGATTGGCATCAGGTGCGTTTGCTCGTAGCCCTGCGGTGAAGATCATTGTCTTTGTAGCTACAAGCTTCATACCATCTGCTAAGGGATATTCATACACACAAAAAAAACTAGTCTGCAGGGTGGACGGCGTTCTACCCTCTGCTTGTGTCTCTCCTGGCATTGGACCGGAGCAGAGACTGTGTCAGTTAGAATCTCTGGTGTCCAGCCCAGAACAGACAGTGCATTGTTTTGGTTCCCTCTCAAGTACCTTTCTTTCGGGATGAGGTGGAGGAGCAGGAGGAGGACTGCAGAATGGGCCCTGGAATACACCCAGGACCAGACTCCCACTATGGGTCACCTGGAGGGTACCCCAGAGAGAGGGGTATGTGGAGGTGGGCTGTAAAGTTGGAATGGAGTATAGTTTGGAGCTTGGCACTATGGTTTCAAGTTGAGTATAGGTTAGGTTGGTTTTAGACTGAGGTTGGTTCTGTTCTGGTTTCTTTCGTTGGGTGGAAGGATGACACTGTCTTTCTGTCTGTTGGAGAGGTTTATCAGGAGAGTGTCTAGCTAGCTATCTCCATATTCCACATCAGCTTTGCCTGGAAGGGTGTTATCTCATACCAGGAAGTCAGGCTTGGTATTGAATATAAAATCCTTTTACAAATTTTTGCTTTGATGAGAATGACTGTTGCTGTTCTTGTTAACGATGAAGATGATCACAATGAGCTAATGAGGATAACAATGCTGTCTTGTCCCCAGGCCCATCTGGTTGCAGCGTTTGAGCAAAGTCTGGGAAACATGACCATCAGGCTCCAGAGTCTCACCACCTCCTCAGAGCAAAAGGTCAGCAGCACCTGCACTGTCTCTACAGACAGTGCTGAATTAACCTCCTTCTCTACACCAGCAGCTTATAGTGCCTACATTAATAATGATGATGATGTGTCGAGTCGTTTGGAAATGAGTTCTTAAACCTAAAATGTCAAGCTTTTGGTTTTACATCCTGCAATGACTGCTCCTGTAGTCATGATGAAAGTGATGTCCTCGATTGGTTGTTAATTGCTCTGTACTTCCTATGTTCATCACGGCTAATAGGACTCTGAGCTGGGTGAGCTGAGGAAGACCATTGAGTACTTGAAGAACGGGAACTCAGTGGCCCAGGCCACCATTAATGGAGTCATCAACTGCCCGGAGCCCAACTGCACCACTGACACCCCAACTCCAGCTAAGACTCACAATTCTCAGCTGGACCACTCTACTCAACTTACGTCAGCAGGCAAGGCTCAACCTCTCCTCTCTTCTCCTCGGCCCCTCTCAAAACATCTCTTCATCTGACCTCTTCTTTTGTGTCTGCTCCTCTTGTATCACCTCCTTCCCCAGGTGGTATGAGCCCGCAGTCCCCCCACTCTGAGCTGCGTATCCACAGGCAGCATTCCTCAGACAGTGTGTCCAGCATCACCAGTGCCACCAGCCAGTCCAGCCTGGGCAGCAGCCTGGACCTGGATGCTAAGAACAAAAAGAAGAAGAAAAACTGGGTAAGAGCACCAGCTGGGAGCCCTCAGTGTGCCCTGATGACAGTTTACCAGGTCAAACAGAGAGAAAATAATACTGTGCGTAATGCAATGCCCAAGATTATCTTATTCGTTCTATGTAGTCGGTGGAAAGACTACTTGTGAAACATTATATTTAAGGCTACTTGACTCGAAATCTGCCAAATCACAACTTGATTAGGAGGGGGGATGGGATTATACTTTGTTTAAACACAGCTTACATTCAAAACATCACAGCTAGCACTAATGAACCAGCATAAGTAGCCGGATAGATGGGCTACACCATGACGCAAATAAAATCATCATGCATGACGCACAACTCAACTGATGCTAGGGTAAACAAGAACAAATCATGAGTATTGAGGAATCTTGAGTTTGTTTGTTGTGTTGAGTGTCTTTTTCAAGACTTTGTCAAACACTTTAAACACTTTAAAACAAAACTTCAGCTTCTAGCGGACAATACGCAATGCTGACAAGAGCCCCTTTTGACTGGACCATGTCACCTTTTATCACTCCATCTATTTATACTTCTATCACCCCATAACTCAATTCAGATATCCCTCTATCACACCATCCATCCTTCTAACACTTCATCCATCCAGGCATCCCACTATAATGCCATCCAACAACGCATCTGTTTGCAACTCCATGCATCTATCAATCCATCGATATGCTGGCTGTCGTTCTGTCTATTTTTCAGATTGCTTTCCAAATTTCCAGCATCCATTAATGATTCTTTTGGCTGTCCTAATATCATACTTTATTCCTTTATATTTCCTGCCTGTCTACCTACCTTCCCTTCTGTCTACCTTGTTGTCTTACTGCCTGTAGAGGATTTTATTTCTCTCTGTCTTTTCTTCTGATAAGGCTGTTACTTGCGCAGGAGGAAAGGTGAAAGATGACTATGTAAGCAGCAGACTGTCCACTTTATCTCTCAATCCTCCCGTTGCTAGAGTACCTCCCTGTGACTCCACTAGAGGACAGCATAGGATAATCGTTGGTTTCCCAAACAAAATAACTTTGGTTTATTGTGTCGTTCAGTAAAATTGTAAAGTTGTATTCATCTGTGATATTGTAGTGTTATTCCTAGCTTTGTGTTTGAATATGTAATGTCTACAGAAACAAGTGATTCTATATGACTAGTGTAGCATTTCCCTATCCCTGTGCTCTTGTAGGTTTCAAAGGTAAGACTACACCTATCCTCTGACAGGGGTTTCTTGTGGACTGTCATGCCTATGCGGTCCCGTCCTTGACATTGTGTGCTACTAGACAGCTGTGTTTTTAGATACATTCTCACTCTTGAGTTTCTTAGGACATATTAGGTCCTCTGATTTTCTGTTTCATTTATTCTTTATCTTTCTTTTTTCTCTCTCTCCATCTCTCTCTCCGCATCTGTAGCTTCGTAGCTCTTTCAAGCAAGCATTTGGAAAGAAGAAGTCTCCAAAGTCAGCCTCATCTCACTCAGACATGGAAGAGATGTTGGACTCCTCCCTGCCCTCCTCCCCCCAGCTGCCTTACCATGTCTCCGCCTCCTCCACATCTGCCCTCAGGACCTCGCTTTCCAACTCTCTGTAAGAATCACTCCACGTTATGCATTGCTATGTCACTGCTATACCTTCCAATGCACCACACTACCACATAAACAGTACTCTACAAACACTACCTCCCAATACATTGTAACGACTCAGCATACACCACACAACAAGCAACAACAGTCTGCCTCATTTGGCATCCTACACCACAAAACTTTGCAACACAACACAATTAGCCTGGTTATAGACTCCATAAATTTTGTTTAAAGGCAAAGTTTTCGGCTAAATATTTCCTCTCTTGTCCATCCATGCATGTGCTTTGCAGCCCCTATGTGTCGTTGCTGCCCACTAGTGGGCAAGGTTGGGGCAGCAAAACAGGCCTGTTGAGGATGAGCTCTCTGGCAGGGTAACGGAGAGCTTAGACATCTGATTAACTGGATCAGAGATGTGACTAAGTAACAAAATATAAAATCACTGGGTTATCAATGCAAAACATTTATACAATTGCTTACAAAGAAAATACCACTAACCCACTCAATGATTGAAATTTGAAAACGTTAATGATGGAGATGGAATGACATTTTTTATTTGACTCCCTTTACAGTTTAATCACCCATAACTTCCTTTCCACTGCCTGATCGAGTACTTGAGATCTAATATCCACCTTATTCACTTTGCAGGATAACATAGTGCTGATCTTAGGACTCTCTGATTCACACTAATGTGCTGCTAATACAGCTCAGGACATTCAAAGGTTACGTGTGTTTGTGTGTGTGTGTGTGTGTGTGTGTGTGTGTTGGGGGGGCGGGGATCTGTGTTTTTGTGTGTTCGTGTATGTGTAGGATCTCAGAGAGCATGGACAGTGAGGCGGAGATGGTAATGCAACTGCGTAGTGAGCTGAGGGAGAAAGAGATGAAGCTAACAGACATTCGTCTGGAAGCCCTCAGCTCTGCCCACCAGCTGGACCAGCTCAGGGAGTCCATGAACCGCATGCAGGTAACACACACATACACAGTACATGACCATAATATGACACCATAACCACAACCCTGACCACACATGACCTCAACATAATGCCAACCATGCAGAATCTGTTTGATGTGTGTCATTTCTTTGCATTAGTCATTTGAGGTAAGAAGTACCTTTGTGTCTCAGTGTCATCTTTAAGTAGTAGATGAAAGTGACCTTGATGAAATCACTTTGACTACTGTGATGTCATGAGAGGCTGTGTCCTGGAGCGGCACTACATCTCAAGGAGATGGTTCCACCCTTGGTTGGATATAACCCCATCTGGTGGTAGATTTGGAAAAAGGCACACCTCTCCACAGCCTCTCCAACACAGGTGTAGGAAATTAAGGCTGATGACTGCCTGAGTAACTGGAGGCATTGAAAAGAGGCTCAGTCTGCCTGTGTGGGTGTGCAGTTTGGGGGGTGTCCCTGGTCAGCAGGCCAGCCTGCCTGCTGGAGGTGTTGGTGCCGTTTGGGGGAGTTTTTTTTTTTTTTTTTTACCTGGAGAACATTGCGCATCTGGAGGAATCCTTACCTCAACTGAGAGGAATATTTATCAGGAGAACTGTGAAGAGAAACACTTACTGGCCGACCATACCTGGGAGAAGGTGTGAGTGACCCTGAGAAAGGAATATTTCTGTTTGAACATTGTTTAGAGACGAGTGCTTTTTAGTTTCCTTCCAAGAGCCGAGCCAAGATTTACTTTAGTCCCTTTTTAACCAGTAGGTAATTCTTGAGTTCAACCCCTTTTGTTTTGTTAATTTCCCCAATAAATATTGAATTGTGTAGTGAAAAATTGTGTCCTTGCACTGTTTGGGACTGCCCTGCTGAGGACCAGCCTCTCATGGTCTCACACTACATAAAGTGGTAGATAAGAGGCTAAGGTTATCTTGAGTGTGATCTGACTGATATTGTGTGTGCATATGTACTTCTGTACTTGTGTGTTGTTCCTGCGTGGGTGTGTACTGTGTACATTTGTGTACGTGTGTGTGTGTCCAGGTGGAGATGGAGAGGTTACAGCAAGAGAATGAGCGTTTGAAGACAGACAGCCAAGGCTCCTCAGGTCCTTCTCAGGGTGCCGTAGTCTCACCCTTAAACAACCAATCACAGCACAGCCTCACTGAGTCCACCAGTCTGGGTAAGGATGTGCGTGTGAGGATATGTGTGGGTGTGTGCATGCCTGTAGGTAAATGTATCTCTGTGTCTTTGTGTGTGTGTGTGTGTATCAATGTGTGTTTATTCAAACCCCTGCTACCCCTCACAGACATGTTGTTGGAGGACAGTGGGGAGAGCTCCTCCAGGAAGGAGGGGAGACACGTCAAGGTGGTGGTCAGTCTGGATCAGGATGCCACGTGGAGAGAGGTATACAGACCACACAGCAACACTGCCCTTCTCTGACTTCCTTTAGTGTGTAAAATATGGTGTGTAGCACAGGAAACCCTGATCAGTCATCTTGTAATCTGTTTGGCAGGAGGGCAGACATCGGCAGTTCCTGATTGGTTGCATAGGCGTCAGTGGGAAGACCAAATGGGACGTTCTAGATGGCGTGGTTCGACGTCTATTCAAGGTACCGTTTCACAAACTGTTCTCTACGTTTTCTTCCCTCCTCAACTCTCCTCCCCCACCCCCTCCTTCCATCCTGACAGCGGACGACTTCTCCTGTGTCTTTGGGGATAAAGTCGCCGACATCAGCAGTCAATTCCCTGAACCCACCCTGCCTACCCGCTCCCATGCTATGTCTGACCCATCTACTTGTCTTTCCTCCTTGTCCCCCCTATCCAAGGCAGACATATCTGAACTCATCCCCTCCCCTCTATTCCAAACCATTTCTCCTTCCATCACACCATTCCTTCTTCACTGCACTTGAATGGATCTCATCACTGCTACGCTGACGACACAGCTATACCTATCCTTACCCCCGACCGATCCAGGGATCTCAACTAGAATCTCAGCCTGCCACACCGACATCTCGGCCTGGATGACCAGACCCCACGTACAGCTGAACCTCCCCAAAACAGAACATATTATCATTCCAGCCAAACCTTCAATCCCCATGATCACCCATGATCTCTCTATCACTCTGTTATCTGCAACAGTGGATGGGGGGTCAGATGGCTCAATGGTTAAGGCGTTGGCCTCATGATCGGAAGGTTGTGAGATCAAACCCCCGCTTTGGCTAGATGACTTTGTGTCCTTGGGCAAGGTACTTCACCCTACTTGCCTCAGGGAAAATGTCCCTGTACTTACTGTAAGTCGCTTTGGATAAAAGCGTCTGCTAAATGAGTAAATGTAAATGTAGAAGATCTACATCTTCTGCCATGAACCTGGGGGTCACCTTGGATGACGAGCTCTCCCTCACAGCACAGAATGGCCGCAGACTCTCGGTCATGTAGATTCACCCTCTACATCATTTGGAAAATCAGATGATACCTGTCTGAACATTCCACCCAGCTGCTAGTCCAAGCTTTTGTCCTCGAAGATGGACTACTTCAACTTACAGCAACTGCAATCCGCCCCTTTCAGAAGATCCAAAATGCAGCAGCCCGCCTGGTTTTCAATCTACCCAGACGCTGCCATGTCACTCCGCTCCTCATCGCCCTCCGTATCTGATTCAAAACCCTGGTACTGACCTTCTGAGCACTGAACGGAACGGCCCCGAATTATATCAACTCTCTTCTAGGGCCTTACACCTCTGCCGGTCCTCCTCTGACAATCGTCTAGTGGTCCCACCCCTCGAGCGCCAGAGCCCAACACAAACTCTTCCCCTGTCTGGCTCCCCAATGGTGATAGCAACTCCCCACCTCCCTCAGAAACGCAGACGGTCTCCTGACCTTCAAGAAAAGGCTCAAGACTCACTTGTTCCAAAAATTTAATAGCACTTATCTGTTATCTGCTGTACAGGACAGTGCAGAGCAAATCAAAACCTTTTTTTAAATTTATTATTTAAAACGAAAATACACATTTATCTGACTGGATTATGTCAGCCATTGGGATTCACCCTTAACCCTCACCCTTTACCCCTACTTTGTGCGTTCACGTGAGTGCAGTCCCAAAACTCGTCTGTTGAGGGGAAGTGCTAAGGGGAAGGGCAACATAGCCAGTAAAACTAAGATTCACTGTGAAGGGCAGATAATCCAGAGTCACATAAATGTGTATTTTCGTTTTAAATAATTGAAAAAAACATCACAAAGGTCTTGTTTAATTAGGTCTACACTGTCCTGTACATATATTTGCAACCCTGTTATTTATCGAGACGTTCGTAAATCCACCTTTTCTCCGACTAGCCTTTGATGGACAAATGCATCAATAACCACCCAATTGACATAAACACACTTGCAAACAGCATCTTGGAAGTTTGTTGTTATTGATACTGGTCGCCTCTGGGGACAAAGCAGCCAGCTAGCGCCGATTTATGATCAAGTAACCGTCGCCAAGTGCGGTCGCAATTCTTAATTTTGAGTTTTCACCCCTTGGCCCTTACCTTTTGGTTTTTCCATTTCCATGTATTCATTTTGCATAAGCTTTTATTCAAAGTAAGTACTTACTGTACAGTAAGTACAGGGCCATTCTCCTTGATGCAAGTAGGGTGAAGTGCCTTGCCCAAGGACACAACGTCACATTGTCACAACTGGGAATCAAACTCAGAATCTTTCGATCATTAGCCCTACACCTTAACCCGTTGATCCACCTGATTTAGGGGTGTACGTGTTTACGTGTAGGGGTAGAAGTACACGAGCTAGTGCAACCTTCTAGGGATGAAACGGTTTTTTGATTGTATTCGTACCGTTCGGTAGGTGAACCGCGGCATTTCAGTACACGCAACATTAAACTTACATTTTTTTTATACAAAGTCATTGCTCATGTATTATCTTTCACTTGAGCTTGTCATCACTCCGGGGAAGTAAAAGAGGAACGCGTGTGTTCTAGTAGCACGTACAGCCCTGGTTATGCTTCCGCGATGCGTCGCCCGCATTGCTCCGCAGACAACGCGGACCCTTCCGCATTGCCCCTCCGCGCACCTCCAAAAAATACGTCGCGTTGTATGCGTCGCAAGCGCTGTGATTGGTCCGCTCAGAACGTGACGTAGATTTGTAAATAGTTGAGATACGTGTGTTGTATTGTTTGAGTGCACTTTTTGCCGTGATATATATATATTTTTTTTAATGTTACATTTATACATACTACAATGCATTTTGTTGTATTTTTTTAGTGCTGTGATTTTTTTTTTTTTGTATTACATAAGAATAAAACACACAAGTTTGTTTTCAAACAGTTGTTTTGATATTTATTTTCAACACACAGCACAACACAGTTTACACACCATGCATAGTTCACAGTTTATTATCACTCATTGAGTGTGCTTCAGGCCACACTTTTCTCCACTTGCCAGGCTGTATACGGCAAAGAAGCTCGTCAAATCAGCCCGCTGACGTTCGAAAGTATCGAAAGTGCATTTGTTCATCCAGGTCCCTCAGTGGGTGAACCAGTGTTGCAAATTCAACCGTTTCCAGCCTCGACCGGTTTAGTGATCGAACAGAACCTCCGCAAACGTCTTCTTTGTCGCCTGCGCTTCCACATCATTTGCAATATAAGCATTTGCTCTTCAATAATGAGCAAGGATTCGGCTATAACCCTTGAAACCACAAAGCCACACCCCCCTGGTGGCATGGCGGTGAATTGCAGAGTAACACGGACTCTCGACGCAGAACTTCGAATGCTCAACAACCGCGCCACGCCCTACGGTTTGACGCAGGAGCATAAACCTAGTAGAATCATGGCGAATGGACAAGAAGACGAGAGATTAAACTTGATTGGTGATAAGGAACTCCATGTTTACGTTTAAATTTAAATTGATTATTTTAGCAGACGCTTTTATCCAAAGCGACTTACAAGAGAAAGCTTTACAAAAGAGCATCGGTCACTGAGCATAGCAACTTGATAGACCCCACACATAGCGGGTTTATAGATTATGAAACCAATAAGTGCCCAGGGAAGAGCTATAAGAGCCTTTAACTGTACAAATTACAAATGTAACAGTAAAGCAACAACACTAGTGAGTTTCCGCACAGGGATAAAGAAGTAATTCTGAACAACAGCAACAACAGATTACATTTCTAAGTGCCTTAATATTTCTAAGTGCCATTAAATTCTTGGAATAAGTGAGTTTTGAGACTTTTCTTGAAGGTGTGTTTCTGATGGAGGTGGGGAGTTGATTCCACCATTGGGGAGCCAGACAGGGGAAGAGATTGTATTGGCTCACTCTATACTGGTACTGAACCATGCACACACCAGCTAGTGCAACCTTCTAGGGATGAAACTGTTTTTTAATTGTATTGGTACCGTTCGGTATGCCCAGCACGGTTCGGTACACGTTGGCGAACCGCAGTATTTCGGTTTGTAATAAAACCCCTTTGATTTAATTAGTGCCTTTAATTATTTTACGTTTTACACTCAATATTGTACCTTGTTTTTCAAATTGCAAAAAAATAAAATACTGCATGTATGCATATTGACATACCAAAACCGAAACCGTGGCCCATAAACCTGAACCAAACCAAACCGTAGTCACACTGTACCGTTTCATCCCTACAACCATCTCTATACTGGTATTATCAATACCAACTGGCCCCAACTAATTAAGCTCTGTACATGGATACAATATAAATGTTTCAATCTGCAATTGACATCTCATGACAAACTACCAATCTCTAAACCCCTCCCTTCCCCCCAAATCTGCTGTCTGATTGGTCAACCCAGGAGTACATCATCAATGTTGACCCGGCGGGCCAGCTGGGACTAGGCTCAGATAGTGTTCTGGGCTACAGCATCGGAGAGGTCCAGAGAACCAGCGGCACTGACACCCCAGAACTGCTGCCTTGTGGGTACCTGGTGGGGGAGAGTGACACAATCACTGTGTCTCTTAAAGGTACGCAAGCGAAACTGGTCTCCATCTCTCTGACTCTCTGTATCAATATCTCGTGTTCTTGATCTCTTTCTCTGTCACTCTCTTTTCTCTTTCTTTGGATTTGAGATGTAAGGCAGTGTGTGCTGTGCTGCTCCCTGTAGGTGTGTGTGCGCACAGAGAGGACAGCCTGGTGTTTGAGACTCTGATCCCACGTCCCATAATGCAACGCTACGTGTCCCAGCTGCAGGAGCACCGCAGGGTCATCCTATCAGGGCCCAGTGGTACCGGAAAGAGCTTCTTGGCCATCCGATTGGCTGAGCACATGATCCAGAGGGAAGGGCAAGAGGTCAAGGAAGGGCTCATTGCCACATTCAACGTTGATCACAAATCCACCAAGGTCTGACAACAGTTCTATGTTTATCCTATATTACCTCCTGTATTATTGTATTACCGTATTAGTGTTCAACCTTATATGTACAGTTAGTCCCAGAAATATTTGGACAGTGACACTAGTTTAGTTATTTTAGCTGTTTATGAAAACATATTCAGGATACAATTATATAATCAATATGGGCTTAGAGTGCAGACTCTCAGGTGTAATTTGAGAGTATTTACATCCAAATTTGGATTAAGAATTTAGGAATTGCAACTCTTTTATATGTAGCCACCTCTTTTTCAAAGAACTAAAATAATTGGACTATTAACTCAGAAGGCTGCAAAAAAAACAACAAGGCTGCATGAGCTCTTCCCTCGTTAACCTGTCATCCATTAAGCAGTTAAAAGGTCTGGAGTTGATTGCAGGTGTGGCGTTTGCATTTGGAAGCTGTTGCTGTGAACACACAATATGCGGTCAAAGGAGCTCTCAATGGAGGTGAAACAGACCATCCTGAGGCTGAACAAAAATAAGAAATTCATCAGAGAGATAGCAGAAATGTTAGGAGTGGATGATCGCAGAATCCTTATCATGGTGAAGAAAAACCCTTCACAACATCCACTCAAGTGAAGAACACTCTCCAGGAAGTAGGTGTATCAGTATCGTAGTCTACCATAAAGAGAAGTCTTAATGAGCGTAAAAACAAAAGCTTCACCACAAGGCGCAAACCATTAATTAGCCTAAAAAATAGAAAGACCAGAATTGACTGAAAACACACCTGAAGGAGCCAGCCCAGTTTTGGAACAGCATTCATTGGACAGATGAGACTAAGATCAACCTGTACCAGAATGATGGGATGAAGTTTGGAGAAGAATTGGAATAGCTCATGATCCAAAGCACACCACATCTGTAAAACATGGTGGAGGCAGTGTGATGGCATGGGCATGCATGGCTTCCAATGGCACTGGGTCACTTGTGTTTATTGATGATGTGACAAAAGACAGAAGCAGCCGGATGAATTCTGAAGTGTATAGGGATATACTTTCTGCTAAAATTCAGCCAAATGCAACAAAGTTGATTGGATGGCGCTTCAGAGTACAGATGGACAATTATCCAAAACATACTAAAAAAGCAACTCAGGAGTTTTTTAAAGCAAAGAAGTGGAATATTCTGCAGTGGCCAAGTCAATCAGACCAGACCTCAAACCAATCAAGCAGTCTGCACTTCAATTCCATTGTAGTTATTTAATTTCAAATCCATGTGTCACTGTCCAAATATTTCTGGGCCAAACTGTATGTGTGTCTGTCAATCCTGTGTGTGTACAGGAACTGCGTCTGTACCTGTGTAACCTGGCAGAGCATTGTAACAACAGAAGCCAGCAGCTAGACAGGCCTCTGGTGGTCATCCTGGAAAACCTTCACCATATCACCTCACTGGGGGACCTCTTCAATGGGTTGCTCAGCAGCAAACACCAGCCTTGGTCAGTCTGAGGACACACCATCTCACAGGCACATATATACGCACAACCACACACACACACATCACTGAGATACACACATTTACATTTATTCATTTAGCAGACGCTTTTATCCAAAGCAACTTGCAGTAAGTACAGGGATATTCTCCTCGAGGAAAGTAGGGTGAAGTGCCTTGCCCAAGGTCACAACGTCACATAGCCACAACCGGGGTTCAATCTCACAACCTTCCAATCATTAGGCCAACGCCTTAACCACTGAGCCCCCTGACCCCACATACACCGTCAAATACATTGTTGAAAATTATTACAACTTTTTTCACAGTCCTTTCATCATTGGAACCATGAACCAGAGTTCCTCTGCCACTCCTAATCTGCAGCTTCATCACAACTTCAGGTAGAGCTGGTTACAGAACATGTTTAATGGATAAATGTATGGGTACCTGACTGATATGTGTATATATCCCCTTTGTTCTATTTCATCTTACATTTTACATGAACAGGAAATTTGAATCTCGTCTTTTGTTTGTTCATGTCAGGTGGGTGCTGTGTAGCAATCACACTGAACCGGTGAAGGGTTTCCTGGGGAGATTCCTGCGCAGAAAGCTACTGGAGATGGAGATAAGCAGTCGTGTGCGGAATAGCGAGCTGGTGAAGATCATGGAGTGGATCCCCAGAGTGTGGCTTCACCTCAACCATTTCCTAGAGACACACAGTTCCTCTGATGTCACCATTGGTGAGGACAATTTTTCTCTCGTCCACTCGCCTCCCCACCACTTCCCTCTTTTCTGCTTGCTCGTCTCTATACAGTATAATACAATGATGTGGTTTGTCTTCCTTTCAAGGGCCACGTCTTTTTCTGTCCTGTCCCATGGATGTGGCAGGGTCTAAAGTGTGGTTTACAGACCTGTGGAACTACTCTATCATTCCCTACATGCTGGAGGCAGTCAGAGAGGGACTGCAGGTACACGTCATATTCCAAAGGGCATGTAAATACTAAAAAAGCTCAAAACTCTTCCATTGGCTAGTTAGTCTGTCTATCTTACCTCCAGGTGTACACTGGGAGTACAACGGTACTTAGGAATGACTGCTGGGCATGATGTTAGTTTCCTCCAAGATTGCAGTATGTCTTATTGAGGGCTTTGGTTGTCCAGTTGTAAACGATTTGAAATTATTGTACTTGCTGTGATGTACGTTATTGTTACTTGCTTTCCTACAGTTACACTATTGCACATTTGAGATTCATGTTATGTAATTATTGTAAACTGTAATTTACATTGTAATTATTGTATTGTAAATTAATATAAATATAGCAGACGCTTTTATCCAAAGTGACCTACAGCAAGTACAGGGACATTCTCTCTGAGGCAAGTAGGGTGAAGTGCCTTGCCCAAGGACACAACGCCATATAGCCACAGCCAGGAATTGAACTCACAACATTCTGATCAGGAGCCCAATGCCTTAACCGCTGAGCGACCCAACTCCCTCACTGAGCCACCTGACTCCCCCACTTGTTTACATTTACATTTATTAATTTAGCAGACGCTTTTATCCAAAGCGACTTACAAGAGAGAGCTTTTACAAAGAGCATCAGTCATTGAGCTTAGCAACGTGATAGACCCCGAACACAGTGGGTTTTTTAGATTGTGAATCATACATCATGAGAACCAATAAGTGCCAAGGGAAGAACTATAAATGCATAACACAACAATTGTGAACATAAAGCAAGAGATACAACAACAACACTGGCAAGTCACCATATGGGGACCAACAAATAGTTCTAAACAACATTAGATTATGTGAAGTGCCATACTATTCCTAAGTGCCATTAAATTCTCTAAATAAGTGAGTTTTAAGCCTTCTTTTGAAGGTGAGAAAGCAGTCTGTGCTTCTGATGGAGGTGGGGATTTGATTCCACCATTGGGGAGCCAGGCAGTGAATGAGTTTGTGTTGCGCTCGGGCGCTCTTGAGGGGGGGGGGGGGGGGGGGGGGGGGGGGGGTACCAATAGACGGTTGTCAGCAGATGACCGTAGGTGACGAGTGAGGGTATAGGACTGGAGGAGAGAGTTGATATAGGTCGGGGCAGTCCCGTTTACAGCCCGGAAAGGTCAGCACCAGGGTCTTGAATCTGATGTGGGCCATGACGGGAAACCAGTGGAGGGCGATGAGGAGTGAGGTGACATGACAGCGTCTGGGTAGGTTGAAAACCAGACGAGCGGCTGCATTCTGTATCCTCTGAAGGGGACGGAATGCATTTGCAGGAAGGTCGGCTAGTAGCGAGTTGCAGTAATCCAGCTTTGTGAGGACAAGGGCTTGGACTAGCAGTTGGGTGGAATGTTGAGAGAGGTATTTTCTGATTTTCCTGATGTTGTAGAGGGTGAATCTACATGACCGAGAGACTGCGGCAATGTGAGCTGTGAGGGAGAGCTTGTCGTCCAAGGTGACCCCCAGGTTCCTGGCAGAGGATGAAGGGGTCACTGTTGCAGATCCCATAGTGATAGAGAGATCGTGGGTGATTGAGGGTTTGGCAGGGATGATGAGAAGTTCTGTTTTGGTGAGGTTCAGCTGGAGATGATGCCTGGTCATCCAGGCTGAGATGTCAGAGAGGCAGGCCTCGATTCTGGTCGATATCCCTTGATCGGTTGGGAGAAAGGATAGATATAGCTGCGTGTCGTCAGCGTAGCAGTGATGGGAGGCGATGATTGGCCCGAGTGAGGTGGTGTATAGGGAGAATAGGAGTGGAACAATGATGGAACCCTCTGGGACCCCAGTGGAGAGCAGGCGGGTACCAGATGTTTTTCCTTCCCAGGAGACTTGATAGGATCTTCCTGTCAGGTAGGATGAGATCCATTTAAGCGCAGTGCCAGTGATGCCCATCTCTTCGAGCAGGATCTGGTGGTTGACTGTGTCGAATGCTGTGGAGAGGTCTAGTAGAATGACAACAGAAGACCTTGAGGCTGCTCTCTGGCAGACTGGAGGGCCGTGGTAACCGACAGGAGGGCAGTCTCAGTGGAGTGGCCGGTCTTGAAGCCCGACTGGTTAGGGTCCAGAAGGTTGTTCTGGGAGAAAAAGCTTGACAGTTGGTTGGCTACAGCACGCTCAATTGTTTTAGAGAAGAAGGGTAGCAGTGAGACTGGTCTGTAGTTCTGGAGGACGTCTGGGTTAAGAGAGGGTTTTTACTTTCCCACAATGCAGGCTTCATGTTCTGGCAACCCACAATGTTTGGGGCTATCTCGTTGTTATAATCAGTGACCTATGTTCTTTTCTAAAGCTCTCCTTTTCATAAAGAAACTGCTAAATGAAATGTACCCAGTCTAGAGTAGGTGTTTTCTAATCCATTTCCAGATGGATACAGCCTAGAGTAAATGGTTCCTAACCAGGCAGATGTGTCTGACTTTTCCCCAGCTGTATGGCCGAAGGGCTCGGTGGGAGGACCCGTCCCAGTGGGTGATGGAGTCATTTCCCTGGAGCTCCAGTCCCCAGCACCAGGCTTGCCCTCCCCTGCTGCAGCTGCGACCGCAGGATGTGGGCTTTGATGGTTATGCCCTCTCTAGCGATGGATGCCCCAGCACGCAGAGCCCCCAAGGAGACGAGGATACAGATCCCCTGGTTAGTCTAGTTACTTAATCAGTAAACCCAGGTCAGCATCTAGCCTGTTCAGATTAGTATACCCAGATCTAGATCTAATAAATTCAGATCAGTAAACCTGTGTCAAGATGTAGTCAGTCCAGGGGTCTCATTTATAAAGCTTGCGTACGCACAAAACGGGGCTGAAAACGTGCGTACGCCAGTTTTCACGCAAAGTCAGTGATTCATAAAAAACTAACTTGGCGGTAGAATGTGCGGTCCCCCACGCAAACTATGACCCTCCCGTAAACCTACGCACTTTTTGGAGACAGTGGGAATTGGAGACGCATACTGCAAAAAAGTAAAAGTCGGAGAAGCGATTACTCTTAATATTTATGTGTTTTGTTGTCCTCACACACATTGACTCAGTTTATGATTATAATGAAGATTAAATACATCAGTGTTTGAGCTTGAACTGCGTGATAATTGTTCCATGCACACAGTGGCGAACTTAGCCACTTGGGGGCTCCAGGCGAACAGTCCTTTGGGGGCCCCCACATCTACGAGTCTAATGTACCTTATATCGCATGAGACACTCAATACAAGGGGGGTTGGTTTCCAGTAGGTCATAGGGGGTCTGACAGGGCAATGTGGTCTATGTTGTGTCACCTGAAAAGTGAGAATAGCATACAAAACAATAAGATTAATTATGATGACACATATTCCACTGACTGTTAACCTAATATTTCATAATTTACCTCTTCAGTCTCACTGTTTCTTTGCCTCTCTCGTCTTACATATCTTCTTCTCACTTGTTTCTGAATACTTTTGTGTTATCTCTCCTTTCCCTGAGCTTGTTTTTTCTCCTCTCTCCTCCCTCAGTTTGTTTTTATCATGTTTCTCCTCTTCTCTCCCTCTCTTGTTTGTCTTCATGTTTCTCCTCTCTCCTCCCTCAGTTTGTCTTTATCCTTTTTCTCCTCTTCTCTCCCTCTCTTGTTTGTCTTCATGTTTCTCCTCTCTTCTCTCTCTCTCTGTTTTGTTATCTCTCCTTTCCCTGAGCTTGTTGTTTCTCCTCTCTCCTCCCTCAGTTTGTCTTTATCATGTTTCTCCTGTCTCCTCCCTCAGTTTGACTTCATGTTTCTCCTCTCTCCTCCCTCAGTTTGTCTTTATCCTTTTTCTCCTCTTCTCTCCCTCTCTTGTTTGTCTTCATGTTTCTCCTCTCTTCTCTCTCTCTCTGTTTTGTTATCTCTCCTTTCCCTGAGCTTGTTGTTTCTCCTCTCTCCTCCCTCAGTTTGTTTTTATCATGTTTCTCCTCTCTCCTCCCTCAGTTTGTCTTTATCATGTTTCTCCTGTCTCCTCCCTCAGTTTGACTTCATGTTTCTCCTCTCTCCTCCCTCAGTTTGTCTTTATCCTTTTTCTCCTCTTCTCTCCCTCTCTTGTTTGTCTTCATGTTTCTCCTCTCTTCTCTCTCTCTGTTTTGACTTCATCCTAAAACCTGACTTTGCGAGCCTTGGCTTCAGCAAATCTAGCTATGACATCTTTCATATCTAAAGATCTTCTAATTTCCTGCTCAATCGAAAGAACAGCTAGGGACGACAGCCTTTCCTGTGTCATGGTGGTTCGCAGGTATGTTTTTATGAGCTTTAGTTTGGAAAAGCTTCTCTCACCTGAAGCCACAGTTACTGGGAGAGTTAGAAGGAGCCTGAGTGCAATACTTAAATTTGGATACAGGTCAACTATGTTCTCCTTATAGATGTAATTCAGCATCTCTGATGGTGTTGAGATGTCTGTGGGGAAGGACTGAACTGCCCCCTCTACCTCCATCCTCAGTCAATACTAGCAATAGCATTAGCATCGATGCTGGCTGAGCCGGTGCCACTTGGATTGACAGCAGGAGGAGCTGGAACGTTACCGGTTGATGTTGACGGCTGTTCTTCCGCGGAAGGTCCCGCAGCTGCTGCCACCGCGCCGGGTGGTGTAAAAAAGCTTGAAAGCTTTGGCAGCTTTGAAACAAACTCTTGCCTTTGGTCCTTCTTCTTTTTTTTTTGATAACCACTGTCATATGTTCGCTTCATTTTGATTTATCTCGTCTACTCTCTCTATCGTCTGTCTCCCGCTATTTACTTTTTTGATTTTACGCCGTACGTGCAGAATCATGAGCGTGCTGCGTAATGGAATAGTCCATGTAGTGCAGACTGAAGGGGGGTGCACGGTTGGCAGAAAGGCCATCAAAACGCGAGTAATTAGACAACCCGATGATACTATTGTGAAGAGATTTTTATAAAAACAACAAGTAATGGGACAAAATATAAAGAGGGCATTTTTGGGGGCCCCTAAGAGGCTTATGGGGCCCCGGGGCTCCAGGCAATTGCCTGGTTTGCCTCAATGGACGGCCCGCCCCTGCATGCACATCTTGTACAATGCAACTCGAATTTTAAATCAATATTCAGCGCTGTCTGTCTCACAATCAGATTGTCCTTTTACCGCAGTGTAGGAGGCTGAAATGCATGTAACTACAGAACACAAAGTATAACTAAATATATTTCTTTAATACTGTGCATATATCATCATATGTCAAAAACTGGAAATACAGTTGTTAAGCGCCCGCGCAATCACTACACTCATTACACTTCAGAATCAGAATTCGTTTTTAATCTGCATGCAAGATACATAAACGCGGAATTTACTACTGCAGGTGTTACCGCTTCTTCTCCGGTTCTGCCACTTGGCGCTGTCGCACTATTGTGTTGTTTTTTGTTTGCCTTGATTCATCGTGAAGAATCACCTGCCAGGTTCATGAGAATGATACTAGATTAGCATTCATGAGGTCCTTTGCCCTGACCATTTTGCATTGACCAGGGGTCTCATTTATAAAGGAGTGCGTAGAATTCTTACTAAAAGTGTGCGTACGCCCAAAAGCGTAAATTGGCGTACGCACACAAAAATTCAGATTTATAAAACCGTGCGTACGCACACCTGTAGGCAATGTTCGCTTTATAAATCACAGCTTAACCACAAGTGTGCGTACGTAAAGTATCATTGCACCCCGCCCTGAACGCGCCCATTTTTAACCATAAATGGTCAATGCAAAGGACCTCATGAATGCTAATCTAGTATCATTATCATGCATGAACCTGGCAGGTGATTCTTTTTCACGGTGAATCAAGGCAAACAAAAAACAACACTAGTGCGACAGCGCCAAGTGGCAGAACCGGAGAAAAAGCGGTAACAACTGCAGAAGTAAATTCCATGTTTAAGTATCTTGCATGGCGATTAAACGAATTCTGATTCTGAAGTGTAATGAGTGTAGTGATTGCGCGAGAGCTTAACAACTGTATTTCCAGTTTTTTAAAATATGATGATATATGCACAGTATTAAAGAAATATATTTAGTTATACTTTGTGTTCTGTAGTTACATGCATTTCAGCCTCCTACACTGCGGTAAAAGGACAATCTGATTGTGAGACAGACAGCGCTGAATATTGATTACAAATTTGAGTTGCATTGTATAAGATGTGTATGGAACAATTGTCATGCAGTTCAAGCTCAAATAACACTGATGTATTTAATCTTCATTATAATCATAAATTGAGTCAATGTGTGTGAGAACAACAAAATGCATAAATATTACGAGTTATAGCTTCTCCGACTTTTACTTTTTGCAGTATGTGTCTCCAATTCCCACTGTCTCCAAAAAGTGCGTAGGTTTACGGGAGGGTCATAGTTTGCGTGGAGGACCGCACATTCTACCGCTAAGTTTGTTTTTTATAAATCACTGACTTTGCGTGAAAACTGGCGTACGCACATTTTCAGCCCCGTTTTGTGCGTACGCAAGCTTTATAAATGAGACCCCAGAGCAGTAAACCCAGGTATCTTACCAAGCGATCCAATAAAGTTGAAGGTAACTGTGGATGCCCTGACCTCTGACTCCTTCCTCCAGATGAGCATGCTGATGAGGCTGAAGGAGGCGGCACACAGCTCTGGTTCACAGAGCTACAACTCTGACTTCAATTGCAATGATCATCATAATGAACCACAGCTGGACCCCTTGATGGAGTCGTCATCCTGATTAGTGGATTCATCCCTCTTGCTCACGCAGTTGCGGCATTTTAAGGTTATACAGAGGTGTTCTTGATAAGGCTTGATCTGTACACTTACTATTCAACTGCGTTGACTGAACTGAATCAACTTACCGTATTTTTCAGACCATAGTGCGCACTTAAGCCTTTAATTTTCTCAAAAAACGACAGTGCGCCTTATAATCCGAAGCGCCGTATATATGGATTAATTCTGGTTTTGCTTACTGACCTCAAAGCGATTTTGTGTGGTACAAGGCGCTCACGGCGCTAAGTCAAAATGTTTTACTACGACTTTGGTAAACTACAAAGCCGCACCGCTTGCAGCATTACGGCTACCGTAGCCAGGAGCGTCGCGGAGTAATACATACTGTGCTTCACCATAATATTACAGTGTGTGTATAAGGATCCCAAAGTGGCACCTGTCAAAAGACACGCTTACGACGCAGATTTATCTGTTTTTTTTCGCTTAATGCGCCTTATAGTCCGAAGCGTTTTATATATGAAAACAGATCGAAAATAGACCATTCATTGACAGTGCGCCTTATAATCTAGTGCGCCCTATAGTGCAAAAAATACGGTAATCAAGTGCACCTTATGAGAAGTCTAAAAGACAAACAGTCTGAGATGTAAATCTGAGACATGAGATACTGGATACTAGTGCACATATATTATCTCCAAAGGTAAAACATATTTTCATGTCACTCTGGATAAGAACATCTCCTAAATGACTAAATGTAACATTATGTAAATGTAGGAATGTATATGAGTCATACAAATCAGCATTGGGGTATCCCCAGCAGGTGCTAACCAGCCTAAGAGAAACCCCCCTCTCTGGGTCCATCTTAACGAGGCCTTGCTGTTATCACAGAGATTGCCTGCACTGCAGGGGATAGCTACAGCAACCATGCACTACAGCCATAGATGTGTTTCAGAAGGTGTGAGCTATTTGGATGTTTATCAGGTTCCCAGGCTAGCTCAGATATGTTCCTTTTTGCTTCTATAATCCACCCAGGGAGTGAGAGAAGAGGAGGAGTCATCGACATCTCTGCCTCTCTGTACTTGGGTGTTTGATTTGTTTGTCTTTCAACTGTTCAGCAGGCCAGGAGATAAATTGTCTTCTTATTATATACAGTAGCACAAGGTCTGAGGGAAGAATCCTGCTGCACTGTGCTGAGAACACACATAATAGAGAATTAAGTTTACAATAGTACCCCATGGTCCTTCCTGAGATCGAATTGTTGTATGTAGCATATCTCTTTCTGGTTTTGCTGGTATTCTAGCAACTGACATCTATATCACAGCTCCGGTGTAAATTCAGATCAAGGGGCTAACCCACAAGACCCATCTCTGAGCCAGAAAGAAGTCGACCCTAGGCCTGACACAGAGGTCCACCCTGGGCCACCCTGGGCCCACCCTGGGCATGTCCAGGGATTCACTCAGGGGAGTTAGTAGCTGTGTTCATTAAAATTAAGTGCAAATTAGATCTGGTATGTTGCTGTAGGTCAAGTGACCAAGCCTTTCTTTAGCATGGAGGATTCTCTCAGAGGCTTAGGCAGATGTGAGGTACCCCCCCCCCCCCCCCCCCGCATTGGCTTGCTCCCAGCCCTTATGTTCCTGCTACCCATGCTCAGTGTTCTTAAAACAGAATTCTATGCAACTTGTATTCTACAACTTTAGACTGATGGCAAAAAAGACTAGAGATTTGATGGTACTTTTTCAAGTTATTGATGCCCAGATTTATTTTCCTATAAATCAGCCTGTGAACTGATGGGTGAGTAATTAGGTGGGTGTGTTTTCAGTGCTAGAGTATGTGGTTGATGCAAGAACAAAAAGAAATGTGTGTTAGTGTGTGAGTGTTGATGTTTTGTTGTTTTTTCTCACTAGAGTTTGTATATTGAAATGTGTAGGTTAAAGGTGAGATATTTCCATCATTCAGTTTTTGATAAACTTTTGATTAGTCTTTTAAAGTGTGAATTTTGCTCATGTACATTTAAATTTTGTAAAGATGAGATCTATTCCATGTTTCAATTACATTTTCTAGCAGAACTAGGTTGTGTCAATGTAGTTTACATTTCTGTGGTATTCTAAGTTGTTATTCCTTGTCAATTTATAGGTTTCCTAAATGAAGAAACTTTTTGAGTGAATCTGACCTAATGCGGACTGTCGTCCTTGATGCTTTCATCGATTACCAGACCATGATGTGTCTTTCTCACTTTGATGCGAGTCAGTCGTTTAAATAGTATTTCATTCATTTATTCAATTATAATCAGCTTGACATTTACCATACATTTGGATACGTTTATTTAGAAAAAATATACTCGGAGTACAAATATTCATACAAGACATACAAATAAAATATGTGTTTTATATACATGTATCATCTATATATAGTTTTTTTAAGTATTCAATCGAATTGTATAGCACGAGATAATAATACTCTTGGTATAACAATTTCCCTAAAATGTTTTAAGAAGTTACAAAAGGGCTGAGAAAATACAGCTAATTTACTTCAAGGAATGAAGCCCAAGACAGTTGAAACGGAAATGGTGCTTAAACTGAAAGGATAAAAAGTAATACTTGTGTATCGCGTAATTTATGTTCATATTGTTTAACTATATAAAAAACATCAATCAAATCAATAAATCATCTATTCACAGCTAAGACACAGTAATTTCTTCGTCCTCCGATTCTGAAAAGTCCGAGTGCTTGCTGGAAATGGAGGGCGAGTAAAGATGCGACTCTACGCTGTTCAGATGGTTGTGATTGGACGGAGAGTGGCAGAAAGAAGCGCGCGGACTGTCGGGTCTGTAAGCTTCCACCTCTTCCTCACACAATTTCTTGGCGACGTCACTGAGGTCCGGATGGGGGTTCAGTTTGGTGGGCAGCGTTTGTTCTCGGCTCCCTCCGGATGACAGCAATTCTCTCTCTTTTGAATTGCGCCACTTCATTCTTCGGTTTTGGAACCATATTTTTACCTTTTGAGAAATTAAGATAAAAAACAAGCAAGTTAATTTCATGCAATAATTTATCAATATTATGCATTTTGAACAAACGCATCTCCTAAGTGGCTATCTAATTTATAATAAAATATAGATTGACAGGCTATTGCCTACATTTTCTATAGGCTATAGATTCGCTTCAGCTAACCTACATAATTGACCAGTGTTTGAACTGTTTTATATCCTCACCTGTGAATCTTTGAGACCTAATTTGGCTGCCAGTTTCTTTCTGTCAGGTTTGCTGATGTATTTCTGTTTTTGAAACATTTTCTCTAAAGCTTTCCGCTGCACGTCAGAGAACACTGCTCGTCGAAGCATCCCTCTTCTGGGCTTGCCCCTGGCAGCCAGCGGCCATGAGAACGTTCCAGGAATAGGTACAACAGAAGACGATGCTGTGAATAAATCAAATGAATCGTCATTCCACTATACCAAATGCATGTCGCTTAGAGGAAAACCTTACATACAAAAGGACACGGTCGCATTCCTAAGTTGCAGAAAGCAGTCTCAGGAAGTGTATAAATATTGACAGTTGTTTTGTTGTTCTGAAGTTCTTAAAAGCAGTCAGTTCAAGTGAATTGGCAAGAAGGAACTAATTAGCACATTTCTTGGTCCCTTCGAGCATTGGTATGGTAAGAAGGCATAGTGTTCCTTTCGAGAGCTCCGGTGGAAGATAGAAGAGCTAATGCGGCGTGAACGGTAATTGTGTAGTAATGAACTAACTGGGAAAGGCTAAGGACAGGCAGCTAAAACCATATATTACTGCAACAAAGGACAAATACACTTTCAAAACACAACTGCATGCCCAGAGCACTTGGAGAATACTGAAGTAAATACATCTCACACCAGTTATATCAGATGACCTCGAAGTTGTGGTTTCACATGTTTAAGAGGTAGACCATTTTGCCAGCAGGATTGTGACAGTTTTAGGCCTAGTTGTCCCGAGGACGTGAATGGCCTACATAACTCACTACTTTTTCCATTTTGGTTACAAAATAAGATACTTTGGGTTTGCATTGCGTAGGACTATTGGTAGATATAGGGGTCCAGACTAATTTGAAGCCCTCCCTACAGGCAAACTTTTCCATTGTACACACAGATTCCACGCAAGAGAACCATCCATAAACGTGCATATCACTCTATGTGGTCTTGTGAGAATATTCAAAATTGTGAATAGGGCACTAATGGGGAATTAGTCCATGACTAGTAAATGCCTATCAGCCTATGGTTAAGTCAAAGCTGGGTCTGTGTGTGGTTCTCGAAGAGAGCCGACCGATTGGCCACGGTGCTGAAAGCTTTGTTAGCTATCAGTAGCTAAGTGCACTGGCTCGGTGGGAAAAAGAGGCGATGAAGAGGCGCCAGCAGCTTCCTTGTGAGAAGGGATCCGCCTCAAATTTGGACCATGACAATTCCGGCTAATTTGTAGATTAGGGGAACCGGTGCAAAATGTCAGCAGTCACTGGCTTCGCTAAATAGGGCATCAAATTGGCGAGACTGATTCCACGATGTTCTACCACTTCCAACCTCTGAACCAATGCTTGTGTTCCCCCCTTTCCGATTCACAGAAGTAAACTCAAGCGGTCTTCATGACTGACACTGACCACGGATCTTCTACATAAATGCACGAGCCGGATTTCAGTTTTATGCATTTACCTGGAAAATACGATGCTCTGACGAAGGGATGAAACGACCCGTCAAAATACGGTAGAGGGAAAGCTTTGGAGTGAAGGCCGTGCAAGGATGGGGAGGAGGATGCTGTGAAAATAGTACACGTAAATAATATGTATTATGATGTATATCTGTCCCTAAATGCGTGTGTTTTCATACGTATTAGTAAAATGTTTGTGTAATGAAAACTGCGTAATTACGCACAGTCAATTGGATAATTTAACATTGGCTTCAGACTGACTAAGTAGTTTTTTTCAGTTAACAGATATTGAATAAAAGAAACAATTCGGTATTTAAATGTTCTTACCTTGTCTGGATGGTGCTAGGATGGCATTAACTCCAAATTTTAGATAGTTAGGGTCACTGTTCATGGAACCTGATGTCTGGGGAGAACTCATCCTTGAGGAATTGACACCCATGTCAGTGCGCCCACTCGTGAGCGAGGTGATCCCTGTCACTGGAGGCGACATGCTGTGAGAGGGAACTGTCCGGTGCACGTAGCTCACCGGCCGGCTGATGCGCAGCAGGTCTTCCATTAGAAAGCTCGAATGGGCTGCAAATGCTGACTGCAGTGACTGGGGTAGAGACAGAGTCCCTGGGGGCCTGAGAAGGCCTGGGTACATTGCAGGTGGTGGCGCGAGTGCGCTGGGGAACATCATTGCTCAGGTTTGGGTGGGTGAGGCAAAAGTATGAAAGTTCTCGCTCTCACTGAAGTTTTCCTCTCCTAGGATCCAAGGGAAAAGAACTCACTGGTGCTCGACTTTAGAGGAATGGTTTTTATAGCGGGGCCGTTAGCAAAGCCCTTTCGAAACTGACAGCCAAACAATGAAGTTCAACAAAGTTCTCTACGTGAGTTTCTTTCAGGGGAAATTCTGAGCCCTCTGATTGGTCTAGGGGAGTAATTTATGATTGGATTAGACTTCATAAGCAAGCGGTGGACAATGTCCTCTTGACAAAGAGAGAGTGTAGTCATCAATTTTGCATACTGACCACTCCTTGGTGTAGCTTTCACTGTGATAGTGATGGCAACACACTCGAGCTAATTAAAAGCCTATTTCTAAAAGATTCAAACAACGTTTGCTTTGAATAGAGGAGTTCTGTAAAAAGAATCTATTAAATTAATTTGAGCACCTTACAGGATCATATCGTTAGATCAGAATTTGAATGGTTGACCGCTGAGAATAAAGAACTTCGCCATGGCCTCGTTTACAATCAGTGTTTTTGTTGTTGCCGCATTTAAAGCGTTTTTTCTTTCTGTAGAAATGTAAAATTTCAAAAGGCTTTCAGTAGAAAAATAGCAATTCCCTGCTCCACATCCAAATATTTAATTACAATTTGTATTAAATAATTCATTTTGAACATGGTTGTTATTGCACTGCTATTATTTATATTATTAATCATTATTATTTTGTGTCATTCAATAGTCAAACATTCATGCTATTATGTTTTGTTGTTTGTTGAAGTGAAACGACAAATGCGTATCTGTGGAAGTTTTAAACAAACGAAACATGACATATAGAGCGAGTTTTAACGGTCTGAAGATGTGGATCTTTAAGCTTGTGTTTCATCTCTCTGGTCCCGCTCAAAATCTGGTCACCGCGCGAGCGTTCTTATCCTCTTATCCATGAAGCAACTGTCAGACTCGGCTGGTTCCTTCTTTCTGACCCTGACACAAATCTTAAAAAAACTTTTTTGTATTATTCAGATTAATTTCAATAGGCGTTTTTGGCCTCATTCTGCAGGGAAACTATCTAATCTCCAAGCCTGTTTAGTAGAAATGGTGCTGAATTTTATGAGCGAATTAGGTGAATGGGGGAGTCCTTTATGCTGCTGCTGTAGGTCCTATCGCTCGAAAGGATGATACTGGGACAGCAACGCAATGTCAGCATGAATTTTTGAAAAAATCAATGGTGTCGTTTACGATAGGCTACTTATTCATATTGAATGTAATATTTGACATATATTGTATAGGCTACAATAATCAATAATATTTTTTCTTAATTGCAAGCTAAGAAGAAGTGTGGATGTACAGAATGGGATCAACGAATTTTCACGGTCATCATGTCAGTCTGTTGAAGCAGATGGGTCTTAAGGTAGCCTACTGGAGTGAAATCATTAGTAAAAGATATAAGTTATAATGATTTCCAAATCATTTTGTCGTTCGACAAGCCTATGTCTTCCTGGGAAGCGCGCAGGCGCATAATTTCATGGAGCTTTACCTTCTGTGCCATCCCTCACAGGACACACGCGGACCTCTCTTCTCCCTCACTTATAAATCGTCAGAGTTGACTCTCCAGAGAGAAAAATGCCAAGGTAACACACTTTAAAATGAATGGTTTAGGAGAACAAAACCAAAAGAGCAGCGGTCAGACTCCATTAGTCACAGGTCTTAGCCAACTGGCCTCAGGATTCACCTCTCTGAGCCGAACGGACAGAAAGGAGCTTCTAAATAGAATCTTCCTCAAAGAAACGCTTTTGTTCGTTTTCTCCCTGTTCTATAATCTATTTAATCTATGGGCGTTTATCATTTTCCTCCTGTGGTTTGCATTCCATCCTAAAAACCTTTTTGCTTTGACACTTAACAATAAAGTAGAACCTACGTGTGGCTGCATGAGTCAGCCTTCCATAAAACGATTCGCTTTTTTTACGGGTTGTAGCAACGCGGTTAGGCCTGTCTTGGTCACAATAAGCATTCGAAGTCTGTAAAGATTTTTCACTTAAAAATGCAAGAAATCCTTTTGTTGAACGTTAATCATTCACCAGAGTTGGGCGAAAATATGAAAATATACAGACCTATAGGCCTAGGCCTTATTTTCCACAATACATCTGTATACGAATGCTAAACGTTTGACGGAAAGGAGACACCTTTGAATTTCGATAATGATAAGCATAAACGGCAATAAATTATAGTCGTTACTTCACCAATTCCTTCGCCCTTCTGGCCATGCAGTCTTTCAGACTTACTTTGTTTAATGAACTATGTTAACATTTACTAAAGTTTGACATATGTTTAAACAGGTTGCACTCAAATTAAATCGAATTTTCAGCACAGCCGTGAAATTATTCAATATTGAACAAAAATGATTGGTCAGTAAATTTGCATTGCATTAGTTCCGAAACGCAGTGCCATATTCAAACATCTTAAGGCCTGCACAGCACCTTGCCGATAAATATATATATGGCATTAGGCCTACTCCATAGATTTTACGAGCTCAGAAAATCCCCCTATTGTAAAAATGAAGCAGATGGTTTGCAGGAAATATAGCTTAGCCTCAGTGACCGAAACTAATTTCTACTAGCTTTTCAAGCCTGGTTCGATTGTTTTCTCTTAACCAAACACACCGAAAACAGCTGGCCGGTATAGTAGATCTCATTTTTAAGATTTGACACCCATGTTGAACATAAGCCCTCCACATCCCATTCACGGATCGAATAAAAAGGAGAACATCACTTTACCATTTGAAACCAATTAAACCTCAAAATGATGAGAACGTATACGTCTAACGAGTATAGGCCGTGGCCTACTTGGCCAAGGATATATGTAGGCCTAAACAACGAAATCAGGCTTTTGCTGAACAGGATGTAAACGCAATTAGGCTGTATGCACTGGGTTAAAGGATTTATAGCACCTGGATGTGGCTACATGGTAGACTGTTAAACCTCAGAGGATTTGATCACATTTTAAACTTAACAAATGGAAATATATTTACATTACATTGATTAATTTTATTAATTTATGTCAAAGAAAGAGCTTTACAAAGGTGCATATAGGTCACATATAATAACAACGATCAGTTGCCCCAAACAGCATACATTGTGGGAAACCAAACAAGTGCCAGTGGGAATATCTATAAGTACATTCAGTTAAACAACTTACAATTAAATAACATGAACCTCAAACATTCAAGAGTGTACCTGCAGGAAAGCAAGTAACAATAATATATCTCACAGTGAGCAGTATAATAATTTCAAACTGGTTACAACTGGCCAACAAGAGCAAGTAGTCCTTCAACAAGAGTCATTGTGATCTTGGAGGAAACTAACATCATGTCAAGCAAATCATTCCTAAATACTCGCGCAATAAGTGTGTCTTTTCCTGAAAGTGGGGAGACAGTCAGTATGTCTGACGGAGGTGAGGAGTTGATTCCATCATTGGGGGGTCAGACAGGGGATGAGCTTGTTTTGGGACCAGGTGCTCTTGAGCGTCGGGACCATCAGACGATTGCCTGAGAGGAAGACCGTAGATGGCGGGTGGGGGTGTAAGGCTGGAGGAGAGACTTGATGTAGTCGGGTGCCGTCCCGTTCACCACTCGAAAGAGTCTACCATCTAAGAGTCTTGAATCTGATACAGGCCGTGATGGGAAGCCAGTGGAGGGAGATGAGGAGGAACAGGAGAACGGGAGCGTCTGGGTAGATTGAAGAAGTATATACTTCCTATATAAAGATTATCATCATCATCGATTTATTCAGGGTTATTTAGAGAGCATTTGTTTTACTTTTTTTTTGCAGATGAAATTTTTTTTAACACAACTGCTAAACCACCTCTGGGCAAACAAACCCCTTGTTTCTCTCTCTGCTCTACTCACTGCACAGGGCCGTGGCATCTGCTTCGGGCTGAGCACAGAGGACAGCAGAACACTGAGGGGATTAGCAAAAGACCCAAGATTCAGAGGAGCTCTGACAAGCATTAAATCGATATTAACTTAGCATTAAACATAACCCCCTGTTTTCAAACGGAGAGCGGCACAAGTCCATGGACAAAGTGTTTCAGTATGTGTCGCCCTCTTTGCACCTGTTACCCCGATTTACTTGGCAGACAGTCAAGAGTTTATGACGGCTGTTCTTTTAAACCAACAGCGGTGTCCCCAAAAAACACTGTGAGGTCTGCTCAGGACTTCACAGTGTTTTGCTCAGTGATGTTATTTCATTTATTTTGTTTTAAATATTTAATCGTTCTGCCAAAACATTGTTTATAAGGCCTACATAAAATGCAAAGTGCTGCCTGAAATAGTACATTTTGGTAACCTTTTAGTATTTGCTGATCTCCCTAGACTCCCATTCTTGTGAGGACCAAGATGTTTACAGTTTTCGTTTTCATGTTCAGTAGAAGTGGTTTGGAACCCAAGATGTCTTTAGGATCTACATACGGTCCTGTTAACTGTTATTATAACTCTAAAACGTAAACAGGGCAAAAAGACCCATACTACAACTACTAGTATTGCTACTGCTACTACTACTACAAATTCTGTAGTGGTTATACAAAATCTTTCAAAGAGTTAGATGTAGATCCCTATAAATATTTAATGTCCTCTCTAAATTACAGAATCATGTGGATAATGATATTTATACACAAGAGTGCCACAGTGCTTGACTGAAGCAATTTCACCAGACAAAACCGTGAGGCTAACAAGTATGGGAAACGTTTGCCTCAATATTGTCTTTGTACCCTCCCCTTACCTCAAACAGCCTATTCTATTCAAAACCCTATTTTATTCTCCCATTGAGAAGGATGGCTAATTATCAGGGAAAAGAACATTGAGCATTAAGAAAGCCCTCATAGAACACTCATTAGTTCTAGATTGGTCACGGCTGCTCAGGACACATTAGTGTTCTATAACATAGCTATTCCATTCGTATTCTAATCTCCTTTAGCCTCATAAAGTTCCATGGGTTCAGCAGGTCTTTAGATCTCTGATGCACCTGGCAGGTTGTTTAGCAAAGTCTTGTAAACGTTTCTGGTTAAATTGTAGGTTCCACCAGGAGATAAAGAAACCTAAGCATCACCACAGAACCTCAGAAAGGGTGGAAAATTTGTGGTTGTCAAGACCAGTTTGTATAAAAGTTTGTTTCCAAACAAGCTATCAATGCTAACAGAAACAAGGGTTTTCGCCATGCTAACCTAGGCCATTATTCCCAGTGATGGTTCTAATGGGGACACATTTTGTAGAGAAAAAGTTTTCCTTTCTCCAGACTGAGTGTTAGGTCTACTGTAGGGTGATGAGTGTGTGAGAACGGTGGTAGCAATGGGAGTTCAGACCTGAATATAGGGGGACACAGTCTTGGGCTTTGTTTTAGCTCTGGGCCTAGAGGGGTGAGAGAAGCACCTTGTCGAAAGGGCCCCATTGAGCCTGGCTGATGGGCTGAGCGTGGGGGCTTGGAGGTGGCGGCGAGGGCGCTTGTGTACCGAGGAGGGGCTGGGGTTGTTCTCTGGCCACATGAATGGAGGACGCTAGCGCCCGTTGGCTGGTTGGTATTGATGTGGTTTAGCCGAGTAATCGGATTGAAAGTGAGCCATGGTACTTATGTCAGTTCGAGTTTCGTCAAATGCATAATATGCATGGTAGTGGCCTAGGACAGGGTATTGAGACTTGGCAATTCAGCATTGTAGAAAGCTAAAGCCTCATTTAATTCAAATATAATTCTCACTCAACCGTTTTACCGATTCGATATATTTGCATAACAGCAAAGGGCCTATGCCTTTTCAATGTCTCACACTCTGTGTGTGTGTGTGTGTGTGTGTGTGTGTGTGTGGGGGGGGGGGTGTTCCTGACTTAGGCTCAGTAGGTGTAAAGTGTAATTGAAAGTGTACAGTGTGTGTACATGTACTATGGCCCAAAACAGAATTTCTCACAAGGATAATCAGAGAAGAGGTGAAGGAAATGGGAGAAAATATATAGAAGAGAAAGAGAGGGTGAAGGCAATTCAAATTATGACATGTAATTCTTCACTGGACTGAAGGAACAGTGTGTCACGACACAACACAAAATACCAAACATCTCCAACAGGCACGCATTTAGTGTGGTGTGAACTCTCACGTGATATCATGTCAGCGACAAGTATAGGTCTGTAATCTGATACAGTCCTCCTGGTACTGCTTCTGATAGGTTGGAGTTGGTGTTGCATCTGATGCAGGACTATTTGTTGCCTTTAAGATGTCTGTACTTTAAAGCAAAGGTTCTTAACCCTGGTCCTCAGGGCCCACTGTCCTGCATGTTTTAGATGTTTCCCCCTTGTAACACACCGGATTCTAATAAATGGTCATTATCAGGCTGAGCTTCCTAAGGACCCATTCATTTGAATCAGGTGTGTTGGAGCAGGGAAACATCTAAAACATGCAGGACAGTGGGCCCTGAGGACCAGGGTTAAGAACCACTGCTTTAAAAGAGACATAATACATCATTTGTTATTTTACACTTAACGTGAAATTGCCCTTTTTTATGGTTTTAAAGGCTTGAGATTTTGCTTGATATAATTTACCAAAAAATATGATTATGACTTAAGGAAAAGATTTACATTTACATTTAGCAGACGCTTTTATCCAAAGCGACTTACAGTAAGTACAGGGACATTTTTCCCTGAGGCAAGTAGGGTGAAGTGCCTTGCCCAAGGACACAACATCCAGCCACAGCCACAGCGGGGGCTTGATGTCACAACCTTCCGATCATGAGGCCAACGCCTTAACCCGTTGAGCCATCTGACCCCCTCAGATGTTACAAAAGTGTAATGTTGTTGATGTTACGATTCCTGTCGCATCCTTTATACACAAGTCAAAGAGCCAGACTTGTGCACGTGTGTGTACAAGTGTGCACTCTTGTTAATATTGCTGCATCTGATCATAGGCACACAGGGTGTGTCTTGATCTGACCAGCTCAGCCCTGTGTGGCCGTTTGAACCCTCAGATCCCACATCACATCAATGGAGAGCGATCTCAAAACCATATTATCCTCTGTCCAAAATGATTCTCCTTCTGTCCCCAACACAAAAAGCTCTTTGAACCTGCCCCCTCCCCTCCCAGGGAGTAATCCATGGCCTAGACTTTGATTTTGCACCCCTTCCCTCCCACCCATCCCTCCATTCTCTATCCCTCCTTCCTTTCTCACCCGCTCCTGAAATGTACAGCAGACAAGAGTCAAGCTGGGGAGAGAAAGAGGAAAGTGGTGTTAGTATCAGCATGTCAGACGTGAGCTTTATCCTAATCTCTTTAGTGCTGTGGCAGGGCGTGGGGTTGAAAGGCAAGGGGAGAGAAACTGCAGGGGACTGTCAAGCCTTGGTCAGCCTCCCCCTACATCATCTCTACCCCTAGTATCACCTCTACCCTCCCTCTACCCTGCTCCTTCCCTAGCAGATAATGCCAGCCAGCATGCCTGCCTGCCGAGATGAATCCTCCTGGCCACAGAAAGCAATACACACACTCCCTGGCCCCCCTCCCCAGAGGGAATGTCTGATCCCATTTATGCCCCCCTTGTTCTGTAAATCAAAGGTGTGATGTGGTTTTGATGTGGTCACCCCACAGAATGCCATGTCTCCACACCCCATCACATGCAGTCTCAGTGAGATATCATTGTCAGCATATGGTGCTACTCTGCATCTTGTTGAGCTCTCTGTTTTGAATTTTTTTATTGATTATTAGCCTCATAAAGTAGTTTTTTTTAATCATGACCAATAACTATATTTCTTCTTTCCAAACACAAATGCTACACCTATTGCAATTCCAATGTGAATTGTCTAAACTGAATGATAAACTCAAATGAATGCTTAAAAATGTGCCAGCATAGTTAAGGAGAGCAGCCTATTCTCCTGGCTGAGAAGATGTGGCGTCAAAACAGACTGGCCTCTCTAACTGAGACTTCATGAAGGTCTTCAATGCTGACGGAGCGCCTTTTCATTACTTTTCTTCACTGCTGGTAAGGAAATCCTTAGGGTCTCTTCACAACCTTTTGCCCCAGAAGAACTTTTCTGACACTGCATGTTGAAAAGTGGAACTCTGGTCTGCAAAGGACTAAATGTGAACTCATTAAGGACTCAGAGGACTCATTAAGACTAGTCATCTAATTGACTTACCTGATATACTTTATGCTGATTTAACTTAATTTAAACTGATTGTATTTAAGAACCTTTATTAAGAATGGAACAATGGTTACAAGAAAAAAACAGCATTGGAGTTAGCATGAATAAAAGAGGACATGTCTTTGACTTCTGTGCTTGAGAATTTACTTCAGAGAATGGACTTGTATGCAGACTGCACCTATAAAAGTTAATAAAAGTATAAAATACTTATATATTCTATAGTATAGTTCTATAAAAGCTGTGTAAAAGGTGAATTTACAGTCAGTTTCTCTGTCAGAAAGAGAGAGGCCTCTGTAGCCTTCGTTTTGGACAAAACCC
Source organism: Neosalanx taihuensis (assembly GCA_030340665.1). Taxonomy (NCBI): domain Eukaryota; kingdom Metazoa; phylum Chordata; class Actinopteri; order Osmeriformes; family Salangidae; genus Neosalanx; species Neosalanx taihuensis. The sequence goes on from CM059290.1 coordinate 7,011,299, forward strand.
ATCCAGGAGTGAAGCGGCTTGGTTAGCCCAGCTGCCTTCAACACTGAATGGAGCTCTCTTTTTGCCACGACCATTCACTGCTCTCTGTCCTCTCTGAAAAGAATCTAGGTGTTAGTGGCCAGAGAGGGACAGAAGTAGAATGTTCTGTGAAGGGCCTGAGGCTCCTGAAGAGGTTGTGTTTTCACTTTCACTCAGTCATGAAATCATTCCTCCCTCGAGTGACGAGGCGTCTCCTTAACAAAGAACCCAGGGATCCCAGACCACGTGCTACATGTTTATGGAAGCTTTTTATCTTTTTAACTTGATACTAAAATTAGATTCTGAATAAAACATGAATTTCTCTGTGTAGCTTGAAAACACAAGACGCTCAGCGGACTTGAATAGTTTTCGCAGAGGTGAGATTAAGTTCTGAAAGCTAATGAATGTAATAGCAAAATAATTCATGAATCATTTTTTACTTGGTTTCCTTTCTTTATCTGTCCAAAACCTGTACGCTGGGTTTTCAACAGAAATGTCTTCCACACTCATTACACACAAACACACACACAAATAAATCAGTACCAAGAAGAAAAAGTAATTTTTCTCTTTCTTCTTATCGTTGTCTTGGAGTGTAACAAGAGGGGGTCTTTCAGCCCTTCTAACCCCGGCTGGGCCAGGCAGAAGTCTGAAGACTTTTAGCAGCAGGAGGATCACAAAAGGTTGGCAGGGGCACTTGTTAAAAAGGAAGTTGCCATTCTCAGGGGGTCGAGAGTTGTGTGGTGGTGAGATTAAAACTTTCATTTCAGATGTGGTACCATTCATGGAGGGCAGGATCTGAAAGAAGTCCGGTGAAGACTCTCAGTGGTTCTCCAGACTTTTACTCTCCCTGACACATTTCAACATATGGTCAGATTGAATAGGTCAGAAGCAATGCATACTATGTTTGTGTTGTTTGAAATAAGAAAACACTCAGAACGTCATTGTATCAGGAGCAACAGCTCTATGGATAGATTAGATTAGATTAAATAGATTAGACTCAACTTGATTGTCATTACACAGGTACAAGTCCAGGGCAACGAAAACAGGAAGTTATAGCCAGGAAGGATAGTCTTTCTCTTAAAAATATTATAAAAATAACACACTTTTTTAATAATTTCAAACTTCCTGTTGAACAGGATCTGGCGCTGCTCTCACACGCTCTGACATCTCTGGTCACATGCTCTGCATGCTCTCCATTCACTTCTCATTCGCTTCTTGTCCAAGATTTGTCTCATAAGGACTGAAAATCACACACACCCAACACAAACACATGTGCGCTTACATGTGCGCACACATACACACAAACACGGACACACACATGAGATAGAGGAAGGGAGGCTGTAGGCGATGCCTCTAATTCATACCATATCATCACTTCTTTCAAAAAAGGATATCTGGAAAATGAAAGAGTGCAGTAGCTATTCAAATCAGTTGGAAGGTCTTGGTCTGGTTCAAATGTGCTATATCTGTAACGCTTGAGATTGAGAAGATTCGCCGAAGAGAGCCAAGGTGCAGAACCCAGTCAGTGTCCTGGGGGAGCTGCTGTATGCCCTCTTTTTGTTCCTTCACAGAGGGGGGTCTGTTGTCATGCCACATTCACGTGCCAATCCCAAACACACAGGCGCACACACAGGCATGCACATTCACACACACAGGCATGCACACAAGCATGCACACACACAGGCACACACAGACACGCACGCATACCCACACACACACACTCATCCCGTCACCTGTTAGAAAGCCACCACCAGACCACTGATACAGGCACACAGCGTTAGTTCCGCACCACTCCAGCTCTTTCAAGGAACAGACTGTAATTTCATCAATTTCTCATGGCTGTAATTGCCATGAATACTTTACATTTCCATGTCAAAACATCAACAAAAAGGAGGATTTCATGGACCCTGACTTCCACCAGACACGAGGGAGCAGGGATAAAATACAATCCTCCCTTTTACGTTAGGACGTAAGTGTTTGAGGTAGAAGAGGAGTTTTATGATGCATGGAGAAAGATGATGAAGCTCTAATAAAGAATCAGTTAGAACTGAGGGTAAACACAGGCAATGTTGTTCATGGGATGTCTGCCTTGTTAAAGATGTCTTTGTCCTTTTGTCATTTATCTTTTCTGATATGTTCACGATTGTGGAAGGGAGGGGGGGGGAGACTGCACAACTGCATTTGAGAAAAAAATAAGAGATAAAGAGATATTTGAAATAAATATATCTTTATCTATATCTTTAAATATATCGTTGTGGAATAAAAATACTAAAACATAAATGTACCATCTTCGGGATGGAGATTTTAAATCTTAAAAAAGTAATTACTTTTTTCACCATGAAATCTGCTGTTTTTGTCGCTAGTATAATGTCAGGGACCAGAGTTAAGAGTTTAGCTCCAGTGTGGGGGGTTCAGAAAGGCCTCTCAAAACAGCAGAGACAGACGGCATCTCCACTCTTCAGATACTTTTGCATTTGAATGTTTCAACGATGCACGTCTCTTTAGAGTGGGCTCAGCCACTAACATCCTTAATCCCTGAAATATTGTGAACCCCATGAATGCCCCCCATCTAAGCATACGTGTAATTATTCTGTAATTCTCGCAAAATTGGGATTCCTATCGAATGCTGGCTGAGTAGCCCGCCCCGTAAACCCCACAAGGCACTTCTCTTGTAGGACCAAATAATTGTTTCTTTTTTGTGTGTTCGACTGAAGAAGAAAAAAAACAGAGAACAAGAGATTTAGCAAAGCTGGTTTGACGATTTACATACTGACATATTCTCTCATCCTCCCACCAAATGCAGGGAGAGAAAAGAAAAGAGAAGCTGATTTGTTTGATGGGGCATGCTGAGAGCCAGAATGGAGGACCAAGCAGTGTATACGTAATCTGAAAGTTTCAGTCTATGTGCTGTAGGAACAAATTCTCCATCATCCTTTGTGGGGTAAATGGAGGAGACTCAATGAACTGGCCTTTGATTTAGAATGAAAAGTTTTGAAGCTCTTTATCCGCTCCAGAATAAAATGATATGTTAGTCTGTGAATTTGGAAGCTAAAGCTCTTGTAGAATAATATTCAGAATGCATCAGGGGACAGGGATCAAAATCGATTTCTGAATCATTTTCAGTCCAGGTAATTCCCAATTAGAAAACAATGTCTTTATTTCAAGAAAAGTTAGACTTTTTGTGGATTTCTCAAAAGGAAAAAAAGACAGGAAAAGAGACAGAGAGAGAGAGCAAAAGAGGCTATGGGAGAATTGGATGAGATTAAGTTCAGTGATGGTTCACTTGGGGCTTTCGTTTAAAGCCCACTAAAGCCTTATATATACATTAGTTTGCAACAGTAAGTCCTGCTTAATTACCATCGAGTGCTGCCTTACGGGGAACTCTGAAGCAGGCACATTCAGCTCCCTCTTAAAGACTGGGCCACAGAACAATGAGAGGGGGTGAGGAGAGGTGAGGAGGGGGTGAAAAAGGGGCTCCCTCAGTTTTAATTTGAACCCCTCTTTCTGTCATTCTATCTAATGGGACCTTTTTTATTGGCGGCACCCAACATGAGGGTTCTTGGAGGGTGGATATGGCGTCTCCAGACGCCTGGAATAAAGGATGAGAGTAGAAGTGGAGGCTGCTGGTATCTCTGAGGTTTAATTAAGACACTTCAAGTCTTCTTTGGGGATTTTCTCTCTCCTCGGTGTCTAACTCTAATCCTCGAAAGGCGGCAACGAAAAGAGTGTTTGTAGAGAAAAACAGAAGGATTAATTAATGGACAACTTTACATTTGGAGGACCATGTGTTTGGAGTTTCTCAGATGGGGGAGGCTTTATTTTTTGGAGAATATCAAAGCTGGAGTTTCCGTATTGAAGGTCTTCTCATCAAATGTATCTGAACTAAAACTGCATCCAGTCAGCGGTAGTCTAATTCACAATTAACAAGGTGAGAATAACCACAAACTTTTAGTTAATTGGTACTTCACACAAGCATGGGTGACAGTCTTCCATTAAATGTATCTTTTTATTGTCAAGCCTAAATTCAAGATGGGATCTCGTCATCTGTTCTCCCTCTAATTTAACTCAGGTTCAAAGTCTGCCTGTCAGTATGGACAAAGTTGAACCAAGATGTTGTGTGTCCAGAGCCCACCCATTGCCTGTCCCCCTCAGCCCTCCCCCAGTCCCCTGGTGTTTAAATGACTACATCCAGGTTACCCCTCTCACCCGGCCTTGATCTGAGCACGTCAGAGTCCCTGAAGTTGCTGAACACATGCAAGTCGAGGCCAACAACAAAGCAACACAGAATCTGCTCACTCTCATATCTCTAAGAGCGACGCCCTAATATGGTCACTGGATGACTGGGTGATAATACAGATTAAAACTGCTGTTTAGAAAGCCTCTGGAGAAGGTAGGGTGGGATGGTTTGATGAATTGGGATTGGGGGTTGTTGTACATATTTCTTTCTTTTTCTGATGAAAAGTTGTTATTGAAGTTGGTTTTGTCGTATCACAAGAAGACAGTAACTTTTTGCACAGCGGCTGGTATTGAAGTCGGGGTTTAGATTTGGGGATCATGATGGACGACCAGATGGGGGGGTCACACTCCAACAGCTCACAGATGCTGTGGCTGTTCAAGTCAATCCCTTCTGATAGGCAGCGTCAATCAGTCGTTTAGCCCCGCCCTCTCCACCAGCAGGTCCTCAGAAAAGAGCTTTGTTGTTGACGAGGTGAGATAGCACTGGTGGCGATCCACATGCATACACATGACTGAGACACACTCACACACATACTTTAACTTGAGACACACAGAGAGAGGGGTGTAGGATAGAGAGATAGAGAGAGGTGGAGTGAGTCAGATAGAGGGGTGGATTGGGTGTTCGTAAGATGGAAATGGACTGGGGTAGAAATATAGAGAAGGACGGGGGGGTAGAGAAATAGAGAGAGCTGGGGGTAAAGAGATGAAGAAGAGTGAGTTTAGAAATAGAGAAGGATGGGGTGAGTGGGTGGTGGCAAGACAGAAAGGGTTCGGGTAGAGAGATAGAATGGGGCGGGTGCTGTGATCCTAAACAGGCTTCTCTTTCTTTCAGGGCTGTGCCGTCCCAGTGCAGGCTGGGAGTTGCTGCTCACATCCCCGGAAAATTCAGGAGGAGAAAAAGTTTATGGAAGCGAGTAGTGCATTCAGGCTAGCTCCCAGGCCTTTCAGGGCGTTGGGGGTGACTGGCTATAAGGGGGCAGTGATGCATGCGCTGGGAATGATCTCTCCACTGCTCCGCTACCTGGGACCACAACCTCAAGTGCAGCTGAGATCCCCTCTCATTGAGCCTGCGGACAATAGGCTGGGGACGGGAACAATCCTGAGGAGTCTATCATTCTGTGTGGTGTTATCTTAGGGGCTGAATGAGGGCACTGCTCCCCCTTCCTGCCCTGCAGTCGGGCTGTGTTCAGGAACCAGTGGAAGTCTCCAGGTCCTTTCAGGGGCTCTCAACAGGTTCACAAGGGCAAGAAGTGCAGTATATTAAAAAAGGGAGGGGATAATAACTTCACTTGACTGAAGCTAACGACAGTGTGTGTGTTTGTGTGTGTGTGTGTGTGTGTGCGTGTGTGTGCAGCCAACCATACAAAAACAAAAAGTTTTGGGGGGATTCCTTGAAATCCGAAACCCCAAATAACCATTTACCCACTTGATGGGAGAAATGAAGACATAATTTCATTTAATAAATAGCTTTGATGCTGTTTTGGGAATTTATGTATGGAAGTATATGTGCTCATCATTAAATTCCTATTAATATAGTAATTTGGTATTTAAATACATTTATTATAACAGTACTTCATTAATGTGTTTCTCTCTGCAGTGTATGTGTTTTACCTAGCACTGTGGATTTATGTTTTTTCCTTGTGGTGTGTTTTTTTTTTCTTGTTTCACCCAGCAGTGTGTGTCAGTGTGTTTAATTCAGCAGTATGGTATGTCTGGTCGTAAAGCTGTTCCTGGCTGACCACCATCAGAGCTCTAAACTCATACCTCCTCCTGCTCTGTGCGTGTTTGTGTGTGTCCGTGTGTGTGTGAGCTCTCCCTCCTTGCCACGCTGCCAGCCCCTGACTGTGGGAAAGGGAATAGCATGACTTATCTAAACATATGGTTTCCCGATTCAGCCCCCTGTGTCTCGGCTCTGTTGCATCTGGTACCATCTCAGTGAGTTAGAGATGCCACACAGGGCTGTGACGAGAAAGCACAACACTGTTGTTACAAACCCATGGGACACGTTTCTCACCTCATTAAACACTGGCCTGCGTGACCAATCCGGTTTTGTCGTTGTCGTCAGGTCATTATGCTCTCATTTTCTTGAGTAGTTATTCAGCCGTCACCAGGGTGGTGGTGGTGGTAGGGGGAGGTGGAATGGGGGAGGTGGAAGGGACAGGGGGAGGTGGAGGGGACAAGGGGAGGGCAGCACTGAGGAAGAGGTCCATCCCTCCATGACAACTGATTCAATACAAGTTAAGAGAAGGAAGAGTATAATAGAGCATGGAGATCAGATAGAGACTGAAAGAGACTGTATTTACATTCACATTTAGTCATTTAGCAGACATACAGGGACATTCCACCAAGGCAAGTAGGGTGAAATGCCTTGCCAAAGTACACACCATGTTGGCACAGCCAGGGTTCAAACTGGCAACCTTCTGATTACCAGCCTGACTCCCTAACCGCTCACTCATCCGACTCTCATTCTGTATGTGTGGTTTGGGGAGGCTGAGTGGGTTGTTTGAGAGATTCTAGGTGAGATCTGACTCCAGGACTCCTAAAGTAGAAGACTTCCTGCGGCTCACTGATACTGATATGACTAACTGATATGAATTGAGCAATTAGAAAATTGTTGAAATCAAACTCAGGTTGATGCTTTTTTCTCCCAGCCCAGCTTCATGCATCAACGCTGATAGGGCTGGCTGCTAGAGGCCTTGATGGCGCGCTCAGCCACACAGAGCACAAGGTCCACCTGATCTCTTTGTGTCTCTGAGCCCACATGTCTTTCCTGCACTCACTCACACACACACCTACACACTCACAAACACACACCATGACAGACACACCATGTATTACCACATTTATAAGAGGGAGATCATGGAAAGGACGTGGTCTGTATGAAGACTAATGGAGTTCAAGGATAATAGTTAGGATGCATGGTCAACATGACACAGCCAATCAGTCCTCTTCTGTGTCTAAAGGGCTTTTGGCCGACATGAGGTGTGTGAATGGGAAGCTGAGACAGCTGTCTGCAGCAATAACTGAGTAGGTTGAAGGACAAGAAACATGATCACGTCATCCCTATTTGTAGTCTCTATAATTTATCAAGTCTCTCTTTCTCTCTCAATCTCCCTCTGCTTACTACATTTATTCATTTAGCGCTTTTATCCAAAGCAACTTACAAGAGAGTTACTAAGTTATGACACCTCATTTAGGCTCAGATGGAAGTTACTTTACGCAACAAGAGTTTGTGTTTTCATGATAGAGGTCATATAATGCGTTTCTTGACTGACTGAAGATTGAACAGTGTAGTAGGGTTCAATATAGTAGAGTTCAACAGAGTAGGGTTTCATCTTTGTATTCACAAATGTTTTTTTTTGTAGAAATGTGAGCCTGTAACAGTGTGTCAGTTACTGTGATTTCGATCTGAGTGTTGGGTGGTTCATTCATGAGTCTTCCACTTGATTTGTGAAGACCTCAGAAAGACCAAAGCATCCGTCGATGCGGCGAGAGAGGTGTGAGTGAAAGAAAACGAAAGAACAAAACGGGAACGCTCCACTGAGGTTTACGCTGCAAGACGCCCACTGACACCCAGAGAAAAGTCTTTGTTTTAAAATGAACTTCCCTGAGTGAATGATCACTTCACTCCCTCCCACCCACCCAATGCACGCACGCATGCACACACACAGACACACACAAACACACTTCACCCTAACAAATACATGCACGCACACACACGTACATTCTTAATCAAATGTACATTTACCAGTCGCTGGCCCAGTTCAGAGCAGACATCTGCTCTCTGGCTCTCAGTCAGCGTGGTGGAAGAGTTCAAAGACCCCAGTTCATTAGCACTGTCAGCTTAACACCCAGACGGCAACGCACTGAAACAGGGATACAATACAGGACAATGAGCAGCTCATTGAGCGGTGATTTATCACGAGGGGAAAGGCCCGTTTAACCCCGGAGCTGCTGGGGCTCCTCCTCAGCTCAAAGAGCCTATTGTTGTCTCCCCAGGGGGCTCACCGGCTGAAAGGAGAAAAGATGATCTAGTTAAAGTCAAATTAATTTCTTTTAAGATCCCTATAAATTGAGTTTTTTTCCATGTGTGTGTAAAGGGGAGTCAGAAAGAGAGAGAAAGGGTGTAGGGAGAGAGATGAGAGGGATGAAAGAAAAGAGGAAGAGAGGGAGAAAAGAAAGAGGGAGAAAGAAAAGGAGTGAAAGTACAGTGTGTTGAGCACACAAACTAAGGTTCAGTTATCTGTTTCCGAACTTTGGAGTGTGTCAAATAAACTCTTTCTTTTATTTCTCTTTTGTCACATCCCTTTCTTTGCTTCCATTTTGGGATGTTTATGTATTTAGCACATGCATTTACCTAAAGAGTATCTATTACAATACAAGATTGTTACAGTATAAAATAAGAGTGCTCCAATAGGAAGAGAAAGCACCACTGTGATCACCTAGGATGTGTTGGTGATGAGGATCCCTGTATCGGCTTCCAAAGCTTCCATCTTGAGCAAAAGTAACTCTGATGAGTCAGGACAGATAATGCATTTCCTGTGGTTGGTAAACTGTTTTCGTTTTTATGACGTATTGAACCAATATGTACGAGAAGAGAAAAGACAGGGTCAGCGTGGAGATGTGAACAGCTGGTGGTTTGTTAAAAACCAGAAGGCTGCTTTCTTTAGAGCAGTCTCCTGGTGATGCACACTCCCCTTTCCCTCCTCCTCCTCCTCCCTCCATCCTCCCTCCATCCTCCCTCCCTCCATCCCAGCCTTACAAGCTCTGCTTAGTCACACCACCTGCCTGAACCATTCTTCACTCCTAGATCGGCCCCTGACAGGGAGAGCAGACGGGGCTGTGCCTAACCTTCAGCCCAGACCCTCAAAATAGACCCCCTAGAATTCAGCCCTGAGCCCGTTACACACGCATTAGTCACCAGCCCAAACCAGCCCCCACCCCAGAACATCAACCCAGCCCCCAAACTAAAGACCGTAGATCCCCAAAACTGGACATCTAGACCCCTAGTCCTCAAGAGCCCCAACCTCTCAGAAGCTAGTTCTCCCCAGGGAGGCCAGGGGTCAGAGCCCTGAAAGTGGTTAATGCTGCCGTGATTATGTTGGAGAACAGTCTCTGTGCAGCCATCACAATGTCATCCCACAGACAGGCTGGTGATGCAGGCTCACATATCAATCACTACCAGCACAGCACAGGCACATATATGTTTGCACACACACACACAGACTTACGTATGTGCACACTTACACAAATTTGCACATAAACTCAAATGCGATTTACTTTGATTTACTTCAGAGCGTTCAACATATCAGTTGTTCTTGGCAGATAATCTTTCGCTTCTTCAGAAGGTAATGCATTAGTCTGGGAAGAAACACAGCGTATTTGTCCTGGAAAATGTTATTTCGCCACAACCAACTTATTAGGATTCCTCCATCAGGAATCGTAGGAATGTAGGAATTCTTATTCTTATTATTATGAATCTTGTAGCATTGAAGTCAAGCAGTAAAAAGTTGAGATTTTTGGCATGGTGAAACAGTACAACATTATGAACTACCACACCCATTTTGGTCCACTTGAGACCTACAGGCCATGCCCCAATTTGACCATTTGTGTCCTTTTTAAAAGTGATGCCATTTATACCCCTTTTGTCCTAGAATCCTGAAATTAATTACAGATGACTTATTTGTCACGATGAACAAAACAGTCAGCACAACTTATCGTGGCAACCCCATAGATTTGTCTGTACAACATACATTTATCAAATGTCTTTTTTCGCTACTCCAATTTTGTTTTGCCCAATCTTCCCCATAATTGGCTGTTCTCATCGTCAGAAGAACCCTCACAAAAGTTATCAATAGGATTTTTGATTTTCATAATTGTTTGTCCACTACAGCCAAGGGGGCGCTACCGGCCACACCCCAATTTGTACTTTTTAAAAGTGATGCCATTCAGGGCCGGTTCTAGACAGGCATATATGAGGGGGCAGTCAGAAATATGGAGGAGGCATCATGTGTACACATCATGCTTCAGCACTTTTCTGTGCTTATAGTAACAGTGTTTCTTCATTGAATTGGGTTGTTAGCTATGTGTCCAACCCCAACCTGAAGAAGTGGATTGCACTTTGTCAGGCCTCTACCTTCAGACCTGTCCAACTTGGGTGTCCCACCTGAAGACTAAGCTCCGGCTGGTATAGCTCTTAAGGTCACTGAGGCACGCAAACCCCCTGACCACAATAAGGTGGCAATCCCTCAGGGGGGAAACTGAAAAAAAAAATATTTTATAAACTAACAACATTTACATTTACATTTATAAATACATATATAAGCATATATGTATTCATACATATATAAGCAGACGCTTTTATCCAAAGCGACTTACAAGAGAGAGCTTTTACAAAGAGCATCAGTCATTGAGCATAGCAACGTGATAGACCCCGAACACAGTCGGTTTTTTAGATTGTGAATCATACATCATGAGAACCAATAAGTGCCAAGGGAAGAACTATAAATGTATAATACAACGATTGTGAACATAAAGCAAGAGATACAACAAACAACACTGGCAAGTCACCATATGGGGACCAACAGATTGTTCTAAAGCACATTAGATTATGTGAAGTGCCATACTATTCCTAAGTGCCATTAAATTCTCTAAATAGGTGAGTTTTAAGCCTTCTTTTGAAGGTGAGAAGGCAGTCTGTGCTTCTGATGGAGGTGGGGAGTTGATTCCACCACTGGGGAGCTAGGCAGTGGAAGAGTTTGTGTTGCGCTCGGGCGCTCTTGAGGAGGGGGTACCATTAGACGGTTGTCAGCAGATGACCGTAGGTGACGGGTGGGGGTGTAGGGCTGGAGGAGAGAGTTCATATAGCTATAGGTCGGGGAAGTCCCGTTTACAGCCCGGAAGGTCAGCACCACGGTCTTGAATCTGATGCGCGCCATAACGGGAAGCCAGTGGAGGGCGATGAGGAGTGGGGTGACATGACAGCGTCTGGTTGAAAACCAGAGGAGCGGCTGCATTCTGTATCCTCTGAAGGGGACGAATTGCATTTTCAGGAAGGCCGGCTAGTAGCGAGTTGCAGTAATCCAGCTTTGTGAGGACAAGGGCTCGGACTAGCAGTTGGGTGGAATGTTGAGAGAGGTATATTCTGATTTTCCTGATGTTGTAGAGGGTGAATCTATATGACTGAGAGACTGCGGCAATGTGAGCTGTGAGGGAGAGCTCGTCGTCCAAGGTGACCCCCAGGTTCCTGGCAGAGGATGAAGGGGTCACTGTTGCAGATCCCATAGTGATGGAGAGATCGTGGGTGATTGAGGGTTTGGCAGGGATGATGAGGAGTTCTGTTTTGGTGAGGTTCAGCTGGAGGTGATGTCTGGTCATCCAGGCTGAGATGTCAGAGAGGCAGGCCTCGATTCTGGTCGATATCCCTTGATCAGTTTGGGGAAAGGATAGATATAGCTGCGTGTCGTCAGCGTAGCAGTGATAGGAGAAGCCATGGGAGGCGATGATTGGCCCGAGTGAGGTGGTGTATAGGGAGAATAGGAGCGGACCAAGGACGGAACCCTGTGGGACCCCAGTGGAGAGCAGGGTACCAGATGTTTTTCCTCCCCAAGAGACTTGATAGGATCTTCCTGTCAGGTAAGATGAGATCCATTTAAGTGCAGTGCCAGTGATGCCCATCTCTTTGAGTGTGGCAAGCAGGATCTGGTGGTTGACTGTGTCGAATGCTGCGGAGAGGTCTAGCAGAATGACAACAGAAGACCTTGAGGCTGCTCTGGCAGACTGGAGGGCCGTGGTAACCGACAGGAGGGCAGTCTCAGTGGAGTGTCCGGTCTTGAAGCACGATTGGTTAGGGTCCAGAAGGTTGTTCTGGGAAAGAAAGCTTGACAGTTGGTTAGCTACAGCACGCTCAATTGTTTTAGAGAAGAAGGGTAGCAGTGAGACTGGTATGTAGTTCTGGAGGATGGCTGGGTTAAGAGAGGGTTTTTTGAGTAGGGGTTTGACTATAGCCTGTTTGTATGCTGAGGGAAAAGTGCCAGAGGTGAGTGAGGAGTTGAGGACATGGAGAAGGAATGGAGTAATAGAAGGAGAAATAGTTTGGAAAAGAGGGGAGGGAATTGGGTCAAGGGGGCAAATAAATAACATTTATCTTAACTGGATGGCCTATTTCTCAAATAAATCTTAACTTAAAGTTGGACTTCACACACTATAGTCAATATTTACAAAACTGAAAGGCAGTCTTTTGAATGATAAAAAAAGTATTCTCAAAGTAATTTATATAACAGATTTATTTTTTTGCTTGTTTTTTAATTTTTTGTTGGCAACTTAACAGCTAGAAAAACTCTCCTTTCTCTCCACTCCTCTTTTTTCTCTCCACTCTACAACAAAAACACGCTGTGATTGTATTAAACAAAACAGTGCAGAACTACAGCCTGCGACGGGGCTTTACGTAGGGGTCTGTCAGACACGTGTCATTTGTCTTAAGTTTGACACATGCGATGAACGTGGGCATTCATCACCATAGACTTTGGAATGTAATGAATTTCTAATGTCTATGTTCATCTCTGTGCTTGTAACGCACTTGCTTGTTCAAAGTTTTACCGCTCCGTGGTGAAACCTAACACCACACTGTCAGGCTACGTCTGGGCTCATTTGCATACTGCAACAGCGATATGAGAGGGAAGCTGTGTGTCCCTTTTTCGGCTGACTTTTTCTGCTACTGCAGATCGTTTTGTCAACTTGTAATATGTTAATTTTGTGAGCGTATTAAAATGTGCTTTCTCAGCTTCTAAAATTTTGATTTGAGGGGGCAAGACATTTATTTGAGGGGGCGCTGCCCCCTCTTGCCCCTGCGTAGAACCGGCCCCGATGCCATTTGTATCCCTTTTGTCCTAGAATCCTGAAATTCATTCCATGTGCCTCATTCCTCACGACGAACAAAACAGCCTCAACAACTCATAATGGCAAATATTTCGATTTTTCTGTACATGCCAGTTATCATCGTCAGAAGATCCCTTACAAGAGTTATCAATCGGATTTTTGATTTGAGCCAAGGGGGCGCTATGGGCCACACCCAATTTGCCCTTTTTAAAAGTGATGCCACTTGTATGTCTTTCGTCTTATAATCTTGAAATTCATTCCATGTGCCTCATTCCTCACGACAAACAAAAAAGCCTCAACAACTGATAAAGGCAAATCTTTAAATTTGTCCGTACAATATACATTTATAAAATATGTTTTTTTGATACTTTTCCTACAATGTTTGTTGATCTTCCCCATGTTTCTATGGCAACATCTTCAGACCAAGCCTCACAAAATCTGTCAAAGGTTTTATGATATTCGAAACCGTTTGTCCGCTACAGCCTTTTTGATTTGGCAATAACACAATTAAACAGGAAGTTCATCTTATGATTCCTATGAAAATCAACAAATCAAACAACACACTACGATATATACAACCCCATTCAATAGCTAAGTTCATATCTTTCAAAATGATTTAAATAAAATGAATCTAATTTATCGCTAAGGCTAATTTAATGTTCATACAAGTGCGAAGCAAAAACTGATAGCGCGAATCAATCACAAGTTAATATCTGGACTCTTGACAATGTGTTGTAAACAAATCAGAGAAAAAGTTGAATGTAAGATGAAAAGTAGATTAATGATGAGTATTTGAAATGTGACTGCTTGGCTAAAGGCTAAGGCTGTCTTGCAAATCCTCTCTCTGTCATGCCAGACCCAGTGGCTCCAAAAAAACTCACACACAAGAGTCTGTTGACACAGTGGGCTGAGTAAAGGCCTATCACGTTGCCCGCATAGCTCCGCAGCCTACGCAGACCCTCCTGCCGTAGCCCAACGCGCACCTCTAAAAAATCCTAACTACGCGTCGCGTTGCCGCCGTCGCAAGCGCTGTGATTGGTCCGCTCAGAATGTGACGTCGTTTTGTAAATTGTATATTGTGTGTTGTATTGTTTTACTGCTGTGATTTTTTTTATTATACCTTTTGTATAACATAACACATAAGAATAAAATACACAAGTTTGTTTTCAAACAGTTGTTTTGATATTTATTTTCAACACACACAGCACAACACTGTTTACACACCATGCATAGTTCACAGTTTGTATATATATATATTGATGAGCCCCAACTCCAAATACAGCCGCTCCACCTCGGTCGCCATTGCTTGCTGCCGGAAGAAAGAGCAAGGATTCGGCTATAACCCCTGAAACCACACAGCCACACCCCCCTGGCAGCATGGCGGTGAATTGCAGAGTAACGCGGACCCACGACGCAGAACTTTGAATGCTCAACAACTGCGTCAGGCACCCGGCATAGACGCAGAAGCATATCTCGGGCTTAAGCCCCCACCACCTGCTATTGGCTGCTGGATGGATCATGACACTGGTAGTCCTGTCTTCTATCTCAGCAAATCTTTGACATAGACACACCAAACTTGCAGGGTGCACTTTCCATTACAAGACAATTACATTATTCTTGTAAAGTGGAAGTAAATGGCAGCCCTTAGACCAAAAGAGTAAGAACTTTTTGGCATGGTGTAACAGCACAACATTATGAACTACCACACCCAATTTGGTCCATGTGAGACCAATTTGTACCCCTTTTGTTGTAGAGTCCTGAAATTCATTACAGATTCCTGATTTGTCACGATGAAGAATATAGTTTCAACAAATTATTATATGGCAAGCCCTTAGATTTTTCAGTACAATATAGATTTTTCTTCGCTACTACTCCTACAATTTTTGTCCAATCTTCCCCAGGATTGGCAGTTATCATCGTCAGAGGAACCCTTACAAAAGTTATCAATAGGATTTTTGATGTTCAAAATGTATTCACACCAAACTTGCAGATTGCATTTTGAATTACATATACATTTCATAAATTGTTCCAGGAGGAATCCACCATTGCTGCTTGCAGCTATATTTTTTTATTTGTTTTGTTTCTCACTTATGACATGGCTTTGAGAATATACTCCTCCTAATTTGAGTAAGTATATGATACAGGATTCCCATCCAAGCTATGCTCAGTGACCGAAGCTCTTTTGTAAAGCTCTCTCTTGTAAGTCGCTTTGGATAAAAGAGTCTACTAAATGAATAAATGTAAATGTAAAATAAAAGGGAAAATGCTGAATGCTTTCAGAACATCTGATGCCAAGATTAGGGATCAGATAATCCAAGACAATAAGAAAAACTGGGTTTTGGAAGAGTTCATAGACGTTAATTATTTGTGGCTAGCTGGAAGCAGAATGTGTGGTCCGAATTGATCCAACCCTCAAGTATCACTTGAGACCTACACAGCATTTCTGCCTCTCCAGTAACACTGCTAGTTCATGAGGAACACTAAGTCTTCCAGCCAATAACACCAAGTCTCAGAGCCACTTGCTTTGTAGAGGGCTCTGCTGCTAAGGTCAGTGGGACTACAGAGGTTCTGAGGGGTTAAGGTCTTGCTACAAAAAGACCTCTACTACTACATAGTCTCTCTCAAACACATCGACACACACATGATTAAAATGTAGCAGGGCACCCACCCATAAGAAATAAAAAGCCTGGAATCTAGTTGTAAAACTAGTAGCTAGGCCCCACTAAATGCTGAGCAAACAGATCAAAGCAATGGATTCTTCCATCTTCCCCACCCCTCTATCACTCTGCTCCTATAGATTCACACCCAGACCTGCTCTGGTAATCCCTCAGACACAAACACATGACACTCCATCCCTCCCTCCCTCTCTGCCACACATATACACACACACACCCTGATCTCACCTGCATACACTGATGCACAGAACCTGCACATACACAAATACCACACACATGCACACACACCCGCTTTCTGTCTTTCTCTCACATACACACGCACAAACTCTCTTACTATCACACCATGTGTCCCCGCATAGTGAAGTACTGGGTATGAGAGATTTTTTTTTCTTTTTCTGAAAACAAATTAGCAAGACAAGCGCTTCTTAAATAGTTTTGTGTGATTCAAAGAAGTCATTACACTAATCTAGGCCTTATAACAAAAGAACCATTTAAGTGGACTTGTGAGAAAATCAAACACACATATTGCCTAAGAGGCTTTGGCCACAGGGAGGTGGTGAGCTCCATGCCAATGTGCAGCTTTAACAAGTAGCCTGTCTCACCTCCTGGGAAAATAGGGTTTGAAGGAATACAGATCATTTCTCCTAGCAAACTGTCAAACTATATTTTAAATGTTGAACTAAATAAAATGTAAATTTGAAGCCTCAAGGATCTGTAAATTTTCCATGATTTATCTAGGTGCCAACGTATCCTCTGTCGTTCTAAATCGTTCATTTGTGATCGTTCGCAGGTGCTTTTAGAAAATGGAATACAAAATACTGACAGTCAGAGAACAGAGACCTGATGTCAAGGAGCAGCAAGCTGGTAGTAACTGTGTGACACTTTCGGCTAAAATACAAGTCACTAAACAGCAAATATCACAAATTACAATTAAAACTAATAACACATCATACTCATAATACGACATCTCATTAATTCTAACTGCCTTTAATGTCCTGGTTGGCTGTTTTCGGCTGATTGTTCAGAAGGAAGCATACCTAGGAGTTTGGTAAAGAAGACATTTAGCTAGAGAAGGTTGTGTATTGACTTTAAATATGCATGGTGGATGGACTGAAGGACCGACAAATGCATTTGCTTGACAGCATGGTTACATCGTTCTCTTTTAATTTCCCTTCCTGTCAATTTCTAATCCCTTTCAATACATTATCATATTGTATTCTTATGCAATGCAACACACAGGTTTATGTTTGTGTCTGGGGACATTTCATGCGCTGATTGTGTTTGTGGCAGAATCTTTACTGAATTTATTACATCAGCATCCGCTCCCATACACACTCTGCAGACCTCAGGATCAATACATGTGAATGGATCCCCAGGTCACCTCTGTCAGCCTCCAGCCCTCTGGAAAGACCCCTACTCTCAGGCCAGTAGGGTGCGTCAGTGGATTGACTTGGAGGGTCAGTCTGTAGTTCTCTGCATTTTTCATTTTATTTCAATTTTCCTCTGTCTTGCTCACTAGTTGTGTGCTCTATGTGATATTTATTATTTGAATGCTGCAAATGTAATATTTTAAGATTATGTTTTTGCTGAACCAGTCACAAAGTGATAGGTCAGTCCAAAACCACACAAACAGGGGTTTGCATTCCTTTTACAAAGTGACAAAAGACACAAGAAACATAAATAGACAAAATTAAAATGATGCTTTCTGTGTTTGGAAATTGGCACCACAATCTTAACTGAATCAATCCACAATCAAGTACACCTGTTTCAGCCACGTCGCCAAGATGGTTGATTGTGCTTCTGGTTCCTCCAGTTTTGCCCAGCACATGCTCAGCTTGAAGTATCCTCTGGCACTGACAACTAATCCTGTTTAACACATTTATTTTTGTGTTATTATCATATTTTTTTGCTATCTTAATCAAACAAATTATGATAAAAAATAATATTGCATATTTGCTACCAGTTTTAATGTACATGCACAAAGACAATAAAATAATCTACATATTCTATATAACCTAGACTAAATAAAGACTCATGACTATGATTAGAGAGAGACTACAACCAGAAAATATAGCTGCAAGCAGAGATGGTGGATTCCTCCTGGAACAGTTTATGAAATTGATATGTAATTCAATGTGCAATATGCAAGTTTGATGTGAATACATCCAAGACTGTAGTGCCCCCTGTGCTGTAAGGGACAAAGGATTTAATATGTGAATGGGAAATATTTGCATGGTCTGTGGCTCCACCTATGGCGGATGATGTGTAATTTAAGGTCTATTGGTTCAATATTGGACAATATGAATTGTTTTGCTGATAGAGGAAAACTAGTAATCTGTTTGTCACTCCGTGAAAATACAACATTTATTACAATAGAAGAAATACAAAAATAAGGATGACTTTTGAAGTAATATGGTGCAAAGTAAAATGGCAGTGTAATAAGTTGCCAAGGTAAACTGGTAATGGGTTGCTCACTTGGTGAAAACACAACATGTATTACAGTTGAATAAATACCCAAAATAAGGTGGTTTTAAAGAAGGTGCAAAGAACAATGGCAATATGAACACAAGAATGAAGAGAGAAAAAAGGCAATATTTTCAATTAGTGAAGTATGAACATAAGGCACAAATAAAAAGAACAGTAATATTAATTTGAAAAGTATTTGTAGTGCTGTCAACAGATAGTGCTAACAATTTCAATAAGACACGTGATTACAAAAGTGCATTATAGCCATGGTGGAAAAGAGCAAAACCTATAGAGAGAAACTTGTGCATTTGAAAATTTCCTGTATGGATGAACAAGACTACAATGCCACAAAATGCTTGTTCAACTTCAATAGAAAAATCAACATGATGCAGCACATGGGATGCTGGCAAATCATTTACCAAAAGATGAGTATAGTTTACATGATTGCAATTCTGCACAGATGTGTAATGCTCATTTCCATTTAGTAGAACATTATCAAGGTCACTACTTTCCCATGTGCATACATCTTTAAGTTTGTGCATCAATATTTATTCTTCATCGTGACAAATGTGGAATTTACAACAAAAGGGATACAAAATGGTTTCACTTGGACAAAACTTTTTGGTCTAAGGGCTGCCATTTACTTCCACTTTACAAGAATATATTAATTGTCTTGCAATGGAAAGTGCACCCTGCAAGTTTGGTGTGACTATGTCAAAGATTTGCTGGGATACAAGACAACTACCAGTGTCATGATCCATTCAGCAGCCAATAGCAGGGTGAAGGTGGGGGCTTACTCAGCCCACTGTGTCAACAGACTCTTGTGCGTGTGAGTTTTTTTGGAGCCACTGGGTCTGGCATGACAGAGAGAGGATTTGCAAGACAGCCTTAGCCTTTAGCCAAGCAGTCACATTTAAAATACTCATCATTAATCTATTTCTCATCTTACATTGAACTTTTTCTCAGATTTGTATGCAAGACATTGTCAAGGTCTACATATGAACTTGTGATTGATTCGGACTATCAGTTTTTGATTGCCACTTGTATACAGCATTAAAATAGCCTTAGCGATAAATAAGATTTATTTTATTTAAATCATTTTGAAAGATATGAACTTAGCTATTGAATGGGGTTGTATATTGTAGTCTGACGGAGGAATCCTAATTAGGACCAGAGACTAGGGCCATAGCCTGACCAAGCAGGTCATCCCAGACCAAGCATGCCCTCTACTGACAGACATCTAGAGGCAGCTAACCCTGTAAAAACGTATGTGTTCAATTGAAAATACATCCACACATGAAGGGTTGGGATTGATTCTGAATACTGCAGCAGTAGGGCCAATGCTCTGTTCTAAAAGCAAAACAAAACAGCTAACCCTAAACTTGATTTGAGAAAGCGCAGTAAACCTACGTAGGTCAATTCACAGAAAAAAACTAGTTTTATATAATGTTAGAATATATTTGGTAATTTATTCCCATCACCCTTGGAGGACACACACCTGAATGTGACGCAACATGTGGGAAATAAGCTGTTTCCCACCAGTTTCCACACATCCAGACGCCTTCCCCTAACTAGGTGCATTTTACAACCCAACCTGGGAAAAAGGCTACAATTCACTCACTTGAAGTTACCCCCATAGTCTCAAATAGTCCCAGCTCCTTGTTGTTGGCGTTTTTAGTCTGTTTTGTTCTCTTGGTTTGGGGGGAGGGGTGAAAGAACAACACAAGCCTAGCCATTGTAGCCTATACACCTCCATTCTCCTCCACTAACCCCTTTAAGAGCTATGTGGAGATCTCAACAGCCTCTGGTCGACCAGCTTTCTTTAGTGGGGTGCCACCTATTTGAAGCTCATAAAACAATATTTAGGTTTGATTCTGTGCTGTGTGCGCGTCAGCCTTCTGAAAGGGCTCCATTGATGCGGGGTTAAGGTTGTGGCGTGGGGCAGAGGGGCTAGGCTGTCAGCGCCTCAGAGCAGGCCGGAACAGGAGGGGTGCTGGCGTCCTCTTGCTTGGGGTTAGCATTGATGCTGGTTTAACTGCATAATGGGATTGAAACTGAGCCACGGTATTTATGTCGCTTCACATTTCATCAGATGGCCAGTGTGAATAAGAGTCGGCGGTACTGTGGTTTAATCCAAAACTAAAGCCAAAATAATTAGAGGGCTCGGCCTAATCCCCAGTGGACTCTGGGGTCTGTAGAGTCGAACACAGGAAGAAGCCCAGGATGTCTGTTGGCACGCCATCAAAACTCAAGCATTTGAATAGACCAATCAGGTGGAGGCTATAGGGAGAGTGACCGAGTGGAGGGCCTATAGTTGAGATTTAGTCTGATCTGGTCAGAATATGGGGATGAGTGGTGGATTGCAGTAGGCTACATTAAAATCACGTTATGGAATTTCAGAAACATTGTATGTTTAACTTGACATAATGGTACGTCTGTTTTCATTGTGGCTTTCGTGCAAACTTTTTGATGTTTCTAAACTACTTGAGACAAGCACGGTACAGACGAGAACATATGACGGCAGACATATTGTTAGTTTGTAAAAAAAAAATCTTTATTGCCATGTTCACTATCAATTATACAGTCAAACTTAAGAGTAACTGCTTAAGACTACTTCCATTTGAATTAATACAAAACAATGCATCAGAATTAGCTACAATACGCCAGATTATTAAACCAGAGATTTAATAAGAAGCCTGGAGTAATGCAAAATGGATTTACAAAAAATAAAACATTGATTACTTCATGCCATGGTCCTCTACTTCTGCAACAGATCCTTCAAGTTTATGTTGACAAGAATTTCTTAAATGTGAAAAGCAACAGAGTGAAGTAGAAGATGACTGGCTGGGAGGCCAGGAGATTAGACAAAGAGACCATGTTAAGAACAAAGATGACTAAAAATTTTCTAACAAAGAAGAGCTTTAAGTTACACACATTCTTACAGCATTCTGCACATGGAAACTGTACACAGAAACCCTAACAGGACACATAACAGCTTAAGTGGTTAGCAACCATGAGTATATACAAACATATTGTGCCACAATACTAAACAAAGTTATTTTTATACAATTAGACACTCGTTTGAATTTTTTTTCTCCTCCACTTTCTGAATGTATACACATTGTGAGCACTGAGAAGAGTGCCTGGGTAAGAGCAGGGCATTTATTGGGCTGAGGAGAAGGGTGAGATTACATGGGGAACTACAGAGGCAAAAGACGCAGACCGTATATGTATCCCAAATATGAGGTAATACAGAACTTGTGGTGCACATTTTTTCTAGTGCACTCAACTCAAGTTCACCCCAAGCAAGTTCAACATATTTCCTGTACACATTAGAGCCAGGTATGTATTACAGTGTGTTAATTTGGTACACAGCAGGCCTACTGGCGGTTGCTCTTGATGCGCTCCAGCCTCTTCTTTAGGTCGTCGAGATTGGCAGAGGGGGAGGAGGAGCGGGTGGGGGAGTGGGATTGGGCAGGGTCGTGCTGGTACAGCTCCCGAGACTCCTTCAGCTGGGACAGCTTGCTGTGGAGCATGTCTGTGGACGATGCTACCGAGGGCTTGGAGAGCAGGGAGCTGACAGGGGGGCGCTCTCTCTCTTCCTCCCCACCCTGCTGCTGCTGTGGGGAGGAGGGACACACACACTTACAATAACCACAGAAGATATGTCTACCCATGTCTATTCTAGTAGATGTCTACAGCAGAATTTGAGTAGCGCGTACTGACCCTGGAGTTGTTCTCCAGACCCTTGCGTTGACGGAGTATCTTCAGCCTCTCATAGTAAACGGCAGGCTTTAGTTCCTCTCCGTTAGTGTTGAGAGGCCCAGAGCCCGAGTCCAGACCATGCTGAGGTATCATCTGACTCAAGCCAGTGGACTGGATGCGACCTTTGCCCTCTCTCTCAGATTCGATTATACGCAGGCCTCTCTCCACGTAGCTCTGGAAGAACTGGGAGGTGTTCCGAAGGAAGGGCTCTAGGTCAGCATCCGAGTAGTTCTGCTTGTACTCATACAGCTCCGTCAGGCCCTGAAACACACACACACACCTCACATTAAAAACCTGACAACCCGACAAGTCAAAGATATGGGGTTCACCAGCCTGTACAGTACCTCTTTTGTATTCTCCTTGGAGCCAATCTTCTTGAAGATCTCAGACAGGATGTCGCTCACCTTAGCCTTGGACATTCTGTCATCCTTGGGGAGAAACATACAGACACACTGTGCTAACTGACTGGTTGACAGGAGGGTCTTATATGCATGCTACTATAGGTAATGATGGTGCTTATCTACTTAACGACGGTTATAAAGCTTACTGAATAAAGACAGCAATGTAGTTTAATACACTACTGCAAAGTAATATTTATTCATTTAGCAGATGCTTTTATTCAAAGCGACTTACAAGAGAGAGCTTTACAAAAAAGCTTCGGTCACTGAGCATAACATGTAGTATATAGTATAAAAAAGTATTTGTTTACAGTAGTATGCTATACTAAGACATTGTACTGTTGTTGAATGTAGTAAGGTATAATATAATGTAATATAAAGTAGCAATGCATAGTGTAAAGTATGATGTAGTGTGATAACAGTTGGTGTGAACGTGGCTGACGTAGCTGCCTCACCATTCTAAGGGCTCCCTTCTCAGTCCCACGGTCGGACTTGAACCCGGACAGGTTCCCAGAGTGTTTGACCACACGCCTCAGGTGGGCCTCCAGCTCTGACTCGTTCCTGTTCTCTATCATGGATAGGTGGTCCAGTATCTTCAGGGCGAGAAGTTACAGCTTAACTGGTCTGCATTTTGTGGGAGCGCACACGTGTGTGTATGCATGTATGCGTGTGTGTACCTTGGCTCCAGTCAGCTTGCAGAGTGTGTGCAGGAGGGTCTTCAGGGTCCTGTGGGGCACGTCACTCTTGAGCTGCTTGAGCTTCTCCTTGGGAAACACCTTCATGAAGTTGTGGACATCCAGTAGGATGCGATCCAGGTTGATGCTGCTGATGGTTTCCGGAAGGAACCGGATCATACGCCACAGACACTGAGGGGAGGGAGAGATGTAAGGAAGGATAGGGTTGTGAGAAGAGAGAAAAAGATGGGTATACAGATAAAGTGAACCAATTTAGGTTACAAATAGAGGGAAGAGGGAGAGAAAAGTGGAAGAAAAATTTAAGAGAAACACAGGACTCAGCAATAGACTATTTCATCTGGGAGGTGAGAGAAACCAGGAAATGGAGATACCTTCATGACCAGCTCAGAGAACATGGGAGAGCCTGCTGTGGTGGTTAGACTGTCCTGGAGCAGCACCAGCAGAGCACTGAAGACAAGAGAAGAAAGGGGGCCAGAGGAAGGCAGGCACAAAGCAATGGAGTCAGTTTGCCACAAAGTACAAGGCGGGACTGAGAAAGGCGCTCTCAGAATGTGTGAGGCCAACTGCAATCAGCCACGTTCACACAAACTGGTATCATACTACATCATACTTTACAATATGCAGTGCTACGTTATATTATACCTTTTATCATTCTACAACAATACAATGTCTTAGTACAGCAAGAACTCTTCATCTTCACTTAGCCCCACTGCAACCCTGCATACCAGATATGCAGGTGGTTGTCATCAGTGGGTTGGTTCTAACCTGAGGATGTTGGTCTGGTCAGACTTCTCCAGGACCCGGACCACCAGCAGATTGACGGAGCGGATGAGCTGCTGCCCGTCCTCGATGTCCTCCACCCGGGCGTCCAACATTAGGGTGATGAGGCCATGCATCAGATCCTTCAGCACGCCCATGGACGCCTCCTGCGCCAAGCTCTCCATGGAGAACAGCTGAAAGCCGAGAGTAAGAGAGGCATAAAGAGGGGTGGAGTGTGCTTGCAGGAGAACAAGAACTTCCACAATCGTTCAATTAGAAATCTTGGGTAAATAAATCCGGCCTTACAGTATCACACTACTTGAGAATAACCACCTTAGATATGATTACATTTACTGCAGTTACCCTGTACTTTATACAGCTATGAAACAGACTGATTGTTCACTGGGCATTTAACAAGTCTACCAGGACATTCTCTGGCTGTCAGAGCCACCTTGTGGCGACAGCGTGCTAGTGCACCCACCGAGAGCATGTTTCCGATGATGCAGCTGTAGAGCTTGAAAATGTCCCGCTTGTCCAGCCGGTCGTCAGCCATGTGTGTGTTGTAGATGAGACGCAGCTGCATGAACGTAGCAATGAGGAACTGGTCGATGTGACCAGACATGGCCTCCGCCTTGTCCTCTTGACGCAACACCTCGTCAATCTAGGGAGACAAAAGACAGGTGGCCGCATGGGAAACGTAGGCCATTTTAAGGATGTATAAACAGCAGCTCTGTACTGGTGCGACCAATAACATCAGGTGAGAGTACAGAGGACAGTGAAGGAAGGAGGACAGGAGAGAAGTATAGCAGTGTTATTTGATGGTGTTGGCGTGCAATACTGCGTTCACACCGGACGCAAATTTGCATCCTGGGTGTCTGATTTACATATTAAGTCAATGTAATGTCTAGAGGTCTTGCAACAAGTGCAATGAGTGTCTGAAGGCCGTGTTGAGGCCTACTTGAGCCAGGGCCTGGATGCTGGTGTTGATGTCTCCGCTGGCCACTTGTGAGATCACAAAGTTAATGGTGGAAGCCGTGCTGTTGTGGAGGTCGTCAAAGTGAGGGGACACCGAGCGAATTCTGAGATATTGGGAGGGAGATAAAAAGAATAAAAAGTTACTACGTGTTAATTGTTTTTCCATAACTACAACAATCCCTTGTCATAGGCTGCTGCAGGAGTTCCAAAAAACACCATCCTGACTCACTTGGGCTCTGGGATCACAATCGGTTCCAGGAGCTCATCCAGTTTGTGCTGGACTAGGTCTGGCAGCTCCCGCACCCGCGTGTGGTCGTTCTCGATCATGTCCAGGTCCAGTTGGAACTCCTTAGGGATGGAGGGGGCAGACTGGTCGTGGTGGGCATTCTGACGCGCTTGGCTGGAGAGAAGGGGAGGGGAAGTGATCAGAGCCACATGGCTTAGATCAGTGCTCGTCAGCTGCACTCCTAGAGACCCACAGGGTTGGGGATACCACTGGGCATCATGCTACTCCATAAAACCAGTGCAGAGGTGGACCTCGCCTCACAAGGTGGTCTGAATCAAGCCCACAAGTATTTAACACCTATTAAACCCATTAGCCAGGTTTGGCTGGGGTGCAGCGTCAACTCATACATGCTTCCCTGTGCGGTCTTCAAGAACACATCTGATAAAACACTGATCTAAATCAAACACAGCAGTTCTCCTCACTTATCCACTACACTGGCCATGCAGTCTGACTGGTGTGGATGTGAAGGCCAGCCATCCAAACAGACGCATAGTCAGCACAAACATCCACACTGAAGGAAAAGTAAGCACGGAAGGGAGAAGAGTGGTTTAGTACAGGTGGGTTAGTTTAACTACCAGATTAGGTCTAGACCATGTCCATCAATCTCGGCTAGATTATGCTTTTATCTCTATGGTATATCTAGAGGTTGTGGTCCCTGTGTGGAGTGGTTCTGCAGGCCAACACACAGGGAGACGGAGGTACTCACATCCTGTAAGTACGATACATTATTCTGTCCAAGCAAGGAGAGCAGCGATAAAGAGAGGGGGGGAGGAGAGGAGGAGAGATACCCAGGATTAAGACACACCACATGCAATGAAACACCCCCTTGAGCATTTGCAGAAATGTGATGTTGACAGCGTTACTGGTTAGTGACGTCACATTCTGAAAATGCCCAAAGAGCGAGGCTAGAGTTGGGTGAGAGACCCATTTAGAGAAGAAGGAAAGAGGTAAGGGAAGTCGTGAGTAAAAAAAAAAAAAATCAAATAAATAAAAATAAGGTATGAATGCTAGCGAAGAGCTGGACAGAATCTTATCAACGTCATAAGACTAAAATAGTGGGATTAAGATGTGAACACCACAGAATGGCATCTACAGCCTTCAAATACTTGCTGGCCACTTGAACCAATAGGATCATTCTCATATACAAATCCATGACAAAGCCATGCAAGCTAAATCAAGTGCACCTCAAGTATCTGAAAGTGGACATGTCGAGGCATAAGATAATTAAAACCAGAACTAATCGACTGAATCAGTATTAGGGATGTTTGATTGGCCCCTCCCCTCCTTGGCAGAGGGCACCTACTTCAGCCTGTTGGGCACCTCCTCCTGCACCTGGGCAGGTTTCCGCATAAAGGTGGCAGTAGGATTGGGCGGGTTCTCTCTCTGGGCCCGCTCGGTTGACGGCTTGGGAGGCGGAGCCTGCACCTTCTTGGCCGACCGCTTTATCCTCTCCTCCAGCATGCTCAAGTCCTTCTCTGACAGCTGGGGGGGGGGAAATGAACCATTATCAAAGACGTTTTCCCTTTTTAAATTGCCAGTGGACCCCACAGACTTCAACGCCTAATCCGAAACCCTTTTAAACTGGGTTGTGAAACCATCAAGGATGATAAATGAATGGTGCTGTCAAAAAACAGTCAAAGGTTTCCAAAAGTGAATATGTAGTTAGGGGGAGGCCTTACATTGCCGATGAGCTTGTAGACCTGTTCGCCGCACACGTTGTAGACCGCCACCACCGTGTTCAGGGCGGCATTACGGACAGACGTGTCCCGGTCTCCGATGTGCACGGCGATCTCCTTCAGGGACTTGGCAGGCGTGGGCTGGCACACGTTCATCCCATAGTTCCCGATTAAATTACCCAGCTCGTCCAGACACTCTAGGAGAGGACAGGAGGTCAGGGATGGTAATATGTAAAGTCTAGAACAGTTAAAAGCTGTAGTATACCTTAAAACTTTTGACCCCAGCACATTTTTCTTTCCGAATAATTTGATTATGAGAACTGAATGAAAAACAAAAGGATCCAACTAACTCAATCGAACCATTCTGTTCCTCACTCAAATCTGTCCTTTTCAATGTTTTGGGAAAGGAAAAAAAAAGACAAAGGTGTAGAGACAAAAATAATTAATCCAGAGTTGTGTCTAATTCCATGAAATACAACCATGAAATGGCAGCTGGGAGAAAACTACCATAACCATGTCTGCAACCCACAGAATTTTAAAGTTAACGCATGCTAAATTCAATCTAACTATACATACATCATCACTACACTCATTTAACATAACACAGTTGATCACCCTGCAGCACATGTTGCTAATACATTCCCAACTGTTAGGAACCATCCCCCTCCTCCATGATAGCTTAGCTGATACAGTGAGGTCAATAAGTATTTGATCACCCTGTGATTTTGCAAGTTCTCGCACTTAGAAAACATGGAGGGATATAACATTTTCATCATAGGTGCATTTCTACTGTGAGAGACTGTAAATAAAAATCCAGAAATCAAATTGTACGATTAAAATATATATATATATATATACACACATATATTACTGTGTCAAAAAAGTATTTGATGAGTCGAGTCAAACAATTGTAATATTTGGTACAGAATACTTTATTAACAGTCACAGAGGTCCAACAGTTCCTGTAGTTCTTCATTAGGTTTGCACACTGCAGCAGGGATTTTGGTCCCTGATCTTCTGTAGATCTGTCAGAGTTGTTTTTGTACAATAGAGTTTTTTTTTTTTTTTTTTCCCCCTCATCGAACGCTTTAGTTTCCCTCTCCTGACAATCATGAATATCGCTAAAGATCTGGCCCCCGTTTACACGGTTAGAGCATGACGGATTTAAGAAAATGATCAAAACATTGGATAACCGGTACTCTATGCCTTCACGCAACTATTTTTCAAATGGTGCAATACCTGCAATACCTAACCCTGCCATGTACGACGAGAAGCGAGCAGCTGTCTGGATTAAGAGAAGTAGAAACTTCTCAGCAACATCGGACCATGGAACCTTATGAGTCTGACAGGCCATCTGAATGACTTGACCATGAAAAGCAGATGCTGCAATATTTATGTTTGCTGTTAAATATTTGCATATTCGAGTTGTATTGTTTATTGGGTCAGTGGCCCCCAAAATTTGTGAGAAGTTCAAGTGGGCCCCAAGTTAGAAAAGGTTCCTGTTCAATATTAAGCCCTTTGTGCTTTTTGTGAAAAAGCTTGTTTTGCACTTAATGAACAGCTAAGTAGCTCAATAGTAGTCCAATCATTTTTGTTATGCTAACTGCAAATATGCAAATTTTGGATTGAAATAACGATTCAACTTTGTTTAAAAAAAAATCTTGCAGAAAATCGTGATAAATTTTTATTAAAAAAATCGCGATACACATTTTTTCCAGTATCGTGCAGCCCTATAGTACAATGTAATTTCCAGAACTTTTTGGGAGGGGATTCTGTCTCACAGTGGAAATGCACCTACAAATAAAATGTTATTCCTGTTTTCTAAGTGAGAAAACTTGCAAAATCACAGGGTGATCCAATAAGAGTCAGGTGGCTCAGGGGTGTACAAAACTGGTCCTCAAGGGCTACTGTCTTGACAGTTTTAGATGTATCTCCACTCCAGCACACCTGATTCTAATGAATGGTCACTATATAGCTCTGTGGAAGTCTGGTAATGCCCATTCATTAGAATCAGGTGTGCTAGAAACATCTAAAACTGTAAGGACAGTGGCTCTCCAGGACTAGGATTGGACACCCCTGGGTTAAGGCGTTGGGCTCATGATCGAAAGGTTGATTCCCAGCTCTAGTTGTATTACGTTGTGTCCTTGGGCAAGGCACTGCACCCTACTTACCTCAGGGGGAATGTCCCTGTACTTGTTGTAAGTCACTCTGCTAAATGACTTGAATACTTATTGACCTCACTGTATGTCAACACCGGAGTCTCTGATCTTACCAGCTCTCTGTTTGGAGTTCTTCGACTTGGTTCCATCCATGAGGAAGGGAAAGACTTTGCTGGCAGGGTATACCTTACAGAGCATGGCCAAGATTGCCCGCACATCCTTACGTACCACATCCTTTGACTCCCCCACCTAGAGTAGAAACAACCCCCCGCCCGCGTGTCACTAAACACTCATTGACAACAGATACCGCAGAAAATGTGAGAAGCTCTAGAAGAGTTTGCACTTGCTGAAATGTTTCAATGCTTTAGTGCCAAACAACAAACATCAGTAGCATTTTGTCATGTTGTCAGTGACTCTCAGGATGAGTAAAGGATAAGGTTGTGAATTCACCTTGAGGATGAGGTAGGGGATGAACGAAGAGGCCTCGTACTCGTTGAGATGATAGTTCTGCCTGCTGAGCATGGCGAAAAGAACCTTAAGGTATTCCAGAACTTTCATCAGCACCGTGGTGTTGGTGTCAAAGAAGCGCAGTGTGAACCACTTGAGGATGAGGTCCAGACAGCCGATTGTGGCATCACTCTCCTCCTCCATACGCTGTAGGAAGGGAAGAAAATAGCCAGAGAATGTCACATGGAGGCAGAGACAAGTGAACAGACATAAGGGAGTCAGGTAGCTCAGCTGTTAAGGCATTGGGCTCATGATCGGAAGGTTGTCAGTTTGATTCCTGGCTGTGGCTACATGATGTTGTGTCCTTGGGCAAGACACTTCACCCTACTTGCCTCAGGGGGAATGTCCCTGTACTTGCTGTTAGTCGCTCTGGATAAGAGCTAAATGACTAAATGTAAATGTAATAACACACACACTGTGTAAATTATGTGAGAAGAGGAGATACCTCCATCATGGTGGAGATGGCCCTGACGTGTCTCTGGAAGTCAAAGTGGAAGAGCTCATCCTGCAGCCACTTGGCCATGCAGGTAGACATCTGGGTCTTCAACTGCTCCACATACTCATCCCTGGGAGTCATGAAGTTCCACTTCAGCACCTGCAGGAACATGCAGACATCATGACGAAAAGGGGTTCGGTCAAGTGAAACATCTCACCCAATCATCCACCTGTACATCAGTCAGTGATTCTTGCTGGGTGTCAGATGCTTGTCCACTCACCTTAAGACCTTTCTCCTCCCTGATCCTCTGCTCCTTGCCGTTGGGCACCAGGATGAAAATAGGGCCCGAGCGGTCCTCGTCATCCTTCACACCCGCCTTAACAGGAGGCTTCTTACCCGCAGTGCCCTGGGGGGAGGGGGTTCACAACAGTTGTGAAGGGAGATGGTTAGGGTTACAGTCCACAACTGCAATCGTTTCAGGAATTTAGCTTACAGGTGAAAGCCTGGTTTCAAACAGAAGGTGCCAAGGGGTTGTTATAAAGCGAAAGATATATAACAAGTTGTGGGACTGCCACACAGCGTTGACCGACATGCAAAGTATGTAGTGGAGATACACTTTGTGCAATTATACTTTGTGTACTTAAGACACACAGGAAGCAATCCAATCGTCCCAAGATCATGCAAGAGTTGCCGCTAAATATAGATTCAGGACTGATGCCTTTTCAGAGACCCTCCCCCAGCCCAGTAGCAGTCAGTCCTTTTGTTGCTGAAGCATCATTAGTATTGGGGCAGGGTCTCCTCTGTACCTGCTGGCTGACTGGCTTCCCCTTGGAAACCTTTTTATCTTTATTGACAGTCTCTTTATCTGGGCCACCGCCTGGCTCCTGGACCACCAGGCTCTAGTGGATATAGACAGGGGACGCATTTTATTACAGCAGGAAATATGGCACCACGTGTGTGGTGGTGGGGACTTCAGAAAGACTGCTAGGTCCCAACAACTTTGTCCTTGAGTAGATCTGAAACCAGACTGGACGGGTGTGGAACCATTCCACAAAGGGCAACCTGAAGGCTAGATGAAGCACACCACTATACTGCTTACACCTATCAAATGCCACGTAGATCTACACAAGTGCAACAAAGTGTAGGGACAAGGGGGTTTAAAAGATGTTGAGTGACTGCTATTCAAAATTAGTTTAACTTTAGTTATTAAGTATAACTGCTATTATAAAAAAATAGTTTAAAGACAAAAAATAAAATATAAATACAATTAAAAATACCTTTTTTGGAGCTCCTGGTTTGATCTTTTTGGCCTCTGGTTTGGATTCTCCAAACCCGTAGTCGTCGCTCTCCGGCTTGAATTTGGATGACGCTGGGGAGAACACAAGAGCCATCAGCATACTGAACACCTCCCAACAGAACATATACAACCTTAGCAAGACATTCAGAGACTGACCTGGTGCAGCTTTTCCATTAGAGGCCTTCAATGCACCAGCTTTACCAGCAAGAGCCTCAGGCTTGGCTGGCATCACTGCTCGGGCCTTCTCCAACATGCCGATCACCTGGTCCTTAGAGGAAGTCTGCAGGTAACATGTAACTTTGTTAGATTCAATTACAAAACTGGAGTCCTCAATTATTTTGTTGTTCTACTGACCTTCAGTTTTCCGGTGGCCTTGTTCATCTTGTCGAAGCCCAGGTGCATCATGAACGTGGGGAGGGCTTCCTGGGCCTTCTTTCTCACATCTCCGTTCCGGTCCTCCAGGCAGGCATACAGCTGGGGGACGCAGAGCATCAGGTCTCCGGACACCACACGCATGGTGGGCAGCTTCTCTGCCAGCCAGCCCAGCACCTGGCAAGGAGGGCGAGGCGGTTAATGATAGAATGTAGGTCTATAAATCACTATTTGATCAAGTCTTCTCCTTTCAGAGGAAGAGATTTTTTTTTTTTTTTTTAACTTCCCGTTTACCTCCTGTCTGAGGAATGGGTTATCCCTTTTCAGCTCCTCTGATAGGTCTTCTCCCTCCAGCCACTCCTTCATCCCCGTCTGCTCCACCCATGCCTGCAAGGTCGCCATGGCAGCAGCACGCACGTTGGTCTTCAGGGCAGAGAGGGGGAGGAGACAAAGTCAGCGTCACACCAGGAACTGAGAAGATTGCTCGGCCTGCTCTGTCAGTGTCTCTACATGGTCAGGGTATATGCAGGAATCTTGAAGTTAATTGCAATAACTTTTTAAGACTTTTTATTCTCAAAATATTATAAGACCTCATCGACACTTCAAATTCTAAGCTGCAACAAACCTTTAACTTAATAAACAGTTGTAGTTTGCAAGTAAATCTATAGAGCACAACCATACAACAGAACTCAGATAAGCTTGAATGAAACAAAGACAAGGTTTATTAAAATATACGTTAATTAACAAAGAGAAACACTCATTCACCAACTTAGTGAATACTATACCGATTCCTGACTCCTGACACGTGCCTCAGTTCATTTGAATTGCTTTCAATACACTTGAGATGCACAATACACGTTTGCTCCAGATCACTGAGTTTTTCTTTGTGTCTTCTCCTCATGGTGTTGGATTTTGTGATCAGTTGGGCCATTAATGACCCATATTTCCCCTCTGCCTTCTCCTAAAGAATGTTGCAAGCCCGAATCTCATCTTGTAAGCACTTTTGGATTTATCAACTTTTGCGGATACCTTGATGGTGAATGAGGCTGAATGTGTATGGTGACTGTACATGTTGGATGATGGGGTCGGAGGTCAGTACCTTGCTGTCTCCCAGGACAGTGATGATAGGCATGCCCAGACTCTTCACGTGCTGCTTCAGACCAGGGCCCATCGCTGTGGCGATCTGTTGGAGGATGCTCAGTGTTTGCTGGACCTGAATTGAAAAGACACACACAGAGGTGGTGTATCGTAGCAGCGGTGATCTGTACTGATTATGCTGTCTATTGTTTCATCCATAAACAGGATTTGATGGGTAACAGAAGGAGAACAGACTCCTGGCTCACCAGGATCTTGTTGGAGTCATTGAGGCGACCTTTGAGGGCGAGGGACAGCTCCCCCAGGGGGGGCTGGATGAACTTGGCCTCCGAGATGACAGCCGCCGCCTCGTCCAGACCCTCCTTCCGAATCTTCCAGTTCTTGTCTCCAATCTTGGAAACCATGTCTGATGTGATCTTGTCACTGGTGGGGAGAGAAGCAGCAGGTAAATCATCGCTTCACACACCATGGTTTAAACAAGCTGCTGGGTTATGGCTGTGTGCTCTTTAGGTTTTGGAGACTTATTACCATATGCAATGTGACAGCATCCTTTGGAAGTGTAAGTAGATGTGTTAGATTGAGTTTACCTAATATCTGTCCTGGGAAGCAGATCCATGATGTCCACTGCTCCCCCCTCCTCCTCCTGCTGGTCGTCAGGCTCCTCACATAACTCTTCCGCTCCTTTCTTGGTGCCTCTGAATGGGGAGGGGGTGGACTGGCCTTGCATCTGGGTGGGGAGGAGGTGGGTTAAACATAACCTGAACAAAACCTCAAAAGACCTCAAAAGACAAGTACCATTTGTCTGATATGAACCTGACACTTCCCCAAAGAAGAGCAGTTAAGATGTAGTTACAGTAACGTCCAGGACAGTGGCAAAATGCTTCCCAAAGACATGGGAAAAGGACCACATTACCTTTTCAAACTCTGCATCCATCTGTGCCAGCAGCGCAGGCTTCTCGTCCTCAAAGAACATGCGAAGTGGAGCGCCCATGTAAAGGTACATGACTCCCAGTAGAGAGATGGCTGCCATCCTCACTGCTGGGTTGGTAGCCCCCAACGCTGTCTTCACATGGCTGATGAACCCCTTCACATTGATCCTAAGCAGAGTACAAAATTTGTTGTTATACATTTGTATTTATTTATTAGGATGTGCTTGCCACACCTTAGCAACAATGATGTCAGCAAGCCCTCAGCATTATTAACTAAGATAAGTCTACTTTTCGCTACGTACCTACAAATCTAGGATATTCTTTGGCTAGGTATAACAACCCCATCTTAATCTGTTCCACTTTCTTTTGGTGAGCTGTTTCATGTGCCTATTTACCTAGCATCATGGAATTGAGCAGCTAAGTAGTTAGCTCTAACACTAGAACCTCTACTAGTCAGAGCTAAGCTAGTACTAGCTAGCTCTTAGTACAATCTAGCACAACTGCAGTTTGCTTTCTCAGGCTGGCATCAAACGCAAGACATAAAAGTAACATTTTGCGCTGTTACTGACAATGATTGCTCCCAGTGAACCTTTTTGGGATGAGCATTATAGACTACCCCTACATAACTGTAAAGCTTATTTCAGGTTGTTTCTTGATTAAAATATAACAGCACTTTGTCATCGTACAGGTTACAACCATTTTTGTACCGGATTGTCCAATTTCTTCATTTTGATTCAACTTTTCAACTGAGGCTGCTTTTGCAATCACCAGGGGAAATGAGAAGATAACTTTAATTCACTTTCCACTCTTTGTATTTTGAGTTGCAAATGAGCAGCAACAAATGGATACGTTTACATACATGTAAACGTGTTACGTGTCACGTGTTATGAATTTGTATTTATTTATACTTAGAACAACAATTTAATATTCTTTATGGTCTGACAAGTCAGGAAACAATAAAGAACATCACCCTCATTTATTACTTGGTAAAAGAAACTTGGTTCTGAAGTTGATACTGACCCAGCAAATCCAAATTCCTTCATGGCGTTGGCTAACCAGTTGAGGGCCTCAGCTTGGTTCTTAGGATTCTTCTGAGCGAAAGCTATAGACACCACCTGACACACACACACAAATTGTATATTAACACTTCTTACTGCAAATCATTCAATCTTTCTCTTATTTGTATCTCTAATCCTGGGGTCCACAGTCCTGGTCCTCGAGGGCCACTGTCCTGACAGTTTTAGATATTTCCCTGCTCTAGCACACCTGATTCTAATGAATGGGTAATTATCAAGCTCTATGAAAGCCTGATAATGACCATTCAATTGAATAAGGTGTGCTAGAGCACGGAAATACATAGAACTTTCAAGACAGTGGCTCTTGAGGACCAGGATTGGTGACCCCTGCTCTGATCTTATCTTCACTTTATGTTATGTATGTACTTAACCATTTCATAACCACCATATTGTCCTACCTCCTCACAACAATAAAAATTCCAAACAGCACTGACATGTTAAACTTCCCTGAGGGTTAACAGATTCTTCTGTTAGTAAAGGTGAGAAAAGTCTGTGGTAGATTGAGATAGTAGAGGACAACTGGTAGTAGAACAACTAGATGGATGTCAAATAAATGTATGGATGGACAGACTTCAGGAGGCAGCATGGATTACTAGCCCCTCCACCCGTCCTTCATTCTTAACTGTGCTAAGCTTAGTACATACTCCGCAAGAAGAAATAAATGTGTTCTTGAGATTGCAAGAAGGGTTTGTTCTGGCCAAGACATATTTCAAGAAAATATTAGCAAACAACTGTATCCACATTACAGTTGCTCTGCATTAACCCCAACCACTTTAAATAAATATAAATTTAGCAGATGCTTTTATCCAAAGCGACTTACAGCAAGTACAGGGACAATCCTCCTGAGACAAATAGGGTGAAGTGCCTTGCCCAAGGACATCACATCATCACATAGCCACAGCAGAGAACCAAACTCACAACATTCCGATCATGAGGCCAATGCCTACTGAGCCATCTGACACCCCGTCTGACTTTACATTTCTGACCAATTCTACAATGGGTCTTGGACACCACAAACGAATAAAAGTTCTGCTGAGAGGATGTGTTGATAAAATGTTCTCCCTACGAGAACTAAATTAGGCAATATTTTTCTTGCAGCCCTGGGTGCGAACCTTTTTTTCCTGTTCTTGCGGAGTATCTACTGGCCTTTACCAGTAGAGAGGCTTGAGGTGTGCTGTAGAAACAGTAGAAATGTGAGCCCCACCTGTTCGGCCGTCCAAGGCAGCGAGCAGGCCTCTCCAATAGCAGTCAGGCCTTCCTTGGCCTTGCCCCCACACTTCACGTCCCCCACCTTGTCCACCAGGCCGTCCAGGACCACAAACGCAGATGTCTTGGAGAAGGACCCTCTCTGAGCCACCAGGCCCACAATGTGAAGCTTCATCTGCATCACCTAGACACCAACACACACACAAATGTCAATCAGACCAGCACCTTTACAACTGTACTTAACTATGTTGAACAGCAAAATAAGGTAATGCTTATAAAACATTTTTACCTGAAAGTTTGTCTCCTTCCATCCTGGCTTCTTAGCCAGCATCTTCACAAGAGCCTGACAAGGCATATCAGCACTGTCCATCTGCTCCACAGCCTGGGATCAAGATACAACACTCACAAAACCATCCTCCCAACAGTCGACTCGGAAACACTGACAAAAGATGACCTGCTAAACAAGCTCATGAACATTAACCGCCCTAAAGTCACGGTCAAAGTGTGTTCCATGTTCATACAGGGCATGCTTTGGAGATTTCCCCTACAGCGCAAAAAGGGATGTTAGTCGTAGTAACTAGGGGCTTGGACAGTTACAAGATATAACAGGGTTTGAAATAGTCCTAGTTTGACCCTTCTGCCTTTATTCATTTTTCATTTAGCAGACGCTTTTATCCAAAGCAACTTACAGTAAGTACAGGGACATTTTTCCCTGAGGCAAGTAGGGTGAAGTGCCTTGCCCAAGGACAAAACATCATATAGCCACAGCCGGGGCTCGATCTCTCATGAGGCCAACGCCTTAACCATTGAGCCATCTGACCCCACCAGCAGTATGAGCAAGCAGTCAGTCACCACAAGGTGTATAGAATACATGAGTGAGGTGTACCCCTGGAGCCTTTCCCTATAGATGTGTTTCGCATCACTGGTCCTCAGGGAACACCTGTATTGCAAGTTTTGCAGATGCCCACTTAAGACTATTAAGTGCAAATATAATACAAGTTAAGACATGTTTGAGAGGGGTTGTTAATGGAGGCAATACACATAAAATAGCATCCACAGGAGCCACATCCACCACTATAGCAACATTTAAGGTGATGATGTATTGAAATGAACATCGGTAAGAGAGTTGGCTTGTTTAGCTAGCACTTCTAAAATAAACTTTGACCAGTACTATTAGCATGCTACTAACTATTTTCAAACCCTCAATCTAACAACACTAGCCAGTTCAGGTATTTCATGTGTTACAGCTCAAGCACACTTGGTGCAACTAATGAAGACCTTAATTTAGTTGCATCAAATGTACTAGACACACCTGTTTTGCATATGTATGCTGTTGTGAGGGATTCCATTCAGAAGATTTAATCATTTTTAGACTGCAGAAGTCCTTATAAGTTGAATTTGGGGAAACGCTGAAGTATTTGTTGTGTTTAATTGCCGGTCTAAATTTGGAAAAAACGTAGTTATCGATGGGTGTTGAATCATTTAGATTGTATCTGTAACTAGCTAGCATCAACTAGTTTCACGTTACACCAGAGCCATAGAAAAAAAAAGAGGAAACATTTGAGGCAGAGCAGCCTCCAATTATTTTTCCTCAGGTATTACACAACATTACGTAAATTTTTTGGGCAGATGCTCTTATCTAGATCGACTTACAGCAATTACTGTATTTTTCGGACTATAGGGCGCACTTAAAAGCCTTTATTTTTCTCAAAAAACGACACTGCGCCTTATAATCCGAAGCGCCTTATATATGGATTAATTATTTTGTTTACTGACCTTTAAGCGATTTTTGTGTGGTACAAGGCACTAAATAAAAATGTTTTAGTACGACTTTGGTAAACTACAAAGCCGCACCGCTTGCAGCATTACCGGCTACCGTAACCATGAGTGTCGCGGAGTAAAACATACTGTGCTTCACCATAATATTATTCAACTTTATCTGTTTTTTCCGCTTAATGCGCCTTATAGTCCGGTGCGCTTTATATATGAAAAAAGATCGAAAATAGACCTTTCATTGACAGTGCGCCTTATAATCCAGTGCGCCCTATAGTGCAAAAAATACGGTACAAGGACATTGGGGGGCCCCCCAGCGAACTGTCCTCTCCCCCTTCCTCTTCACCATCTATACCACGGATTTCAGCTACCACACAGAGTCCTGCCACCTTCAGAAGTTCTCTGATGACTCTGCTGTGGTGGGG
The DNA here is from genome assembly GCA_030340665.1 of Neosalanx taihuensis. Taxonomy (NCBI): domain Eukaryota; kingdom Metazoa; phylum Chordata; class Actinopteri; order Osmeriformes; family Salangidae; genus Neosalanx; species Neosalanx taihuensis. The sequence continues at coordinate 7,049,400 of CM059290.1, forward strand.
TGTATCAGCGATGGCGAGGAGGCCGAGTACAGGACTGTGGTGGGGAACTTTGTTGCATGGTGTGAGCGGAATCATCTGCAGCTTAATGTGGCTAAGTGCATGGAGCTGGTCATCGACCTGAGAAGGACCAGAACAACAGTGACCCCTGTTTCCATTCAGGCGGTCAGTGTGGACACCGTTGAGGATTACAAGTACCTTTGTGTTCACTTGGACAACAAACTGAACTGGGTAAAGACCACTCAAGCCGTCTACAAGAAGGGCCAAAGCCGCCTCTACTTTCTGAGTAGGCTGATCCGGAAGGCCGGTGACATTGTGGGGGTGGAGCTGGACTCTCTGGTGGTGGTGTCAGAGAGGAGGATGCTGGCCAAACTCCACGCCATCCTGGACAGTACCTCCCACCCACTCCACAATGTGCTGGCCGGACAAAGGAGTACTTTCAGCGGGAGACTCATCCTCCCGAAATGCACCACGGAGCGCCACAGGAAGTCATTCCTGCCTGTGCCCATCAAACTTTACAATTCTTCACACTAGTATTATGCAAGCCAACTGTATATTCTGTGAAATAGCATAACACACAGGATATAACAATGGACATTAGGCAATAGTCCGACTCACCTTTCTGTAACATAACAATACATATTTGGCAATATTCTGGTACAACTGTAATATAACTATGTATATTCTGCTAAAAACCTGTAAATCCTGTATATGCGGCAAAAACCTGTAAATCCTGTACATCCTGACATAACACTGTATATTCAGCAAGACCAATTACTTGCATAATTGTAATAGAATTGTATAGACTATAACGGTATAGTCTGTAACCTGCACTTTATCCTGTATATTCTGCACAAAAAAACTGTAAATCATGTACATTCTGATATAATACTGTATATTCTACAAGACCAATACTTGTATAATTGTAATCGTATAGCCTGTACATAATAATAATCCTCCCTGTGAGGATTCACCTCACCTACTATTTTTTACTTATCGTTATTGCCCCCACCCCCCTATCCCTGTGTACACTTTCTAATCATTTACCTCACACCCTTACCCTTGTGTGCTTTGCGAGACTGTGTGCCATTGATACAAAGGAGTTTCCCTCGGGATCAAAAAAAGTAATCTGAATTCCCCTGAGGCAAGTAGGGTGAAGTGCCTTTCCCAAGGACACAATCATGTTGGCACGACCAGGATTCAAACTCACAACTTTCTTATTATCAGCCTGATTCCATAACCGCTCAGCCACTTGACTCTAGCCCATGCTTAGGTGACAATACTGTTAGAGTGACAGTATCCCTGCTGCTACTTCCTCCTAGTCTACACCTCTGGTTCACTGGGAAAAGGACAGAGGCTTGTTACCCTCTGAAACTCCTCCATGCTGGCCAGGCGCTCCTTCCAGTTAGTGCTGTCCAGCAGTTGCATGCAGGAGGCTGGGAGCACCATTGCTGACCTCTCCTCACACACCTCCATCTGGGACACGCACAGAGAGAAATAAATTAATAAAAGACATGGCTCCTTGGCGTTTAGACATGGCACTCAAGTCTTAATGTGAAAATAGACCGTTTCAGAACTCCACACTGACCGAAAGCTCAGTCTCTATTATCTCCTTGGTCTCCAAACCCTTCTTCCCTTTACCAACAGGAACAGAGGCTGGTTTTCCTTTCTTAGGAGGCCCAGAAGACTGCAGCACAAGGAAGGTAAACATGTTTTACCAAAATAATATATTGAACACACACAATAACAGCTACAGTTAATAATAAGTAACAGGTAACAATGACCAGTGACTGGTCAGGTAAAGCAGCCATCAGACTGACCTTGATGGCCGCTGGGGCCTTCCTTGGGGGTCCAGAGGACTTGGATGGAGCCTCAGCAGGGGGCGGGGCCTTAGAGGCAGGCTTCTCTTTCTTCTCTGCCCCCCCACTTCCTCCGGCCTTCTTCCCTCCAGGAAGCTCCACCTTATCAGCACATTCTTTTATCTGTTCCCGTGTAAAACAGTGAACGGTGAGGGTTATGGATTGGGTAAGGCCCTGCCTGGCTGCAGCCTTTGGAGTAGACTAGTTGGTTGTTAGCCTCACCAGTTATAATCTTGTGTACTGTCACACTACAGCCAACATGTTCTGTAGATATACTGTACTGTCCAGCAGTCGCGCAAGTTGGAATTTTGCGGGGGAAATTCATTTGATAAAAACAGAAACCAAGGACACACATTTCATCTTTTTATAGATTGTTATAGTATGTCTTGTTATAGTAATAACAAGAGAATAGAGAACAGGCCAAATAGGTGTCTGGTATGTTGACGTAACATTAACTACGAGTTCTAAATATTACTGTCCCCACAGCGCAAGCTATTTTCCGAAACAATAGCTAGCTAGTTTTAGTTACTTTCCTGGCATAATACTCCTAGCACGGTTACTACCATATTGCAATGCCTCCTCTTCAAAACATTTTGACGACTTACAAACAAAAACGTTTGGTGCATAGTTTTTGTTTGAAAATATTTCATTGAAATGTTCAAAATCGCATATGTGCGACGTTACGCTGTGGGACCCGCATTTGATGCTAACAGTTATTCAGATTACTATGGCATAAACAACATAACATAAATTTACCAAACCCTCAATCTCAATCCAAATCACTAAATGTATTGAATTCTTCATCCTCTGTGTCGGTGAAAATAATGAACATGTGAAATTATATATTTTCATATACAAGTCGCACTTGAGTAAAGTAGTAGGACTAGCCAAACCACAAAAAAAGTGAGATTTATAATCTGAAAAATACAGTACTGGGCCTAACTCAGGTTATCTGAGCATCACCTTGTCTAGTTTTAATTTATCCAGGTCAGTCAGGAATGGGTTGACTGCTTTCTCCCCGACAACCCTCATTGCGGTGCCCAGAGCCTCAAATGCAGCGTCCCTCACCTCCGGGGCAGAATCATTCACTTGCTGAAAGGAACCAGGACAGAGGGGTGAAACATTACACCAAAAACTTCCACTTCCTAGACAGGATAATCCTGCTCCTGGACTAGCATTTACTGTTCTGACAAATCTCTTTAATCAGGATTAGATTGATCTTAATCTCTGTCCAAAAGGCTCGTCTAAATGTAGCCCGAATCTGAAACCTCTTTTATACCTTGAGTAATGCAGCACAGAATGGCTTAAGAACACTCTTTGGCAAGGTGGACGTGGTACAATGCCGGAAACTTCTAGCCAAGAACAGAGAGGCTTGCTGTTTGATGGAAGGGTTCTTGTTATCCATCACACCCAGAATATCCTCACTGAGGTTTTGGAGGGTCGTCTAAAACACAGCAACACAGGGCAGAATTAAAACAAGAGGCCTGCAGTTGAACTAAAAGTATCTTGTGACAAATCTGCTAAAACGATGGCTTAATATGTATTGACATCTGCACAGGTTGATATCGTTTCAAAATGAAATAGCCCAAATGAGTGACTGGAGGCTCTCGGTGTGAAGATCTGAATTTACCGTGAGGAACACAGCATCTATAGCTTCCTGCAGAGCTTGGACCACTTGAGGTTTCTTCTCTTTGAACTTCTCAAGGATAGTTGGCACCACCTATAAACAGAGCCAAGGATAAGATGTACATAGTGCTGCCCCTGTCACCATCTCAACTGTGAATCTAAAAAAAAGATTGTGTGTGCGCAAGAGTGTCTATCAAATTTAGCAGAAGTCAGAGTGCAATAACATGCTTTGAGTGCACTGAAGTCAACTCACTAATCCAGCGTATGTTCCAAACTTCTTGCGAAGTCCAGTGGCTAATCCAGCCAAACATTTGGCAGCTAGGGTGACCAGCATGACGTTGGCATCCTTACCCACCACCTGAGCAAAAACCAGTTCAAAATGCCACCAATACTGACCGGGGTATTTAGCAGCCCTCAATAAATAATTACGACAGCACCAAATTAATCTGAAGATACTGAAATAGACTGTACATCCCTGCTGTGTCAATGTCCACGATGCAGTTTGTCCATATTCTGTACCTTTTTTAGTGCTCGGACCAGGTCCCCATAGTCCCCGTTCTCCAGTTTAGGATTCTTCAACAGGGTCTCCACTGCCTCCAACACCTCCTTCCTCTCCTGCCACTTTTTGGCCTCCTGTTGACCAATCAAATATTGTCTCATACGATGTGGACTCCACACACATCAATGTGACAATTCATTTGTAACAATGACGATAGTCTTGAAAGAGCAAAATCAAAATTAAATGTGTTTATCATTCAGAATTGGTGTAGAATTTGGAGTGAAAAGTTCTAAACATTCAAGACTTACCACCATCTATAAATAAAGGCCACAGAAGTAAATTTAGACCCCGAACTCACTATTTTATCATAGAAGTCTTTAGGTATTTTGGACAGGATCTCCACAGGCTCCAGTAGCTCGTAGGGGTCAACCTGTACGGCTGGCTCATCATCGTCATCATCATCTCCATCTACCTCATCCCCCCGGGAAGCTTGCTGCTGTTCAAACTTGGCCTTCAGGTCCTGCTGGGAGCGCAGGAAGCGGCTCTGCTTGGGGGGAGGGGTTGGCAGCTTCAGCCACTCCTCCTCCAGCTCCTTCAGCTGTGAGGTGAAAACAGGCCAGATCAGACCCTCCCCACCTCCACACACCGTGGTTTGAATTATCACGAGACAAGCCAGACATTAGGTTCAAGCAGTGTGCAAGCAAAGTATAAGCGTGGACAGGGAATGGAGAATTGGTGGCTGCAGGGTAGTTGGGACCTATCATCACGGTTTGCAACAGTCGCTCATGGTTGTGAGGTGCTTCTTTTTTTTTTTACCCCCACTTGAAGATCTTCACTTACCTGTACAGAGTTAATGTTTTGGAGAGGGGGACGCAGAGCATCCCGAATCCATCTGTAAATCTCGATGGCTAATAATTTGGCCTCGTCTCGAACGGCCTTCTCTCGAGACTCAAACTGCTTTGGCAATACTTTCACCACAGGCTTCAGAGAGATTATCTTGGAGCCAAACTCACTGAAAAGCGGTGCAAAATATAACAACATTTAAAACCTATTTGGCATAGCTCGCATAAGTAATTCCTCTTAAAACGCAGAAAGGTGAGAAAGAAGCTTTCTAGAATCTGTCGCCTACCAAGCATTGTGTCATTTAGTCCAGATAAGCTACTGCATCTTTAAAGTCAAGGACATTTTTAATCATTTAGCAGATGCCCTTATCCAGAGTGACTTAAAGAAAGTACAGGGCCATTCCCCCTGAGGCAGGTAGGGTGAATTGCCTTGCCCAAAGACACAACATCATGTTGCCTTAGCCGGAAATCAAACTGGTAACCTTTTGATCACTGGCCCGACGCCCTAACCACTCAGCCACCTCACATTTACTCACGCAAGTCCCTTCCTTATTGTTTCAATGCATGATACAATAATCTTCGGGTTTTTGTTGTCGAGGCCTTTCAGTAGCTCGTCCTGGACCGCTTCAGCCTTCTCCATCTCTATGTACATGAGGCAGATTTCCATCCCCATCTCCTTGGCTCGTGCCTTGGGCTGGTTGAACACCTTCGTAACCACTCCAGAGACTACCTCTCCTGTGGTTCTGAAAACACAAGAGCAGTTCCAAGAGTTAAACTAACCCAATTTAATATTGATAACTTCAAGGTCACAATGTTTGCGCCATGTGACTACAAGCAGGGGGTGGGCAATCCTGGTCCTCGAGGGCCTCCGTCCTGAAGCTTTTAGATGTTTCCCTAATCCAGCACACCTAATTCTAATGAATGGGTTGTTATCAAGTTCTGTGGAAGCCTGATAATTAGTATCAGGTGTGCTCGAGCAGGGAAACATCTACAACCTTCAGGACAGCAGCCCCGAGAACCAGGATTGCCCACCCCTGGTCTAAAGTAAGAGACGCATTTGTGGTTTTACATCTTCCTGTGTACCTTCATTTAACTATCCCTGATGGTACTTTACTTCCTAAATTTTGGTGTAAGTGTAGATGCAGTGAGATCAATATTACAGTATGCTCTCGGTTACATCTCGGTCACTTGAGCAACAAAAATTTAACCCACAAGTTCAGTCAAGCATTGACCGGTCCGCGGTCATAAAAAGGTTGGGGACCGCTGCTCTAGAACATCTGAAAACTACCGTACTTTTCGGACTATAGGGCACACTTAAAAGCCTTTATTTTTCTCAAAAAATAACACTGTGCCTTATAATCCGAAGCGCTTTATATATGGATTAATAATTTTGTTTACTGACCTTTAAGCGATTTTTGTGTGGTACAAGGCACTAAATAAAAATGTTTTTAGTACGACTTTGGTCAACTACAAAGCCGCACCGCTTGCAGCATTACGGCTACCGTAACCATGAGTGTCGTGGAGTAATACATACTGTGCTTCACCATAATATTATTCGACTGATTTATCTGACTGTTTTTTTTTCCGCTTAATGCGCCTTATAGTCCGAGTCCGGTGCACTTTATATATGAAAAAAGATAGAAAATAGACCATTCATTGACAGTGAGCCTTATAATCCAGTGCGCCCTATAGTGCAAAAAATACGGTAGTATTGTCCTAGTGTGGATGGAAACCTAACCATCACCTAAGGATGCAATCTTCCAACACCAGATGCAACAGTGTAATCCATGCCTAAGCAGGCCTGACACAATAGAAGTACATGATGCCAGTCTCTCTATAAATAGCCATCAGCCCGGCATCAGGTTACACGACTGTCACAACTCACAGCAGCTCAACAAGTCCTGTTTCTCAGAGAGCCAAACAAGCAGAGAACAATGTGATCAACCATTTACAAAGAGGCTAATCAATAATATAGACCCAATGGACAGATTTGTGGTGGCAAAATCTTGTGGCAAAGTCTGTTTCACATGCTGGCAGCCAGGGAAAAAGTATATATGAAAGACAAACACAATCCTCAAAGCACATATACAGCAATGAACAGGCTGGTTTTTAAGGGCTCATAAGCGAGACTTACTTTGAAGCCACATGGGCATTCTGAATGTAAACCAGCGCTGCCTCCAAGCCCTTGAGCTGGGCCACAGCATTGGAGTCGGTCACAAACTTCTTGATGAGGCCCAGGTACTTCCCCCACTCTGGGCTCTTCTCGTCCTCAATCCTCTGAAACAGCTTCAAAGCCTCTTCATACCCGTTCAGTCTGGCCTTCCATAGCTGACAAAAGAGGGGGATATCAAGAAAACTATCAGTATTAAGATGTGCATCAAAGTACAGAGGAGATGACAGACTGTTGTGACCCTGACCTAGATGTAGACGACAGGCAACAACCTGTGTTCTTCAAAACAAGCCTTTTTATGTTTAATTTGTCAGTTGTTTACTCAGGCAAGAGCAGTGCTTGATCATTACTTTCAAGTATAATCCTTTGTGACAAAGAAGGATGGCTATATTGAGCTTCACTGCATTGTTAGCTGGACAGCCCAACCTGCCCTTTTAGAACCAATAACCAATGCAGGAGCTGCTGTGTACTTAGCCAAGGGGGAACGAGCATTCTTACATTTCTCAGTAAAATACTTTCACTCGTCTGATTAAAATACATAACTATCTTAAGACATCCTGGTACAAACTAGGTGTGCATGGATGTACTATAGAAAACTAGGCATAGGCCTACGGAATACAGATAGGATGTGAAGTATGGTAGATGGGTAGGTTTGGCAAAAAACACTAGAGCAGGGATGTGTAATACGGATATCTAACGATTGGCTACGCAGAGATGTAATTTGAGAAAGCAGCATTCACCTTGTGTTCACATTTCTGGTCGACAGGCAACTTCATCCACTCACTGTCGTCACCCATGGTGCCTTCTGGGTGGGGTTCTCTTTAGCCAAGATATCTAGAATGAAAACATTTGAATTAGCTATCTTAACAGCTGTGGGTGCTCCGTTTTTGTTAAGTTCTATAAGAATTGTACTATACACACACACACTCAAAAGAATATACATTTGAATATCTTAATTTGAAAGCCTAGCCAATATAAAGGCTGAGCTGCCGTTCGTTGTCAGGTGGTAATCATAATGTCATGCTACATTCACTAAGCATCAAAACATAATTATTTTCCTCTTTACCATAACAATATGCTAAGGAGGGCCAAAAATATTGGTCATACCCCTTATCAATCAAACTAAACATTGCGCTTCAAAATAACAACAAATACAGTAGTTTTAAGGACAAGCATGAAAGACTGGGAGAATGGGTCGTTATCAAGCTATGTGGAAGTCAGATAATGACCCTTCATTAAAATCAGGCGTGGTAGAGCAGGGAAACATCTAAAACTTTCAGGACATTGGCCCCAGATGACCATGATGGCCCACCCCTGCTGTACTGTATGCATCTATCTGCATTGTTTGAGTTGAAGACAAACGTGATTCTCTAATGCACTCGGATGGCTGTCGTTTCAGATTACATATTGATCCATGGTAGCAGAGTACTTCAACCCTACATTCCCTCCATCATCTAGAACAACATGCATTGCCTATAGGTTTCAACACCAACTAGCCATTTAACCACTAAATACTATGACTTTGGAGATTTTATAGCATGTGGAGCTAGCTGCTAAGCATCTGCTAAAAGAATAAATGTAGCTGTCTAGGGATCAGTTGTTTGAACGTTTTATCTATGGACACGTTGGCTGCGTGATCGAGCTGAGACCAAAAACTGCGACACCACCTTATTTGCATGCTTAGCTAGCTAGCTCTAACTGTCGAGTAAAATATAACTAACACCGATTTAATGTACGGTCAAATTCTCTGAAACTATGGCTAATATGCTGATATGGCATCTATGATAAGTAAAGTAGGGAGCACCCGTAAGGCTCTGCATAGCTTGGCTGTGTCGTGGCTGGTTCAGTGGTTGTTGTTTCTGGGTGTGCTAACGTCTGCTGACAAGATCGTAACATCACAGTATGCGTAGCAACGGCAGGCAAGGGTATGCTTGCTGCTATAACAACTAGCTAGGGCTAGCTAGCTAAACTAGCAAATTGGCCTATGTTAATTGGTAGCTAAACCCAGCAGTGGTTATTGGTCGATACTACTAGAGAAGTAAGGTGGGACAACAACATATGCAAGCCAGCATAGAGAAAATAGAACACCCACTATTGTTTGATACAAGCTATGCTTACGAAAGGCAACTGGATGGCGGGCTACGATGGCTAAGATAGCTGTAAAGCTATATAATTCTTAACAGGCCTAGAAAAAACGCAGCATTGACTATGCTAGACTATTTGTGCGAACATTGTGCAGTGTGACCGTCGCTTGAATTTCATTAATTGTGTAAGCAGTAATAAAACAGTACAAAACGTTGAATTACCTGTCAGTCTATCTTGATGCAAAGAGATGTTGGCTAGCTAGCTATGTAGATGCAACGGATGTCAGTTCATCATCTGGGTGGCTATATTGAAACGCCTCCTAGGGCGGAGATTTTAAGAGGGAGAGGCCATGGGAAATGGGCGCGAACTCAAGCCGTTCTACGTCATGTCTGTCAAACGTTCAAATTCAAGACGAGAGGGTTCTATTGGCATGAAATAGTGAAGTTATTTGGGTCCCAGATTTTTTTTTTAGGACTCTTCCGGTAGGAGGAAACCTTTTGTAATTGTAGGTTTTATACTTATTATTATTCAATTAAATAATTTATATTTATATATCACCTTTAAAACAACGTAAGTTAAGCCAAAGTGCTTCACATAAAATAATACAATAATAATAAAACACAATACACCATAACACAATACCCACTGGGGCATATGCGGTAAAATAAGATAAAATAAGGTTTGGATTCCCAAAGACGTCAGTGTTTTAGTCGTTTTTCGAACTTGTGGTTTACATTTTTGACGCTCAAGTGACCGACATTTAACCGAGAGCATCCGGTAATTTTTCGGAATAAAAGATTGTTATTAATTATCGTATTTCTTCGGCTGCCCGTGGCCCGGTACCAACTAATCCGTGGCGGCCCCGGCCCACATTGGGTCAACGGCCCACCGGGACGATGCCAGATCGCCAGTCCACCCCTGATTACAACAGAGGCATGCAGTCTATGAAGGAACCTGCAAATACTTTAGATTTCTGTATACGGGAGAGGCATCTCCAAAATGTTTCCCTAAATGTGGACATAGCGCTGACGATTTACCTTACATTGCCCGTTAGTAACTAATGGCATTAGTATAAATAAACATGATGATGTTAAACCCCTCCTGACATTCTGACATTCAACTCTAACTCTGAAGATGATGAAGACTCGTATTCCCATGATGCACCATCTGAAAGCCAGTCTCTTCATTTCTTGGTCATTGGTAGAGTGAGAGTGGATCGATTGGTGGTGAGGAAGTTATGATACTGAAGTTGTCACAGAAACTGACGGGGAACGTGACTGCAACAGCCTCCGCCCTCAACCCCTACCCTCCGGCCCCCACTTAAAAAAAGCATAGACGTCAATGTGCGATGACAGACTGAATAATTTGACTTTAATGTCAATAGAGCATGACATACTGCGCTGGACTTTGAAGATCTCATTGATGAGTTTGCATTGAGAAAGACTGCCAACACTTCCATTATTTTTTTTTTCAAATAGCTTGTTTGTATGTAAGCTAATTCAAATGCTTTCCACCCTGGATATGTTGCAATGTATTTCAGACTGTCTGCATTCTTGTGCTTGCGTTTTTAAGTAACCTATATTGGTCATTCCCTGGCTATTTAGCATTGTTTTTGCTTTTGAATAAATAGAAGTATACATTTACATGATTGGTTAATTATTGTCTACAGTGTAGCCTACTACACACAAACATTTTGTCCTTGGCTTTTAACTGATCATATTTATAGTGTGGTTCTGTGGTCTTCAGAGCACTGATGTGTCAGTGCACCTTTCGTGGGTTTGTGTGTCATGATGTGCGTCGGATATAGGGGCCTCATCCAGGTAATTAGCCCCGGGCCTCAAAATGTCTTAATCCGGCCCTGCATGCAACTCTGTAAATTTTGTTAAATACTGTAGTCATCTTGTACAATACAGCTGTACATTTGTCTTAAATCACTTTAATCTGTTCATACCCTGTATATTCTGATTATACTGTACATACTGTGTATATCCTGAGTATACAATTACAATTATATTCTGTTGTAATAACTGTTTTGCACTTCTAGTTGGATGCTAACTGTATTTCGTTACCCTGTACTTGTACCTGTGTAATGACAATAAAGTTGAATCTAATCTAATGTTGTACGCAAATATTTTAAAGTTGTATGTCAGATGAAAAGTACATTAATGGTGGTTATTTAAAATGTGCATGGTTGGCTAATTGCTAGGACTTTTTGCCAAATCCTCTACCTGCCACTCCAGCCTGCTTGGCTCAAAATTCTCACACACCCACAAGCTCTTGACACATGCACAAGCTCAGCCAAACACACACATCTTGTTTGGAAACAGTGGGCTGAAAAATCCAGCACCCTCTACACTTCCTTGGCCTATAAACCATTCGGTGGCCGGTTAGATCCAGAGCCATATACATACTATTAGAATATAAAAAATACTGATTTATTTCAATAATTCCATTCAAAAAGTGAAACTTGTATATATTACATTCATTCATTACATAGAGATATATTTCAACTGTTTATTTCTTTAAATTGTCATGATTATAACTGACAACTTAGGAAAACCCAAATTCAGTATGTCAAAAAATTTGAATGTTACTTAGGACTAATAGAAAGGATTTTTACAAATCCTGGCCAACTGAAAAGTATTAACATGAAAAGTATGAGTATACAGCAGTCAACTTATTTTTTTGCCTGAATTACTGCAGCAATGCAGCGTGGCATGGAATCGATCAGTCTGTGGAACTGCTCAGGTGTTATGAGAGCCCAGGTTTCTCTGATAGTGGCCTTCAGCTCTTCTACATTGTTGGGTTGGTCATATCGCATCTTCCTCTTCACAATACCCTATAGATTTTCAATGGTGTTAAGGTCAGGTGAGTTTACTGGCCAATTAAGAACAGGGATACAATTGTCCTTAAACCAGGTACTGGTAGCTTTGGCACTGTGTGCAGGTGCCAAGTCCTGTTGGAAAATTTAATTTGCATCTCCATGAAGTTGGTCATCCGCAGGAAGCATGAAGTGCTCTAAAACTTCCTGGTATATGGCTGCGATGACCTCATTGGATCAACACCAGCAGATGACATGGCACCCCAAACCATTACTGACTGCGGAAACCTTACACTGGACCTCAAACAACATGGATTTTGTTCCTCTCCTCTCTTCCTCCAGACTCAGGGACCCTGATTTCCAAACGAAATGCAAAATGTACTTTCACCAGAGAATATAACTTAGGACCACTCAGCAGCAGTCCAGTCATTTTTTCTTCAGCCCAGGCAAGACGCTTCTGACGCTGTCTGTTGTTCAAGAGTTGCTTGACACAAGGAATGAGATAGCTTAAACCCATGTCTTGAATTTATTGTGCGTAGTGGTTCTTGAAGCATTGACTCCAGCTGCAGTCCACTCTTTGTGAATCTCCCCCACATTTTTGAATGGGTTTTGTCTCACAATGCTCTCCAGGGTGCGATTATCCTATTGCTGCTTGCAGCTATATTTCTTAAATAAAAAAAATAATGTTCTGGTTTGAGAGAGTAGCAATTAATTAAATAATGAGCGTTTGCATGTATGTCTGTGCAGGTAGTACAATTTAAAAACGTTATTTAAGTCGTCTCTGGCAAAAGGAAACTCCTCCCGTATGGGATACGCCGGTTTACAAAACAGGGTTACGCGTTGTCAGCATCTACTGTAACCATGGAGGCATAGGTCGGCTGCAAAATGGTAGCTCTAGCTAGAGCTACGTATTTTTGAATTAACACCAGATAGCTAGCTCTATAAACGTTGGATTTAAAAAATAATAATAAAAAATACCGATACTAATATGTGCACGAAAACGAATCGATTCAATCCGGCTCTTTCAGTGGACGACTACCTTGGTAAGTGTACACAGCAGGTGTTTAGTGTCGTATAGTCGTATATGACGAGTTAATGCTACAGTACAACTGTACAAAGTACAGTCAGGGGGGATAAACGTTCTACTCTCAATCGTACTTATTGTACTGTATTACTGCAGCCTGGCTATATGCTGAAAAACTACAAGCAGAACGTTGAGCTAGCCTAACTACACTCCGCTGTGCTTGAGTTTCAATATTATATTTAAACCTTTTGGTTCGTCCATATACCTTCCCCGCCTTTCATCTCTTCATCTTTCCAATTCCATCGCTACAGGCGAAACGAATGTGCTTTTCTACCTAAATGATGCAGTGACTCAACTGCTGGAACACAAGGAGGAGTACATCCAGTTTGGCGTGGTTCGCTACTTTGCCGAGTAGTAAGTCATCTTGAGGATTTTTCCGGGTTACAGTTACCACAGCAATGCATTCGGTGAATTAATTATGAGTCGGTTAGTAAGTGCAGCAAACCATTCAAAGAACCATATTGCAACCTAGACTTCTGGTCTTTCAGAATCCATCCGTGCTTCTTCACCTTTGCAATATAAAGGGGGGTTGAATAACAGTTCAAGATGTGTTTTCTTTGCTCTGTCTAGGAGAATGTGGTTGTGTTTCCTGTGTTCGCAGCTTCAGCAGTGTGAAGAATGGCAACCATGTCCTCTTCAGGGAGTTCAGCTACATAAAGGCCACACCTCACAACAGGGCCTCCTTCATCCGAGTCTTCTGGAGGTGCTACAGGCAGATTGGGAAGAATGGAGGTGGGCCTAATGTCTGTCCGTCAAATCCATTTGTCCGTGTCTGTCTGTTCATCCATTAGTCTATTCTTTCTGTGCCTGTGTGGTTCAGCATATGTCTATGATTTATTTGCACACTCGAATGTATGTCTATATGTGTTAATCTTAGTACTACTTTACATTTTCTGATATTCTTTTCTATTATGTACCGGGTGATTCTCTACTTTCTCAGACCTCCTGGCCATGCTGGAGTATAGTTCCCTGCTGCAGCTCCTCTGTCCAGACTTCCCATTGGAGATGGTTCAGAATGCAGCCAGGTCAGTTGTGACATTTGTCTTATTACCTTGTGCTTATACACTAACATAACAGTATGATTAGTCAATGCTCATATTCCTTGATGCAATCCATTCTGCTAGGATTGTTTTGATGGAAGATGCCCTGGACTGCCTGCTGTCCTTTTCTGACTTCCTCTACGCTTTCCAAATGCAGTTCTACTTTGAGGGTAAGCAACCATTGCTAGATATTATTGGTCGTCCCAAATAAATCCCTTGTCCCTATGTATCTGTGGATATCTAAAGGTAATGGATACATTACATTTACATTTATTCATTTAGCAGACACTTTTATCCAAAGCGACTTCCAAGAGAGCTTTACAAAAGAGCATTGGTCACTGATCATAGCAGCGTGATGGACCCCAAATTTAGCGGGTTTATAGATTATGAAACATACATCGTGAAAATCCAACAAATGCCAAGGGAAGAGCCGTAAGAGCATTCAGCCGAAAAAGTTACAATTATAAGGCAAGCAAATCTGATGGGCAATAGTGTACCTGTCGGAAGCAATCAGCAAAGCAACAACAGTGCACATGACTGCAAGTATGAAAAATCTATGCAGGATTAAGACCGTCAAAAAGACAACAGGTCCCCCAGTAGGAATCTTTATGACCCTGGGGGAAAGACTATTATTAGGTCCATCAGTTATTTCCAAGTACTGTTGAACTCCCGGAACAAGTGGGTCTTGAGCCGATTCTTGAAGGTGAGGAGGCAGTCAGTGTTTCTGATGGAGGTGGGGAGTTGATTCCACCATTGAGGAGCCAGACAGGGGAAGAGCTTGTATTGGGACCTGGCGCTCTTGAGGGACAGGACCACTAGACGGTTGTCAGAGGAGAACCGTAGGTGGTGGGCAGGGGTGTAAGGCCGGAGGAGAGTCTTGATATACAGTGCTGCTCATAAGTTTACATACCCTTACAGAATTCATGGCCCATTTGTAAGAGAAAATGAATGATGAACCTTTTGTTCCCCACGTATGGTTAGTGGACAGTTGAAGCCATTTATTGTGAAACAAACGTGAAAACACAATTTAAACCAAAATAAAAACATTAATGACCCAAATTACCATGATCAAAAGTTTACATACCCCAGTTCCGGTGTATTTCCCCCTTTAACGTCAATAACAGCTCAGTCTTTTGTGGTAGTTGTCAGTGAGTCTCTTAACCTTTTCAGATGGTAAAGCTGCCCATTCTGGCAAAAAGCCTCCAGTTCTAAATTCTTGGGCTGTCTTGCATGAACAGCACAATTCAGGTCTCCCCAGAGTGATTCAATAATATTGCAGTCAGGAGACTGAGATGGCCATTCCAGAACCTTCACTTAATGCTGTTGTAGCCACTGACTGGTTGATTTTGCCATATGCTTGGGATCGTTGTCAAGCTGGAATGTCCAAGTACATCCCATGCACAGCCTCCAGGCCGAGGAGTGTAGATTTTCCTCCAGTACTTTTTTGATAACTGGCAGCATTAATCTTGCCATTAACTTTCCATAATTTCCCGTGCCTTTGTAGCTCACACATCCCCAAAACATCAGCGATCCATCACCGTGTTTCACTGTTGGATTTGCGTACCTTTCATCATAGGCCTTGGTGATGCTTTTCTAAACATAACATGTATGGTTTTTCCCATAAAGTTAAATTTTGGTTTAATCACAATAAGTTTGTTGTCTACAGTTCATCTTACTTTAAATTTCTCAGTTAGTGTTTGAACAGTGCCAACAGGCATTCTCAACTGTTTGGCAATTTTCTTATATCCCGTTCCTGATTTGTACAGTTGTACTACCTGTTCTCGCAGATCCTTTGGCAATTGCTTAGCTTTTCACATGATTCTGCATGCAAGACATTAGAAAAGCACCACATGAGGGATACAGGGTTTTCTCAGGAATCCAGCAACTCATTGACTTTTATACACACCCACTCATTACAAGCTAAAAAAATCACGGGTGAAGATAGTTACTTTTAATAGCCATTCAATCCCAGTTGTTTCAAGTTAGGTGCAGGTTATCAGGCCAAATTACAAGGGTATGTAATCTTTTGATCAGGGTGATTTGGATAGTTTATGTTGTCATTGTGCTTTAAAAGAGTAAACACAGATATGTCACAATACATGGCTTTGGCCAATTGCTATCCAAGAGTGAAAGAAAACATTTCGTGTTATCATAATATATCATCATAATTATATCATATCATAATCTTTTCTGAGAAATGGCTAGGAATTGGTCCTTCTGAAGGGGCAAAATGTGTTTGCTGGAAGACCGTCTAGTTGTGAATTGCAGTAGTCCAGCTTTGAGAGGACAAGAGCTTGGACTAGCAGCTTGGCAGAGTGCTCAGACAGGTATCTTCTGATCATCCGGATGTTGTACAGGTCTACATGACCGGATGTTCTACCGGTCTACATGACCAGGAGACTACAGCAATGTTTGCTGTGAGGGAGTCATCTAAGGTAACCCCTAGGTTTCTGGCAGAAGATGAAGGGGTCCACGTTGCGGATTTCAGAGTGATAGAGAGATCGTGGGTGATTGACGGTTTGGCCAGGATGATGAGAAGTTCTGTTTTGGCGAGGATCAGCTGAAGTTGGTGTCTGATCATCCAGGCCGAGATGTCTGTGAGGCAGGCCAAGATCCTAGTTGAGATCCCAGCATCGGTTGGGGGTAAGAACAGGTATAGCGTGTTGTCAGCATAGCAGTGGTAGGAGAAGCCATGGGAGATGATTGGTCCGAGTGAGGTGGTGTACAGGGAGAATAGAAGACCTTGTGGGACACCAGTGGAGAGCAGGTGAGGACCTGACTTTTTTCCACCCCAGGAGACCTGTTAGGATCTTCCCGTCAGGTAGGATGAGATCCATTCAAGCGCAGTGCCAGTGATGCCCATCTCAGAGAGTGCAGCGAGCAGGATCTGATGATCAAATGCTGCAGAGAGGTGTAGCAGAATGACAACAGATGACCATTGATATGTACCTTCCATTTACAGAGTTCCTTGAGAGTGTTTCCATGATCTACCAGGACCTGCTGTCAGGCAAGAGCCCCAACACAGTCATCGTTCCCACCTCCACCTCAGTAGAGCAGCTTCACCCGGTGGTGGGTGAGGAGGACGACCCCCAGGAGGGGGTGGACTCCTCTCTGTTTGGGGATTGTATTGAGGGCCTCTTTGAGAGGTTTAAATACAGGTAACAACAATGTAATATTTGTAAGGTTTTTCACTCCTGTCACACGGACACTCCACCTGTATGGTGATCTGAGGGGTATAGATACATGGTAGGTTTGTGACCAACTGTCTCTCACTCTATTGTTGTTAGTTATACTCCCATCCTTGATAGGTTAGGGGCTGGTATGTGACTAGTGTTAGGTGTGCAACCAAAGACCTTGAGTTGTGGAACTTTTGTGCTCCTGTCCAGCCACCCCTCCACCCCGGCCATCAGAGAAGTCCTGGAGCAGAGCCAGAAAGTCTCATTCTACAGCTTCCTCATGGCTCTAGCAAGGCATGAAGGCATCAACCAGGACATTGGTAAGACATAAAACATACTAATGCTACATATTTAGTAAGTGTCTGATGTTAATCAGTGTTACAACCAAGCATTTTTTTGGGTGTGAAACTCGTCTTTTATACAGTGTGGTGTATACAATAGCAAACTCATTTTAGTGGAAAGATCCTGTAGTGGAAATGCAGCTAACAAAAGCCCTTAAGGAATAAAGTAATTATTTTCAAAGTATTTCTGAGGAGGATAAGTCCTGTGAGTTGAGTTGGAAAGGCTGCTTTAGTGGACGTGAGATGTTTTTATCATACTATTCGGTGTTGATAACTAGACCTGATGTGTTAGGTGCTCTTCCCAACAAGTCTGAGCTGCTCATTGACCCAGAAATGGACCAGGAGGTGGAGAGGCTGTGAGTTTTCTGGGAGACAGCATGCTGTAGTCCTCAATCTATCCAGACATATTACTTGATTGTATTTATAGCAGTTTACCCCCCCACCACTCCAGTATCTCCCAGGTCGCCATCAGCCCCACGTCCAACAGCAGCAGCAGTGCTCCGGGGCTGAAGGAACCCCCCAGGAAGGCCTCCCCTCGCAAGTCCCTGCACCACCGCAAGAGGATAGAGATGGAGAGTGATGGCTCCACAGAGGAGACTGACTCCTCAGAGAACTGACCCCTCAACTCCCTCAACCCTGGACCTCCACCACCTTTGAACTTTTCCCATCTCTGACCTCTACTGATCCCTGTCCCCACCCCTGACTTCATGTACATTGACCCCTTTGCTGAACCCTAACCTAGACCTATAGACCAAGACTCTTGGCAAGAGTGTGCTAAGTCACACTCACTGGATACTTTTCTGTAAAATAATGTCCCTATAATAGCCTATCCAAATTAAATATACTGTATATCAATTGATCTATTATGTGTAATTCATTTAATGAAAGTGCTTACAGCTAAATGTTGTGGTTGCAGCCATCATTGACAGAGGAGAGACAAGTGAGCGAGGACTGAGGCGGCCCTAGGGTTTATTAAGACTGGATCATCCTGTTCTGTTCTCTACATCACTACACACTGGTATCATGCAACAAACAGGCTGATTTCAAACCCAAAGGAACATGTCTTGACAAACATACATCTATACATGTCGATTTACTTTTGCACTTTCAGGGAACCCATCGAAATAATTCAGGAACACTTCATACAATTACAATAAATAGAAAATAGGCACTCCACGCAGCTGTGGCATATGATTTAGGTACACAGTCTCTGAAGAGTTGGAGGGTCATGGAAAAGAAGAAAAAGCAGAGTGATTCATATGCCATAACCCTTGGCTGATTGGACTTCATACAGTAACTTAATTTCATACAACACGCACCATTCACGCTAAACACATGATATGAGATCACGCATGAATATGTTACAACACCATGAATTTGTTAGTCATGTACATGGTGTACACATAGTTAATATACATCATGTGCCATAATACGATCACAATTTGCATTCATATGCAATTAAATCTTTGTTACAGGTGTTGGCTTAATAGTATAAGATGAAGATTTTTTATGATGGAATGTGTCACATATTTCTTTAGATTGTCATTTTTATAGGTTTCAAACACAACAAATAGTCTTACACACATATTCAGATAAATGGATCTTGATTTAAAAAAATAACTTATTTTTTTATAGTGCTAGTATTGAGATAGATCCTTCTTTCTGAATATTGACTGCTATTATCAGTTGCTACATTCGTTTCACTAGGTCTATGGCAAGAAATGGTACATTTGTAGTTTTGGTTGGTGAAGTAAAAAGACGTGCCTGTCTTCATTTATTTAAGTGTGTGAATGGTGTGCTGACGATGCATTAGACTGAAACATTTTCATCCAAAGTAAATACAGCCAAATCTGAATCTGCTCCAAAAGTCTGAGAATATCAAGAACATTATTTTGGCTTGAAACATTTAAAAGGAAAACACATGTATGTTTTGTTGTGGTATTTAATGTTTTTAGTTTGGCTTGATATCACTTCAGATATATCTCTTCATATTTCAGATATACTTCTCAGCTGATTCTTACTACAGCTGTATAGCTTTTTATTATAAATAACAAACTGTAAATATCTTCTTTTTTTAACAGCCCAAATGAAATGTTTCCATTCAACTCTGTAAGTTTACAAACCCCACCATGCAAGTAGTTTGATGACAATTCTGGGGCAGTATTTAGGTCTTGAACCTATTCTAAGAAGATGTCCTCAGTAGGGCAAGAGTAGCCCATGTGTTCTTTATAGTACTGCTTGAAGGTTCTCCTATATACCCACAGAGAGAGGACGGGTCAGGAAATGTTTTCTAGTCATTGTTCTCATGCACATACAGTCTGCATGAACATGAATATTGCTGTGTTGGTAGATAAATCAGGGAATGGTGAAGGGAACAAGCAGAGCTGAGAGGAGAGGATGAGATGAGAGGAGAGAATAAGAAGACAGGAGAATTGGAGAGAAGAGGATTTGTGGGAAATGAGAAGGCGGTGAAAGAAAAGAGAGATGTCTGTTATCATCTCACCCAACAGACTCAGCCAGCGGCATTGAGGAGTCTTCAGACATGACTACATGGCAGGCAAACTTCTGATGGTCAGGGTGTTTGGTGATGAAGCCAAAGTACCTAGAATCAGAGAAGAGGACTTTATACTTTCTGCACTGCCATCTACAGGACTGAGTTCCTGAATATAAACAGGAAGTTCAGTATTGAAAGCACTGAGGTCAGCATTATTAGAGTCTAGGAAACCGAACCACACTTTAGCACTTTTTCCTGCCGAACATAGCCGTATTACCGACCGGGCAAGTGGGGCGGGCGCCCCAGGGCCCATGGCTCCAGGGGGCCTGGGGGGCCCCAACAACAATGCAGATGCCAATGTCGATGCCGATTGCGATATCAGAGGCCTATATTCTTTAGGATCTTCTTTAGTTGTACCTCTGTAGTCTATGTTATATGGCATAAGTGAAGAGAGAACTGAGAGAGAAGGTTGAACTGAAATGGGAGGGGGGGCAGTGACAACAGTCAGAGGGCCCTCGGCCACAGGACATAGGAGCCAGAGGGCCTCAGGGTCATGTGGTACAGCAACCAGAGGGGGGGACGGCAATCAGATGGCCCCTGGGCCACGGGGGACGACAATCAAAGGGCCCCTGAGCCACGGGATATGGCAACCAGAGGGCCCCTGGGCCACGGGAAACGGCAATCAAAGGGCTTCTGGGCCATACGGTACAGTGACTAGAGGGCCTCTGGTCCACGGCAATGAAAGGGCCCCTGGGCCACGGAGGACGGCAATCAGAGGGCCCCTGGGAAATCAGTTCGCTCCTGCACAATATTGTTTGCACACAAAACGACATGGTGATTCACATGATTCAATTGTCATTATAACCTATTAGTTCTCTTGGGGGGGGAGTAACGGTACATTCACACACAACATATCACCACGCGAATTTCGCCTGGGGGGCGTGGTTAGTTAGAATAGTGCCAGGCAGCCGGTGGCTCGAAGCTAAGTAGTCAGTTTTACCCCAAACATGTTCATGTGGCAAGAAAACAACAATCCGTTTTTATGTTGACAATAACTCATGTTATACAGAAATATATAAAATTTATATCGGCGTGCTGAAGTTATACGTAACCTAGCAGCTAGCTAGCTACTATGTATTCTAATGGGACCTTCGGTTAAAGTGTTAGCAACTTTTTCGCGTGAATTTCGCCCAAACAGGCGAATTTCGCCTCCCTATTCAAACTCAATGAGGGCGACGCGAATTTCGCCTGTCATGTGAATGTACCATAATACACCAGTAGATATTCACCTTATGGACACAAGGTTTTGTACTACTTCACTTTGCAGATTTTGCTTCCATATGTCCATATGAACAAATTTGGATGTCCAATATGGATTTTCCTGTGGACTCAGTGTTGCTAAAAAAAATCACAGAAAGTCACTATTGGCTCTCTGAAAAGTTGCTAGAAGTCGCCAGATGACGTCATGACGTGACATATGACACCAAAACGTCACACACAACGCTAATTTCTAGAAAACAAGCATGCATAGTTCATAATGCAAAAGGGCAGTGCTAGCAATTTTTTTAGAGATTAGAGATAATCTGGGGGGGGGGCTTGGGTGGTTGGGCTCAGAGCGGGGGGGGTTGGGGGGTTGGGGGGGGGCCCTTGCAAACTCCCTGCCCCGGAGCCCAGACCCACCTTAATCCGGGCCTGCTGCCGAACACATCAGCTGTTATAACGACTGCAGATGTTACAGCAGTACATAAATTACTTTTAACTGTTGCAGCTATAGACCAATCTTTTTTCAGTCATTGTAGTTGTAAGCCAATCACTCACAGCTGTAGTCTAACCACTCACTTGTTATGTTTTGGGTGACAGCCACAGAAGGAGATGTTCTTCAGCTGGAAGAAGTGAAAGCATCTGTCCCCCTGTCAAAACACAGCGAGAAATGGAGGGGTTGAAGAGGAGGAAAGAGAGTGACTTTAAAATAATCAGGTGGAGGTAGAGACAGAAAGAGGGGGACAACAAGACGAGAAAAAAGGCTCAAAGAGATTAATTGCACGAGGAAAAAAAAACTTCAGCCATCAACTCTCTGGTAAATCTTTCTTTCTGTAGTCTCCATGAGCCTCAAACTCATGTTGGACCTTCAGAACATGCATACTGTTGATCACAGTTTACTAAAACCATGCTTCTGGATATGCCTGCATTACCAGTCCCATGTGATGGCTGCCTGTTCAGAGGGTCGACAAGGCAGCAGGAAAAAAAGCCCCTAGGCTGCTGGGCGACTTTCTCTACTGTCATCACAAGTAATTTAAGGTTAGGGTTATTAAGAATCAGTGCCACCGCTAGCCATTTCGGTTTTCGAAATATATGCATCACGAAATACATCACATATGATGATATATGCACATTATGCACTCTTTTGAGGTTCTCCCCTCAGGCAGGAGATTCAGAGTTCCTTGTTTTAAGTCCAATAGGACAAATAACTATTTTGTACCAAGTGCAATCAGGTTACTAAATTTGCACAATTCTTGCAAGTTTTAGATGAATTTTAGTGTAACAGCGTTTTTAACTAGTTATGTGGATGTGCCTTTTAACTCTTGTGCTATCTGTATGTTTTTTACCTGCTGCAAGACAAGTTTCCTCCTTGGGGGACAATAAACTTAAACTGAACTGAACTGAACATTATTACATATATTTAGTTATACACTGTGTTCTGCAGTTATCTAAAGGTATATGCGATGTTATCCTGTATTCCATGCAGTCGGGCATCTCCCCCTACACTCCCGTATTAGACAATCTAATTGTGAGACAGCGCTGCATTTTGATTAAAAAAAAATTGGCGTTGGATGGTACAAGATGTTTATGGAACATTTATCACTCAGTACAAGCGCAAATAACACTGCTTGATTTAATCTTTATGATAAGGATGACATTGAGTGAATAAAATTTAGTGAGGAAAACAAAAAATATAAATATTACGAGGAATCACTCTTTCCACACTTACTTTCCACAGTCTGACTACAGTACGGTCAAGTGCGTTGCCAACTCCCACTGTCTTCTAAATGTACGTAGGTTTATGGATGGGTCAGAGTTTCAGAGGAGGACGCACACTCTCCCGTCAAGTTGTCTTTTTATAAATCACAATCTTTGCGTGGGAAGTGGCATGTGCATGTTTTCAGCCCCATTTTGTGTGTACGCAACTTTTAGAAATAAGACCCCAGGATTCTATAATTCTGCAAAGCAACTGTGGTTATATCACTGAATGACCGCAACTACCCCAAAAGTCCACAAGAGGGTAATGTCCACCCTCTCCAGAAAGCTTCAGCAGGACCTGTGTTAGTAAATTCTGCTGAGCTTTTAGTGGAGCACCCCTAACCATATACATACAGTAGAGGGAGTAGGCTGGTGTTCTGTAGCTTCTAGGTGTAGTACAGCTTATGAATAGAGACAAAATGACAAAACCTTTTCCCCCAGATGTAGTCATGACAAGAAAAGACAAAGAAAAGGCCCATATGCGACCACAGTAAAATAATGTTATAAAAGTCAATAGAAACATACTCTTTCTGAGGTCTTGCACTCATCTTGCACGATGATCTTCACCCCCTTCAAGCTGATCTCCACCACACATGCAGAGGGAGGCTGCATGGACATTCGCCTGTTGGCAGCAATCTGCCAACCAAACAACAGCAACAACAAAATTATTGTTGAAGGTATTTTCCTTGTTATTTCACAACAAGCAATCCAGACTTAGAGAGTTAAGAAGTAGCTCTACTGCCAATTCAAAATCCTGAAAACATTCTGAAAGCGTTCTACTGATCTGATAACTGATGTGATGTGTGGGGTTACCCCAGCAACGCAGCAGGGGCTAGGTGTCTACCTTTTGCATTGCAGCACAGAGAACATCATTGCCTTTATGGTAGGGCACCTGGACACTGCCCAGGAAATGCACCCTGAACCGGTCTGTTACATCGCCTGGAGACCCTGGCACACAGATCACACCCACTGTCAGGGCACTAACACACAGCACATGCGACTTCTGGATATATCATCTTACCACTGTTACATTTATTCATTTAGCAGACACTTTTATCCAAAGTGACTTCCAAGAGAGAACTTTATAAAAGAGCATTGGTCACTGATCATATCAACGTGTCAGCTTGTTAGTTTGTTGGTTCATGTAGTAAAATACCTTTGAGGTTGTCCTGCTTGACCTTGGCAGCGTAGTAGGCAGGAAAGATGCCGCTGGCACCTGTCCTCATGTTGTAGGCCTGACACCACATGTCCTCAGCCTGCTCCTCCATCAACAGGGGGTCATCCGTCTCCAGTTCCAGCTCATCTTCATGACGCGGCACAAATCTGGCAACCACCACACACAGGTTTCAAACCACATTTCAGTCGGTTACTCCAGAGAGAAAATAATGTGTGAAGAGCAGGTGTTAACTCTGCTGACAGTGATTCCAAGCTAGGAGGCTGTGTGGTTATGGTAAGGTCAGAGGGTGAGCAGAGCAGAGGCTAACCTGAACACAGCTCTGTGGCTCTGCTCTCGCTCCACTCCGTCTAAAACACACGAGAACTGGCCAAAGGACTCTGCACCTACAGACCAGAAAGCAGGTGTTATGTAAATTACATGATGGGTGTGGTGGTAGCACTGCATGTCTATTGTACTATAGCATATATCACAAAACACCTTGTTTGTGCATCAGTTGAATGAGAGGGGCGTTTGAAGTTATTTTCTTCTGAGGCTTTTCACAAACCGAATGCACCACATCAAAACACTTTTCGTTATACACTTTTTGTTACACTCACCTGCTATGGGACGGTGTCCATTCACAAACACGTTGAGGAACTTGCGTGAACGCAATGCGCCTAGAGACTCAGAAGACGACGGGGCCTTGGAGAGGTGTGAGGATGTTGAAGTTGACGAGTCTCTCTTCATACTCCGGCGGCTCTCCTCATTGTCTTCATCTTCATTGGCTGACTCATACACGGTCTCAGCATCGCTGTCATCGCCGCCGTCGTCGCTGTAGCTATGGTAGCACTGCTTCAGGCTGACCAGCTCCAGCTGAGCATGTTCGTCCACAACCAGAGTGTACTTTACTGAGTCATAAGAGAGGCCTGCATTGGCCTCACAGCTGCTCCTCCGGTCAGTCCTCAGAGCCCCTCCAGAACACACCTCTTGGTCAGGCTTGGTATGTTCCTGCCTGCCCTCAGAAGCGGTAAGGCAGCCCGAAGAAGTCTTACCTGGAGGGGGAGGCACGGGGGAGTACACCTTGTCTTCTTCCTCACTTATGGAGGGGTTGGTCCGGTCAGGGAGGGAGGGGTGGGGGTGTTGTGGGGGCCCGTCCGTGTCAGAGCTGATGGACATGCGGTTTGCCTCGCTGGACATGGACAGGTAGGGCCTGTCTGGATCCTTCTGGACTGGGGTCAAATAGATCTCGTCTGTGGGCTCCGGGGGCTGCTGTTCCGTGCTGGCTCGGCGGCTGTTTTCTCCCTCCCTCAACCCAGCCCCCTCCCTCATTCCTGCTCCCGCTGCCCTGCGTTGGCTACGTTGGGTAGATAAGGGTCGATGAGAGGCAGTAGAGCTCTGGTCCCACGGCCCCGTGTGTGTGTCTGTAGCTACACCGCACGTGTTTATGCTGTCTCTGGTGGGCTGGCTATGAGAGGACGCTGGTGCTGTTCCTCTGAGGTTGGAGGCTGAACTGCTACTAAACTGGACTTCACCCTCTGTTTGCTGGACATGGCTCTGAGTGGGCATCAGATCTCCTTAGAACACACGCACAAAGCACAAATGTGCAAGCAAAACACCAGATTATTTATTAAGAGAATATGCTTATTGTTTCCAGGATTATGGAAGCGATTAGTGTATTTCCTGCATGCTTCTCTAGACTGTTTAGAAGGTAATTAACTGATTTGCATGGTCCGTGACAACAAAATACACTGTTGCACAAAGACTGTTCAGACTCATTCACTGTGAATGCTTGTAAAGTGCTAACACAATTACACATAGAGACATGACACATACACACAGACACACCTGTGATGTGTGGAGAAGAGGAGTTTGACTCATTCCAGGTGTCCTTTTTTCCAAATGAGTTGTTGTTAATTGTGTCCTGGAGAGAAGGGAAGAGAACAATATTTAATAATTTGTTTATTAATTTGGCATAACTTTTTATGTATCTTACCAAAGGGAAAAGGAGACACACACACTGTCAGTGCTCTGGTTGACTATCCAGCTATATGGGTAAATGTGTGTGTCTATATTACTGTTGCATTGTTTACAGGTTCCATGTGCCTCCTAGCCCAGTGGTTCTTAACCTGGGTTCGATCGAACCCCAGGGGTTCGGTGAGTCAGTCTCAGGGGTTCTGCGGAGGTCAAGACACATCCGACTCATGATTCGTGATGACACGATCAATTAAGAGGGGTTCTATAAAGAGGGGTATTATATCTCTATTGCTCCATGCCTCATGTCATATATGTATGCACGTATGTGTCGCTTCGAGGCAGTAGGGAGCTCTTCCCTTTTAGACATTCCACTCCGCCAAAGTCAAACACATTTCCATGTAATGGTTATCAATAAATCATCCACTTATTATCAAATGATGTATAATCACATGAGTGTCTTGACTGAACTACTATAGATTGTATATAATACTGATTTTCATGCATATAGTGTCTGAATGTATTATACTGTATTAATACTTAAAGTTTGGTGTCCAACATGGATGTAGGTTGTAGATTGAAGGAAATGTACAGTACGTATAGTATGTATCTATGTGTTTGAAAGCTGGTAATGTATAATATGCATCTAGTCTATGTGTGTTTGGGATGTTGGGGTGTTCGGATAACATCATGAATTGCAGCCTCCAGTCAGCCCCAGTGACATCATCACACCAATATCACTGCCAGGAAAAGGAACAGCAAGCAGCAAGAAGTTACAGCCCACATTGTCATAGCAACCACTCAGAAGGCTGCTGACTCACTGAAGATGCAGCTGGCACTGCACACCCTTGTTACTATGGCAACAGTGCCTTGGAGCGAATAAGAGAACTCAGATGAGTGTTTGTGTAGTTTGAAGTTGAATCTGTTCTATTTGTGACTCTTTAAAGCATTCTCTCTTGGCTCATCTTAACTTAAGCTGCATACACATGAATAGAACATTTTTAATCAGATGATTGGTTGTTCCAAGTAGGTTACACCTGAACAGGTATTGGGTGGCCATGACAGCAACCAGGAAGCATATGGCTTACAGCAGATGTTCTACTGTCTCACGGTGAAAACAACACTGCTGAGGGCCAGAGAGGGTCACCCTACACTTCCTGCTTCCTGTCACCATCTATCATGTCTGGTGGAAAAGCCGCTCTGAGGTCCTGTACCCTGATTCAGACAGTGTACTCAGTGTTCTGGTCATACCATTGTTCTATACAAGTCTGAGTGGAAGTAAATGTTTTTACTTCTTAACCTGATGTATACAACAGCTGTAGTACAGCAGGTTTGGTGTAGCAGACCTGATTTGAGCCTACACTACAGAAGAAACAGCACACAAGCTACTTGATCTCCGCAGTGGCGGCCAAAGTGCTATTAAGATCTGCAGCCACGGTAATTCGGACTAAAGACAGACGGGGCTAGCCCCCAAACCCCCATATATTGCTGTCTTTCTCTTACTGCTCCTTTACATCTCAATCTTTCTTTACCGCTCTCACTCTCTGTCCACTAACAATTTCACTTAAAGATGGAACATTGAGCATTTTGTTGTGTACTCAGTCTAGAAGACTCTTACTGCAGGCCCATTACTGCGATCACTCCAGGCCTTTGTACTTAGACATGACAGGCCTCTACTCCCTAGCCACCTACCAGCCTACACTCTCTAGCCTCTTCTCCCTGGCCTCAGTGTCAGTGGACAGAGCTACAGTATTAACCTTATCACAAGCTATGTAAGGCTAAAGCACCCACCTTAGAGTTCTAAACATCAGCATTAAGGGCCGCATTCCCTGCTCCAGTACAGACTACCCTGGTACTGCCAGGCACAGTGGCTTTGATGACTAACACCCTTTCCCACCATTTTATACTTTCTTCAAATATTCAAACCTTCAGATTAACAGATTCCCTGAGATGGGATTTACCACTTCCAGGTTTACTAGCCGTGCCCACTCCCTGATTAAGCCAGATGAACACAGTCTGTCTCTGTCTAAAACACTGTTGGATTACTACCACTCATTACACATTTCTGCTTCACATCTTCACAACCACACATCACACCCTGGAATTTCACTACAACACATACAGTAAAACCCTGGTGCTTCAAAATCACACATTCAGCACAACAACTGCTGGTTTCTCTGACACTCCTTTGATAACCAAGCCTTTCTGGAAAATTGACTACAGAACATTCACACAGTCATTACAGAGCAGTGAAATCCTCATCGCATTTTCACACCGATCCAGCATCTCTTTGGATGTCTGCCCTGGGCTTGTCAACAATAAACAACCTCTATATATAATACAAACCTCATTCTTTCAACTCCACCCACATCTGATAGTTTCATCACAGTGGTAACCGGACCCTACCCACCTGGGTCCGAGGCACCTGAGGGAACAGTGCCAGCGTGGTGGGTCTCTTGGGCCGGTACGTATCCATGGTGACCAGAGCAGAATCTCTCTCCGTAGAGGCCGGTCCAATAGGAGGGAGCCAAATGGCAGCCCTCTTCTCCACCTCTTGCTCTTCCTCTTCCCTCTGTCGGTGGTTGGGCCTGAGGTGGGCAGCGTGGAGCAGGCCCCGGTCCTGCTCCTCTTCCTCCTCTTCCTCTATCTGGTCCTCGGCATCGATCAGATCCAACTGGAGCAGCTCCAGATCCTGCTCTCTACTCCACCTCCGGTCAGCCCTGCCTGCTCCGCTATTGGCTGGGAACGTCACATGATCCTGGGACGAGCAGAGCAGCAGCAGTGATGCAGTGGAGTGAAAGAGGAGCGAGAGAGAGATAGAGAGAGAGTGAGTGAGCAAGACAGGAGAGAGAGAGAGGGTGGGTGGAGAGATAGGGAGTGTGAGAAGCAGATGGGTAGAATTATGGAGAGAATAAACAATGTTTCAGAAGAAAAAAAAGGAAGATATAGGTATAAGAAAGAAAGAAAGATGGAGGACCGGCAGAGGCTTGGGTGTGTAGCAGCGGTAAGAAGGGTGTGGAGAGTGAGACTGAAAGATGGAAGCAGCCAATCCCAGCTCAGGATGACATCACTTGCCGTTGGCTCTCTTGTCTGCGTTAGTCTAATAATTCATTCCAGCAGCAGTCAGCTACACACCACAGCCTCACACACATTCCAAAAAACCTCAAAAATTTTATAGATACATTTACATTTATTCATTTAGCAGATGCTTTCGTCCAAAGTGACTTACAAGAGAGAGCTTTTACAAAGAGATACAAACACACACAAAGATAATAAAGGCTACTAATGTAGCAGATCTTAACACCAGCATAGTCAGGTGACACATAAACATTGTTCAAATTCTTTCAAACACCTTTAGTATTCCATCCAAACAAAGATGACTAAACCCTTTCAAAAGCCACTATCAAGCAGTATCAAGCACCAGATGACAGCTGCATATCTAAATTAAGCGACCCCAATGTGCAGGATCACAGCCAGGACCAACCGGCACGTAATGTTCAGAGACAGGTCAGATTTTATTGGCGCCGAGACCCATGTGTACAGCAGGACTGTGAAGCCTATCAGAGCTTACCCAGGCCACAGACCTGTTTAGTGACTGACGCAGTAATAAAGGCTGGGAGGATGCCCTGGCCATTGCTCCTCTAATTCACTGAATCACAAGTCCATACAGCAGCATAGACCAGGAAACAACAACCTCCTCCAGGAAAAACAGATGCTGATTTGAGAAATTATGAACATTAGAAAAAACAGAAAAGCAAACAAAACATATAAATACTTAAATACTGAGACTTTTCAACATTGACCTATATTACCAATTAAATCAACTCAGTATTCACTCTGAATACAGAGTTGGCTGAGGGGGTATTCCCATCCAGGGCAGGTGCTATACCTCTATACCACGTTCTAGAGAGAAAGAGTGTGTGTGTGTGTGTGCGTGCGAGAGAGAGAGAGAGAGAGAGAGAGAGAGTGTGTGAGAGTTTTAGAGTCTGAGAGAGAGTGTGTGTGTATGTGTGTGTGTTGATGACGAGCTCTCCCTCTCAGGACACATTGCCGAAGTCTCCCGGTCATCCCGATGATCAAAATCTCTTGCCTTTTTGCCCGGTCCTAACTTGCATCGAATGTTTGGTACTCGCAGTGAGGTACATTATTATTGTTGCTTGTTTTCCTACAGGTACACTATTGCCCGTTGGAGATGCATGCAATATATTAATTGGCTGAATGCTCTTGAGTGATTCTATAATTAGGGGTACATTTCAAGTCCATGGTGTGTATTTGTCAATTTTACCAAATATTATTGGTCATTTTTTCAAACAATGACCAAGTTGATATTGGATGATATTCCTCTTTCATTTAATACTAAAAGTTAACAGGTTCCATAATTTATTTTGAAAAAATGCTAATTATATATTGGAATTTGCATTTTTTTGTGCTGTCCGATTTCTTAAATGTCAAGTTTGCTCTTAAAACTTAACAATAAAATACATGTTTTGTGTATTATTTCAGCTTTAATTGTTCAAAAATAAGTATTAAAACATGATAAAGCTGTTTTAAATCTATTTAAAACATTAAAATACATGAAATTATTCACTTTATGTGTGTCCAAGAAATCACTGTCAACTGTGTTACCAACTGATAAAACCCCTATAAATCAGCAATGGTTTGCTCCAAAGTCACATGACTCACATTGCTGAAAGGTATATCCTTTTTGGTGGGAACCTTGAAGACAATGTGGTAAATTTCAACTACTCCTTGTCAATAATTCATCAAAATTATTGTCTACACATGGAGTGGATTCATTGTTCGTCAACTGTGTTATCAACATTTTCTTGTGTACTTATTTGAGATTTTTTTATGACAAAAATATAGCACACAGAAATATGACTTGATCATGGTCATGTGGTGACATTTTCAACATCTTTAGCTAGCACAAAGGCCAACAATTGAGGAAATATCAACTGTGTTACATGTCAACTGTGCTACACATCCCTAATAAGACCTGTCAACCTGTCAACTGTTCTGAAATGTACCCCTAATTATAGAATCACTCTCTTATGGCTCTTCCCTTTGGCACTTGTTTGGTTTCCCACGATTTATGTTTCATAATCTATAAACCTATGTTTGTGGACTATCACGTTGCTATGCTCAGTGACCGATGCTCTTTTTTAAGGATCTTTCTTGGAAGTTGTTTTGATAAAAGCGTCTGCTAAATTAATACATGTAAACGTGTGTATGCGCACGTACGTGTTGGTGCACACTAGCATGCAGCAAGCAGGCAGAGTTCTGACCTTGCAGTCCAGGTCATCACAGCTAAGGCTGCACCCACACTCCTCCGTGATTTCTGTGACCTGGGAGAGGTCCTCGTCCTCAAACTCATCCAGGCTGAAGTCGTGAGTGAGCCTGAGACGCATGAGCGCACAAGCACGCACACACAAACACTAGATAGCATCATGAAAGACATACACACACAGCCTACATCGAAGGCAGGCACAGTCTGTATTTACTAACTGTATTCATGACATCGTTATTTTTTCAAGTAAAAAAAAAAGTCATGTAGCCAATTTGCCCAAAAACTATCGCCCTCACTGTCATAAAAGTCTGAAACAGTTTTCTTTTTTTAGACTTAGATATGCACAATGAATGGCTAAAAATTTTGCTCCAATTTCAGGCTACACAGCTGCTGCTGTTTTATGCTGCACAAACAACACAACTAAGTTACCGACTTTTCAGTTACAGAATTACATACATCGGCGGAACGTCTGTCAAATAAATATGCAACACACACAACATAGACGCACTATATAGCTCACAGAAAGTGACAAACATCTCTGAGCTGTATTACCAACACGGTTAACATGCATTTTGCACTTAATACGGATCTAGGCTAAAACACAGAACCTCTCTAGACGTTTCCACCATGAAGACATTCAATGATTATAGTGAAGATGTGTAGTGCATGTTTTCCTAGAACTCATATTACAGTTTGCAGTATAATATGCAATACTTTTTTCAGTGTGATTCTCGGAGTCAGGGCAGTTCAGGGAAGAAAAAAGATGATCTTAAAAATGCCTCTAAAATGTACTTCAAACGTTTAAATCTAGGCCTTTAAAACAACTATACTGTCCTGTCCTGTAGATAGACATGTGAGTGAACAACAGCAGAAGTTTTCTGGTCTACTCAACCATTTCTCCCACTGGTCCTCCATCCAGTTGTCCCCATCCTGGCTGGGCTCCATGTCCTGGTGGAGCAGCATCTGCAGGGCTGGGCTGGGCTAGGGGCTCCAATCGATGATCACAGACAATTAAATGCACTTCCCCCTCTCAACACACCATCATTTACTGCCCACTACGTTCTCCCTCTCAGCACCTGCCTGTCTCTAATGCAACTCTGTCTAACGCTTCCACTGTTACTCTCTCCGTCTCTCCATTTACCACTGCTCTTTCACTACCCTTCTCTCTGTCAATGCTCTATTTGCTGATTCTTTTTCTGTCCCAAAACCACATCAGCAGCAGCAGATCTGCAAACACAGGAAGAGAGATAGCAAGGAGGAGCCTGCTTCTTGTTTCCTCCTCTCTTTACTGGTGTGTTTCTGCCTCTCCAAGACCATTATGATCCCCTGAGGATGCTGGGGCAGGGGGAGGTGCAGCCTAGGAGGAAAGGAAGAGGAGGGACAAATGAGTGAAAGAGCCTCATCCTCTACAGCTCTCGCTCCGGTGAGGGTGTGTGTCAATATCTTACCTCTTTTCCTCTCACTCAGCAACACTTATCAGAAACAGACAGAAACTACATGGAGTATGTGGACCAGTACTGAACCTCCCCTGACCAGTCCATGTTCAACAGGTTCAATCCAGAAGAGCAAGAAGAAGGGCAAAGGAAATTAGATCAAATTCTTAGAGCCCACCTCCTGCCCGAGTCTCCTGAGAGGTGCTGCCTCACTGCATGATGGATGGGGGGTGAGATCGATGCAGCTCAGGTTGCCTTCTCTCATCATGTCTCCTCCTCTCCCCTCTCCTGTTCTTTCCTCATCTCTCCTCCTCTCACTTCCCTCCTCTGCAAGTCAGAGAGGAAAAAGGGGTGATGGTCTGGATCAATGGAATTGCTGCTGGAGGGGACCAGAGCCTCTAGAACCCAGCCAAGGTCTCCTCCCCAGGCGAGAGGATCAGAAAGATCTTGGTTCTTCTGGTGATTCCCACGCCCTAGTCTAACCACCTCATTAGACTTGCATTATACTTGCTTATACATTTGTTCAGGATAGCTACATTAGATACATTGCATTCACTTCTAGGGCATTTATAAAGTAAATTAAATCCACACTTTAATATATGACATCAGACACTGCAGACACTGGGTTCTATAATGTAAATAATACTTTCCCCTACAGCCTAATTCTGTCCTCTAACTTGTCAAATGACTGTTAAATCACTGAACATCAAAGCTTGAATATCAGTTTTACTTGCAAGTAAGTCTATATCAGGTATCACCCACATTGATTTGGTCTGTTAATCAGTTTCCTCTGATTCAGTTGTTTCCTATCAAAAAAAGACTGGATATTTGAGCTATTAGTGTTTGTGTATCTGTGTGTAAGAGAATATGAGAAGATGAGACAGAGATAAGAAACAGAATAGAGGCTAACAAAAGAAGAGAGGGAGGGGAGAGAGCAATGCCATTAGTGTTCTCTGGGGACTCCATCCCAAGTGTTAGTGCTGCTCAACAGAACAATGGCCAGGCCCCTCTCAGTCACTGATGACTGGACACACATCTCTGGAGCCTGCTCTCCTCACGCATATCCTGGGTGGAGGAGCACCAATGTCCTGTGGGTGATACCTGAGTGGAGTATAAGTGTCCCTCAACTTCCCTGTCAGACCAGCCCTATAGCTATATAACTGTACATAATTTTTAACTGTCAATAATATGTTCTAAAGTACAGAAGTAGTCAGGACTCTCAAATCTCTCGCACACATTTCTCACTCTCGTGCAACACCTTGTATTAGAGTTACATAAAGACAATCAGATAACACCACCAATTGACAGGTATGGAAATTGCATGTGACTTTTGATTAAACTTGAGAGCCCTAACTTATTGTTCACCACTACAGGTCTGAGTCTTCTTTCCACAGCCCTGAACTGGTCATCTTACCACAGCATAACACTTCTTTGCTCATGTTTGTGACTATACACCTGATGACACTCTCGTGGTAGCATGCTAAACAACATGCATGAACATACCTATACCAACAGCAAAGTCACAGTCCCTGAATCATCACAATTAACTACACAACAAATGGTTGGTCTACAATCAGCTCTTTAATGAAAATAAACTCTTTTATACAATACAAAAACAAATAAATAACTATTCCGTAGAGCTCATGGAAACTTAAATATGTGTGACAGTACCCTCTCCTTCGTTTGGAATGTACAATATTTGAAAATATGGTGACAAGCTGTAGGTGTGGTTGAATAAAGATAAAGAATGTCATGAGGCCTGGGGACTCAATTCTCCTCCTAGGGGACAAACAGCATCACTGCTTTATTCTACAGCAGGCCAAATAACTAATATTATTTCAAATATAATTCCATAACTGTAGGACTGACACTCTGCAGCTGACAAATTCAGACGGACAAATGTACATGAGTAGACGGAATTAATACAAATCCTATATACATAGGGCATACAAAACATTCACAAACTCTTATACACTTTATAATAGTTTGAAAGCTTTTAAAACCAAAATACTCCCAATCGTTGTAAGATTGTGTAGGTGTGCACGTGTTTACATACATGTATGAGAGCATGTAAAAGTAACCAGCTGTGTCCTGTTATCATGTCCAACTGGTCATTACAATCCAAAAAAGGGGAGTATAAATCTGTATTATGTTTTGATTTGTTGGAACACCCTTTGGCAAAATGTTTGCAATAGTACTGATCACTGTTATTCACATAACAGTGATCAGTCAGTACAGCAGTAACATTTCTACAGTACATCTTCAAACTCAAGGGGTAAATGCTGAAATAAACTAAAATCATCACGTGCAAGTATTTTGGTTTTACATTGATTCAATGGTATTTTCTTTTAACATAAAATGTCCGATTGGAATTTAGACTTTCTTCTGAAATTAATGTTGATGTTTGATGAAACTTAGTCTAACTTGAATACAGACACAGCAAAAATTGCAGGAAAAATTTAAGGGTTAATTACCCTTTTTCTGCCACACATTGACTATGTTCACATGGATCTCATCTGGTCATGGCATGCAGTAAATAAGTGGAAAATTGTTGAGCTGCATGGGAACTGACACAGAAGCAGAACTTTTACATGTTGACCCTTCACAAGGAGAAACATATGCACTGTTCCAATGAATAATGTAACCTGAAAAATGCTATTATATAGCTTAAATTTTCATATAAAACAATGTTTTATCTGATAAAACGTGTTTATTTGATAATATACACCTAATGGTTTTATTATGAATTAGGTATTTATTTAGAATGGCCTCTTCAGATTATGGCAGGATAAGTGGCTGCATGTAAACGTAGTCAGTGATAGCTATGGACATGAGGGTCGTATCTGCGTTCGACTACATGTGTGTGTGTTTAATTGTCCCAGTCAGGAGATGTAAAATGGTCTCTTTGTGGTAGCACCTCCTGTAACAACAGAAAAGCATCAATAAATATCTCCCACAAACCATCTCCAAGTTCTCTCCCTTTCTTCCTCCCTTCTTTCATCCCCCCCTCTGCTTCTCCCCCTCTTCTAACACACCTACAACAGATACTTACATTTTGTGATTGGGTAATGCTGTGTGATAGTTTGTTCCTCTGTTGGTTGCTCCTCCTCCTCCATCCTACTTTCCTCTCCTTTATCCTCCATTCCTATTTCCTCCTCCTCCTTTGCTCTAACAGGGTTGGTGTGCTGGACCTTCAGACGTTGGCTCTGCTGCTCTGTCTGTGGCCCTCTCTTCCTCAGCGAGGGGGGGGCTGTCCCTGAAGTACTGGGCTGGGGGGAGTCTGCACCCCAAACAGTTTGTTATTCATACTGCATCACACTGTCAACGGAATAATGATGATCAGATTCTTGTGGTTTATGGGCAGAGTGATCAGAGATGTATACGCATATGAATATCTAATATATTAAACCCTTATCTGACCACAGCAGATTGAGAGAGAGCGAGAGAGAGAGGTAGAGACCAGAGATGCAATCGTACCACAGGTGCTGCTGCTGGCCTGTGAGTCATCAGTCAATGGAGGCTCTGATTAACAGACCAGTGTCAGTGGACAGAGCTACAGTATTAACCTTATCACAAGCTATGTAAGGCTAAAGCACCCACCTTAGAGTTCTAAACATCAGCATTAAGGGCCGCATTCCCTGCTCCAGTACAGACTACCCTGGTACTGCCAGGCACAGTGGCTTTGATGACTAACACCCTTTCCCACCATTTTATACTTTCTTCAAATATTCAAACCTTCAGATTAACAGATTCCCTGAGATGGGATTTACCACTTCCAGGTTTACTAGCCGTGCCCACTCCCTGATTAAGCCAGATGAACACAGTCTGTCTCTGTCTAAAACACTGTTGGATTACTACCACTCATTACACATTTCTGCTTCACATCTTCACAACCACACATCACACCCTGGAATTTCACTACAACACATACAGTAAAACCCTGGTGCTTCAAAATCACACATTCAGCACAACAACTGCTGGTTTCTCTGACACTCCTTTGATAACCAAGCCTTTCTGGAAAATTGACTACAGAACATTCACACAGTCATTACAGAGCAGTGAAATCCTCATCGCATTTTCACACCGATCCAGCATCTCTTTGGATGTCTGCCCTGGGCTTGTCAACAATAAACAACCTCTATATATAATACAAACCTCATTCTTTCAACTCCACCCACATCTGATAGTTTCATCACAGTGGTAACCGGACCCTACCCACCTGGGTCCGAGGCACCTGAGGGAACAGTGCCAGCGTGGTGGGTCTCTTGGGCCGGTACGTATCCATGGTGACCAGAGCAGAATCTCTCTCCGTAGAGGCCGGTCCAATAGGAGGGAGCCAAATGGCAGCCCTCTTCTCCACCTCTTGCTCTTCCTCTTCCCTCTGTCGGTGGTTGGGCCTGAGGTGGGCAGCGTGGAGCAGGCCCCGGTCCTGCTCCTCTTCCTCCTCTTCCTCTATCTGGTCCTCGGCATCGATCAGATCCAACTGGAGCAGCTCCAGATCCTGCTCTCTACTCCACCTCCGGTCAGCCCTGCCTGCTCCGCTATTGGCTGGGAACGTCACATGATCCTGGGACGAGCAGAGCAGCAGCAGTGATGCAGTGGAGTGAAAGAGGAGCGAGAGAGAGATAGAGAGAGAGTGAGTGAGCAAGACAGGAGAGAGAGAGAGGGTGGGTGGAGAGATAGGGAGTGTGAGAAGCAGATGGGTAGAATTATGGAGAGAATAAACAATGTTTCAGAAGAAAAAAAAGGAAGATATAGGTATAAGAAAGAAAGAAAGATGGAGGACCGGCAGAGGCTTGGGTGTGTAGCAGCGGTAAGAAGGGTGTGGAGAGTGAGACTGAAAGATGGAAGCAGCCAATCCCAGCTCAGGATGACATCACTTGCCGTTGGCTCTCTTGTCTGCGTTAGTCTAATAATTCATTCCAGCAGCAGTCAGCTACACACCACAGCCTCACACACATTCCAAAAAACCTCAAAAATTTTATAGATACATTTACATTTATTCATTTAGCAGATGCTTTCGTCCAAAGTGACTTACAAGAGAGAGCTTTTACAAAGAGATACAAACACACACAAAGATAATAAAGGCTACTAATGTAGCAGATCTTAACACCAGCATAGTCAGGTGACACATAAACATTGTTCAAATTCTTTCAAACACCTTTAGTATTCCATCCAAACAAAGATGACTAAACCCTTTCAAAAGCCACTATCAAGCAGTATCAAGCACCAGATGACAGCTGCATATCTAAATTAAGCGACCCCAATGTGCAGGATCACAGCCAGGACCAACCGGCACGTAATGTTCAGAGACAGGTCAGATTTTATTGGCGCCGAGACCCATGTGTACAGCAGGACTGTGAAGCCTATCAGAGCTTACCCAGGCCACAGACCTGTTTAGTGACTGACGCAGTAATAAAGGCTGGGAGGATGCCCTGGCCATTGCTCCTCTAATTCACTGAATCACAAGTCCATACAGCAGCATAGACCAGGAAACAACAACCTCCTCCAGGAAAAACAGATGCTGATTTGAGAAATTATGAACATTAGAAAAAACAGAAAAGCAAACAAAACATATAAATACTTAAATACTGAGACTTTTCAACATTGACCTATATTACCAATTAAATCAACTCAGTATTCACTCTGAATACAGAGTTGGCTGAGGGGGTATTCCCATCCAGGGCAGGTGCTATACCTCTATACCACGTTCTAGAGAGAAAGAGTGTGTGTGTGTGTGTGCGTGCGAGAGAGAGAGAGAGAGAGAGAGAGAGAGTGTGTGAGAGTTTTAGAGTCTGAGAGAGAGTGTGTGTGTATGTGTGTGTGTTGATGACGAGCTCTCCCTCTCAGGACACATTGCCGAAGTCTCCCGGTCATCCCGATGATCAAAATCTCTTGCCTTTTTGCCCGGTCCTAACTTGCATCGAATGTTTGGTACTCGCAGTGAGGTACATTATTATTGTTGCTTGTTTTCCTACAGGTACACTATTGCCCGTTGGAGATGCATGCAATATATTAATTGGCTGAATGCTCTTGAGTGATTCTATAATTAGGGGTACATTTCAAGTCCATGGTGTGTATTTGTCAATTTTACCAAATATTATTGGTCATTTTTTCAAACAATGACCAAGTTGATATTGGATGATATTCCTCTTTCATTTAATACTAAAAGTTAACAGGTTCCATAATTTATTTTGAAAAAATGCTAATTATATATTGGAATTTGCATTTTTTTGTGCTGTCCGATTTCTTAAATGTCAAGTTTGCTCTTAAAACTTAACAATAAAATACATGTTTTGTGTATTATTTCAGCTTTAATTGTTCAAAAATAAGTATTAAAACATGATAAAGCTGTTTTAAATCTATTTAAAACATTAAAATACATGAAATTATTCACTTTATGTGTGTCCAAGAAATCACTGTCAACTGTGTTACCAACTGATAAAACCCCTATAAATCAGCAATGGTTTGCTCCAAAGTCACATGACTCACATTGCTGAAAGGTATATCCTTTTTGGTGGGAACCTTGAAGACAATGTGGTAAATTTCAACTACTCCTTGTCAATAATTCATCAAAATTATTGTCTACACATGGAGTGGATTCATTGTTCGTCAACTGTGTTATCAACATTTTCTTGTGTACTTATTTGAGATTTTTTTATGACAAAAATATAGCACACAGAAATATGACTTGATCATGGTCATGTGGTGACATTTTCAACATCTTTAGCTAGCACAAAGGCCAACAATTGAGGAAATATCAACTGTGTTACATGTCAACTGTGCTACACATCCCTAATAAGACCTGTCAACCTGTCAACTGTTCTGAAATGTACCCCTAATTATAGAATCACTCTCTTATGGCTCTTCCCTTTGGCACTTGTTTGGTTTCCCACGATTTATGTTTCATAATCTATAAACCTATGTTTGTGGACTATCACGTTGCTATGCTCAGTGACCGATGCTCTTTTTTAAGGATCTTTCTTGGAAGTTGTTTTGATAAAAGCGTCTGCTAAATTAATACATGTAAACGTGTGTATGCGCACGTACGTGTTGGTGCACACTAGCATGCAGCAAGCAGGCAGAGTTCTGACCTTGCAGTCCAGGTCATCACAGCTAAGGCTGCACCCACACTCCTCCGTGATTTCTGTGACCTGGGAGAGGTCCTCGTCCTCAAACTCATCCAGGCTGAAGTCGTGAGTGAGCCTGAGACGCATGAGCGCACAAGCACGCACACACAAACACTAGATAGCATCATGAAAGACATACACACACAGCCTACATCGAAGGCAGGCACAGTCTGTATTTACTAACTGTATTCATGACATCGTTATTTTTTCAAGTAAAAAAAAAAGTCATGTAGCCAATTTGCCCAAAAACTATCGCCCTCACTGTCATAAAAGTCTGAAACAGTTTTCTTTTTTTAGACTTAGATATGCACAATGAATGGCTAAAAATTTTGCTCCAATTTCAGGCTACACAGCTGCTGCTGTTTTATGCTGCACAAACAACACAACTAAGTTACCGACTTTTCAGTTACAGAATTACATACATCGGCGGAACGTCTGTCAAATAAATATGCAACACACACAACATAGACGCACTATATAGCTCACAGAAAGTGACAAACATCTCTGAGCTGTATTACCAACACGGTTAACATGCATTTTGCACTTAATACGGATCTAGGCTAAAACACAGAACCTCTCTAGACGTTTCCACCATGAAGACATTCAATGATTATAGTGAAGATGTGTAGTGCATGTTTTCCTAGAACTCATATTACAGTTTGCAGTATAATATGCAATACTTTTTTCAGTGTGATTCTCGGAGTCAGGGCAGTTCAGGGAAGAAAAAAGATGATCTTAAAAATGCCTCTAAAATGTACTTCAAACGTTTAAATCTAGGCCTTTAAAACAACTATACTGTCCTGTCCTGTAGATAGACATGTGAGTGAACAACAGCAGAAGTTTTCTGGTCTACTCAACCATTTCTCCCACTGGTCCTCCATCCAGTTGTCCCCATCCTGGCTGGGCTCCATGTCCTGGTGGAGCAGCATCTGCAGGGCTGGGCTGGGCTAGGGGCTCCAATCGATGATCACAGACAATTAAATGCACTTCCCCCTCTCAACACACCATCATTTACTGCCCACTACGTTCTCCCTCTCAGCACCTGCCTGTCTCTAATGCAACTCTGTCTAACGCTTCCACTGTTACTCTCTCCGTCTCTCCATTTACCACTGCTCTTTCACTACCCTTCTCTCTGTCAATGCTCTATTTGCTGATTCTTTTTCTGTCCCAAAACCACATCAGCAGCAGCAGATCTGCAAACACAGGAAGAGAGATAGCAAGGAGGAGCCTGCTTCTTGTTTCCTCCTCTCTTTACTGGTGTGTTTCTGCCTCTCCAAGACCATTATGATCCCCTGAGGATGCTGGGGCAGGGGGAGGTGCAGCCTAGGAGGAAAGGAAGAGGAGGGACAAATGAGTGAAAGAGCCTCATCCTCTACAGCTCTCGCTCCGGTGAGGGTGTGTGTCAATATCTTACCTCTTTTCCTCTCACTCAGCAACACTTATCAGAAACAGACAGAAACTACATGGAGTATGTGGACCAGTACTGAACCTCCCCTGACCAGTCCATGTTCAACAGGTTCAATCCAGAAGAGCAAGAAGAAGGGCAAAGGAAATTAGATCAAATTCTTAGAGCCCACCTCCTGCCCGAGTCTCCTGAGAGGTGCTGCCTCACTGCATGATGGATGGGGGGTGAGATCGATGCAGCTCAGGTTGCCTTCTCTCATCATGTCTCCTCCTCTCCCCTCTCCTGTTCTTTCCTCATCTCTCCTCCTCTCACTTCCCTCCTCTGCAAGTCAGAGAGGAAAAAGGGGTGATGGTCTGGATCAATGGAATTGCTGCTGGAGGGGACCAGAGCCTCTAGAACCCAGCCAAGGTCTCCTCCCCAGGCGAGAGGATCAGAAAGATCTTGGTTCTTCTGGTGATTCCCACGCCCTAGTCTAACCACCTCATTAGACTTGCATTATACTTGCTTATACATTTGTTCAGGATAGCTACATTAGATACATTGCATTCACTTCTAGGGCATTTATAAAGTAAATTAAATCCACACTTTAATATATGACATCAGACACTGCAGACACTGGGTTCTATAATGTAAATAATACTTTCCCCTACAGCCTAATTCTGTCCTCTAACTTGTCAAATGACTGTTAAATCACTGAACATCAAAGCTTGAATATCAGTTTTACTTGCAAGTAAGTCTATATCAGGTATCACCCACATTGATTTGGTCTGTTAATCAGTTTCCTCTGATTCAGTTGTTTCCTATCAAAAAAAGACTGGATATTTGAGCTATTAGTGTTTGTGTATCTGTGTGTAAGAGAATATGAGAAGATGAGACAGAGATAAGAAACAGAATAGAGGCTAACAAAAGAAGAGAGGGAGGGGAGAGAGCAATGCCATTAGTGTTCTCTGGGGACTCCATCCCAAGTGTTAGTGCTGCTCAACAGAACAATGGCCAGGCCCCTCTCAGTCACTGATGACTGGACACACATCTCTGGAGCCTGCTCTCCTCACGCATATCCTGGGTGGAGGAGCACCAATGTCCTGTGGGTGATACCTGAGTGGAGTATAAGTGTCCCTCAACTTCCCTGTCAGACCAGCCCTATAGCTATATAACTGTACATAATTTTTAACTGTCAATAATATGTTCTAAAGTACAGAAGTAGTCAGGACTCTCAAATCTCTCGCACACATTTCTCACTCTCGTGCAACACCTTGTATTAGAGTTACATAAAGACAATCAGATAACACCACCAATTGACAGGTATGGAAATTGCATGTGACTTTTGATTAAACTTGAGAGCCCTAACTTATTGTTCACCACTACAGGTCTGAGTCTTCTTTCCACAGCCCTGAACTGGTCATCTTACCACAGCATAACACTTCTTTGCTCATGTTTGTGACTATACACCTGATGACACTCTCGTGGTAGCATGCTAAACAACATGCATGAACATACCTATACCAACAGCAAAGTCACAGTCCCTGAATCATCACAATTAACTACACAACAAATGGTTGGTCTACAATCAGCTCTTTAATGAAAATAAACTCTTTTATACAATACAAAAACAAATAAATAACTATTCCGTAGAGCTCATGGAAACTTAAATATGTGTGACAGTACCCTCTCCTTCGTTTGGAATGTACAATATTTGAAAATATGGTGACAAGCTGTAGGTGTGGTTGAATAAAGATAAAGAATGTCATGAGGCCTGGGGACTCAATTCTCCTCCTAGGGGACAAACAGCATCACTGCTTTATTCTACAGCAGGCCAAATAACTAATATTATTTCAAATATAATTCCATAACTGTAGGACTGACACTCTGCAGCTGACAAATTCAGACGGACAAATGTACATGAGTAGACGGAATTAATACAAATCCTATATACATAGGGCATACAAAACATTCACAAACTCTTATACACTTTATAATAGTTTGAAAGCTTTTAAAACCAAAATACTCCCAATCGTTGTAAGATTGTGTAGGTGTGCACGTGTTTACATACATGTATGAGAGCATGTAAAAGTAACCAGCTGTGTCCTGTTATCATGTCCAACTGGTCATTACAATCCAAAAAAGGGGAGTATAAATCTGTATTATGTTTTGATTTGTTGGAACACCCTTTGGCAAAATGTTTGCAATAGTACTGATCACTGTTATTCACATAACAGTGATCAGTCAGTACAGCAGTAACATTTCTACAGTACATCTTCAAACTCAAGGGGTAAATGCTGAAATAAACTAAAATCATCACGTGCAAGTATTTTGGTTTTACATTGATTCAATGGTATTTTCTTTTAACATAAAATGTCCGATTGGAATTTAGACTTTCTTCTGAAATTAATGTTGATGTTTGATGAAACTTAGTCTAACTTGAATACAGACACAGCAAAAATTGCAGGAAAAATTTAAGGGTTAATTACCCTTTTTCTGCCACACATTGACTATGTTCACATGGATCTCATCTGGTCATGGCATGCAGTAAATAAGTGGAAAATTGTTGAGCTGCATGGGAACTGACACAGAAGCAGAACTTTTACATGTTGACCCTTCACAAGGAGAAACATATGCACTGTTCCAATGAATAATGTAACCTGAAAAATGCTATTATATAGCTTAAATTTTCATATAAAACAATGTTTTATCTGATAAAACGTGTTTATTTGATAATATACACCTAATGGTTTTATTATGAATTAGGTATTTATTTAGAATGGCCTCTTCAGATTATGGCAGGATAAGTGGCTGCATGTAAACGTAGTCAGTGATAGCTATGGACATGAGGGTCGTATCTGCGTTCGACTACATGTGTGTGTGTTTAATTGTCCCAGTCAGGAGATGTAAAATGGTCTCTTTGTGGTAGCACCTCCTGTAACAACAGAAAAGCATCAATAAATATCTCCCACAAACCATCTCCAAGTTCTCTCCCTTTCTTCCTCCCTTCTTTCATCCCCCCCTCTGCTTCTCCCCCTCTTCTAACACACCTACAACAGATACTTACATTTTGTGATTGGGTAATGCTGTGTGATAGTTTGTTCCTCTGTTGGTTGCTCCTCCTCCTCCATCCTACTTTCCTCTCCTTTA
This sequence comes from Neosalanx taihuensis, assembly GCA_030340665.1. Lineage (NCBI taxonomy): Eukaryota > Metazoa > Chordata > Actinopteri > Osmeriformes > Salangidae > Neosalanx > Neosalanx taihuensis. Next base: position 7,093,963 of record CM059290.1, read on the forward strand.
TCCTCCATTCCTATTTCCTCCTCCTCCTTTGCTCTAACAGGGTTGGTGTGCTGGACCTTCAGACGTTGGCTCTGCTGCTCTGTCTGTGGCCCTCTCTTCCTCAGCGAGGGGGGGGCTGTCCCTGAAGTACTGGGCTGGGGGGAGTCTGCACCCCAAACAGTTTGTTATTCATACTGCATCACACTGTCAACGGAATAATGATGATCAGATTCTTGTGGTTTATGGGCAGAGTGATCAGAGATGTATACGCATATGAATATCTAATATATTAAACCCTTATCTGACCACAGCAGATTGAGAGAGAGCGAGAGAGAGAGGTAGAGACCAGAGATGCAATCGTACCACAGGTGCTGCTGCTGGCCTGTGAGTCATCAGTCAATGGAGGCTCTGCCTCCTCCTGGATGGTGGGCACAGAGGCAAGCAGGCCTGAAACACAGGTACACACACACACACCTCAATATCATCACAAACACGTAACAAATCTAAAGAGAGAGATATACATTTGTTTCAGTCAATGACAGAAAAACTCACAATGGTCACAGAAAAAACTTTAATCTGACAAAAGTAATAATAAATAAAAACTCTATGAATGTTATCCAAAGAAAGTCAGATATTGCTTTTCAACCATGCTTAAACGGAATCATAATAATAAATAAAAATAAAAAAACTCATGGAACAGGCCTAGACAAAAATTATGGTACCTCTAACTTAATATTATGTTGCACAACCTTTTGAGGCAATCACTGCAATCCGACGATTCCTGTAACTGTCAAGGAGACTTCTGCACCTCTCAGTAGGTATTTCGGCCCACTCCTCCTGAGTAAACAGCTCCAGTCGTTTCCGGTTTGAAGGGTGTATTTTCCGAACGGCATGTTTCAGTTCCTTCCAAAGATGCTCAATATGACTGAGGTCAAGGCTCATAGAAGGCCACTTCCAATGTTCCTCTTAGCCATTCAGATTTCATATTACCCTGCACAGATTCAAGACACCCTGTGCCAGATGCAACAAAACAGCCTCAGAACATAACAGAGCCTCCTCCATGTTTCACAGTAGGGACAGTGTACTTTTCTTGATATGGTTCATTTTTCCATGTGTGAATATACAGGTGATGTGCCTTGGCAATCTCCCAGAAGCTTTGTGGCTTGTCAACATGTACTTAAACATATTCCTGTCTAGCTTTTTTTCCCAACAATGGTGTGTCCTCCTTGGTCGTCTCCCATGTAGTCCACTTTGGCTCAAACAACGGATGGTGCGATCTGACACTGATGTTCCTTGAACATGAAGTTCACCTTGGATCTCTTTAGAAGTCTTTCTGGGCTCTTTTTTACCATTCAAGATATTCATCTCTTTGGTTTGTCATCAATTTTCCTCTTGTGGGGGTGTGTTCAGGGAGGTTGGCTACAGTCCCATGGATCTTAAGTTTCTGAATAATATGTGCAACTGTAGTCACAGAAACATGTACGGTAGCCTTTATCATGCTTGTCTATAATTTCTTCTTTCTAATCTCCTGAGAAAACCTTTCCTTCGCTTCCTCTGGTACATGTTGAGTGTGGTACACACCATGTCACATGCCCATGACAACACAGTGACTACCTGGAGCCCTATATATAGCCCCACTGACTGATTACAAGATTGTAGACACATGTGATGCTAATTACTGGACACACCTTGAATTAACATGTCCCTTTGGTCACATTATTTTCAGTCTTTTCTAGGGGTACCATAAATTTTGTCCAGGCCTGTTCCATGAGTAAATCTTTTTAAATCCGTTGAAGCATGGTTGAAAAGCAATGTCTGACTTTCATTGGTTAACATTCATCACATTTTTTTATTATTATTACTTTTGTCAGATTGAAGTTTTTTCTGTGACCATTGTGGGTTTTACTTTCATTGACCGAAGGGTCCCAACAAGTTTGTCCTCGTCTGTACAAGTCACCACTAGGCTCTTCATGGTTATAGAACTAACCAACAGTGGATCGACAATGAAATTATACATTTTACCATGCTGCCCAGCTCTAATTGGCGCATGCGCTTTAGCACAGAAGAATACATACTGACCGCTGTTTCGAACAAAAATTTATGGGAGGGTGGAAGGATTCTTGGTAACAGACCTACCACCATCCACCAGCAATAAAAAAAATACTAAACGTTTTTGTTTTTATGAGAACATTACAATTTGTGTTCAACAAATAAAGTCCACTGAAAAGGCTCCACTGACAGAGACCATGTGTGTTAGGAGTCCTACTTAGTTAAAGAGCCGCTAGTTTGTCTATGTGTCTTACTGAGTCTTCTGTGGTTGGATAACTTCTGGTGGTGTGCCTTGGGTGTGTGTGTGTGTGGGTCTTACTGAGTCCTCTGTAGTGGGACAGCTGCTGGTAGACCTGCTTCATCCTCTCTATGTTGAGCCGGCTGCCCTCGGCATGGTTCACCATGGGCCTGGGGTAGTCCACCCCCACCACACACCCCGCTGCCTTCTGCACAGACTCAGGGGCGTTCCAGGGCTCGTAGATATAGCGGTTGGGGTAGTCCTTCAGTTTGGGGATGTAGCGCCTGAACCAGGGACATATAGAGGTCACAGCCAGGCGGGCGGTTGACATGGTATGTGGTGTGGGGTCATTTATCTTGGAGGCTTTCCTTTGTCCAAAGTGCACAGGGCAATAGTATGTAGAGATATAAATAATATGAAATATTTAGGCTCCTATGTTGTTTTTGGCTCCATTGTTGGATGAAAAGGATACTATGGACCCGGTCACTTGTGCATTTATTTTAGTCTTATTTTGACTGCTTCTTGAGACCTGCTCTCATCAGACAGCTTCAGAACACCCTTTGTGATTCACTCAGTTAGCACTTGAGCATGCAACCTCACTGATTCCAGTATCTTTCTGCCCAAGGATAATTCTTTCTCACCTCTACCTACACTGCTTCTAGAAGATCTGCTTTTGCACCCCTCTGTGCTGGGATTTTGATTGAGATTATTATTGTTTCCCATGTCTGGCGAGAGAGAAGTGGTTACCATACGCACCGGATGAAGTCTCCGCTGGGGTCAGTGCGCCGGCCGAAGCCAACGGGGCAGTAGCAGTGGAAGAACTGCTGGAAGAAGGAGCTGCAGGACAGCCACATCCAGCTGCCTGCATTCACACTCCAGTCTGCATCCAGCAGCAGCTCCTCGAACACCTGCATACAAACATACAATAAATAACCACAACTTAGCCAACAACACAGAACAGTGAATAACTCCCCCAGCTGATCCCCAAGTATCCCCTCCTCACCCAGACACCACCTCCCTCCCTTCTCACCCTCATGCCGCTCTCCCAGCTGATCCAGAGGTCTCCGCGGGTTAGGAAGCAGGCCACAGCGTGCCGGGCCAGGTGGTGGATCCACCCCTCCTGCCTCAGCTGGGTCATGATGGCGTCAATCCAGGGGAAGCCCGTTCGGCCCTCCGCCCACTTGGCCAGCGCCTCGGGGTTGTAGTCCCAGGGGATCTGCACGCAGATGGGGTTACCCTCCATGCGGTCAAAGTTTGGGTTGTTGGTGGCGGCCGTGTAGAAGAACTCCCTCCACAGCAGCTGACCGTACAGGGAAAGAGGAGGACTGCACCGCTTCCTAAGCTGTAGATGGAGAGAACGAAGGCCAAATTGGGTTCACATGCTAACTGATCCACCCAAACACGACCCATTGCCACCTTCATGCACAGCTCTAGCTTTCGCTACAGCTCACCTTCAGGTACAACTCCCTCAGGTTGTAGTAGAAGACTCTGCAGGAGAGGCAACCAAAGCGCAAGTAGGGGCTGAGGCCCGTGGGACTGGCAAACAGTGCACACCCACTTATGCGAGGACGCTCAAAATTTGCCACCCAGGCCTGTAACATGGAGCACAACATGGGTCACATTCTCATATAATGCGTAATCACCAGCTCTGGGACTGGTAGAGGAAGTCATAAAAGGGTGGCTTATATTCTCAAATGCTGTGACGTATGGCTGCCAGGAGATGCCAAGAACGCGTCAAACCAGAGTATAAAAGAGACGTTTAAGGACAGTGAGGGGCCGGACCTTTCTGTCTAAGTGTTTGTTGAGTCTGTCCAGCGCCTCCGACTCCCCTCCTCTCCACACAGCCGGTCTTAGGCCCTCAGTCTTGAACCCTGAGACACAAGTCAGGTTAACAGGACTTAAAAGCACGAGCATAAGAGAGATTTACACAGCGAGTGATAAAGAGAGACAGAGACAGAAAGTAACAGATAATGCTGGTCTCTCTTACCCAGTTCCTCCAGGGAGGGAACACTGTAGTGCTCGTCGTGGTTCTCAGCGATCCTGGTCCTGCAGCTGTTCATCTGCTCTGGAGTGATGGACGACAGCGGCCTCTTAGGCAGCTCCAGACGGTTCACAATGGCCTGGAACCTCTTGAAGGTCAGGGGGGGGTTGTTGTTGTTCATCTCAATAATCCTGTCGATGACCACACATGTGCAGAGAAACATGTAGTGTAGCTGTTACACACACATGCTGCAAGCTGTCAAATTGTCAAAGGGGAATCAGGTGGCTGAGGGGTTAGGGAGTCAGGCTAGTAATCAGAAAGTTGCCGGTTTGAACCCCAGCTGTGCCGACATGATGTTGTGTCCTTAGCACTTCACTCTACTTACTTTGGGGCAGTATCCCTGTACTTGCTGTAAGTTGCTCTGGATCAGAGTGTTTGCTAAATGACTAAATATCAGTAAAGTTCAGTAATTACACATACAGGAAACCATGTTGTTCAGTAATTACACTCAATCATACTAACATATTGCAAACTATCTTCAGTGGAGAGCCACAGGTGTAGTGAAAATGGTTTCATGGTATATGTGAGAAAGCAAACACGAGAATGGTCAAATCTGCCCAGGCAAGCACCCTTTACTGTAGTATCTAATATAAGGGGAGTCAGATGGCTCGGCGATTAAAGTGTTGGCCTTGAGATCGGAAGGTTGTGAGTTTGATTACTGGCTGTGGGTATGTGATGTTGTGTCCCTGGGCAAGGCACTTCACCCTACTTGCCTAAGGGGGATTGTAACTGTACTTGCTGTAAGTCGCTTTGGATAAAAGCATCTATTAAATTAATATTTATTTATTGAATATAAATGTCAGACATTATGTTCATTGATCTAATTACATAACAACATTTCATAACTTCCTTCATAAAACATCTGCTTCTGAATCTGCACAATAACAACTTTGTCAAAAACCTGTTCAGATTGTGGGGCGGTAACCAGTTCCGTTATAGAATCTATATCCTCTCCCTCTAACTCTGTATGCCTGTAGTGTTATGGCTTATACCTGATCTTTCAGATCATCTTATGTTCTATGTTTGCTCATTCCTGCCAAAGTAAATTCTATGTTTGTTTATCTTGCATAGCGAATAAACCCCCATTCTGATTCTGATTCTGATTACACAACAGCCATCTATATCTGTAGCAACCAAACCCATATTGGATCATTTCCTGTGGAGGCGTGGCATGGGTCAGGAGGTTCCATGTGCTTGAGCCAGATTGGCACAAAAGCACTCCCCAGCACACATGTTGCTTTGCTCTCATCCCCACAAGCCTACTCTCCACCCCCCCCCCCCCCCCCCCCCCCCCCCCTCCATCTGCACATGTCCTGTGGTGTGACCAGCAATAGCGCTCTGCCGCCTCTAGGGGGCAGCAGCGACTAAGGGACTGCATATGAGAGGTGCTGGCTGCCAAGAGGCAGGAGGACATGCATGTGAAATCAAATTCAAGCGGTAGTTTCATGTCAGCTGTTCAGAGCGCAGCTCTTCTCTAAGCATGGGGGCTTCAATCAATTAAAACACGTTCACACTTCTGGAATGAAGTCTTGAACACTGACGTTAACCCTGACCAAACACATTTCTCCCTGAACCAGAATGCTTGGCCTTTACTAGGCTGGGGATCTGGTTGGTCGTCTTGAGGGAGATAGCGAGGGAACTCAAACATTACAAAAATGTTGTGCACCAGATTGAAAATATGGTAAGTGAGTGATATAACTGTCATTATGATCATTTATAACACAGCCCAGGCAGGATGACTCTTTGTGAATATGAATCTTGCCATGTACACATATCTAAGACCCTGACAATGTAATCACTGTCTTAAATAAAAAGCTTTTTGTCTTTTTAAAACTCAAATCAAATCAAAATGCATTTGTGTAGCCATTTTTACAAGCAATGTCACAGAGGACTTCACATAGGCTCATAGAACTGCCCCTCAACCAACCTAAAACCTCATGAAAAATGTAACAATAAACTAGCACACTGTTGAGCCAGCTTTGAATATTCCCCACTAAACAATAAACACAGTATATTTTAAATCCAACCTGTGTGTGGGTGTTTTCTGGGACCACCGGACTGACCTGTCCAGCTTGTAGAGGGTATGAGAGTTCCTGACTATGGTCTCCACTCCAAACTCGTGTGCCATCTTGATGATGGCGCCATCTCGTTCCTTCCCATATGGTTCAGAGTCATACTCGAAGGTCAGGCGGGTCACGTTCCACTCCTAGAAAGAACAGAACATGAGAAGGTGTGTGTGAGAGAAGAAACAGGAAGAGAGAAAGAAAGCAAGAGAGAGGGAAGGAGGGGGGTAGAAATAAATTGTGAATGATTAGATAGATCTTTATTGTCATTGTCACAGGTACAACAAGGTTAAAAGTGCTTCCAGTCAGTGAGACAGTACTAAAATATACTAATATATTAAAATAAATAAGATTAAATATTTCTAGGAATATATCTAGGGTTGTGTATTAATCATTCCCTACTATACATTCACAGTGCCATATTTAGGAAATCTCTGTAAACTTTTTAAGATAAGATCATTCTTTATTCAAGTCTGAGTGTTTACTATGTGGTGTCAGCATAATACAAATACCAACTAGGAAAACTGGTGCATCTCTACTTAACAGAATCTTTTAAAATAATATAATATTTTGCACCTTCTACAAACAATAAATAATAATACATTTTTAAAAAGTCTTCTTTGAGTAAATTGCACTCTTCTCCAGAACATGTAAGATACATACCGTATAGTGACATTTACATTTATTCATTTAGCATATGCTTGTGTCCAAAGCGACTTCCGAGAGAGAGGTTTAGAAATGAGCATTGGCTACTGATCATAACAACGTGATAGTCCTCAAACATTGCGGGTTTTTATATTATGAAACACACATCGTGTGAAACCAAACAAGTGGCAAAGGGAAGAGCCACAACAGCATTCAGCCAAACAAGTTACAATGACAGGGCATGCATCTCAAACATGGTTAAATAGTGTACCTGTAGGAAAACAAGCAACAATAACAATATACTTAACTTACTAAATTCAATAACAAATGACAAATAAGGCTGCTGCAGTCAATAAATAATTCATGAAAGCCCAAGTATTGTGGTACTGTAAAATGCATGGTACTGTAAAGTAACATTAACACACATGGAGGATGTTCAGTGCACTGCTTCCTGATTCAATATGGGGTGGCACACCACACCCCCCACCCTCAACCATGATGACATCACATGGCAACCTTGTTGGTGGAGGGCTGCCCTTCTGTAGGAGGGAAACATATCAAACATATTCTGCTTTTCAACCAGCTAATTTATCATGTGCAATAGATAAAGACAAAATCCTGTCATGCTTCTCAGCTCTGCAGAGACGGGGTTTAGCAGGCCTGAAATACAAACAAAATCCAAATCGCTTGATCCTATTTTAATATCCCGCCAATACTTGGAAAGACTTCTTGTCACAATATTGTGCCATATTTCTAAAAAATTATAGCTTTATTATAGAGTTGAAAGTTTGACACTATTTGGCCTCACCCCATAACGCATAAGATCATCATTCATGTCTTTATTGAAGGCAGCCTTGAACATGCTGTTCATGATACTGATAGAACCACTGTTTACTATGTGCACAGCCTGTTGACCCCTGGAAGAAACCCCCTACAGCCTCCTCACTCAAAAACTGACCTTGAAGAGGCGCGGAAACACATCTGCAGGTTGACCACGCACCACAAACAGCCTGGAGTTGAGCTTCCTAAGACTGGAGTCCAGGTCCTTCAAGGACTCCAGCAAAAACCTGGTGAGGAGAGATGACTGCACCATTAATTAATGTAACCTTAAATCACATTACATAAACCTAATACATCCTATTCACAGTCCTGTGTAGTTACAGGTTAGCCAAATTACGTTTTCAACATAGACTCAGGAAGAGAGGCAATTGTGATTTGTATTGCAGCTAATTTGATCAGAAAACCCCTTAATATGTGTTCCATATGATCTACTTCTTCACCACTGGGCAGACGCTAAACCCGAGTGCCATTATTATTTCCTGACTTCCTGCCAATAGTGATTTAAAAACATCCACATACTGACGATGTTCGAACATTGTATGATTACAATTATTTACCATGAAATACTTTATCGTGATGGGGTTGTTAAAGTCATGAGGACCACACACTATCGAACGCAACTAGCCCACCCACTATCTTTATTCAAAATAAAACTTGTAGTCTGTAGTCCATTTTCTCTGGTTGAGAAAGACTTCTGGTGTCGAAACGTCCTGACTTTGAAAACATTGTCCAGATGACTAGCGTACCTCTGAAACCTTTTCTACTGAACCCTCCTACTAGACGAATGAAGGTCTACACAACACCGACTTGACACAATAAGATATTATTACTAGACACTTAGCTATACCATGACGTGAAACTAATTAGCTGGCGAAAACAAGACAACGATGCCATGGTAGGTTACAAATGAGTTGTTAATAAAAGGAGTTGCACACTTTAAGATTGTGAGCACCATAACTAGATGGCCAATACTGTAGATTTTCTACGATTGGTGTTAGCATGTTAGCTACAGTAACCTAACTATTCCACGTTCGTGTGCTCTGAGACTGAGGAGGCCTTGTAACTCGCTACTTCTGGGTAGTGAATCAAGGACACGGACAGTATTTAATAAGAAAAAGGAATGTACAGGAATCAAAAATAAAAACGTGCCAGTTCATACTTTTTTGATCAGTCGAACGTGTAGGCGTACTAACCTCCAACGGTTTACTCCAACGTTAGCAGACCCCGCAAACCAAGGGTCCAAAATATAAACACAGCGCACAGTATCCGCGCCATTCAAAGCTTCCTGTAAAGCCGGATTATCATGAAGTCGTAGCCCTTTGCGAAACCAGTGAACAGAATTAACAACCATGATTTCGTTTCAGTCCATTTTATTCCACAATGTAAAAGAAAAATATATCCACATAGGCCTTAGATTTCTGCTATTTTCAGCTACCTTATCTGTCAACTTCTCCAGACTGTTGACAGAGGAAAAGTAGGTGGAGTCATTGACGTCCGTATGCAATGCTACGTAACCACTTCCCTTTCTACTTTCTCCTATTGGTCAGAGAGTGACACATGCACCATGTATTACGTTTAGGTGGACCGTTAGCTCAGCATTGATTGGTTTGCTTGCACGTAGACAGTTTTGTCACGTTTTCTGTATGCGGAGGCTCCCTACGACCTCTCTGTATATTCGGTGAGTGGTCATACAGCATAAGCGCAGTCTTACTTATGTAGACCTAAAACAAAGAAAGTTTCCTCCAAAACGAATTTGGATTTCTCCAAAAAAGGCTTCAGCCCCATTTTACAGTAAGATAAGAAGAGATAAGATAAACCTGTATTTGTTATCTGTAATAACAACTACAACATTTTTTTTAAATACATTTTGAGTGTGCGTGACTCTGGCCCGGGACTCTCCCCCATACATCATTGACACAGTTGAGTCATTTTCAGAATATGACTTCTACCATTGATTAGGTATGTGACAGATCAAGCTTTCAACAAGTGTTCATATGCTGATGCACTAGTAGTAGCGTAAGCACTAATTTCAGCAGGATTAAAGACATCTCCACTTGAGCACACTGCCACAGTTATGCTGCTGCTATGATATGCTGATGCACTAGTAGTAGCATAGCATCAAAATTCACAAAAAGCACTAGGTCACACAGTTCTGAAATCACACTAACAAAAACAGTGCTTTTTATGCAACATTAATTAAGAAAAACACACGCACATACACACACACATATATATGGATAGATACATATATATGTGCAAAACACAGGCAGTCTGTACATTAATGACTTCAGTTTATAGCTGCCGATCCTGACCACCCACACACCTCCCAATACCTGGTTCGATTCGTTTGGACCCCACCACCCCCCCCACCACAATCCCCCCCCCCCCCGAGCCCTCCGCAACGTCACAACCTCCGCTTGAAAGTGAAAGTAAATAAATCGCAATTCTCAAACCTCTCCCTCATCAACCCGACCTCCCACACATGAACCCCGCCCTCAAACCCCCCCCTCACGAGCCCCCCGCAAACGCAGATCGCCCCCCCCCACCGAAAACGACCCTACACGGTCCAAATTCACACAAATAACCCCCCCAACTACCCTCCCCACAACCCTCCACCATCGTCCTAACTGATAAGAACATGAATACATATAAGGCCAAATGTTAAATAATTCAAAAACCCACATCTTTGATGGCATGCTAGCGAAACATATGCGGATGCACTAGCAATTAACGTAAGCGCTAATTTCAGCATTGGTTGCTAATGTTAGCAAACAGCATATCTGTCTAGCTAGTTGGAATGTCAGTTGTAAATCCTGACTGATAAGCACATGAATACCTATGAGCCCAAATGTTAAAGAAGTCAAAAACCGACATTTTTGATAGCATGCTAGCGAAAGAGTTGAAAAAGATATTCGCTTACCTTAGAGACTTTGAGCCAGAGAGGAAGAGTTGAGTTGGAGTACAGTTTATAAATCCACCCGAAACAAAAAGAGCCAATTTGATTCCTCCAGTAAATATCCTCCAATTAAAGTTATTAAATGTCAAATTAATTTCTTTTCATAAAATGGCCACCGTCTTCCCCTCTCCTCTTTCAAGCACGCTGACGTTGCTAAGAAACAAACTAATAAGTTGCAGCTGGAACTGTCATGGCAGTTGAAAAGACAGAGAGAAAATGCTTACAGCACCCCTCGAACAGGAAAGATTTCTGGCCAAACTGTGTTTCCAATCATAAAACCAGGTTAACGTGAAGCAGGCTGAGCCCTTCCTGAACGTCTACATAGGCATTTTTGTGTTGACAAGTGATGTGCTCTTGGGAGCAATTCAAAAAAAGTTTTAACATGGGAGTCTATGAGGCTGTTCATGGGTGCTGCAGCCGAATCTTCGCATGTCAAGCTAAAACAATAAATCTGACAGATAAAGTAAAGCAAGTGTGAGCTAGAGCAGTGGTTCTTAACCTGGGGTGCGCGCACCCCCTGGGGGGCCGTTGGAGATCGCAGGGGGTGCGCAGAATTTTGTCTGCTGTGAGGTTTTGACGTCACGTTACCAAAATTATATTTCTTAAGTTACATTACAGAATCCTAACAACACATCCAAATGGTGTGCGCAAAATTAAAACATTTAAAAATTAATTGCAAACAAGTTAAGTCACCATCATGCAATTTCATGAACGTATTTTTCGAGGAAGAGCTAGTTGTAGGCATGCGTGTATTGTTACCATGACGATGAGCCGTTCACAGTGCAGCCATGGGCGTCGTTAGCCCTGTTTTAGGGGGGCTGAAGCCCCCCTAAAATGTTCTTCAGCCCCCCTAAATAATTATCGGGATTATTATTATCGGGCCGCCGAAGAAATACTATAATTAATAACAATATTTTATTTCAAAAAATTACCGGATGCTCTCGGTTAAATGTCGGTAACTTGAGCGTCAAACATGTAACCCACAAGTTCGAAAAACGACTCAAAAACGGATGTCTTTGGGAATCGCTGGCTAGCTTAAGCCTAGTTTATGCTCCCGCGTCACTCCCTACGCCGGGGGCGTGGCGCGGTTGTTGAGCATTCGAAGTTCCGCGTCGAGGGTCCGCGTTTACTCTGCAATTCACTGGCATGCCGCCAGGGGGGTGTGGCTGTGTGGTTTCAATCCTTGCTCTTTCTTCCGGTCATTTCCTTTATAATGTCTATGCCATATGGTACCAACCATAGACATTTAACTTTATAATTTATTTATAACATTTAACTTTATAATGTCTATGGTACCAACAATAAACAACTGCAAGCAATGGAGACCGAGCAGGAGCTGCTGTTTTTGGAGTGGGAGCTCATCGGTTAACTGTGAACTATACATGGTGTGCAAACTGTGTTGTTCTGAAAATAAATATCAAAACAACTCTTTGAAAACAAACTTGTGTGTTTTATTCTTCTGTATTAAATAATTAACACATTTAAGCACGCACATGACTGATGATGTAGCACTCGGCTTCTGATATTGCTACTCATGCACTCGGCGACCTCCAGCCCCATGTTTTGCGCAATCTCCCTCCATGAGTTCGTACTCATTTGGTAGTCTTTGTAATCTTTCATAGAGGAGTTGTATAGATGGTCATATTTTCTGACCTCCTCGATTAACCGCTCGTCTCCTTGGTCCATCGATTTTACCGGTCCAGAAGAACTTTAAAAATGGCGCGGTAGAACGAAAGACCAAAACAGAAAAAGCAGCTGCCGGAAATGACGTTCTGAGCGGACCAATCACAGCGCTTGTGCCGCCGACAACGCAACGCGGAGTCAGGATTTTTTGGAGGTGCGCGGAGGGGCAGTGCGGGAGGAGCGGCGCATGCGGTGGATGCGGCGGGCGACGCATCGCGGGAGCATAAACTAGACTTTACTCGCGCCCCCCCCCCCCCCCCCCCCCCAGGCGGGGGCGGGGGCGGGGGGGGTGGGGGTGCGCGGCTTGTCTTGGTCATAGCTAAGGGGGGCCGTCGGGGGAAAAAGGTTAAGAACCACTGAGCTAGAGGACAAATTTTCCTAAGTTTCTATGTATAAATTGTGTCTGTAGTGGTGCATTTGAGGCCACGATAGTCGAATACGTTTTATTTTTTCACAGATTTTTCTCTCTCCTCTCCACTCTAGCGATGACATCATCCACTCTAGTTCTCAAACATTCTCTCCATTGACACCCATTAATTTTTTTGGTGTGGTTTTTGGCAATTTTTGGCAAAATTGTTCGCCAAAAGTCTTAGAAAATCATAGCACACATGTCGGGGCCGAGCCGCACGTTTTGATATAACTTTTGTGTATATGCGTCAAAAACTCTGGTAGGTGTTTTGAGCCAAAAAACGGCGTAAGAATAATAATAAACGCTAGTAATAACATAGTGTGCGCCTTGCAGCACGCACACAATAAACGCTAGTAATAACATAGTGTGCGCCTTGGAGCACGCACACAATAAATGCTAGTAATAACATAGTGTGCGCCTTGCAGCACGCACACAATAAACGCTAGTAATAACATATTGTGCGCCTTGCAGGACGCACACAATAAACGCTGGGAATAACATATTGTGCGCCTTGCAGGACACACACAATAAGTAAAGCTAGTAATTACATATTGTGCGCCTTGCAGCACGCACACAATAATAACAAGCAGCGATGATGGATTCCTCCTGGAACAATTCATGAAATTGATATGTAATTCAAAATGCAATCTGCAAGTTTGGTGTGAATACATCCAAGATGCACGTCCAAGATGTACATACCCCTGTGCTGTAACGGACAAAGGATTTTGAACATAAAAATCCTATTGATAACTTTTATAAGGGTTCCTCTGACGATGATAACTGCCAATCCTGGGGAAGATTGGACAAATGTTGTAGGAGTAGTAGCGAAGAAAAATGTTTGCTAAATCTATATTGTACTGAAAAATCTAAGGGCTTTCCATTATGTGTTGTTGAGACTTTATTTTTCATTGTGACAAATGTGGAATCTGTAATGAATTTCAGGACTCTACAACAAAAGAGATACAAATTGGTTTCACTTGGACAAAACTTTTTACTCTTTTGTTCTAAGGGCTGCCATTTACTTCCACTTTACAAGAATATTTTAATTGTCTTGCAATGGAAAGTGCACCCTGCAAGTTTGGTGTGACTGTGAAAGATTTGCTGAGATACAAGACAATTACCAGTGTCATGATCCATCCAGCAGCCAATAGCAGGGTGAAGGTGGGGGCTTACTCAGCCCACTGTGTCAACAGACTCTTGTGCGTGTGAGTTTTTTTGGAGCCACTGGGTCTGGCATGACAGAGAGAGGATTTGCAAGACAGCTTTAGCCTTTAGCCAAGCAGTCACATTTCAAATATTCATTCATAATATATCATTAATCTACTTTTCATCTTACATTGAACTTTTTCTCAGATTTGTATGCAACACATTGTCAAGAGTCTACATATGAACTTGTGATTGATTCAGACTATCAGTTTTTGATTGCCACTTGTATACGGCATTAAAATAGCCTTAGCGATAAATACGATTTATTTTATTTAAATCATTTTGAAAGATATGAACTTAGCTATTGAATGGGGTTGTATATATTGTAGTGTGTTGTTGGTGGCATATCAAGTTTGGCGTTGATTTCTCAAAGATTTTTGACTTTCATAGGAATCATAAGATGAACTTCCTGTTTAGTTGTGTTATTGCCAAATTAAAAAGGCTGTAGTGGACAAACGGTTTTGAATATCATAAAACCTTTGACAGATTTTGTGAGGCTTGGTCTGAAGATGTTGCCATAGAAACATGGTGAAGATCGGACAAACATTGTAGGAATAGTATCAAAAAAACATATTTCATAAATGTATATTGTACAGAAAAATGTAAAGATTTGCCTTTATGAGTTGTTGAGGCTTTTGTTTGTCGTGAGGAATGAGGCACATGGAATGAATTTCAAGATTATAAGACGAAAGACATACAAGTGGCATCACTTTTAAAAAGGGCAAATTGGGTGTGGTCCTTAGCGCCCCCTTGGCTCTAGCGGACAAAGAAATATGAAAATCTAAAATCCTATTGATAGCTTTTGTGAGGGTTCTTCTGACAATGATAACTGGCAATTATGGGGAAGATTGGGCAAAAATTGTAGGAGGAGTGGCAAAAAAAGGACTTGCCATTATGAGTTGTTGAGACTTTTTTGTTCATTGTGACAAATAAGGCATCTGTAATGAATTTCAGGATTCTAGGACAAAAGGGCTACAAATGACATCACTTTGAAAAAGGACACAAATGGTCAAATTGGGGTGTGGCCTGTAGCGCTCCCTTTGGTCTCAAGTGGACCAAAATGGGTGTGGTAGTTCATAATGTTGTACTGTTTCACCATGCCAAAAATCTCAATACATACAAAAACAATGACGAAGGAATCCTGACGGAGGAATCCTAATAATGGTTTAGCACAGGGTAGTGGCTGTGGACAGCAGTGTTTAATGATTATTGAACAGTCTGACGGCAGCAGGAAGGAAGGACCTGCGGAATCTCTCCTTCACACACCAAGGGTGAATCAGCCTATTGCTGAAGCTGCTATCCAGAGCGGACAGTGAGTCCTGCAGGGGGTGTGACTCGTGGTCCAGCATAGTTGTCAGCTTTGCCAGGACTCGTCTGTCATTCCCCACCTGCACTGAATCCAGAGGGCAGCCCAGGACTGAGCTGGACTTCTTGTTTACCTTGTCCAACTTCTTCCTTTCCCTCTCAGTGATGCTGCTGCTCCAGCAGACCACACCGCACAGGATGGCTGAGGCCACCACTGAGTCATAGAAAGACTTTGAGGGTGCTCCCTGCACTCCAAAAGACCTCAGTCTCCTCAGGGGTAGAGCCTGCTCTGACCTTTTCTGTACAGTGCGTCAGTGTGTGGTTCAGGTGAACACCCAGTACCCAGGACTCCACTCTCTCAATGTCCATTCCCTGGATGTTCACTGGTGGGTGCGGAAATCCACCATCATCTCCTTGGTCTTGCCTGCGTTGATGAGGAGGTGGTTTGGCTGACACCAGTCCACGAAGTCCTGCGTCAGTCGTCGTCGCTGATCAGGGCGACAATGGCGGAGAACTTGAGCAGGACGCAGCCCTCCGAGTTGTGTCTGAAGTCAGCAGTGTAGAGGGTGAAGAGGAAGGCCGCCAGCACAGTCTCCTGGGGGCCCCCCACACTGCAGGTCAGGAGATCAGACACAGATATTAATTTTACTGTACTTGCTGTAAGTCGCTCTGGATAAGAGCGTTTGCTAAATTGTTAAATAATAGATAATAAGACTACATAAAATGATAATTAGGCCATTGAGGACTTGAACAATTTAATCATTAACTTTTTTTCAGATTGGATTTAAGATGTTTTAGACCACCAGATGGCGTGGTATGCCTATCCTCTAAATAATGCCACTGGGTGACTAAGACATTCCAAACTGGTTTGGTTTGGTTTGGTCGCAAGCTATCTACAATAACGGACAATAATACAATAATATACAATAACGTATATTAATTATTTCTGGCAAGATTATTTTTATCTCGAATATTGGTATTATCAGAGCTTTGAATAATATAACCTCTTACTTGGATGCACACAGGATTCATGTTATTCATTTATCACATATCCACTATCAAATTAAGTAAATCAAATCTACAATATTTTATGTCATGCTTAGTCGTGTAACATAGTTTCAAGCAAGATTCATGGAAGAGCTGAGAGATTTGAGTTGAGCAGCCAAACTGTTAGGAGCTCAGTGACTTGTATTTTACAGTAATGTATTGAGCAATACAAGCAAACCTGAACAGCAAAACAAGGGAAGTTCAGTTTTCAAATTCTTTGAATTAGCCAAAAAGGAAACGGACAGTGAGCCTTTACCCTGTGTCTGGCTTTCCACCATGTTCATTAATCTGTATTGTAGTACTTCTGACTTGCTCACACTGACTTGCCACTGCCTGTGATGCTGCCCCAGTCATGGGCCCAAGCCCTGTGGCTGCCTGAACTGACTTTGTGCTACCTCAGACCCAAGTTGAGCATTGAGTTTTGATGTTTCAACGACCAATTAACTCTTTCTAGAGATATGACTGTTTATCCTGTGTTCTCCTCCTCTCTTTCACCAACCGTCTCTGTTTTTTTCTGCCTAGTGAGTTTTTTCTGGGAGGTTTTACTTGTCTTCCTTGAGGGTTTAGGTTGGTTGAGGGACAGTTCTCGTGAAGCCCTTTCTGACATTGCTTGTAAAAAATGGCTATACAAATACATTTTGATTTTGATTTGACTCACAACCTTCCCCACTGCCAACACTGCCAGGATACATTTACCATTAATTATACTGTATCAATAGCCACAGTCCACCCATCTTCTTTCTTTAAAAGTCATTTCAAGGTTGAATACAATACGGTGCTTGTCATTTGTAAGAGATAAATATAGTCTTACATAAACCCTATTTTTCATCACAGTAATAGAATGCCATGGGATTCAACTAAAGATTTTAAATTTCACAGCTGCCAGGGCTGCTGACGTTTTGACTTCTGAGATACTATCAGATTATCTCACTGCACATTTGCCCCATCTCACTGCCTTGATCACAGGCAGCCACCATTGTTGGAGTTTAATACATTTCAGTCTGGACCTTATAATAAAAAATATGCCAGATAAATTCCAGAGATTCTTATCTAGGAATCCAGCTGGACTAAACCAACTTCGCTGAAGTTAATTTGATTCTTTTGTAATGTTGTGTTGGCAGATTGTGATGTTAAACATGTAATCCTTCTAAATTACAGAAAGTTGCTGAATACCACGATTGCTTGATCAAGTCTTGATTCCTGTGTGAGACATTGAACATGTAGCACTAAAGGACAACTGGGCCATCACAGGACTCAGAAACCCCTTATAACGCCAACCTTCTATAGGCTTCTGAAGCATGTATATATGTTTGTAGGAGGGGTTAATATACAAAATAAACTTCCTATCAAAGCCGCTGATGGCTGAATGCTTATCTTTTAGATTCTGCGAGGGATGGAAAGACAACACTGACCTCATTTTTCACATATTACAGGTAAGACGCCTCCTTTCTGTCTACTCTCTCCCACTCCTTCAGGTTGAACAGCTGCTTTTGTTTTAGGAGGCAGCAGTGTGTTAGTGTCAGCCACTCATCATCCACCTTGGGGATCCCCAAGATTTCTAACACAATCTGATCTCTCCTTGTACATTCAAAAGTGGAATATGTGTAGTTTCAAATTAAATGCATTAATCCCTCGCTATATCACGGTTCACTTTTCACGGTTTCGCTACTTCACGGTTTTCTTTATCGTGCATTATGTTCTGCATTCTGTATGGCTGAACAGTCTCTCTGCTTCTTCTCTACCTGTGCGTCAATAACATTGCGGTTTGCTGTAATACTGTATGTACTGTACACGTACAAAACAGCTAGCCAAATAAAATACACGTTAATGTCTCTTGTACAAGCAAATTCTCTTAACCAATAATGTCGACAAAACGTCAAAGGCACCTGTGGTCGGGCCCAAAAGGCAGAGGAAAATGTTAACAGTCACAGAAAAAGTTTAACTTCTGGACATGCTAAAGGAGGGTAAAAGATGTGCGGCTGTAGGTCGGCTTTACGGAATGCATGAATCTTTAATTTAAATTTAATCGTACAGTATATTCATTGTAAAAAAAATAAAGGTTTCTACTTCACGGATTTCACTTATCACGGGTGCTTTTTGGAACGTAACCCCCGTGAAAAACGAGGGATTACTGTATATAGTATGATTTCTATCTATATATGTAAAGATTACATTGATTCATCATATTACATCACATTACAATATTAATAACACTTGCATTTCTTAATAGCATGTGATTCAATAATAATAAAGATCTGATACTTTAAAGCAGGGGTATTCAACTAAAATGTAAAGAGGTCCAGTTCGAGAAAATGACATGAAGCGAAGGTCCGGAAGATCATAATGTCTAACTTAGTGTGATATACATTTAAGTGGCCAAGTACTTTTATGAACATCTGCTTCTAATCTATATCTGCCTTGTAAATCAACTGATTTCAGGACAATTCAAAACTTTCTGACAGTATTTATTGTCATGTAACACAGAACTGAACTTAAAAAATATGCACAATGTGCACATTAAAATAAAGGGCATAACTTAAAAATATATATATTTAAGCTTGAATAAAAAAAATTGCATACCCTTAATTGAAACAATTCAAATATGAAATCTCAACATATCTTATACATTGAACTATTTAACTTAACAATTGCTTATATTCAACTTCCCCCACTTTCTTGCTCTGTGGGAGAATTGAGCTCTGGCTTGTCCTGCCAGGATTTTAAACCTTGGCTTAAGTGGAGTCAGGGCCATTCTCATACACATGTCGAGGTGCTCATTGGTGAGCCTGGAATGATATTTTGTTTTGATCATGTTCATTGTGGAGGATGCTGCCTTACAGTTGTGTGTGGAGCTGAACATGGTCAAGAGGTATAGGGCTACTTTCCTCTGACCTGTGAAAGCTGTTTCAGGGACCATTTGGAGCCAGAAAGTAGAAGGGTCAGTTCATACAAACTGCTCTTCCAGGGCTACATCTGCCAATTGCATTTGTAGAAGCCTAACATTTACCCATTTAAAAGTAGTATGAACAGAAAGGAGTCTGTTTATTCTGGATTAAATGCCCTATTTTCGCGGTCCACTTTTCTTTTTTTGAGAGCCATTTTCCTCACATTTTTCTCTCCCTTTCTGTCTCACTCGTCCGCATCTCTCCCTTTCTCTGTCTCACTCGTCCGTGTCTCTCTCGTGGTTTATGTTTATTTTTCTTTCTACCGTCTTTTCGTGTCTCGCCGAAAACTCTCATCTAACTACTGTACATCTTCTCAATGTTTACCGCCTAGAATACAAATTTTGCTGTGCGTTTTCCAATCCACAAACCCACTACCGTAAAGACGATAAAAGCAGCGCCGGTTCAAATAGAAGCGCTCCGTCCCGATTTAAAATCGTAACCCTCTGTTTGGGCTGTAGGTCCGGGTCCGTATGAGACAGCTTCTGGGTCCGGACCTGGACCGCGTTCCGCCAGTTAGTGATCTGCTTTAAAGTGTCAGTAGACTGGATCTTGCAGTATTTACAGTTTACTGCACTGTTTTATGGTATCACTCTAAGGGATGCGGGTGCGCAGGAGGTAAACGCATCAGGTGTGTCGATGAGGTTCTGTAGTCCCTCCTCCAGATGGTCCGATGGCTCCAGAGACGCCTAGCCTGTGCTGCGTCTGCGCCAAACCACGGACAAGCAAAGGATCATAGATAATGGTCTAGTGATTAATTATGTTTTATTCAAGGGTTGCTGGACAGCCAGACCATCTGGAGAGGCAGGGCAGAGGTATCGCTCTTCTCCTCTCAATTCCTTTGTGTGCAGAGTTTATCTCTCTTGGCTTGGTGAATACACAGCCTCTGCAGTTTCTCCCCCTTGTTCTCTGCACCTGGTCTCTCTTTTGTCCTTCAATGTAGGCTGACTCTTCGAAACTTCTGTGTTATTGTGAATCTGAGTTGCCTTTCAACACAGATTTTTGCACAGAACAGTTTCAGTCATTCTACGCACTGCAGTAGCTTAACCAGGCCAACACAGAACATCCAAGCCAGCTCAGCTCACCCCAGATTTGCTTGGCTGTGTACTTTGGACCAGTATAGACAGGAAACCTAGCTTTTAGTCCAGTGGATGTATCCAAGTTAACTGTAAAGACTCACTATACAGAATCTAAGCCATTGTTTCTTGGCTTAAGGTTATTTAGGGTTCTGTTACTGAAGATAATATCCTGTGAAACCCAGATGCAAAGGAAAGAATGGAATCTCTGAGTACAGAAGGACGAGCCTGAGGAGAGTGGGACAGACCTGAGGACAGAGAGATAGCACCACGGAAGTGAGACAGGCCAGACAACGGTAAGACAGGCCAGATGACAAAGAGTAAGGCTTGGGCAGAAAAGGACAGTTCTGTTCAACATCAGTGCTCTTAGCCCCTGATCCTGCCAGATCAACATTGTGACATGGTGTCACTGCGATGATGGCTTGCTCAAGTACCTGCTAGGTCTGTCTGGTCAAAGAGGTTCCAATCTTTAAAGGGAGGGCCGGTGAAGGAGCAGAGACAAAATTCACAAAAAGGAAAAAAAAGTCTGGAACCATAGAAAAAGATGAAAGATGGAGGTCCCATTTCCTTCTGCTGTGGCAGGAAGCATAGTTCAAACTGCAGGACCCATGGGAGGTCTGACAGAGCCAGAGGGTCTCGTCTTTCTCGCCATCTCTTTAATTACCACAGACATGCTGAGCCACTGGGTCTGCCACTGGGAGCAGAGGTCATTTAGGGTCCTGAACAAAGACCTGGCATTTCCTGTGAATGGACTGCTAACATTTTCACTTTGAATAGCAGAAGGTCTGCTCTTTGAAGGATAACGAGAGAGCATACCTTCACAGACACACACACAAACCTCCCCACAACTCACACACAAACACTGCAACATTGTGTTTCCGTAATGGGAAACAGCTCTTTTCACTGCTATAGTATCTTAATCAAGGCAACCTCATCTGAGAGTGCTGCACCGTAAAGCTTATAGAACTGTGACAATAACAGGAAGTGTTAAGGGCAAAGTAACATTTACACAGTGCAAGTTGAACAACCATTATCTTTAGTGAGCATTTTCATTGAATCAGGCTTGTTCATACCAAGCATTGTAAGACGGTATCTGTTTCAGTTGATCAAGTTAAATTCAGATTAAGAGAGAAACAAAAAAGCCATTCAGACAGGCCTTCTCTCTAGTGACAGAGAGTTTCCACAAAGAAAGGGTATTTCTTCTTTTTTGTAAATAAGCATCCTCTAACAAAACACTGGGACGTATTGTACTTAATCGTTATATCCGATGACACACTGTAATATAGTTGGCTTGAAAGTGGGTAGAGTTTCCCAAGCACAAGCTATGTTTTTGTTTGGTTTTAATCACAACCCCACTGTGGAAAAACTCATGGGACTCTGTCCAGTCATGCTCCAGCCTTCTTGATTTCTCTTTATTGGAAACCTTAGGGCAGTGTGATGGGAATAGCAACATATACCGTGTCTGGTAAGACCCACTCTTACTCCCCAGGTGTAAATGCACATGGTAGTTCATCTAATGGTGAGCACAGAGACAGAGAGTGAGAGTGAAAGTGAGAGAGCGGGAAAAGAAGGAGAAAAAAGGAAATATTGAGAGACAGAAGAGAGGTGAAATGAAAAAAGAGAAAAAGAAAATGTAGTGATAGAGAGAATGAGAAGTGAATGAAGAATGAGCTAGAGGGGAAAAACAGACAAAGAGCAAGTGAGTGAGAGCGAGTGAAAGAATGAGAGAAGTCTACATGTTTATTTTCTGTAGAGAGAGAATAGGTTCCTATGTGTTACATGCAATCAGATGAGGCCCAGTGGGTGAATTAGCTTTTCTAATGACCTAGGTGTCAGACCGTTAGAAGAAAGACTTCAGTGAGAGTGTGAGTCAGGGAGCTGGCAACTCTCACTGCAGATCTCACTCCCAGATCTCGCATTGTCTTTATTCCACAGCAGAACTCAGCAATACAAAACCAACATCCATAGTACAAATAATGAATAGTTGTTTTAAGCATTTGGGGACAGTCAATCCGTTTGTAAGGTGTTAGTTTTTACTGAGAGCTCATATTATTTTAACCAGATATTGAGCCTCAGAAATGTATGTTCAAATCTTCTACACTGAGTACAAGTAGCATTTTAAGCACAGTAATACAGTACAGTTGTTTGTAATGCACATGGGAAGACAATACTGATTTGGACATCAAACTTTAACAAGTACTGTCAAGGCATCACACTCTGATGCATTGATATGGATACAAACTATACGTGCTGTATATTTTCAGCTGTTCTGTATGTGTGACTCAGTCTTAAATCACTTACGCACCTGTGTGTTACGCGTCAATACACTCCCCTGCCATTTTCCATTGGGCTTGATCAGTTGTGTTGTATTGTACGAGCACACACTTTCAATTTTCTTTAAAAAATCTTCTTCTGCCTTTTGTAGTCTGAAGTGAATAACTGTTATTAACATTCCTCTGAGCAGGTTTCTCTCTGAGGGCTGTGTGACTGCCAGTCCCCCCCCGCTGTGAACTCACGACTATGCTTTCCACACACAAAAGAGAGAGTACTGACAAAGGAGAGAGATTTTTTAAGGCCAGTCACCTCTGGGAACTGAGGGAGACCATACAGACCTGGTTGGAGAGAAAGGATTAGTCCATTTGAACGGTTTTGACATCTGAATTCTTGTATGTGTTTGATTACGCGGTTGGAAACACCTACAGTAATTGGGTGAACATGGGGTATGTGTGAGGCCTTTCAAGCATCTTAATACTGTCATTTTGACAGTGATCAAGATACCAGTATGGGTTAGAAACCACATGTTTGTGAAAGGCTGTGATTTTGCCATGCCCCAGGGAGCTCTTCTTGGTCTGATGGTAAATGTTCAGGCCTTGGTCAGCGGTGAACCAACAAACAAGATGTGAGACACAGGACAAGTCTCCAGTGAAACCTAGCTGGTAATGATGTGTAACCTGAACCCACAGAGGCCAGTTGCTCAGAGTTCAGAGACGGTTACCCTCCGTTTCAGTCAAGGCTACCCTAACGAGTCTTGACAGTGTATCTGCTTCTCATCTAGGCTCCTTCAGGGGGAGACAGTAGTGAGGAGAGCAGGTTAAATAAATCAATTCACATGCAGGGTGTGTCCATGGTCCCCAGTCACATCATTGAATGGCCCAACACTCTTTGTGGTTTCATAGCCGTAGCGAAACAACGATTGCTTTGGCTTAAATCTCACATTGAGAAACTCAGAGAAAAGAATGTTTTCCAAAAATGTAAATGCAAAGGTTATACTTTGCTGGTGTAAGCAAGGAGTAGCCACCCAGGGGTGCTAGTAGAGGTCTAGCAGTGGGCTAAGTTTGGCATAGTTCTTGCGATTGCAGTGGGATGTGAAATTAAGTGGGAAAGAGACAAATTCTAGTGCAGAAAAAATCTGTTTAATAGCCTTGTCTCAGAATGTACAGTAAGATTGATTAGGCTAGAGGGTGTTTTCTAAACGGGTCACCGCTCATGGCAACCCTCTTAATTTCCTGGCCAGAGGAGAGGATAGGAGAGAAGAAAAGAGGAGGGAGAGGAAAGGGAAGAAGAAGAGAAGGGGAGGGGAGTGAGGGAGAGAAGGAGAGAATAGGAGTAGAGTTAGGGAGAGGAGACGAGGGGGAGACATGACAGAGCAAAGGAGAGAAAAAAAACGTAATGCACCTTGATTTTGTACACAGCCTACTGTCAATAGGTTGTAGGACTGTTAGTGGCATACTAACTAAATTGCAGTTCAAAAACACACTAATAAGTTGCTCCTATTAAAAGGGCACAAAGTCTTCTTCCGGTTGTTACTTCTCCAATGGCCTGGTGCCCTGACCTCCACTGGCCTAGTGCCTAGTGCCCTGAATTCTCCTTCCTCATATAGATTTCCTTTCAAATGTGAGGTGGTACAATAGACTGGGCGTCAAACACTGTCCCCTGGAAAACCTGTTCCTTCTTTCACATGACCTAATATGGCTCTGTAACCTACAGAAATACTTCACAACTGTGTGGTTCGTTTCATAACGATGTGTGCACTGAAGAATCATGCCTACACAAAGGCAGACAACCCTCACAATGCCATCACAACGTTCCCAACATGTACAACATAAATGATGCATTAGCATTTAAACCCCAACGTTTAAACAGAACTGTAGTTACCTGGATTCGAAATTAATACCTGACACTTGGTATTAAACTCTTTGTGAAAGTGTCAAATATGACTGATCTGAAGTAGCACCATGGGTAAATTGGTTGAAATTAAATGGAACATTTCCAGTGGGAAGAAGCATATTAGAGTTGAATACATATTCAGATACTAATCCAGAGCATTTGTTTGAGGTGCGGTGTCCCGTATTATTCGAATCAGTTCAATCATCACAAGAGCCAACTCAAGACCTGAGCTCAACTAGTGCAGTGTTCAAAGCATTATGTGACAGAAAGACAAAGTGAGAGAGTGTACAATGAAGTACAATGAGATAAAAGTGACTAAGGGTGCTTTCACACATACACTGTTTAGGTCGGCCCACATGACGTGTCGCTCCGAGTACGGTTCGTTTGGGTCAGTGTGAACACAACAGCCGCACTCTGGTGCGCACTAAATGGTCGCTCCGAGACCGCTCTAAACAGGTGGTCTCGGAGCGGTCTCGGAGCAACACATCTGTGGTGTGAACGCTGCTCGACCTCGGGCCGAACCAAATACAGGAAGTTCTTCACGTCACTGAGATTCGCTGTCTACTGGATATTTGGAGCGATGATTTTATTAATGCACAGCTGTCTTCCTCCCACAAAAACAGTGATGTTTACGGGGTGTTTAGCAAACGGCTCCGTGAGAGTCGTAAAAGAGAGAGCCCGTAAGAGTCGTTCGAGAGTCGACTCTGAGTCGTTCTCCTGAGTCGTAAAATTTGGCATTGCGTCCTGTAATGCATCAGCACGTTCCTCTCCCGACGTAGACGGGTCTCATTTTCAAACTGAACAATTTGCCAAAAGTTTAATAAACAAATTATATAAAAACTAATAACCAGCGCCAGGGTAAACATACGTGCTTTGTTTATCTCCATCTCTCTAGCTTCCGCGTGTTAGGCTGGTTGTCATGGAAACATGTGGGGGGTGGTCATGGGGGTCAGAGCTGTCAGAGACCAATGATAGCGTTGACAGTTGTCACATGGTGTACGGTGCGGCGTTTCGAGTACAGTAAAAAAAAACATGTGAACACGGACCGCACTAACTGAAAAATGATACAATGTATTTTGGAGCGCTCCAAAGCCGCACCACAGTGCGCACCAACATATGTGAAAACAGCCTAAGAGAGACAAAGAAATAAAGAGTAAGAGATGCAGAGACACAGGGAGATACAGAGGCAGAGAGGAATCAAAACAAATAAATGACTGGAAGTATGCCTGGACTTTTGTTAAATAATTCATTGTAATATGCTGCTGCCTAGGCCCAAATCGCAAATAAAGCCTAGAGAGAAAGGGAGCAATCAGACAGCCTGCCATTCAACATGTTATCAACCCTCTATCACCACCGAGGCTGGGCACTGATCAGGCTAATAACAGAGCTGGTGCAGGTATTTCAATGGATCCATAATGGGGCCCCTGCAAGCTCTGCTCCTGAAAGGAGCCTATTATGAGGGAATTTGTATTCATGTGCAAATCCAGCCAACATAATATTATATAGGACATAAAATTCTCAATATTTTTTGCCAGGAAGTATGATGACGATGCAGTTTTATAGTTTGAAATGTATAATAGTTTTCGATGAAGTTGCTTCAAATAAAGTGGATAACTATAACCTGTCATTAAACTGTAATCGTATGCAACAGTCAGTATCCTTAGAATTGGATCTTTCAATATTGAAGCTACAGCTGATGTTAAAAGTACATTTAAATAACATGGAGTGGGGGTAGGCAGAGTTTCTAACAGTTTTGGGGCATGGCTATGTGTGGGGCTAAATACAGTATCAATTTGTATGTAATGCTTTGTATGTAATTCTTCCAAGCAATTTATGTATAGGCATATAGTATAAACTGTATGATCTACCATCAGGCATGTTGATGATAATGCCTTTCACATTAGAGAACTGCGCGGGACTGTTTTTTTCATCCCGCTCCCGCCCGCTCCCGCTGAATTTCTGACCATTACCGCCCGCTCCCGCTGAATTTCTGACCAATCCCGCCCGCTCCCGCAGAATTTCTGACCATTACCGCCCGCTCCCGCAAAGTGTGCGCAACGTGCCCGCCCAGACCTGCGATGTGTCTCCAATATAGTTAGGAAGCTCTTACCAACAGGGCTGCTTGAATGAGCTACTATACAATCGTTTTAATGGGAACATAAATAGACAAAGCAACACGCATTTAAATATAACTTTGTTTTATTAAAATATCTTTTATATAAACCTTGCATAATCACATGGCACCTAAAACAGGCTGCTTTGCAAATCACAATATAAATATGAAAATTGTCAGCCTACTAGTAACACCGCCAACACGCCTCTTTATGTAGCCTATGACCTCAATAACAAATGGCAACGAGAGGCTGAGTGGCTCAAACAGTAGTAGCATAGCCTAAAATAAACTAAGTTAATAAATGAATTTAACGAATCACTTGCCAATATTGCTATGGAGGAAGAGAATGTTGCTGACCAACTGCGGCCCCATTCTCGTGCGTCTCTCTTCCAAGATGCGCCCACAGACACTAAATGTACTAGAATGCGGGAATACTGAAGATGAAACGCGCTAGCTTTGAGAGCGCTTGTCGGACT
This sequence comes from Neosalanx taihuensis, assembly GCA_030340665.1. Lineage (NCBI taxonomy): Eukaryota > Metazoa > Chordata > Actinopteri > Osmeriformes > Salangidae > Neosalanx > Neosalanx taihuensis. Next base: position 7,121,198 of record CM059290.1, read on the forward strand.
TGCCTTGTTTAGTTTTAATGGTGTACACAACTTGTTTAATGTTCTGCTCTACTTCGTTGGTTGACTGAGTCATGACTCACTAGTACCTAGCTATTACAATCCCGCACAAACCCGCAGTATTTTTTTTTAGCCGCCCGTTGCCGCCCGCAGTTAAATTGAAACCGCCCATTCCCGCGAGATTTACGTTGGGTCCCGCGGGACCCAGTGGGACCCAATCCCAGTGCAGACCTCTATTTCACATGAACTAAAACTGCCACTAACCATAACCCTAAACCTCTCTAGTATAATTGCCCATGCTGTGCTTGGAGGCCCCTTGTCTAATTGAAAATCAAGCCATGCAACTTGAGAACTTCTGAGTTCCAACCTCAGATAAAAAGTCTGATTTGATGCGTTTCAGCGCTAGCATGTAGAACTCTCCATGGTGCTGAAACCTGTTACAGTAACTCTGTCACCAATGATGTCATGTTATTGTTGCAAAGTGGAACTAGAGAGTTACAATTTCTGGGGAAATAGTAAGCCAACCCTTCAGTATCTTTACATTGGTTTTAGACAGCAAAGAAGAAGAAAATGATGTAGTTTGTTGAACTGGTCCCATTATATGGTGACAGACATTATTTGAAAAATCTGGTGTGTGTTTTATCATTTATAATCAAAGAAATATTAAAAGAGTCATTATTTTTCAAAATGTTATACATAGGTTTCACCTGGTCCCTAACGGGACGCTGCAAACTAGTTTTCCAAATGTGAGACGAACAGAAGCTAACTTTGTTAGGAAAATCTAACTTTTTTAAAATTTACTGTGTCAGTGTCACGTTACTGCACATCTCACATCCCATTCGCTAAACAGTAACATCTCAATGCTCAAAGTCAATCTGCTAGAGCTAGCTAGCCTACTGACATGGACTAGTACTTTTGTTTAGTCTGCGGCAAAGAAGACATAGGCTTACCGATTATTTTTCTTCATAGAAATCCTGAGACAGTGAAATGGCTAGTTGGCTAGTCTTGAAATAGTGTCAAATTATATCCACTGTTTGGAGATTATGTCAACTTTGATACAATCATTTAATATAAATTTGCTGGCAGTTCACAGAGGCTGCATCTGGTAATAGCTCTGAATGGAATCACATAGAGCTACTACCAGTACAGTACCATCTGCTAACTGGAAAATGCTCCCCAGAATGTAAAAAAGCTTGGTAATTTCAAAAAGGTTCACTGGCAGCAAATCTGGTCATTAGATGGAATTCTGAGGTGATAACATCAGTAATGGCAATCGCTCAGCTAATGGGGTTTGAGATAAGCCTTTTCCAGTTTGGAAACACCACTACTACAATCAGAAAGTAAAAAAAATATATATACTGTATATATATCTGTATTGGTTCATGAATATGAAATATGAACAAGGAAACAAAGCCCGCTTTCATCATTCTGTATGTAGACAAGACAGCAAGAGCAGAGAGGGTTGCATTGCTGAGTCGATCAGAAATGGTCATACTGGGAGAAACAGAATGCAAAGGCAAGAATAATAGTTTGATCACTGACATTCACTGACAGCACCGAATCTTCAAGAAATAGAGATGAGTGGACTTGATTAGTACTGTAATTGCTGAGTATACACTAACAGGCTTCCTTGTTTTGTCTTGGTTAGTGGATTTCAAAGATCCTAATAAGTGAGCAACATTTCCATTAAGCTTGCTTTAATGTTGTCGGCCCTAGACTTCTGGTGTTATTGGCTTGTGTTAACGTGAGGACAGAAGAATGCTATAGAATTGAGTGAAGAGGAGAGAAAAAAGGTAGAGGAGATTAAGGGGGGAGAGGAGGGAAAACAGATTTGTATGCAGGAAGTGTATGACAGGAGACTGGGCTGGACCTGGGTTTGGAGCGGAAGTGGGGGTGCTACAGGTTGGCATCTCATTTAGAAAGGAGTAAAGGAGGATGGGCCAAAAGAGGTGGGGCTCGGTAAACATGCTGGAAAGCCAGCGAGGATACAGTTTTTAACAGGCAAGCCTTATCAGAGGACTGTGTCCCTGATATCAAACCCACTGGGGGTTTTACTTCTGATAACATTTCTCCATACTATTTCATTGAGATTAAATTGCCTAGGACAGTTTTACAAGATGTCCATGTTTTGGTTTACTGCAAATTTTCCTTTTTTTTAATTTTAAATTATGTTTAATTAGCAAAACACTGCAGTGTACATGAACTGGAAAATGATTAACATGTCTGAAGAAAGGTGAGGGCTAGGTCCCGGTCAGAGTCAATCCCTGACGAAAGCATTAACATCCTAAAACAAATCATCTGAAACAGTGAGTAGGGGGAACCAACTACCCTGAGGTAGGAGCAAGGACATCCGTTCAGATGAATCATTACTTATGGAACTGATTGCAACCGCAAATGACAAACCACGTTAAATCAGTGCAGTGTGAGACCAGCCTTATCTTTGTTTCCATTAGCGCTTGGAAGGCTGGCTAATGAAGTATCTTACGGCTTGTTCTCCCTTTGCAACAGACAGTAAACTGGCTCCTGGCCTGGCCTCATTTGCTGGGAGAGAGGGAATTAATTAGAACTAGAAAAAAAAATCCTGAAGAGATTTTGAGTGACTCTGGCCCGGGACTCTCTCCCATACATCATTGACACTGTTGAGTACACTGGTTTTTTTTGGCTCCCAACTCCTACCAGAGTTTTTGGCGCATATACACAAAAGTGGTATCAAAATGTGCGGCCTGGCTGGGACGTGTGCTATGCCTTATCTTAGACTTTTGGCAAACAGTTTTACAAAAAATTGCCAAAATCCACACCCCCAAAAATGAATGGGTGTCTATGGAGAGAATGTTTGAGAGCTAGAGTGCGTGATGTCATCGCTAGAGTGGAGAGGAGAGAGAAAGTGATCAGTGAAAAAATTTAACATATTCCACTACCATAGTCTCAAATGCACCACTACAGACACGGTTTATACATTGAAACATAGGAAAATTAGTCCTCTAGCTCACATTTGCCTTACTTTATCTGTCAGATTTATTATTTTAGCTTGACACGTGAAGATTCGCCGCAGCACCCATGAAAAGCCTCATAGACTCCCATGGTAAAAGTGGTGGAAAAGTTTCTGGAGGAAAACAACTTTCAAACACTTTTTTGAATTGCTCCCAAAAGCACATTTCTTCACTTATCAACACAAAATGCCTATGTAGACGTTCAGGAAGGGCTCAGCCTGCTTCACGTTAACCTGGTTTTATGATTGGAAATACGGTTTGGCCAGAAACCCTTCCTGTTCGAGGGGTGCTCTAAGCCAGTGGTTCTCAATCCTGGTCCTCAGGGCCCACTGTCCTGCATGTTTTAGATGTTTCCCCCTTCCAACACACCTGATTCAAATGAAGTGTAATTATCAGGCTTCTGCTGAGCTTCATAGTGACTCATTCAATTGAATCAGGTGTGTTGGAGCAGGGAAACATCTAAAACATGCAGGACAGTGGGCCCTGAGGACCGGAATTGAGAACCACTGCTCTAAGCATTACTGCCATTGACAGTTCCAGATGCAGCTGATTAGTTGATTGCTTAGCAACCTCAGCGTGCTTGAAGGAGGAGAGGGGGCCATTTTATGACATGTAATTGTCATGGGCTCAGTGCCTCCTCCCTCCTGTGTGTGTGTGTTCCTCCGCCCCTGTCCTTGTTTGGAGTTTCCTGGGTGTGACTCCTGTCCAGAGCTGATTGGCACACCTGCATCTCATCCACCATCACCAGCTGCAGTTAAAACAATGGTTCATCCTCTCCTTCTTTGCCAGTTCATTCAGTCAACTTACATGGTGAACACGTTGGCTTTTTTGCACTTCCACACCTATGGGCCATTTCGAATACCGGGTGATGCCTTTTGGATTAACTAATGCGCCAGCTGTCTTCCAGGCTCTCATTAATGATGTCCTCAGGGATTTTCTGAATCGTTTTGTCTTTGTTTACCTTGATGACATTCTCTTGTTCTCTCGGACTCTGGAAGAACACCAAACTCATGTCCGGCAAGTTCTTCGGCGTCTCCTAGAAAATAAATTGTTTGTAAAAGCTGAAAAGTGTGAGTTCCACTCTGCTTCTGTCTCGTTCCTGGGCTATATCATTGAAGCTGGTCAGGTGAAGGCAGATCCCAGCAAGATTCAAGCTGTTGCAGAATGGCCGGAACCAACTTCTCGCAAACAGTTGCAACGGTTTTTGGGCTTCGCCAACATCTATCGACGCGTTATCAAAGATTATAGTCGGATTGCAGCACCTTTGACAAGACTCACCTCCACCTGCATACCTTTCACCTGGTCGCCTGAAGCCTCTTCAGCCTTTACTGATCTCAAGCGTCGCTTTACCACAGCTTCTGTTCTTGCCCAGCCTGATCCAACTAAACAATTTATAGTAGAGGTGGATGCCTCAGATGTCGGAGTGGGGGCTGTTCTCTCTCAAAGGTCAGCGACGGAGGACATACTTCATCCATGTGCTTTTTTTTCCAGACGCCTCTCCCCAGCAGAGCAGAAGTATGATGTTGGTAACCGGGAGTTACTGGCTGTCAAGCTTGCCCTAGAAGAGTGGAGACACTGGCTGGAGGGGGCGGAGCTACCTTTTGTTGCCTGGACCGACCACAAAAACCTGTCCTATATTCAATCAGCTAAGAGACTGAATTCTCGCCAAGCTCGCTGGGCTCTGTTTTTTGGTCGCTTTAATTTCACTCTGACATACCGCCCGGATTCAAAAAATACTAAACCTGACGCTCTCTCCCGGCAGTTTTCTTCTGACGACGCCATATGCTCACCTGAAACCATCCTTCCTACTTCCTGCATTCTCGGGACCCTTATTTGGGAGGTGGAGTCTACGGTTCATACAGCTCAGTCAGCTGAACCTGATCCTGGCCTTGGCCCCCCCCGGCAAGCTGTTTGTGCCCCAAGCCGTCCGCTCCCAGGTACTTCAATGGGCTCATGATTCTAAACTGTCCTGTCATCCCGGCATAGGGCGAACCCTTGGCCAGGTGCGCTGTCGCTTCTGGTGGCCAACTATGGAGGCTGACATCCGGGAATATGTTGCTGCATGCACGACCTGTGCAAGGAACAAGACTTCAAATCAACCTCCAGCGGGTCAACTCCGTCCTCTGCCCATACCGTCAAGACCCCGGTCCCATATAGCCGTCGACTTTGTCACTGGTCTACCTCCCTCTAACGGTAACACAGTTATTCTGACCATTTTTGACCGCTTTTCTAAATCTGCTCATTTTGTCGCTCTTCCTAAATTGCCCTCTGCCTTCGAGACTGCTGACCTTCTCGTCCAGCATGTATTCAGAATCTATGGCATTCCTAAGGACATAGTTTCGGACAGGGGACCACAGTTCGCTTCACATGTCTGGAAGAACTTTTGTGAGGCATTAGGGGCCACAGTCAGCCTGTCCTCAGGCTTCCATCCTCAAACTAATGGTCAGACAGAGAGGACTAACCAAGATCTGGAGGTGGCCTTGCGGTGCATAATAGGCAGCAATCCTACAACCTGGAGCAATCACTTGACTTGGGTGGAGTATTCCCATAATTCTCTAGTCTCCTCTGCTACAGGTCGCTCCCCCTTTGAATGTACACTAGGCTTCCAGCCCCCGCTTTTTCCTACTGAGGAAATGGAGATTGCTGTGCCCTCTGTCCAGTCTCACATAAGGCGGTGTCGGAAGATCTGGTTGGACACTCGTAAGGCTCTACATCGAACAGCTGCACAGAATAAGTTCTACGCCGACCGCCACCGGACTGCTGCTCCGTCCTATGTCCCAGGTCAGTCTGTTTGGCTTTCTTCCAAGAATATCCCTCTAAGAACTGAATCTAAGAAACTGTCACCCCAATTCACTGGACCGTTCAAGATCTCCAAGGTCATTAATCCTGTGGTAGTACAACTGGAATTTCCTCGCTCTCTCCGTATCCATCCCTTGTTTCATGTGTCACAAATCAAACCAGTATCTTCCAGTGCACTCTCTCCTCCGTCCGAACCCCATCCTCCCACCCGGCTCATCAATGGTCACCCTGCCTTTACGGTTAGTTGCCTCCTGGATGTTCGTCGACGTGGCCGTGGGTTGCAGTACCTGGTGGACTGGGAAGGGTAGGGTCCGGAGGAGCGCTCCTGGGTGTCGCGGGCCTTGATTCTGGACCCGGGGTTGATCAGGGACTTTCATCGGGCTCATCCTGACAAGCCTGGCGGTCCGCCAGGAGGCGTCCGTTGAGGGGGAGGTACTTTCATGGGCTCAGTGCCTCCTCCCTCCTGTGTGTGTGTGTGTGTGTGTTCCTCTGCCCCTGTCCTTGTTTGGAGCTTCCTGGGCGTGACTCCTGTCCAGAGCTGATTGGCACACCTGCATCTCATCCACCATCACCAGCTGTTAAAACCATGGTTCATCCTCTCCTTCTTTGCCAGTTCGTTCAGTCAACTTACATGGTGAACACGTTGGCTTTTTTGCACCTAGTTGTTTTTCCTGTGGATTCTTGTCTTAGTAACGACTCTCTTTGTTTTTTCCTCAAGCCTCAGTCCAGTCTGCTCCAGCCCTGCTTTACTCACCTGTGCTCCTCGGTCCAGTCGGCACCAGCCCTGCTTTTTGTTAATAAACATTTCCATTTATTCCTCACCTCTGGTCTGCTTTCTGGGTCCCCCCTCTGGTTCACTCGTGACAGTAATTTGACATTTGACATTTAATAACTTTGATTGGAGGATATTTACTGGACGGATCGAATTGGCTCTTTGTGTTTCGGGTGGATTTATAAACTGTACTCCAACTCAACTCTTCCTCTCTGGCTCTAAATGCGCTTACGCTAATTGCTAGTGCATCAGCATGTTTCCTAGCAGCATGCTATCAAAGGTGTGTTTTTTTTTTTTACTTCTTTAACATTTGGGCTTATAGGTATTCATGTGCTTATCAGTCAGGACAGTGGTGTAGGGTTGTGAGGAGGGTAGTGGGGGGGTTATTTATGTGAATTCTGACCGTTTTAGGTCATTTTGGGAGCGAGGGGGGGGGGGGCGATCTGCGTTCACGGGGGGGGCGGGGGGGCTTGTGCGGGGGGCTCGTGCGGGGGGGGTTTGAGGGCAGGAGGGCTCGGGGGGGAGATTGGGGATGTCCGGGGGGCGAGCAGGCACTGTAGGTTTGGAGTGTGTTTTAATTCTGGGAGACATGTCTTAACTCTTGTACTATGTTATGGGTCAATTTCAGTAATTTCTGTTTTAACTAAAGTACTGCTTATCCATTCATTTTCTTCCTACAATTTTGTGACTTTTTCCTCAAAGTTGAGGTCCCTAATTATTAACATTTCATGAACATAAACAATCTGTAAAACATTAATAATAATCTGGATACTGGTTGACCTTGCAAACTATAGGCTAGTGTTGTATGGGGTCAACACATCAACATTGACATGAGCTTCCTGTTAGTAGTCCTGTAGTTTATAGATGATTGAACCGGCTGAGGCAGGAACACAGGAGAACGGCAGCAGCGGAACAAGAGAAAAACAAAGTTTTAGTTTACAATTCAATCTTGCAAAATCGATCACTCTAACTCACAAACAGTCTTAATCAAAAACTGTAGTCGTATACCACGTCGGAAGACAAAATCATCTGGCAGCGAGTAACACGGAGAGCAGGGCTTATAAGCAGGCGCTGATTATCCAATCTGCTGCAGGTGTGTCGGTCTCAACTGCTCGGCTCCGCCCAGCCTCTCCAAGCACCTCTGGAACAAACACTACACCAAAAAACCCCAGTCTCGGTGACGGGATGTGACAGTGTGTCAGCTACTAACCGATTCATTGCACTGAATGGGTTGCATCAGCATATGAACACCTGTTGAAAGCTTGATCTGTCACATACCTAAGCAATGGTGGAAGTCATATTCTGAAAATTACTCAACAGTGTCAATGATGTATGGGGGAGAGTTCCGGGCCAGAGTCACGCATACTCAAAATGTATTTAAGAATGTTTTTTCTAGTTGTATTGAACATCCCACTTACAAACACATTCTGCCCCATAAGTGAATAAGAATTTCGCTGTGAGAACGTTGGTGATGATGGTGAGAGTGGAGTTTCTCTCTAAAACAGGAATAATTTCCACTTTTTAAAACTGACACACCAACTTTTCTACTCTGCCTGTTGATATTGTTCCGTCTTAGGTATGTTCCAAAACATTCCCATTATTGGGAAAGAACAGAGTCTCAGCTCAGATCATCATGAAAGTATCTCTCCAGCCTTACACACAACTGGGTCTTGCTTATTACCCAACGGCAATGAACACACACCTGGACACCAGAAGGTAGCTCAAACCCCCAACTAAAAGGTGTTGTTATTAGCAAGCTGGAGGCAGACGTAAGAAGCAGCAATGGGATGTTTATTCTAGAGTCACAGCAGGGCACCGTGATCATTACTCCTGTGTTGTTATTACTGCGTTGGTCTTAGCTGGGAGCCAATTACCTCCTGGCCATCAGAGTGTCCTGGAGTCTGGGGAGGAGGTTATGAGCCTGCATCAAGACACCTTACTCCCTACTGTATGTAGATGAGCTGCTTAGGGGGACACACTTCTACCTCTGTGATTAGAGAAACCTTGTATTGAACCACTAGCACAAACATGGCAGTTCAGTTCCCTTTATCCATTTTTGTACTAATTTGTGTCCTACATCTTGACAATGTAACCAATTGGTTCTATATATATATTATGGCATGCCGTTCAGGAAATTAAACCTTGAATATATGGAATGAAACTTGACTGACGTCAGACTTCGCGGCAGTGCCTGCGGCCATCTTGTGTGCAACAGTGTGTAAAAGAGAAAGACAATGAGTCAGGCCGCCCGCAATCTAGTTGCAGCAATTTTCATTAATGAGGAAATGATAAATACACTGGCAAATGCCTGTCAAAATCCTCCCAATACCCCTGCCCAATACCCTGCCCGTTCTTCTGACAAAGAAGTTTGCTCAATTCTTAACCGTGGCAGACCAACAGCACAGGCAGCTGCCTATCGGGCCAACCTGAGCATTCCCTCCACTTCTCAGGAGTGCCCCGGAGAAGTGTCGCGTCAGAGCGCAGTGCCATTATGCACGGCCATTCACTGTGTTTCACCTTCATTAAATCACCTGAAAACTATATCAAGCTAACCATACAGTGTCTTGGACCCTTCCTTGTGTACGGGTGGAGATTGTACACGGGGTGTTGTGGGGCTCTCCTGTGAGGTTGAAGACATGCTGATGTTGGCCTGATAAACAGCTGCCTGTTGTAGTAGATCTACCACAATTAAAAACAGAGCAAACTTCCTTGTCAGTTGAACGGTATTGGGCGGGCTATCGGGGAGATTTTGGTGCATTCGCCAGTTTGTTACTGATGTCCTCAGATTTAAAAAGCTTCCGAATAAGAGTTTAGATAAAACCAGATTTGTTTGTAAATACTGCAGTGATAAACTGTCTTTCCGTCGTAGTACAACGAGTCTGAAGTATCATCTCCGTGCAAAGCACATCTTTGCAAACACACAGATGCTAAAACCGAGACGAGTTCAAGCAGTGCTCGTCAAACTAGGCTGGCGGAGTGCAGCAGTCAACACGACGACAGTAACTAAGATAACTAATGTTATAAGATCACTAAATAGGTCGCAACGGAGCGCAGGCTCATCAACATTGTTGAAGACCAGGGGGGTATTGCACGAAAGTAGAATAAAGAAAGCCAGAATAACTGAGCAAGCGCGGCTTGACCTAGTCTGGCCGTCGTATCCTGGCTTAATTGGTTGCACGTTTGCCAAATCAGGATGAAAAGGTGCGGCTATGTCAAGCCAGATGTAGGTAGTCAGGATTAATGCGTGTTCTCGGCATTCTTAAATAGACCTCGCGATCGCTCACAGAATCACCGATCAGAACATGGACAAGAGTCGCGCAACATCAGAACAACAGCTCCTGATGGAGTTTCATGAGGAGGAGAAGGATATTAATTAAAAAAGGACAATACTCAAGCCATAATAAAAGAAAGAGAATAAGCCTGGCAGACAATAGCGGACTGGATGAATGCGTTAGTATTCAAAAAGTGTACAATCCTCTGGAGCTGTCATAATTGGGCTACAATTAAGCATGTCCATAAGTTTAACTTTTTCAGCGAATGTTACGTAGGTGTACCATAGATACAGACAGAGTAAATATTACAGTAAACCGCAACTTTATTGATGCACAGGTAAAGAAGACGCGGAGAGACTGTTTATCCAATCAGAATGCAGAACACAATGCACGTGGCAAATCCGTGAAGTGAACCGCGATATCGCGAGGATTCGCTGTACTGAACCATGATATCGCGAGGGTTCACAGTACTGAACCGTGATATAGCGATGGTTCACTGTAATGCAATAAAACACATATTTATGAAACCTCGACGGCAGTTTGACAAGCAGTCTTCATCAGCATATCAATATAACACTTGGCCAGAGTAATAATAATACCACTTAAATCAATATTAAAAGACTGTTATAGATTTAAATGAAATGAGAAATGACAATATACTAAATATGTGTAAATGTTTAATGCATTATAATTAAAATGATGCAACTTATTTAAAAAGATCATGGACGTGCTGTAAAACATGTGAATTCCTCACAGGATTGACTGTGGAAATGCAGGTGAATCACTAGGATTAATCTTAGCCTGGCTGTTAGCCTGGTCCGGAGCAGGCTAGCTGCGGAGAATAAATCACCATGGTAACTTGGCCAGGCTAAATTTTATCGGCTTTCGTGCAACCGATTTGAGGCTAAATTCAGCCAGGATAACCAACATAGCCCGGCTTAATCCCTTATCTTAGTTTTGTGCAATACCCCCCAGGAAGACTCGTTATGGATGTTGTTAGAGCCCAGTTTCAGAGGCGTGTTTACAACAGTGGCACACAGGTGCCCCTGATGAGCAGGTTAAAAAAAGACAAAAAGATATTCTAGTTGGCTGAGAAAAAAAATAAAAGTTTTTGTTTTAAAAAGCCCTAACCACTTTGTCATACATTTATGTACTCAAACACCGTAAATAGTAGTATTTCATGATTCATGATTAATCACAGCCTATAGACGTGATTAAGTAGATTTATTTGTTTTTATCGATTAACAGCCCTAATATACAGTCAGGTCCATAAAGATTTGGACATTGACACAATTTTCATCATTTTGACTCTGTATACCACCACAATGGATTTGAAATAATACAATCAAGATGTGCTTAAAGTGCAGAGTTTCAGCTTTAATTTCAGGATATTTACATCCAAATCAGGTGAACGGTGTAGGAATTACAACACATTTTATATGTGCCCCCCCCCCCCCCCTTTTTAAGGGACCAAAAATAATTGGACAAACTAACATAATAATAAATCTAATTGTCACTTTTAATAACTGATTGCAAATCCTTTGCAGTCACTAACAGCCTGAAGTCTGGAACCCATAGACATCACCAGACGCTGGGTTTCATCCCTGGTGATGCTCTGCCAGGCCTCTACTGCAACTGTCTTCAGTTCCTGCTTGTTCTTGGGGCATTTTCCCTTCAGTTTTGTCTTTAGCAAGTGAAATGCATGCTCAATTGGATTTAGGTCAGGTGATTGACTTGGCCATTGCAGAACATTCCACTTCTTTGCCTTAAGAAACTCTTTGGTTGCTTTCGCAGTATGCTTCGGGTCATTGTCCATTTGCACTGTGAAGCGCCGTCCTATAAGTTTTGAAGCATTTGGCTGAATCTGAGCAGATAATATTGCCCGAAACACTTCAGAATTAATCCTACTGCTTTTGTCAGTAGTCACATCATCGATAAATACAAGGGAACCAGTTCCATTGGCAGCCATACATGCCCACGCCATAACACAACCTCCACCATGCTTCACTGACGAGGTGGTATGCTTTGGATCATGAGCAGTTCCTTCCCTTCTCCATACTCTTCTCTTCCCATCATTCTGGTACAAGTTGATCTTGGTCTCATCTGTCCATAGGATGTTGTTCTAGAACTGTACAGGTTCTTTTAGATGTTTTTGGCAAACTCTAATCTGGTCTTCCTGTTTTTGAGACTCACCAATGGTTTACATCTTGTGGTGAACCCTCTGTATTTACTCTGGTGAAGTCTTCTCTTAATTGTTGACTTTGACACAGATACGCCTACCTCCTGGAGAGTGTTCTTGATCTGGCCAACTGTTGTGTAGGGGTTCTTCTTCACCAGGTAAATAGTTCTTTTGTCATCCATCACAGTTGTTTTCCGGGTCTTTTGGAGTTAATGATCCCACCAGTGTGTTCTTTCTTTTTAAGAATGTACCAAACAGTTGATTTGGCCACACCAGGGGCCCGTTCTTCGTACGTCGCTAACTCAGTTAGCTGGATTTGATTGTTGACGATTTGGCATGATCTTGGATCATTTGGTTCTAAGCTCATCCTAGACTTGTCGTCATAGCAACAGGTCTGTAAGATCAAACCTGCTCGGGAGCAGGTTTACTTCATGTAAACAAGATTAGATTGAGGCTTTATAAGCGGAGGAGATAGGGAAGTATGTCACAGCCATACGCGAGCAACCTCTTGCGGAAGGTGGGAGAATAATTCGCAGAGCTTTTCAAATTAATCGGGTATTGCGGGATAAAGTGTAACTGTTGAGAGATACCGTTTTTTCCAGCCTGTTTCTTTGTGGCTGTTATAAATAGACAAACACATCATTTAACAGTGGTTTTTAAAAGGGAGGAAAAATAAGTGGCTTTTTAAAATAAAGACAGTATGAATTAAAGGCTACCATTTTGTATAATATTCTTGTATTTCACTTTTACTTTAATTTCTCTGCTACTTTTTGCCAGCCCACTATCCTGGCATTTGCAGACTTTGAGGTGTTCCCTGTCGTTTTAAATAACGACTCAAGTTCATACACAACAGGTTTGTTTGAAGAACCCAGTTAGCCGGATCATGAATAGCAGGATGAAATTATCTTGGATGTGTCATTTGATCTCGGATGTATTAAGCGACGTACGAAGAACGGGCCCCTAATGTTTTTGCTCTCTCTGATAGGTTTGTTTTGATTTTTCAGCCTAACGATGGCTTGCTTCACTGATGGTGACAGCTCTTTGGACTTCATATTGAGAGTTGACAGCAACAGATTCCAAACACAAATACCATACTTGTAATTAACTCTAGACCTTTTATCTGCTCCTTGTCAATGAAATAACGAACTCCCTTTTTGACTGAATAACATACACCTGGCCATGGAATAGCTGAGCAGCCAATTGTCCAATTACTTTTGGTCCCTTAAATAGGGGGGCGGCACATATAAAATTTGTTGTAATTCCTACACCGTTCACCTGATTTAGATGTAAATACCCTGAAATTAAAGCTGAAAGTCTGCACTTAAAGCACATCTTGTTTTATTTCAAATCCATTGTAGTGGTATACAGAGCCAAAATGATGAAAATTGTGTCATTGTCCAAATATTTATGGACCTGACTGTATGTATATATATATACTATATATATACACATTTCTTATATATTATATTTATTCACATACCATTCTGTATGTAAAAGCAGGTAAATATTTTCCCTAACACAGTCTGTGGAGTATGAGAGGATGTCATCTTGGTGTAATAAGAGGATGTGCTTTTGGTCTAGACTTGGGGAATGCACACGTCTCACCTACTGTTACTTTGTTTGCATGTAGAATTAGCTCTCATTCTGACATCATCTGTGAGGCACAGTAGACAGGCGAGTTCAAGAGCACAACTCTGAGACAGGTGGTAGGCAAAAATTCTTTAGTGGGGTATTCAGGCAGGGGTCAAAACCAGGAGATCAGTCAAACAAGCAAACAAATCAGATAAGGGGCAGGCAAAATCCACGGTACACGAGACAGGCAAAAACGGGGTCAGAACAGGCAAGCAAAGAAATGGATACGCTGGAGAGTTTGGCACAATGGACAAGACAATCTGGCAGAGGACACGTGCAAGTGAAGGGACCTAAATAGTGAGCTAATGAGGGAACGGGCTGCAGGTGAGATGGGTGTGAGGACCAGGTGACGGTGATGAGGGGTAATCAGACGGTGGCAGGATCTGGAATGACAGGAGAGTGGTTAGACTGACAGACAGGATGAAAAATACTTAATATGACGGGGAATCCGTGACAGAACCCCCCCCTCTAGGGACGGCTCCCGACGTCCCCCTCGGCTGATCCGGGTGAGCCCTATGGAAGGCCGTGATCAGGGAAGGGTCCATGACGTTGCGAGTGGGGACCCATTGGCGCTCCTCTGGACCATACCCCTCCCAATCAACGAGGTATTGCAGTCCCCTACCCCGTCGCCGAGATTTGAGCAGGCGACGGACTGTGTAGACAGGGCCCCCGTCGACGAGCCGGGGGGGTGGCGGGGTTCTGGGGGAGGGCTGAAGCAGGCTTTCCCGGACAGGTTTAACCCTGGAGACGTGGAAGGTGGGATGGACTCTCATGGCTGGCGGCAGACGCAGCCGGACGGCTGCAGGGTTAATGACCCGTGAAACAGGGAACGGACCCACATAACGGGCAGCCAACTTCTTGGACTCCACCCGGAGGGGAAGATCCCGAGTCGACAGCCAGACCCGTTGTCCCGGAGCGTACTGAGGCGCGGGGAGACGACGTTTGTTGGCTGACCGTTGATACCGCTCGGAGGTGCGCAATAGTGTGGATCGGGCCTGCCTCCAAGTGCGTCGACATCGCTGGACAAAGGCCTGGACAGAAGGTACCCTGGATTCCTGTTCCTGCTCCGGGAAGAGTGGGGGCTGGTATCCACGGGCACACTGGAAGGGGGAGAGCCCAGTGGCTGAACTGGGAAGGGTGTTGTGGGCATACTCAACCCACAGGAGTTGTGTGGACCAGGATTGCGGGTTACGGGAGGAGAGGCATCGTAACGCGGTCTCCATCTCCTGGTTCATACGTTCCGCCTGTCCATTTGATTGGGGTTGGAATCCTGATGACAGGCTGACTGTGGCCCCCAGTAGCCTGCAAAACTCAGTCCAAAAGTGCGAGGTGAACTGTGGACCCCGGTCGGAGACCACATCCGTGGGCAGACCGTGCAGGCGGAACACCTCCTGTAACATAATCTGGGCAGTTTCTTTGGCGGTAGGCAATTTGGGTAGTGGGATGAGCCGAGCAGACTTGGAAAATCGATCAACGACCGTGAGAATGACTGTGTTACCGTTGGAGGTGGGTAGGCCGGTTACGAAATCCAATGCGATGTGGGACCAGGGGCGATGAGGAATTGGCAGAGGATGAAGGAGACCAGAGGGAGCCTTGCGGGGGCTCTTGTGCTGAGCGCAGACCTGGCAAGCACCAACAAATCCCTTGGTGTCGTCTGCCATGGAAGACCACCAGAAGCGTTGTTTGAGTAGTGCCAGGGTGCGTCTGACTCCCGGATGGCATGCCAGACGGGAGGAATGACCCCACTGGAGTACCTGGGAACGGAGACTATCCGGGACAAACAAGCGATTATCGGGACAAGCACTGGGAGCTGGGTGTTCTGCATGGGAGCGCTTTACCTTGTCCTCCACCTGCCAGGACACTGCACCAACAACACACTCCAAGGGTAGGATGCCTTGAGGGTGAGCCGAGGAGCTTTCAGGCTGGAATTGACGAGACAGGGCATCGGGTTTTATGTTCTTAGAGCCGGGTCTGTATGAGAGGGCAAATTCAAAACAGTTAAAAAACAGAGCCCACCTAGCTTGACGGGAGTTCAGCCGCTTCGCCGAGCGGATATATTCCAGGTTCTTGTGGTCTGTCCAGACTACAAACGGCTGCTGCGCTCCCTCCAGCCAGTGTCTCCATTCCTCCAACGCTAGTTTCACTGCCAGCAACTCCCGATTTCCAATGTCGTAATTCCTCTCAGCAGGCAACAGTTTCCGGGAGAAGAAGGCACAAGGATGAACCTTCTGATCTCCGGCAGCCCGCTGCGAGAGAACAGCCCCAACCCCAGTGTCCGAGGCGTCTACCTCCACAATGAACTGGCGGGTCAGATCCGGGAATATTAGGATGGGAGCAGACGAGAAGCGTGTCTTTAACTCACCAAAGGCCTCTGCTGCCTCGAAGGTCCACCTGAAGGGCACCCGCTGGGAGGTGAGAGCAGTGAGCGGGGCAGCCACGGAACTATAGTTACGGATAAACCGCCGATAGAAGTTGGCGAAGCCTAGGAAGCGTTGCAGCTCCTTACGTGTAGCTGGCGTAGGCCATTTCTCCACTGCACTGGTTTTAGCTGGATCCGTCTGGATGCTACCTGCTTTGATAACAAATCCAAGAAATGCCACCTCAGAGGTGTGGAACTCACACTTCTCGGCCTTCGCGAACAGGTGGTTCTCCAGGAGTCTTTGGAGAACTTGCCGTACATGTACCACATGCTCCTGTGGGGACTTGGAGAAGATGAGGATGTCATCTAGATACACAAACACAGAAACATTAAGCAGGTCTCGGAGAACATCATTCACCAACCCCTGGAAAACCGCGGGGGCATTGGTGAGTCCAAATGGCATTACCAAGTATTCATAATTAAATAAATGCAGTCTTCCACTCGTCCCCCTTTCGGATTCTCACCAAGTGGTAAGCATTGCGGAGATCGATCTTGGAAAAGATGGTTGCCCCTTGGAGCAACTCAAAAGCAGAGGAAACGAGAGGGAGGGGGTACCTGTTCTTTACGGTGATGTTGTTAAGTCCTCTGTAATCTATGCAGGGGCGCAGGGACTTGTCCTTCTTGCTGACAAAGAAAAAGCCAGCACCAGCAGGAGATGACGACGGCCTAATGAGGCCGGCGGCTAAGGAGTCGTTAATATATTTCTCCATGGTCTTAACCTCAGGAGCAGATAGGGAAAAAAGTCTACCTCTGGGCGGAGTCGTACCCGGGAGAAGGTCGATTGCACAGTCGTACGGACGGTGCGGCGGTAATGAGGTGGCCCGAGCCTTGCTGAAAACCTCCCTTAGGTCGTGATATTCCCTGGGGACACCGGTGAGATCTGAGGACTCCGTAGAGACAGGTGAGCTTGACACAGATGATAGAGTAGGTTTTAAACACACCGCATGGCAATGAGCACTCCATTGTAGAACGGTACCTGTAGACCAGTCAATGTGTGGGTTGTGTCTCGTGAGCCATGGATAGCCTAAAATGACCGGTTGCTGTGGTGAATTGATGAGATGGAAAGTGAGAGTTTCATTGTGATTACCTGACATGGTCATCGGCAGGGGAGCGGATCGATGAGTAACCCTGCAGAGGAGGCGACCGTCTAAAGCGGTCGCGTAGATGGGTTCGTCCAGAACCACCTGCCTGATCCCCAGCTGTGAAGCCAGAGCCATCTGCACCAGAGTCTATGAGCACTGAAACCGGGTGGTTCCTCCCTGAGCAACATAGCTGAACTGTCATCAGAGGCCGAGAGGGCATTTCAAAGTTCACACTTCGGCTCACCAGCGCCCTCTGTTTGACTGGTGAGCCCCCTCTTTTACGGGACAGGAGGTTACGAAATGACCACTCTGACCGCAATACAGGCATCGATTCTCCTGCATGCGGCGCTGTCGTTCCTCGGTGGAGAGTCGGGACCGCCCAAGCTGCATGGGCTCAGGGACCTCGGCAGAAACGCCAAAGGCCTGTTCCGAAGGGAACCTCTCCGACTCGGCCGATCGGTGAAACGGCGCCTGTGGAGCGACAGAAAACCGCCTCTCCCTCTGCCGTTCCCGCAGGCGACCGTCGATACGGATAGAGGGCGCAATCAGGTCATCCAACTCAGTCGGAAGATCGCGAGCCGCCAGCTCGTCCTTGATGCGGTCCAACAGACCGTGGTAGAAGGCATCCAGGAGCAGAGGAGCGTTCCAGCCGCTCTCGGCTGCTGTGGTGCGGAAGTCAATGGAGTAATCCGCCACGGATCTTCCTCCCTGCTTCAGGTCCATCAAGCCTCGAGCGGCCTCTCTCCCTGGTGTGGCGTGATCGAAGACCTTCCGCAGCTCCTTGGAGAACAGCAGGAATGAAGAGCAGATCGGCGACTGTCGCTGCCACTCAGCGGTTCCCCACTCCTTGGCTCTGCCCGTGAGGAGCGAGATGACGTACGCCACTCGGGCTCTGTCGGAGGGAAAGGCGGATGGCTGGAGCTTAAAGGCGAGAGAGCACTGGGTCAGGAATGGCCGGCAGACGTGCCTCTGATCCGGGAGAAGTGCGAGGAGGCGAGCTGGAAGCACTGGCGGCAGTCCGCTCTCCAGCGGGTCTCCTCAGCAGATGATCACGGAGCGACTCCATGCTGCGCTCGTGACTCACGCCCATAGCCTGCACTGCTTCAGTCAAGAAGGCGAGCTGTTGCTCGTGGCGCTGTAGCATGTCGACTGGAGTCAAAGGTTCCGTCGCGGCCTGAGCAGAGTCGGCTGAACTCATGTTGGCCAGATTGTACTGTGAGGCACAGTAGACAGGCGAGTTCAAGAGCACAACTCTGAGACAGGTGGTAGGCAAAAAATCTTTAGTGGGGTATTCAGGCAGGGGTCAAAACCAGGAGATCAGTCAAACAAGCAAACAAATCAGATAAGGGGCAGGCAAAATCCACGGTACACGAGACAGGCAAAAACGGGGTCAGAACAGGCAAGCAAAGAAATGGATACTCTGGAGAGTTTGGCACAATGGACAAGACAATCTGGCAGAGGACACGTGCAAGTGAGGGGACCTAAATAGTGAGCTAATGAGGGAACGGGCTGCAGGTGAGATAGGTGTGAGGACCAGGTGACGGTGATGAGGGGTAATCAGACGGTGGCAGGATCTGGAATGACAGGAGAGTGGTTAGACTGACAGACAGGATGAAAAATACTTAATATGACGGGGAATCCGTGACATCATCGGAGACAGTGTCCTGGTCTAGTGTTTTAGCATTCATTAATTCATTCATTATCTACCACTGATTAACGGTGACTGGAGCCTATCCCAGTTACTTTCAGGCCGTAGGCAGGGTACACCCTGGACTGGGGCCAGCTAGTCGCAGGGCTTCGCACAGGCAACATAGCATAACAACAACCATTCACTCTAGGGGCAATTTCTACAGTGTCCAATTAACCTACCACATGCATGTCTTTGGACAGTGGGAGGAAGCTGGATTGCTTGGGGAGAACCCACGGTAACCATACCGTACATTTCTGGAAAACTAAACAAGTGCCAAAGGGAAGAACCAGAAGAGCATTCAGTTAAACAAGTAACAATTAATGGGGGTGTAAGGCTGGAGAAGAGACTTGATGTAGTCGGGTGCAGTCCCTTTTACTGCTCGGAAGGTCAGTACTAACTTGAATCTGATACGGGCCGTGATGGGAAGTCAGTGGAGGGAGATGAAAAGTGCGGGCTGCTACGTTCTGAATCCTCTGGAGGGGGCAGGTTGCGCATGCTGGGAGACCCGCGAGCAGCAAGTTGGAGTAGAGGACACATGTTTGGACTAGCAGCTGGGCGGAATGCTTAGACTTCTGATCTTCCGGATGTTGTATAGTGTGAATCTACACGACCGGGAAACAGCAGCAATGTGGTCTATGAGGGAGAGTTTGTCATCCATGTAACTCCAAGGTTCCTGGCAAAGGATGAACGGTTCACCGTCGCAGATCCTAGGGTGATGATGAGAAGTTTCAGCTGGAGGTGGTGCTTTGTCATCCAGGCGTACTGAGGCAGGCCTCAATCCTAGCTAAGAAAAAAACAGGTACAGCTGCGTGTATAACAGCATAACAGTGGTAGGAGAAGACATGGGACATGATGATTGGACCAAGTGAGTTGGTGTACAGGGAGAAGAGGAGGGATTTTGCCTTCCCAGGAGACCTGGTAAGATCTTCCCGAGGATGAGATCCACTGAAGTGCAGTGCCAGTGATGCCCATCTCAGAGAGTCTGGCGAGCAGGATCTGATGGTTGACCGTATCAAATGCTAAAAAAAAGGTCTGGCAGCATGATGACAGATGACCTTGAAGAGGCTCTGGCAGACTGAAGGGCAATGGTGACTGACATGAGGGCAGTTTCAGTGGAGTGGCCAGGCTTGAAGCTTAGCAGACCAAATTAAATAGGAAGCAAACACACAAGAGGAATGATTAGGGTTGGAAGTGAGCTTACATCACCTCAGGACCCCGGAGCTGCCATCATGGTGAATACCCACAATCAGGATAATATCCTGACACACGTGCTGTTATGACAATAGTAACTAACTAATAGTAACTGCACTTCTTACGCATCTCAACTAATCAAAGGCTACAGAGGGCTTCCTCTCCTGATTGGTCTTTTGCAGAAGGCAGTAGGGAAGTTAAGTCCTCAGTAGCAGAGTAATCAGCCAATGCAATACAGGATTTGAATATCCTGCAGCAGTTTTCATCAGCTTACAAGCTCTTCTGGCAGGCCTGGGCCTTGACACCACCAGAATCACAAAAACTGCTTTAAGATTGTGGAGCAATATTTAATCCACACTGCGCTTTTTTCCTGCCTGCAATCTGTAGACATCCCATTACCAAGCCTTGCATCTCTACTGTTTCAGAATGCCAGGGGTTACAGATTTTACCAGAGGATTGTAGAATGACCTGGTTCTCCCAGCATTCTGTGATGAATCGTCACGGCTTAACTATCCTCTTTGACGTCTCATGTATTTCTAAATGAACACAGAGGGAGACAGTATTCCGGTGACCTCAGCAGGCCCAGAGGCAGCTACTATGGAGGCTGGCCTTCTTCCCACCAACATCAATCTTTCTGAGCTTTATTCTCTAAAATCGGATTGGACGTCATGAAGAAATAAGTTGGCCTGCATCTGTGATCCATCAGTGCCTCTGACTGGGTGGCTGTGTTAATTTATGTTTATTTGCGTGTGTGCCTCGGTTAGTGTGTATATGTATATATAGGTAGGTATACACATTTGTGTGTGTGTGTGTGTGCACATGTGCATACCTCCTCTCGTGTATGTGTGGGTGTGTTTGTGTGTTCATTAGTACATGTGTCTGTGTTGTGTGTGTGGAGGGGCTCAATCTACACCCAGGGATGATAGGGCAGCTTTTGGTCATCCACTCCATTTCTAGAGCCGTATCCCTGCTCTGATCAATAGCTGCTGCTTATTTCCCTGGAAACCCTATTGATTACTCTGGTTAGAGTTTAGACACTTTATAAAAAGATAAATTATTCACACCCGGCCACATGCAACCTGAAATATGACAGAGAAAGGGAGAGAGTGGGGAAGGGAGAGATAGAGGCAGAGAGAAAGAGAGAGATGGAGCGAGGGAGGAAAGAGAGAGAGAGAGGTATAGAGTCAGAGAGAGTAGTGATTCAAATGCATTATATGTAAAGTATAAGTATGCCCATAATGCCTTGTGAAGAACCTTAACCCCTAACCTTAGCCTTGCTTCAACCTACACCCCCAATGACAAACTGGAGTTGTCCCCTTCAAGGATTCCATTTAGACTCCTCTATTACCATACCTCAGGTCTTGTCACTGTCCCCCCTCAATTGCCTGCCTCAATATCCCAGCACTTGAAAGTACATCATGCGCGACCAGGATATCAATCTTGGTGTATAGCGGGAGGGTCAATGGGCTAATTCAAGGAGCTGTTTGCATATGTTCAACATCCAACAGGCTGTGACAGTAGTATGGCTAAAGATGAGATTGCATCTCTTGGTAATATCAGTGGCTCATAATGGGGGACTGCCATACCCATTCAATCATCCGACACAGAGCCCTGTGAAGGATGAAGCGGCTCTTATCTACACCCTTACAAGATGTGCTGGTATGTTGCTTGTCTCCCCTGAATGCTTTGCAATCATTATTTCCGATTAGAGTCAGAAATTGGCCATTAAAGACAATGAAAAAGAGATACTGACAGTAAAAAGAGACACTGCAGTATCCTGCAATCTCCTGGGCAGTAACTTCTATTTTAGTTGACTTTATTACTGTTAGTACAGGGAGGGAAAACTCCTCAGGGCTGCATATTGATTGGTGTGTCTTTTATCAATGTTTATTTGCTGCGCTTTTACACTCCAGATGTCATTGGTTGATGAGGGGGGGAGGAGGGATGTCCAGTGATGAGAGGTGGACTGACAGGCAAACTCACAGCCCATATAAACTTTTATGTTCCGAAACATCCTGAAAATGGGCATGGCTGAACAACAGTGACAACATTGACTGGGACTGTCTTTATTAGGCTTGTCAGAAACGGCCAGATCTCAACCAGATGAAGAAGCACCGTGAAAGACACACTACATGGGTTTGTATGGTTTAAAGATGACATGGATACGAACTATATTCAATATATTATCCTCGGGGCATAATTTAGAATGGAAACAGTTGAAAAGAATGAGGAGACCTTTGTTACTCCTCTCCTATCCTCTTTGGGCTTGCTCTGCGTAGAGTAACAGCATCTAGAGTAACACCTCCAGACTCTGAGATCAGCTGGCTTCTACAGAAAATATAATATTCATCAAGGTTGCCTCACTATAGATGTAATACCCTCTTCTGAGAGAGATAGGAAAGATAAAGCCTCACTGCATCTGTTAATGGTCTGCCTGCCTGATTAACTGGTTATCTGTCTGCCTGCCAAACAGCCTTTCTGCCAATGTACCCTTCTGTCTGTCTGTTTGCCTGCCTGTCTACCATCTTGCCAGACTATCTGCCTGTTTGCCTGACTGCTAGCTTGTCTGTTTGCCAGTATTGCCTCCTTTCTGGAGGTCATAAAAATGCAGATTTCTGTCCAATCTCTCTGACACGTGGTCAGCTCCACCAAACCTACTTAGATAAACAGATACCAGGACAGAGTTATGTAGTAAAAGATTTCTAGACAGATGTGACCAATAGCAAGGCAAACCCTCCCCTCCCCTCTGCCCTTCCTGTGTCCTTCATCACATAACAGCAACTCTATGAGGCAGACACTCCCTGGCTATTAGGCACTCATAACACCTGCATACCACAGAGACTTGTGTGGGTGTGTACGTCTGCATGTGCGTTTGTGTGTAAGTGCATGCATGAGTGTGTTTATTTGTGTGAGAGGGCTTGTATTTGCATACGATGCTTCAGTGTGTTTGTGTACCTGTGTTTTTGTGTGTAATGTACTCATAGAGCAGCTCCATGAATCTGGCAATTGGCTGCCCATCCGGTACCTCTGTCACCCCCCCCCCCTCCCCGTCTTCCCTCTCTCAGGAGGGCTGCAGTGCCCTTTTTTTGTCCGGGAGGGTGAGGGGAAGAGCTGGCCAGGAGAACCAGTCACACCAGCACACCAGGGATGCTAAGAGAACCAGACCTTGCATTAACATTTCTATGAGCCTTGATCTTAAAACCTGACACTCTTGTAGTCCTCACACAAGGGATGGTCACAGCAGAAACACCCTCATACCACATTTCTGGACTACACAACATCTGACATTACATATGACATTGGATATTGTTAAATATTTAATAATTTGGTACTCAATGTTACAAAAACCATTTGAGATATTATCCATTAATTATATCAAAGAACAAAAGTGCACAGTAAATAAACCAACATTATCTCTGTCTTTCTGGAGGCCTGCAATGAAAGGCGAGAATTGGGCGAGAATAAGAAGCAGATGAACTAATTTGTGTGATACTGTAGGTCAGTGTGGTTCTGGAGTTTTGACCCATCATCTAGTCAGACCTGTGCATTTAAGTGTTTGTGTGGATATTTCTCTTTCTCTGCCTGTCTATTGCTTTCTCTTTGCCTTTGTCTCTCCCTCATTCTCTCCATCTTGAGTAATGGGCATCTCAGCCTGCCTCATGCAGGAGACTCCGCAGTGAAGATGACCTAGATAACAAAACAGTGAAAGACAGGGAGAAAAGGAGGAAGAGGAGAGAGTAATATGAGGACTGGGAAAGAAAGACAAAATAGATTCAGAGTTAAATAGTTGCTGTTTGAGAGAGAGAATGTGAGACAGAAAGGGAGAAAGTGGAGTAGAGAGAGAAGAAGATCGAGCAAGAGACAGAGAGGGAAAAAAACGACAGCAAAGTATTGTGAGAACAAAATGACTTAAAGAGAAAAATTAAGGAATATAAATAAGTATGGGACTAGGACAGGGACAAAGACAGGTTAAGTCAGGAGAGCAGTATTTTTCTAACATCCTCTGGCATGACCAAATCAGAGAGGACAGATTGGCCAGCTCCCTGTAGTCAGGGGGGGTGGGGGGGCATCACAGTCAGGAAGGGATGGGGAGACATGGTGGAGCAGTCGGAGCGGATGACACTGAGAGCAGTGGAGGGTAAAAGGAGAGGGCAACACACGGGGGAGGGGTGAGCGAGGGAAGACAAAAAAGGGAGAGCTAGAGGGGAGGAGTTTATGCTCTGTCGTATAACAGTAATCAAGCCCAGGTTAGATCCATACACCACAGATCATAAATACAGGAAGAGTAGTCATAATCAGAATGAGGTTTAATCTCTATGCAAGATTTACAAACATAGAATTCACTGTGGCAGAAATGTGCAAAGATAGAACATGTCAAACTAGTCAAACATGTCAAACTAGTGTTTGAATGGGCCTTTGGCTTTGCAGTGGTAGCAACCAGTCTGTATGGAGGACCTGAGTCAGTTACTCAGCCACTGCACTGAAATCAATGCAACAGTCCCTAGAGGGCCAACTGTGAGGCAAATTGAAAGCTCCGGAATTACTTTACAGTTTCTCAGTTGCTTTGGTCCGTTTTCCACATAATTTCTAACGTGCAAAATAGTAATTAATTCATTAATTCATTTTCTACCGTCTATCAGCGTTGCCGCTTATTCCCAGTAAGCTAGGTTTATGCTCCCGCGTCAAACCTTACGCGTGGGGCGTGGCGCGGTTGTTGAGCATTCGAAGTTTTGCGTCGAGGGTCCGCGTTACTCTGCAATTCACCGCCATGCCACCAGGGGGGTGTGGCTGTGTAGTTTCAAGGGTTATAGCCGAATCCTTGCTCATTATTGAAGAGCAAATGCTTATATTGCAAATTATGTGGAAGCGCAGGCGACAGAGAAGACGTTTGCGGAGGTTCTATACGATCGTTTGAGGCTGGAAACGGGTGAATTTGCAACACTGGTTCACCCACTGAGGGACCTGGATGAACAAATGCACTTTCGATACTTTCGAATGTCAGCGGGCCGATTTGACGAGCTTCTTCGCCGTATACAGCCTGGCGAGTGAAGAAAAGTGGTGGCCGATGATTTGAACTTCAGATTGGTGTCCCGAAGCACACTCATTGAGTGATAATAAACTGTGAACTATGCATGGTGTGTAAACTGTGTTGTGCTGTGTGTGTTAATAAATATGTATGTATAAATATGTATAAATATGTATTTATGTAAATAAATATCAAAACAACTGCTTGAAAACAAACTTGTGTGTTTTATTCTTATGTATTATGTAATACAAAAAGTATAATTTAAAAAATCACAACACTAAAACAATACAACAACAATATGCATTGTAGTATGTATAAATGTATTATAAAAAGTCAAATTGTGGCAAATCACGGCAAAAAGTGCACTCAAACGATACAACACACGTATCTCAACTATTTACAAAACTACGTCACGTTCTGAGCGGACCAATCACAGCGCTTGTGACGCCGCAACGCTACGCGCAGGTAGGATTTTTTTGAGGCGCGCGATGGGCAATGCGGGAGGGTCCGCGTTGTCGGCGGAGCAATGCGGGCGACAAATCGCAGAAGCATAGATCGAGCTTTAGGGGTCACTGGTGACTGAAGCCTATTACTTTCGGGCCTTAAGGCGGGGTACACCCTGGATTGGGGCCAGCTAGTCACAGGGTTATCACACAGACAGTTACAGACCACATATGGCGCTTTTCCACCGCAAATGTAGCACGACTATACTCGACTCGCCTCGGTTTGTAGTAAACTTGGGGTGGTTTTCCACCGCAAATAGTACCGCAAATAGTACTTCCTGGTCGTCGGCGAAAGGGGCGTGACGTAGCCTGTGACGTATTTTTGTACGCGACGTAAATAACACCAACGCAACCCAGCTCTTTTTGAACTCTATCCTCGGCCACAAGACACAGAAACGTCTGCACCTCAGATGTGGTCCACGGCGAAGACTTAATTTTAGCCACGTTGACGAACTCTTTTGTAAATTATCTGATTTTTAAAAAGCTTGTAGACTGTTGGTGTAATGGACTGTATCTGATAGTAAAAAACTGCGGCGCTGTTGCTTTAAGTCGCTCTCGTGACTCGTCACACTTTCTGGCCAATCAATGGCCTGCCGTCTGCCGACGTCACCTTTTAGCTCGACTAAGCTCGCTTGGTACCTAGAGCAAGAAGGTACCAAAAAAGTACCCGCTAGCAGGTACCAGGTACCATGGAACTGCGGTGGAAACGCCAAAAATGCGAGGCGAGCTGATTTCATGCGGTGGAAAAGCGCCAATAGAGACAACCATTCACTTTCACAGTGATACACTAGGGGTGAATTAATCTACCGCATGCATGTCTTTGGATGGTAGGAGCAAGCCGGAGTGCCTGGAGAGAAACCACGATAACACGGGGACGACATGCAGACTCCACCCAGAGAGATCATGGTCGGGCCCGAGATTTGAACTCACGATCACCTTGTTGGGAGGCAAGAGCGCTAACAGCAATGCCACCGTGCACCCCCAAAAAAGTAATTCAATTTCTAAAAACAATATGTACAAACACCAATACACAATGGATTTGTTGCAAGATCTAGTAATTCATTTTAAATCCTTAGTATTTCAAGTAAATATTTGTCAATTACCATATCAATGCAATCAGTATGAAAAGTTATTGTGTCATCTTTAATAAACAAGGTGGTCAAAATGTCATATTGTCAATGTCACTGTGCACTTTGTCAGTATCAGCTGATGTACCAAGTCTTCAGTTTGGATGGGAGTTATTGCATGGAAAATGTACAAGGCAGCATTTCTCTACATGGCATATCAATTTAACAAATGTACATTTTATTGTAGGTGGGTTATTGATTGAAATAATATATATATATATATTATATTATATATATATATATATATAATCTGAAAGAAAAAGACAAGGGGCTCAAGGGAAAACAATTACAACTAGAAAAAAATTCCTAAAGAAATTTTGAGTGTGCGTGACTCTGGCCCGGGACTCTCCCCCATACATCACTGACACTGTTGAGTAATTTTCACAATATGACTTCTACCATTGCTTAGGTATGTGACTGATCAAGCTTTCAACAGGTGTTCATATGCTGATGCACTAGTAGTAGCGTAAACACTAATTTCAGCAGGATTAAAGACAGCTCCACTTGAGCACACTGCCACAGTTTAAGTTTAAGTAGTAAGCAAGCAGTAAACAATTGGTCACTCTGTGTCAGGTAGCACTTTACATTACAGTTCAGTAGCATAGTAATAGTTTGGTTCTAATTTGATAATAGTGATAAATGCTTTCAAAAACTTAGAGTGTAAAATGACCCAAATACATCCAATGCCAGAATTAGGCCATCAATGGCTATGACTTTGGTATTAGAAATACACCTTTTATCAAAATGATACCGCATTATAAATATCAGATAACATTATAAAGTTATACAGCTGTGTTAAATGTCAAATCAATCCACATGCAATCAAACATGTAACAAATCAGGATTCAGCAATAAGATAGCACTAGGTCACACAGTTCTGATATCACACTAACAAAAACAGTGCTTTTTATCTAACATTAATTGAGAAAAACACACACGCACATACACATACACACACGCACATACACACACACACACACACACACACACACACACATATATATATAGATACATATATGTGCATACACACAGGCAGTCTGTACATTAATGACTTAATGATGAACTGTCAATCAAACCATTCAGTGCAATGAATCACTTAGTAGCTGACACACAGGTTCAATCATCTATAAACTACAGGACTCCCCATACAACACTAGCCAATAGTTTGCAAGGTCAACCAGTATCCAGACGATTATGAATGTTTTACAGCAAGCCCCCCCAACAATTTAAATAGCAATTCCTAAAAGACCTGTATTTAATCCCCACTGTTTCTCTATGGAGCGGCAACTCCATTAACTGCCGATCCCGACCTCCCACACACCTCCCCAATATCTTGTTAGATTCCTATGGACCCCACCACATGAACCCTGCCCTCAAACCTCCCAGCACGAGCCCCCCCGCGAACGCCGATCGCCCCCCCCCCTCCAAAAACAACCATAAACGGTCAAAATGCACACAAATAACCCTCCCCACAACCCTTCACCACCGTCCTGACTGATAAGCACATGAATACATAAGCCCAAATGTTAAAGAAGTCAAAAACCCACATCTTAGATAGCATGCTAGCAAAACATATGCTGATGCACTAGCAATTAGCTTAGGCGCTAATTTCAGCATTGGTTGCTAATGTTAGCAAACAGCATATCTTTACAGCTAGTTGGAATGTCAGTTGTAAATCCTGACTGATAAGCACATGAATACCTATGAGCCCAAATGTTAAAGAAGTCAAAAACCTACATTTTTGATTGGATGCTAGCGAAAGAGTTGAAAAAGATGTTTGCTTACCTTAGAGACTTAGAGCCAGAGAGGAAGAGTTGAGTTGGAGTACAGTTTATAAATACACCCGAAACAAAAAGAACCAATTTGATTCCTCCAGTAAATATCCTCCAATTAAAGTTATTAAATGTGAAATGAATTACTGTTCGTAAAATAGCCATCGTCATTCGTGGCCACCGTCTCTCCTCTTTCAAGCACGTTGCTAAGTAACGAACTTCGCAACTGTTGCAACGGTCATAGCAGTTAAACAGAGAGAAAAGGCTTACAGCACCCCTCGAACAGGAAGGATTTCTGGCCAAACCGTGTTTCCAATCATAAAACCAGGTTAACGTGAAGCCGGCTGAGCCCTTCCTGAACGTCTACATAGGCATTTTGTGTTGACAAGTGAAGAAATGTGCTCTTGGGAGCAATTCTAAAAAGTGTTCGTTTTCTATCTTTTCAGTTACAGCCCCGCCTCTCTTAACATAGGAGTCTATGAGGCTGTTCATGGGTGCTGCGGCCGAATCTTCGCATGTCAAGCTAAAACAATAAATCTGACAGATAAAGTAAAGCAAGTGTGAGCTAGAGGACACATTTTCCTACGTTTCTATGTATAAATTGTGTCTGTAGTGGTGCATTTGAGGCCATGGTAGTCAAATACGTTTTATTTTTTGTATACAATTCTCTCTCTTCTCCACACTCTAGCGATGACATCACCACTCTACCTCTCAAACATTCTCTCCATTGACACCTATTCATTTTTTTGGTGTGGTTTTTGGCAATTTTTGGGCAAAATTGTTCGCCAAAAGTCTTAGATAAATCATAGCACACATGTCGGGGCCGAGCCGCACGTTTTGATATAACTTTTGTGTATATGCGTCAAAAACTCTGGTAGGTGTTTTGAGCCAAAAAAACGGCGTAAGAATAACTAGAAAAAAATTCCTAAAGAAATTTTGAGTGTGCGTGACTCTGGCCCGGGACTCTCCCCCATATATCAATGACACTGTTGAGTCATTTTCTGAATATGAATTCTACCATTGCTTAGGTATGTGACAGATCAAGCTTTCAACAGGTGTTCATATGCTGATGCACTAGTAGTAGCGTTAACACTAACTTCAGCAGGATTAAAGACAGCTCCACTTGAGCACACTGCCACAGTTTAGGTTTAAGTAGTAAGCAAGCAGTAAAAAATTGGTCACTCTGTGTCAGGTAGCACTTTACATTACAGTTCAGTAGCATAGTAATAGTTTGGTTCTAATTTGATAATAGTGATAAATGCTTTCAAAAACTTAGAGTGTAAAATGACCCAAATACATCCAATGCCAGAATTAGGCCATCAATGGCTATGACTTTGGTATTAGAAATACACCTTTTATCAAAATGATACCGCATTATAAATATCAGATAACATTATAAAGTTATACAGCTGTGTTAAATGTCAAATCAATCCACATGCAATCAAACATGTAACAAATCAGGATTCAGCAATAAGCTAGCACTAGGTCACACAGTTCTGATATCACACTAACAAAAACAGTGCTTTTTATCCAACATTAATTGAGAAAAACACACGCACATACACATACACACACGCACATACACACACACACACACACACACACACATATATATATAGATAGATACATATATGTGCATACACACAGGCAGTCTGTACATTAATGACTTAATGATGAACTGTCAATCAAACCATTCAGTGCAATGAATCACTTAGTAGCTGACACACAGGTTCAATCATCTATAAACTACAGGACTCCCCATACAACACTAGCCAATAGTTTGCAAGGTCAACCAGTATCCAGACGATTATGAATGTTTTACAGCAAGCCCCCCCAACAATTTAAATAGCAATTCCTAAAAGACCTGTATTTAATCCCCACTGTTTCTCTATGGAGCGGCAACTCCATTAACTGCCGATCCCGACCTCCCACACACCTCCCCAATATCTTGTTAGATTCCTATGGACCCCACCACATGAACCCTGCCCTCAAACCCCCCCGCACGAGCCCCCCCGCCCCCGCCCCCCGCGAACGCCGATCGCCCCCCCCCTCCGAAAACGACCATAAACGGTCAAAATGCACACAAATAACCCCCCCCCCCACTACCCTCCTTACAACCCTCCACCACCGTCCTGACTGATAAGCACATGATTACATATAAGCCCAAATGTTAAAGAAGTCAAAAACCCACATCTCAGATAGCATGCTAGCAAAACATATGCTGATGCACTAGCAATTAGCTTAAGCGCTAATTTCAGCATTGGTCGCTAATGTTAGCAAACAGCATATCTTTACAGCTAGTTGGAATGTCAGTTGTAAATCCTGACTGGTAAGTACATGAAAACCTATGAGCCCAAATGTTAAAGAAGTCAAAAACCGACATTTTTGATAGGATGCTAGCGAAAGAGTTGAAAAAGATGTTTGCTTACCTTAGAGACTTAGAGCCAGAGAGGAAGAGTTGAGTTGGAGTACAGTTTATAAATACACCCGAAACAAAAAGAACCAATTTGATTCCTCCAGTAAATATCCTCCAATTAAAGTTATTAAATGTGAAATGAATTACTGTTCGTAAAATAGCCACCGTCATTCGTGGCCACCGTCTCTCCTCTTTCAAGCACGTTGCTAAGTAACGAACTTCGCAACTGTTGCAACGGTCATAGCAGTTGGACAGAGAGAAAAGGCTTACAGCACCCCTCGAACAGGAAGGATTTCTGGCCAAACCGTGTTTCCAATCATAAAACCAGGTTAACGTGAAGCCGGCTGAGCCCTTCCTGAACGTCTACATAGGCATTTTGTGTTGACAAGTGAAGAAATGTGCTCTTGGGAGCAATTCTAAAAAGGGTTCGTTTTCTATCTTTTCAGTTACAGCCCCGCCTCTCTTAACATAGGAGTCTATGAGGCTGTTCATGGGTGCTGCGGCCGAATCTTCGCATGTCAAGCTAAAACAATAAATCTGACAGATAAAGTAAAGCAAGTGTGAGCTAGAGGACACATTTTCCTACGTTTCTATGTATAAATTGTGTCTGTAGTGGTGCATTTGAGGCCATGGTAGTCAAATACGTTATATTTTTTGTACACAATTCTCTCTCTTCTCCACACTCTAGCGATGACATCACCACTCTACCTCTCAAACATTCTCTCCATTGACACCTATTCATTTTTTTTGTGTGGTTTTTGGCAATTTTGGGGCAAAATTGTTCGCCAAAAGTCTTAGATAAATCATAGCACACATGTCGGGGCCGAGCCGCACGTTTTGATATAACTTTTGTGTATATGCGTCAAAAACTCTGGTAGGTGTTTTGAGCCAAAAAAACGGCGTAAGAATAACTAGAAAAAAATTCCTAAAGAAATTTTGAGTGTG
Source organism: Neosalanx taihuensis (assembly GCA_030340665.1). Lineage (NCBI taxonomy): Eukaryota > Metazoa > Chordata > Actinopteri > Osmeriformes > Salangidae > Neosalanx > Neosalanx taihuensis. The sequence continues at coordinate 7,153,010 of CM059290.1, forward strand.
CGTGACTCTGGCCCGGGACTCTCCCCCATATATCAATGACACTGTTGAGTAATTTTCTGAATATGACTTCTACCATTGCTTAGGTATGTGACAGATCAAGCTTTCAACAGGTGTTCATATGCTGATGCACTAGTAGTAGCGTTAACACTAATTTCAGCAGGATTAAAGACAGCTCCACTTGAGCACACTGCCACAGTTTAGGTTTAAGTAGTAAGCAAGCAGTAAACAATTGGTCACTCTGTGTCAGGTAGCACTTTACATTACAGTTCAGTAGCATAGTAATAGTTTGGTTCTAATTTGATAATAGTGATAAATGCTTTCAAAAACTTAGAGTGTAAAATGACCCAAATACATCCAATGCCAGAATTAGGCCATCAATGGCTATGACTTTGGTATTAGAAATACACCTTTTATCAAAATGATACCGCATTATAAATATCAGATAACATTATAAAGTTATACAGCTGTGTTAAATGTCAAATCAATCCACATGCAATCAAACATGTAACAAATCAGGATTCAGCAATACGCTAGCATCAAAATTCACAAAAAGCACTAGGTCACACAGTTCTGATATCACACTAACAAAAACAGTGCTTTTTATCCAACATTAATTGAGAAAAACACACACGCACATACACATACACACACGCACATACACACATACACACATCTATATATATATATATATATATATATATATATAGATAGATAGATAGATACATATATGTGCATACACACAGGCAGTCTGTACATTAATGACTTAATGATGAACTGTCAATCAAACCATTCAGTGCAATAAATCACTTAGTAGCAGACACACAGGTTCAATCATCTATAAACTACAGGACTACAGGACTCCCCATACAACACTAGTCAATAGTTTGCAAGGTCAACCAGTATCCAGACGATTATGAATGTTTTACAGCAAGCCCCCCCAACAATTTAAATAGCAATTCCTAAAAGACCTGTATTTAATCCCCACTGTTTCTCTATGGAACTGCCGATCCCAACCACCCACACACCTCCCCAATACCTGGTTGGATTCGTCTGGACCCCACCACATTAACTCTGGCCTCAAACCCCTCCGAAATCGCCCCCCCCGAGCCCCCCGCAACGTCACAAACTCCGCTTGAAAGTGAAACTAAATCATTCGCGATTGTCAAACCTCTCCCCCAAACAGGCTCATAGCTCATCAACCTGACCTCCCACACACCTCCCCAATATCTTGTTAGATTCCTACGGACCCCACCACATGAACCCTGTCCTCAAACCCCCCCGCACGAGCCCCCCCGCCCCCCGCAAACGCCGATCGCCCCCCCCTCCGAAATTGACCCTAAACGGTCAAAATGCACACAAATAACCCCCCCCCCCCACTACCCTCCTTACAACCCTCCACCACCGTCCTGACTGATAAGCACATGAATACATATAAGCCCAAATGTTAAAGAAGTCAAAAACCCACATCTTATATAGCATGCTAGCAAAACATATGCTGATGCACTAGCAATTAGCTTAAGCGCTAATTTCAGCATTGGTCGCTAATGTTAGCAAACAGCATATCTTTACAGCTAGTTGGAATGTCAGTTGTAAATCCTGACTGATAAGCACATGAATACCTACAGTTGTGGTCAAAAGTTTACATACACTAGTGAAGATCATGTATGCCATGGCAATATAGGGTTTTCAATAAACTCTACAACTCTTATTTTTCTGTGATGGAATGATAAGGAGCACATATTTCTTTGTCACAGAAAACATTCATGAAAAATGGTCCTTTTACGAATTTATTATGGGTCTTTTGAAAATGTGTCAAAATCTTCTGGGTCAAAAATATACATACAGCACCTTGAATTACCAATTTGGTGATGTAGAAAAAGTTGTTTCAATCCAATTTGCTTTTTGGCATGGCCTCCTAACTTCTTACGAGTGATTATGATTGACTCCAGCTGGTGACTTCTTTCAGTCCATGTAAATAGGGCTTGTTTGACACATTCACTAGACTCAGCCAGAAATACTACAATGGGAAAGTCTAAGGAGCTCAGCACGGATCTGAAAAAGCGCATCATTGACTTGAACAAGTCAGGAAAGTCCCTTGGAGCCATTTCAAAGCAGTTGCAGGTCCCAAGATCAACTGTGCAAACAATTGTTTGTAAGTATAAAGTGCATGGCACAGTTGTATCATTGCCACGATCAGGAAGAAAACGCAAGCTATCACTTGCTGCTGAGAGAAAATTGGTCAGGTTGGTCAAGAGTCAACCAAGAACCACCAAAAAGCAAGTCTGCAATGAGTTGGAGGCTGCTGGAACACATGTGTCAGTGTCCACAGTCAAGCGTGTTCTACATCGCCATGGGCTGAGAGGCTGCCGTGCAAGAAGGAAGCCATTACTCCAGAAGCGGCACCTTACGGCTCGACTGAAGTTTGCTGCTGATCACATGGACAAAGACATGGCCTTCTGGAGGAAAGTTCTGTGGTCAGACGAAACTAAAATTGAGCTTTTTGGCCACAATGACCAGAAATATGTTTGGAGGAGAAAAGGTGAGGCCTTTCACCCCAAGAACACCATACCTACCGTCAAACATGGTGGTGGTAGTATTATGCTGTGGGCCTGTTTTGCTGGCAGTGGAACTGGTGCTTTACAGAAAGTAAATGGAATAATGAAGAAGGAAGACTACCTCCAAATTCTGCAGGAAAACCTAAAATCATCAGCCAGAAAGTTGGGTCTTGGACGTAGTTGGGTGTTCCAACAGGACAATGACCCCAAACATACATCAAAAGTGGTGAAGGAATGGCTAAATCAAGCTAGAATTAAGGTCTTAGAGTGGCCTTCCCAAAGTCCTGACTTAAACCCCATAGAGAATATGTGGACTGTGCTGAAGAGACAAGTCCGACTCCGAAAACCAACAAATTTAGTTGAACTGCACCGATTCTGTCAGGAGGAGTGGTCAAAGATTCAACCAGAAGCTTGCCAGAAGCTTGTGGATGTCTACCGAAAGCGCCTAATTGAGGTGAAAATGGCCAAGGGACATTTAACCAAATATTAACATTGCTGTATGTATATTTTTGACCCAGCAGATTTTGTCACATTTTCAAAAGACCCATAATAAATTCATAAAAGAAAAAATTTTCATGAATGTTTTTTGTGACAAAGAAATATGTGCTCCTTATCATTCCATCACAGAAAAATAAGAGTTGTAGAGTTTATTGAAAACCCTATATTGCCATGGCATACATGATCTTCACTAGTGTATGTAAACTTTTGACCACAACTGTATGAGCCCAAATGTTAAAGAAGTCAAAAACCTACATTTTAGATAGCATGCTAGCGAAAGAGTTGAAAAAAGATGTTCGCTTACCTTAGAGACTTAGAGCCAGAGAGGAAGAGTTGAGTTGGAGTACAGTTTATAAATACACCCGAAACAAAAAGAGCCAATTTGATTCCTCCAGTAAATATCCTCCAATTAAAGTTATTAAATGTGAAATGAATTAATGTTCGTAAAATAGCCACCGTCATTCGTGGCCACCGTCTCTCCTCTTTCAAGCATGTTGCTAAGTAACGAACTAATAAGTTGCAACTGGAACTGTCATGGCAGTTCGAAAGACAGAGAAAAGGCTTACAGCACCCCTCGAACAGGAAGGATTTCTGGCCAAACCGTGTTTCCAATCATAAAACCAGGTTAACGTGAAGCCGGCTGAGACCTTCCTGAACGTCTACATAGGCATTTTGTGTTGAGAAGTGAAGAAATGTGCTCTTAGGAGCAATTCTAAAAAGTGTTAGTTTTGTTTTCCTCCTGAAATTTTCCTGACACTTTTAACATGGGAGTCTATGACGCTGTTCATGGGTGCTGCGGCCGAATTTTCGCATGTCAAGCTAAAACAATAAATCTGACAGATAAATTAAAGCAAGTGTGAGCTAGAGGACACATTTCCCTACGTTTCTATGCATAAATTGTGTCTGTAGTGGTGCATTTGAGGCCATGGTAGTCGAATACATTTAATTTTTTAAACACAATTCTCTCTCTTCTCCACACTCTAGCGATGACATCACCACTCTACCTCTCAAACATTCTCTCCATTGACACCTATTCATTTTTTTGGTGTGGTTTTTGGCAATTTTTGGGCAAAATTGTTCGCCAAAAGTCTTAGATAAATCATAGCACACATGTCGGGGCCGAGCCGCACGTTTTGATATAACTTTTGTGTATATGCGTCAAAAACTCTGGTAGGTGTTTTGAGCCAAAAAAACGGCGTAAGAATAAGCAAAACTAGAAAAAAATTCCTAAAGAAATTTTGAGTGTGCGTGACTCTGGCCCGGGACTCTCCCCCATATATCAATGACACTGTTGAGTCATTTTCTGAATATGACTTCTACCATTGCTTAGGTATGTGACAGATCAAGCTTTCAACAGGTGTTCATATGCTGATGCACTAGTAGTAGCGTAAACACTAATTTCAGCAGGATTAAAGACAGCTCCACTTGAGCACACTGCCACAGTTTAGGTTTAAGTAGTAAGCAAGCAGTAAACAATTGGTCACTCTGTGTCAGGTAGCACTTTACATTACAGTTCAGTAGCATAGTAATAGTTTGGTTCTAATTTGATAATACTGATAAATGCTTTCAAAAACTTAGAGTGTAAAATGACCCAAATACATCCAATGCCAGAATTAGGCCATCAATGGCTATGACTTTGGTATTAGAAATACACCTTTTATCAAAATGATACCGCATTATAAATATCAGATAACATTATAAAGTTATACAGCTGTGTTAAATGTCAAATCAATCCACATGCAATCAAACATGTAACAAATCAGGATTCAGCAATACGCTAGCATCAAAATTCACAAAAAGCACTAGGTCACACAGTTCTGATATCACACTAACAAAAACAGTGCTTTTTATCCAACATTAATTGAGAAAAACACACACGCACATACACATACACACACGCACATACACACATACACACACATCTATATATATATATAGATAGATAGATAGATAGATAGATAGATAGATAGATAGATAGATAGATAGATAGATAGATAGATGTGCATACACACAGGCAGTCTGTACATTAATGACTTAATGATGAACTGTCAATCAAACCATTCAGTGCAATGAATCACTTAGTAGCAGACACACAGGTTCAATCATCTATAAACTACAGGACTACAGGACTCCCCATACAACACTAGCCAATAGTTTGCAAGGTAAACCAGTATCCAGACGATTATGAATGTTTTACAGCAAGCCCCCCCAACAATTTAAATAGCAATTCCTAAAAGACCTGTATTTAATCCCCACTGTTTCTCTATGGAACTGCCGATCCCAACCACCCACACACCTCCCCAATACCTGGTTGGATTCGTCTGGACCCCACCACATTAACTCTGGCCTCAAACCCCTCCGAAATCGCCCCCCCCCCCCCCCCCGAGCCCCCCGCAACGTCACAAACTCCGCTTGAAAGTGAAACTAAATCATTCGCGATTGTCAAACCTCTCCCCCAAACAGGCTCATAGCTCATCAACCCGACCTCCCACACACCTCCCCAATATCTTGTTAGATTCCTACGGACCCCACCACATGAACCCTGCCCTCAAACCCCCCCGCACGAGCCCCCCCGCCCCCCGCCCCCCGCAAACGCCGATCGCCCCCCCCCCCTCCGAAAACGACCCTAAACGGTCAAAATGCACACAAATAACCCCCCCCCACTACCCTCCTTACAACCCTCCACCACCGTCCTGACTGATAAGCACATGAATACATATAAACCCAAATGTTAAAGAAGTCAAAAACCCACATCTTATATAGCATGCTAGCAAAACATATGCTGATGCACTAGCAATTAGCTTAAGCGCTAATTTCAGCATTGGTCGCTAATGTTAGCAAACAGCATATCTTTACAGCTAGTTGGAATGTCAGTTGTAAATCCTGACTGATAAGCACATGAATACCTATGAGCCCAAATGTTAAAGAAGTCAAAAACCTACATTTTAGATAGCATGCTAGCGAAAGAGTTGAAAAAAGATGTTCGCTTACCTTAGAGACTTAGAGCCAGAGAGGAAGAGTTGAGTTGGAGTACAGTTTATAAATACACCCGAAACAAAAAGAGCCAATTTGATTCCTCCAGTAAATATCCTCCAATTAAAGTTATTAAATGTGAAATGAATTAATGTTCGTAAAATAGCCACCGTCATTCGTGGCCACCGTCTCTCCTCTTTCAAGCACGTTGCTAAGTAACGAACTAATAAGTTGCAGCTGGAACTGTCATGGCAGTTCGAAAGACAGAGAAAAGGCTTACAGCACCCCTCGAACATGAAGGATTTCTGGCCAAACCGTGTTTCCAATCATAAAACCAGGTTAACGTGAAGCCGGCTGAGACCTTCCTGAACGTCTACATAGGCATTTTGCGTTGAGAAGTGAAGAAATGTGCTCTTAGGAGCAATTCTAAAAAGTGTTCGTTTTCTATCTTTTCAGTTACAGCCCCGCCTCTCTTAACATAGGAGTCTATGAGGCTGTTCATGGGTGCTGCGGCCGAATCTTCGCATGTCAAGCTAAAACAATAAATCTGACAGATAAAGTAAAGCAAGTGTGAGCTAGAGGACACATTTTCCTACGTTTCTATGTATAAATTGTGTCTGTAGTGGTGCATTTGAGGCCATGGTAGTCAAATACGTTTTATTTTTTAAACACAATTCTCTCTCTTCTCCACACTCTAGCGATGACATCACCACTCTACCTCTCAAACATTCTCTCCATTGACACCTATTCATTTTTTTGGTGTGGTTTTTGGCAATTTTTGGGCAAAATTGTTCGCCAAAAGTCTTAGATAAATCATAGCACACATGTCGGGGCCGAGCCGCACGTTTTGATATAACTTTTGTGTATATGCGTCAAAAACTCTGGTAGGTGTTTTGAGCCAAAAAAACGGCGTAAGAATAAGTATAATAATAACTAGAAAGAAATTCCTAAAGAAATTTTGAGTGTGCGTGACTCTGGCCCGGGACTCTCCCCCATATATCAATGACACTGTTGAGTCATTTTCTGAATATGACTTCTACCATTGCTTAGGTATGTGACAGATCAAGCTTTCAACAGGTGTTCATATGCTGATGCACTAGTAGTAGCATTAACACTAATTTCAGCAGGATTAAAGACAGCTCCACTTGAGCACACTGCCACAGTTTAGGTTTAAGTAGTAAGCAAGCAGTAAACAATTGGTCACTCTGTGTCAGGTAGCACTTTACATTACAGTTCAGTAGCATAGTAATAGTTTGGTTCTAATTTGATAATAGTGATAAATGCTTTCAAAAACTTAGAGTGTAAAATGACCCAAATACATCCAATGCCAGAATTAGGCCATCAATGGCTATGACTTTGGTATTAGAAATACACCTTTTATCAAAATGATACCGCATTATAAATATCAGATAACATTATAAAGTTATACAGCTGTGTTAAATGTCAAATCAATCCACATGCAATCAAACATGTAACAAATCAGGATTCAGCAATACGCTAGCATCAAAATTCACAAAAAGCACTAGGTCACACAGTTCTGATATCACACTAACAAAAACAGTGCTTTTTATCCAACATTAATTGAGAAAAACACACACGCACATACACATACACACACGCACATACACACACATCTATATAGATAGATAGATAGATAGATAGATAGATACATATATGTGCATACACACAGGCAGTCTGTACATTAATGACTTAATGATGAACTGTCAATCAAACCATTCAGTGCAATGAATCACTTAGTAGCAGACACACAGGTTCAATCATCTATAAAGTACAGGACTACAGGACTCCCCATACAACACTAGCCAATAGTTTGCAAGGTCAACCAGTATCCAGACGATTATGAATGTTTTACAGCAAGCCCCCCCAACAATTTAAATAGCAATTCCTAAAAGACCTGTATTTAATCCCCACTGTTTCTCTATGGAACTGCCGATCCCAACCACCCACACACCTCCCCAATACCTGGTTGGATTCGTCTGGACCCCACCACATTAACTCTGGCCTCAAACCCCTCCGAAATCGCCCCCCCCGAGCCCCCCGCAACGTCACAAACTCCGCTTGAAAGTGAAACTAAATCATTCGCGATTGTCAAACCTCTCCCCCAAACAGGCTCATAGCTCATCAACCCGACCTCCCACACACCTCCCCAATATCTTGTTAGATTCCTACGGACCCCACCACATGAACCCTGCCCTCAAACCCCCCCGCACGAGCCCCCCCGCCCCCCGCAAACGCCGATCGCCCCCCCCCTCCGAAAACGACCCTAAACGGTCAAAATGCACACAAATAACCCCCCCCCCACTACCCTCCTTACAACCCTCCACCACCGTCCTGACTGATAAGCACATGAATACATATAAGCCCAAATGTTAAAGAAGTCAAAAACCCACATCTTATATAGCATGCTAGCAACACATATGCTGATGCACTAGCAATTAGCTTAAGCGCTAATTTCAGCATTGGTCGCTAATGTTAGCAAACAGCATATCTTTACAGCTAGTTGGAATGTCAGTTGTAAATCCTGACTGATAAGCACATGAATACCTATGAGCCCAAATGTTAAAGAAGTCAAAAACCTACATTTTAGATAGCATGCTAGCGAAAGAGTTGAAAAAAGATGTTCGCTTACCTTAGAGACTTAGAGCCAGAGAGGAAGAGTTGAGTTGGAGTACAGTTTATAAATACACCCGAAACAAAAAGAGCCAATTTGATTCCTCCAGTAAATATCCTCCAATTAAAGTTATTAAATGTGAAATGAATTAATGTTCGTAAAATAGCCACCGTCATTCGTGGCCACCGTCTCTCCTCTTTCAAGCACGTTGCTAAGTAACGAACTAATAAGTTGCAGCTGGAACTGTCATGGCAGTTCGAAAGAAAGAGAAAAGGCTTACAGCACCCCTCGAACAGGAAGGATTTCTGGCCAAACCGTGTTTCCAATCATAAAACCAGGTTAACGTGAAGCCGGCTGAGACCTTCCTGAACGTCTACATAGGCATTTTGTGTTGAGAAGTGAAGAAATGTGCTCTTAGGAGCAATTCTAAAAAGTGTTAGTTTTGTTTTCCTCCTGAAATTTTCCTGACACTTTTAACATAGGAGTCTATGACGCTGTTCATGGGTGCTGCGGCCGAATTTTCGCATGTCAAGCTAAAACAATAAATCTGACAGATAAAGTAAAGCAAGTGTGAGCTAGAGGACACATTTTCCTACGTTTCTATGCATAAATTGTGTCTGTAGTGGTGCATTTGAGGCCATGGTAGTCGAATACGTTTTATTTTTTGTACACAATTCTCTCTCTTCTCCACACTCTAGCGATGACATCACCACTCTACCTCTCAAACATTCTCTCCATTGACACCTATTCATTTTTTTGGTGTGGTTTTTGGCAATTTTGGGGCAAAATTGTTCGCCAAAAGTCTTAGATAAATCATAGCACACATGTCGGGGCCGAGCCGCACGTTTTGATATAACTTTTGTGTATATGCGTCAAAAACTCTGGTAGGTGTTTTGAGCCAAAAAAACGGCGTAAGAATAAGCAAAATAATAATAAACGCTAGTAATAACATAGTGTGCGCCTTGCAGCACGCACACAATAACTAGAAAAAAATTCCTAAAGAAATTTTGAGTGTGCGTGACTCTGGCCCGGGACTCTCCCCCATACATCACTGACACTGTTGAGTAATTTTCACAATATGACTTCTACCATTGCATAGGTATGTGACTGATCAAGCTTTCAACAGGTGTTCATATGCTGATGCACTAGTAGTAGCGTAAACACTAATTTCAGCAGGATTAAAGACAGCTCCACTTGAGCACACTGCCACAGTTTAAGTTTAAGTAGTAAGCAAGCAGTAAACAATTGGTCACTCTGTGTCAGGTAGCACTTTACATTACAGTTCAGTAGCATAGTAATAGTTTGGTTCTAATTTGATAATAGTGATAAATGTTTTCAAAAACTTAGAGTGTAAAATGACCCAAATACATCCAATGCCAGAATTAGGCCATCAATGGCTATGACTTTGGTATTAGAAATACACCTTTTATCAAAATGATACCGCATTATAAATATCAGATAACATTATAAAGTTATACAGCTGTGTTAAATGTCAAATCAATCCACATGCAATCAAACATGTAACAAATCAGGATTCAGCAATAAGCTAGCACTAGGTCACACAGTTCTGATATCACACTAACAAAAACAGTGCTTTTTATCCAACATTAATTGAGAAAAACACACACGCACATACACATACACACACGCACATACACACACACACATATATATATATATAGATACATATATGTGCATACACACAGGCAGTCTGTACATTAATGACTTAATGATGAACTGTCAATCAAACCATTCAGTGCAATGAATCACTTAGTAGCTGACACACAAGTTCAATCATCTATAAACTACAGGACTCCCCATACAACACTAGCCAATAGTTTGCAAGGTCAACCAGTATCCAGACGATTATGAATGTTTTACAGCAAGCCCCCCCCAACAATTTAAATAGCAATTCCTAAAAGACCTGTATTTAATCCCCACTGTTTCTCTATGGAGCGGCAACTCCATTAACTGCCGATCCCGACCTCCCACACACCTCCCCAATATCTTGTTAGATTCCTATGGACCCCACCACATGAACCCTGCCCTCAAACCTCCCCGCACGAGCCCCCCCGCCCCCCGCGAACGCCGATCGCCCCCCCCCCCCCCCCCCCTCCGAAAACAACCATAAACGGTCAAAATGCACACAAATAACCCTCCCCACAACCCTTCACCACCGTCCTGACTGATGAGCACATGAATACATAAGCCCAAATGTTAAAGAAGTCAAAAACCCACATCTTAGATAGCATGCTAGCAAAACATATGCTGATGCACTAGCAATTAGCTTAGGCGCTAATTTCAGCATTGGTCGCTAATGTTAGCAAACAGCATATCTTTACAGCTAGTTGGAATGTCAGTTGTAAATCCTGACTGATAAGCACATGAATACCTATGAGCCCAAATGTTAAAGAAGTCAAAAACCTACATTTTAGATAGCATGCTAACGAAAGAGTTGAAAAAAGATGTTCGCTTACCTTAGAGACTTAGAGCCAGAGAGGAAGAGTTGAGTTGGAGTACAGTTTATAAATACACCCGAAACAAAAAGAGCCAATTTGATTCCTCCAGTAAATATCCTCCAATTAAAGTTATTAAATGTGAAATGAATTAATGTTCGTAAAATAGCCACCGTCATTCGTGGCCACCGTCTCTCCTCTTTCAAGCACGTTGCTAAGTAACGAACTAATAAGTTGCAGCTGGAACTGTCATGGCAGTTCGAAAGACAGAGAAAAGGCTTACAGCACCCCTCGAACAGGAAGGATTTCTGGCCAAACCGTGTTTCCAATCATAAAACCAGGTTAACGTGAAGCCGGCTGAGCCCTTCCTGAACGTCTACATAGGCATTTTGTGTTGACAAGTGAAGAAATGTGCTCTTGGGAGCAATTCTAAAAAGTGTTCGTTTTCTATCTTTTCAGTTACAGCCCCACCTCTCTTAACATAGGAGTCTATGAGGCTGTTCATGGGTGCTGCGGCCGAATCTTCGCATGTCAAGCTAAAACAATAAATCTGACAGATAAAGTAAAGCAAGTGTGAGCTAGAGGACACATTTTCCTACGTTTCTATGTATAAATTGTGTCTGTAGTGGTGCATTTGAGGCCATGGTAGTCAAATACGTTTTATTTTTTAAACACAATTCTCTCTCTTCTCCACACTCTAGCGATGACATCACCACTCTACCTCTCAAACATTCTCTCCATTGACACCTATTCATTTTTTGGTGTGGTTTTTGGCAATTTTTGGGCAAAATTGTTCGCCAAAAGTCTTAGATAAATCATAGCACACATGTCGGGGCCGAGCCGCACGTTTTGATATAACTTTTGTGTATATGCGTCAAAAACTCTGGTAGATGTTTTGAGCCAAAAAACGGCGTAAGAATAAGTATAATAATAACTAGAAAAAAATTCCTAAAGAAATTTTGAGTGTGCGTGACTCTGGCCCGGGACTCTCCCCCATACATCACTGACACTGTTGAGTAATTTTCACAATATGACTTCTACCATTGCTTAGGTATGTGACTGATCAAGCTTTCAACAGGTGTTCATATGCTGATGCACTAGTAGTAGCGTAAACACTAATTTCAGCAGGATTAAAGACAGCTCCACTTGAGCACACTGCCACAGTTTAAGTTTAAGTAGTAAGCAAGCAGTAAACAATTGGTCACTCTGTGTCAGGTAGCACTTTACATTACAGTTCAGTAGCATAGTAATAGTTTGGTTCTAATTTGATAATAGTGATAAATGCTTTCAAAAACTTAGAGTGTAAAATGACCCAAATACATCCAATGCCAGAATTAGGCCATCAATGGCTATGACTTTGGTATTAGAAATACACCTTTTATCAAAATGACACCGCATTATAAATATCAGATAACATTATAAAGTTATACAGCTGTGTTAAATGTCAAATCAATCCACATGCAATCAAACATGTAACAAATCAGGATTCAGCAATAAGCTAGCACTAGGTCACACAGTTCTGATATCACACTAACAAAAACAGTGCTTTTTATCCAACATTAATTGAGAAAAACACACACGCACATACACATACACACACGCACATACACACACACACACATATATATATAGATACATATATGTGCATACACACAGGCAGTCTGTACATTAATGACTTAATGATGAACTGTCAATCAAACCATTCAGTGCAATGAATCACTTAGTAGCTGACACACAGGTTCAATCATCTATAAACTACAGGACTCCCCATACAACACTAGCCAATAGTTTGCAAGGTCAACCAGTATCTAGACGATTATGAATGTTTTACAGCAAGCCCCCCCAACAATTTAAATAGCAATTCCTAAAATACCTGTATTTAATCCCCACTGTTTCTCTATGGAGCGGCAACTCCATTAACTGCCGATCCCGACCTCCCACACACCTCCCCAATATCTTGTTATATTCCTATGGACCCCACCACATGAACCCTGCCCTCAAACCTCCCCGCACGAGCCCCCCCGCGAACGCCGATCGCCCCCCCCCCCCCTCCGAAAACAACCATAAACGGTCAAAATGCACACAAATAACCCTCCCCACAACCCTTCACCACCGTCCTGACTGATAAGCACATGAATACATAAGCCCAAATGTTAATGAAGTCAAAAACCCACATCTTAGATAGCATGCTAGCAAAACATATGCTGATGCACTAGCAATTAGCTTAGGCGCTAATTTCAGCATTGGTTGCTAATGTTAGCAAACAGCATATCTTTACAGCTAGTTGGAATGTCAGTTGTAAATCCTGACTGATAAGCACATGAATACCTATGAGCCCAAATGTTAAAGAAGTCAAAAACCTACATTTTTGATAGGATGCTAGCGAAAGAGTTGAAAAAGATGTTTGCTTACCTTAGAGACTTAGAGCCAGAGAGGAAGAGTTGAGTTGGAGTACAGTTTATAAATACACCCGAAACAAAAAGAACCAATTTGATTCCTCCAGTAAATATCCTCCAATTAAAGTTATTAAATGTGAAATTAATTACTGTTCATAAAATAGCCACCGTCATTCGTGGCCACCGTCTCTCCTCTTTCAAGCACGTTGCTAAGTAACTTCGCAACTGTTGCAACGGTCATAGCAGTTGGACAGAGAGAAAAGGCTTACAGCACCCCTCGAACAGGAAGGATTTCTGGCCAAACCGTGTTTCCAATCATAAAACCAGGTTAACGTGAAGCCGGCTGAGCCCTTCCTGAACGTCTACATAGGGATTTTGTGTTGACAAGTGAAGAAATGCGCTCTTGGGAGCAATTCTAAAAAGTGTTCGTTTTCTATCTTTTCAGTTACAGCCCCACCTCTCTTAACATAGGAGTCTATGAGGCTGTTCATGGGTGCTGCGGCCGAATCTTCGCATGTCAAGCTAAAACAATAAATCTGACAGATAAAGTAAAGCAAGTGTGAGCTAGAGGACAAATTTTCCTACGTTTCTATGTATAAATTGTGTCTGTAGTGGTGCATTTGAGGCCATGGTAGTCAAATACGTTTTATTTTTTAAACACAATTCTCTCTCTTCTCCACACTCTAGCGATGACATCACCACTCTACCTCTCAAACATTCTCTCCATTGACACCTATTCATTTTTTTGGTGTGGTTTTTGGCAATTTTTGGGCAAAATTGTTCGCCAAAAGTCTTAGATAAATCATAGCACACATGTCGGGGCCAAGCCGCACGTTTTGATATAACTTTTGTGTATATGCGTCAAAAACTCTGGTAGATGTTTTGAGCCAAAAAACGGCGTAAGAATAAGTATAATAATAATAATAACTAGAAAAAAATTCCTAAAGAAATTTTGAGTGTGCGTGACTCTGGCCCGGGACTCTCCCCCATACATCACTGACACTGTTGAGTAATTTTCACAATATGACTTCTACCATTGCTTAGGTATGTGACTGATCAAGCTTTCAACAGGTGTTCATATGCTGATGCACTAGTAGTAGCGTAAACACTAATTTCAGCAGGATTAAAGACAGCTCCACTTGAGCACACTGCCACAGTTTAAGTTTAAGTAGTAAGCAAGCAGTAAACAATTGGTCACTCTGTGTCAGGTAGCACTTTACATTACAGTTCAGTAGCATAGTAATAGTTTGGTTCTAATTTGATAATAGTGATAAATGCTTTCAAAAACTTAGAGTGTAAAATGACCCAAATACATCCAATGCCAGAATTAGGCCATCAATGGCTATGACTTTGGTATTAGAAATACACCTTTTATCAAAATGATACCGCATTATAAATATCAGATAACATTATAAAGTTATACAGCTGTGTTAAATGTCAAATCAATCCACATGCAATCAAACATGTAACAAATCAGGATTCAGCAATATGCTAGCACTAGGTCACACAGTTCTGATATCACACTAACAAAAACAGTGCTTTTTATCCAACATTAATTGAGAAAAACACACACGCACATACACATACACACACGCACATACACACACACACACACATATATATATATAGATACATATATGTGCATACACACAGGCAGTCTGTACATTAATGACTTAATGATGAACTGTCAATCAAACCATTCAGTGCAATGAATCACTTAGTAGCTGACACACAGGTTCAATCATCTATAAACTACAGGACTCCCCATACAACACTAGCCAATAGTTTGCAAGGTCAACCAGTATCCAGACGATTATGAATGTTTTACAGCAAGCCCCCCCAACAATTTCAATAGCAATTCCTAAAAGACCTGTATTTAATCCCCACTGTTTCTCTATGGAGCGGCAACTCCATTAACTGCCGATCCCGACCTCCCACACACCTCCCCAATATCTTGTTAGATTCCTATGGACCCCACCACATGAACCCTGCCCTCAAACCTCCCCGCACGAGCCCCCCCGCCCCCCGCGAACGCCGATCGCCCCCCCCCCCCCCCCTCCGAAAACAACCATAAACGGTCAAAATGCACACAAATAACCCTCCCCACAACCCTTCACCACCGTCCTGACTGATAAGCACATGAATACATAAGCCCAAATGTTAAAGAAGTCAAAAACCCACATCTTAGATAGCATGCTAGCAAAACATATGCTGATGCACTAGCAATTAGCTTAGGCGCTAATTTCAGCATTGGTCGCTAATGTTAGCAAACAGCATATCTTTACAGCTAGTTGGAATGTCAGTTGTAAATCCTGACTGGTAAGTACATGAATACCTATGAGCCCAAATGTTAAAGAAGTCAAAAACCGACATTTTTGATAGGATGCTAGCGAAAGAGTTGAAAAAGATGTTTGCTTACCTTAGAGACTTAGAGCCAGAGAGGAAGAGTTGAGTTGGAGTACAGTTTATAAATACACCCGAAACAAAAAGAACCAATTTGATTCCTCCAGTAAATATCCTCCAATTAAAGTTATTAAATGTGAAATGAATTACTGTTCGTAAAATAGCCACCGTCATTCGTGGCCACCGTCTCTCCTCTTTCAAGCACGTTGCTAAGTAACGAACTAATAAGTTGCAGCTGGAACTGTCATGGCAGTTCGAAAGACAGAGAAAAGGCTTACAGCACCCCTCGAACAGGAAGGATTTCTGGCCAAACCGTGTTTCCAATCATAAAACCAGGTTAACGTGAAGCCGGCTGAGCCCTTCCTGAACGTCTACATAGGCATTTTGTGTTGACAAGTGAAGAAATGTGCTCTTGGGAGCAATTCTAAAAAGTGTTCGTTTTCTATCTTTTCAGTTACAGCCCCGCCTCTCTTAACATAGGAGTCTATGAGGCTGTTCATGGGTGCTGCGGCCGAATCTTCGCATGTCAAGCTAAAACAATAAATCTGACAGATAAAGTAAAGCAAGTGTGAGCTAGAGGACAAATTTTCCTACGTTTCTATGTATAAATTGTGTCTGTAGTGGTGCATTTGAGGCCATGGTAGTCAAATACGTTTTATTTTTTAAACACAATTCTCTCTCTTCTCCACACTCTAGCGATGACATCACCACTCTACCTCTCAAACATTCTCTCCATTGACACCTATTCATTTTTTTGGTGTGGTTTTTGGCAATTTTTGGGCAAAATTGTTCGCCAAAAGTCTTAGATAAATCATAGCACACATGTCGGGGCCGAGCCGCACGTTTTGATATAACTTTTGTGTATATGCGTCAAAAACTCTGGTAGGTGTTTTGAGCCAAAAAACGGCGTAAGAATAAGTATAATAAACGCTAGTAATAACATATTGTGCGCCTTGCAGCACGCACACAATAATAATAAACGCTAGTAATAACATAGTGTGCGCCTTGCAGCACGCACACAATAATAATAATAAACGCTAGTAATAACATAGTGTGCGCCTTGCAGCACGCACACAATAATAAACGCTAGTAATAACATAGTGTGCGCCTTGCAGCACGCACACAATAATAATAAACGCTAGTAATAACATAGTGTGCGCCTTGCAGCACGCACACAATAATAAACGCTAGTAATAACATAGTGTGCGCCTTGCAGCACGCACACAATAATAAACGCTAGTAATAACATAGTGTGCACCTTGCAGCACGCACACAATAATAAACGCTAGTAATAACATAGTGTGCGCCTTGCAGCACGCACACAATAAACGCTAGTAATAACATAGTGTGCGCCTTGCAGCACGCACACAATAATAAACGCTAGTAATAACATAGTGTGCGCCTTGCAGCACGCACACAATAAACGCTAGTAATAACATAGTGTGCGCCTTGCAGCACGCACACAATAAGAAAGAAACACAGGAAACGGCAAACTGTTGCATGCAGTAACTATTCTAGTGCTTGCTGTCTACACATCCAGACATTCCTGTCTGTCCGCTCACATGTTCTCATACACATTAAATCAAATTATAGAGGCTTGTTCCTATTTGCGCTTGAGACCTTGAGTTAACATGCTGTATCTTACACCGACCGTCTCCGACCCACAGTAGCAGTGTTCCTTATATCCATGTAATTGGTAATAAATCCACTTGACAAAAGTTTGCAAATAAAAGTTGAACTTTAGTCTTTGTTTTTCATACGTTTACAAAAATCACATGAACTAACTAGCCAAAAAATAAAAAAGAAGTTCCAAATGTCTGCCGGCGATAAAGTCAGGTAGGGAACATTGTATGCTTTCACTCAAACTCAGCTACTTTGTAACTTCAAGGACACGCGCCAAACCCCACTTAAGGAAACAGAGATGGCGAATTCTTAAAGCGACAGTACACATATTCTTCCTAATCTACGTAATACAGATAATCAACAAGTATGAATTCAAATTCTTTTAACTTTCCTAAATAATATTAAACATTTTAAGCATTAAATATTCCTATTTACAAAATTATAAATTCGAAATTACTAATATGAAATTATTTATAATTTTAACATAAATTATACTTGGCCGCCACACAAATATTTTCCCTTGTAATGCAACATGGAAAGAATCTTTTTGAATGTCTTATCCAACCTCTGCAGGTATGTGTCTGTCCTCACATGCTGCATACATGCCAGCCATCTGTGTGTGTGATCGGATACTTTCCACCTCCATACTGAAAATAACTCCTCCATTGGGTGAAGGGATGGTGGCATTTTGTCAGATTGAAGCCAGCCTCATCCACGTATACAAAGTTGTGAGAGGGTTCACTTGATTCCAACTCCATGATAAGCTACAATCCAGAACACACAACTGAATTTGTTTTGGTAAGGGTTACATAAAATTTGCAAATCATGCTTACTATACTATTTAACACTACATATTTCTGTAAAGTAGTAACTTAGCTGATGGTTGAAAATTCTCCATTGCTTTGGCTTTTTTCACGAAACAGAAATTACATTCTCAAAACAACACTGCAAACCTCCAAACCCCTGGGCATATGTGTTCAAACAGTTAGTACAATTGTTTGCAGTTTGCTGTCAAACTCTTCACAACTTACCAATACTTTTTCACTGTGTAAGCCATCACATTAAAAACAATCCATTCAGTTATGAAAAATGTGTATACATGCATTTACATTTACATTACATTTATTCATTTAGCAGACGCTTTTATCCAAAGCGATTTACAAGAGAGAGCTTCGACAAAGAGCATCAGTCATTGAGCATAGCAATGTGATAGACCCCGAACACAGTGTTTTTTTTAGATTGTGAATCATACATCATGAGAAACAATAAGTGCCAAAAGAAGAACTATAAATGCATAACACAACGATTGTGAACATAAAGCAAGAGATACAACAACAACACTGGCAAGTCACCATATGGGGACTAACAAATAGTTCTAAACAACATTAGATTGTGTGAAGTGCCATACTATTCCTAAGTGCCATTCAATTCTCTAAATAAGTGAGTTTTAAGCCTTCTTTTGAGGGTGAGAAGGCAGTCTGTGCTTCTGATGGAGGTGGGAAGTTGATTCCACCATTGGGGAGCCAGGCAGTGGAAGAGTTTGTGTTGCGCTCGGACGCTCTTGAGGGGAGGTACCACTAGATGGTTGTCAGCAGATGACCGTAGGTGACGGGTGGGGGTATAGGGCTGGAGGAGAGAGTTAATATAGGTCGGGGCAGTCCCGTTTACAGCCCGGAAGGTCAGCACCAGGGTCTTGAATCTGATGCAGGCCATGACGGGAAGCCAGTGGAGGGCAATGAGGAGTGGGGTGATATGACAGCGTCTGGGTAGGTTGAAAACCAGACGAGCGGCTGCATTCTGTATCCTCTGCATGTATATTCCATAAATATCTGACTTTTACATTGTTTGTAAAGTCTGCTAAACTGGCAAATTACCTCTAATTGCAACACAATTGGAATCAACCATGTGGTAAGATAAGAAATATGAAATGTTCAGCAAATGGACAAGACAGATTTTAATTTACATGTAATACATTCCTACAAAAACATTTTATTGTACAAATAGACATTCTCATGTACTTTGTTATGTATACTATTGACTTCTTAAAAAATTTAAGAAGATTTATTTTTAAGATTTATTTTTATAAAACCTTAGTACATTTCCATGGTTGACTGTCACAGTGAAAAAAACAACTACATATTTTGAGCAATGTGGCACACATGACAAAGTTTATATTTAGGGGCATTGGCCAAATTACTGACACAATAACTAGGTTTTAAAGCAAGAATTAAATGTTTTGGGTGAGTAACCACATTTTAAAGACATGCAATGGGTTGAAGAGCGAAGAAAAAGTAGAGAACAGTTTATGGGGTTAGGAGCAGACTTCACCTGCTTCAGGAAGTAGTCGGTTTTTGCCTCCGTTATGTAAATGGAGAAGGGCTTAAGTAGGGAGTGATACTTGTTAACATCTTGATCATCTTTGGACTTGCATCATCTCCTCTCAGCTGCTCGGAGGGTGGAATGCCCCTTCTGAACAACATCTGTGAGCTACGGGCAAGGGGGAGAGGATTGATCACATCTAGTTGACAGGGGGCAGAGAGTGTCAAGAGACATGGTTAGCATTGATAGCAGAGTATCAATGGCCATATCCGTAGGGTGTGACCTGAACTCGTCAATGGGAGCGAGGAATGATGTTACAACGAAGAAGTGTGCGGGAGATAGGAGCATATCTAGCTCTTCCACAAAGTCGGCTAGGGGTCTAGGAGGGCGATAGAGGACCACTAACAGTGCCTTAATAGGATCAGTTAGCATCACATCATAGTATTCGAATGCTTTGGCAGTAGGAGGTAGCAGGATTTATGTGTATTTGATGTGTGGGGATAGGAAAATGCCTGTGCCCACCCCCCCTCGTCCGATAAGGCGGGTGCAAGTGGGAGAAGGAGTGATTGACTGAGAGGGCGGCCGGTGTTGCAGCAGGGCAGTACCAAACAGTGCACGGACACAATTTCCAAAATCAAATTCAATATTTATTGGGGAAAAATATACAAAACAAAGGGGTTAAACTCAAGAATTACCCACTGGTTGGAAACGGACTAAAGTAAATCTTAGCCCTAAATCTTATTCCTTTTCTCAGGGTCACTCACACCTTCTCCCAGGTATGGTCGGCTGGTACGTGTTCCTCTTCAAAGTTCTCCCTATAAGTATTCCTCTCGGTTGAGGTAAGTATTCCTCCAGGTGCGTAATGTTCTCCAGGTACAAAAAGCTCCGCAATACAAATACCTGGGCACTGTGATAGACAGTAAGATAAAATTTGATGCAAACACAGAGACCATCTGTAAAAAGGGTCAACAACGATTGTACTTCCTAAGGAAGCTCAACTCTTTTAATGTCGATAAGGTGATTCTGTCTTTGTTTTATAAATCTTTTATAGAATCTGTCCTTACTTTTGCTTTTATTGCTTGGTATGGGGGTATCATTTATTGACATTGACATTTATTCATTTAGCAGACGCTTTTATCCAAAGCGACTTACAGTTGTGGTCAAAAGTTTACATACACTAGTGAAGATCATGTATGCCATGGCAATATAGGGTTTTCAATAAACTCTACAACTCTTATTTTTCTGTGATGGAATGATAAGGAGCACATATTTCTTTGTCACAGAAAACATTCATGAAAAATGGTCCTTTTACGAATTTATTATGGGTCTTTTGAAAATGTGTCAAAATCTTCTGGGTCAAAAATATACATACAGCACCTTGAATTACCAATTTGGTGATGTAGAAAAAGTTGTTTCAATCCAATTTGCTTTTTGGCATGGCCTCCTAACTTCTTACGAGTGATTATGATTGACTCCAGCTGGTGACTTCTTTCAGTCCATGTAAATAGGGCTTGTTTGACACATTCACTAGACTCAGCCAGAAATACTACAATGGGAAAGTCTAAGGAGCTCAGCACGGATCTGAAAAAGCGCATCATTGACTTGAACAAGTCAGGAAAGTCCCTTGGAGCCATTTCAAAGCAGTTGCAGGTCCCAAGATCAACTGTGCAAACAATTGTTTGTAAGTATAAAGTGCATGGCACAGTTGTATCATTGCCACGATCAGGAAGAAAACGCAAGCTATCACTTGCTGCTGAGAGAAAATTGGTCAGGTTGGTCAAGAGTCAACCAAGAACCACCAAAAAGCAAGTCTGCAATGAGTTGGAGGCTGCTGGAACACATGTGTCAGTGTCCACAGTCAAGCGTGTTCTACATCGCCATGGGCTGAGAGGCTGCCGTGCAAGAAGGAAGCCATTACTCCAGAAGCGGCACCTTACGGCTCGACTGAAGTTTGCTGCTGATCACATGGACAAAGACAAGGCCTTCTGGAGGAAAGTTCTGTGGTCAGACGAAACTAAAATTGAGCTTTTTGGCCACAATGACCAGAAATATGTTTGGAGGAGAAAAGGTGAGGCCTTTCACCCCAAGAACACCATACCTACCGTCAAACATGGTGGTGGTAGTATTATGCTGTGGGCCTGTTTTGCTGGCAGTGGAACTGGTGCTTTACAGAAAGTAAATGGAATAATGAAGAAGGAAGACTACCTCCAAATTCTGCAGGAAAACCTAAAATCATCAGCCAGAAAGTTGGGTCTTGGACGTAGTTGGGTGTTCCAACAGGACAATGACCCCAAACATACATCAAAAGTGGTGAAGGAATGGCTAAATCAAGCTAGAATTAAGGTCTTAGAGTGGCCTTCCCAAAGTCCTGACTTAAACCCCATAGAGAATATGTGGACTGTGCTGAAGAGACAAGTCCGACTCAGAAAACCAACAAATTTAGTTGAACTGCACCGATTCTGTCAGGAGGAGTGGTCAAAGATTCAACCAGAAGCTTGCCAGAAGCTTGTGGATGTCTACCGAAAGCGCCTAATTGAGGTGAAAATGGCCAAGGGACATTTAACCAAATATTAACATTGCTGTATGTATATTTTTGACCCAGCAGATTTTGTCACATTTTCAAAAGACCCATAATAAATTCATAAAAGAAAAAATTTTCATGAATGTTTTTTGTGACAAAGAAATATGTGCTCCTTATCATTCCATCACAGAAAAATAAGAGTTGTAGAGTTTATTGAAAACCCTATATTGCCATGGCATACATGATCTTCACTAGTGTATGTAAACTTTTGACCACAACTGTACAGTAAGTACAGGGTCATTCTCCCTGAGGCAAGTAGGGTAAAGTGCCTTGCCCAAGGACACAACATCATATAACCACAGCTGGGGCTCAATCTCACAACGTTCCGATCATGAGGCCAACACCTTGACCATTGAGCTATCTGACCCCCTCGTATCAGCCTGAAGGAGAAAAATAACCTCAGCCATATTGTGAAGGTGGCTGGCAAGCTAATAGGCTGTCAACAGTTTTCCTTAACAGATATCTATGAGAGGCAGGTTGGGGAGCCTTTGCCTCAAATGGAAGAGTTCAAGTATCTCGGGGTCTTGTTCACGAGTGACGGAAGGACGGAACGTGAGATTGACAGGCGGATCGGTGCAGCGTCTGCAGTGATGCAGTCTCTGTACCAGACTGTCGTGGTGAAGAAGGAGCTGAGCCGCAAGGCAAAGCTCTCGATTTACCGGTCAATCTATTACTACTACCTATATAAAGTGGGTGAACAGTGATGTTCCTGAGACACAGCGGGACGGCACTTGGTAGTGAGAGTGCATACACAGCTGTGACGTCACCATGGAAAATTAGACCTTGGGGGGGCCGTCCTGGCCTTTAGAAATCTTTTTGACGGTTTAAAAGTCCATGACTTAAAAATATGAAATAAAAAGATTAGCAATTAATAGTGGTTACACCTGGAGGTGTCCTGAGAACCTTTTTACAGGCGTCTCTTTTACTATTATGGTCTATGGGAAAAATGCTTTCTGGGCCCCATGGGATTTTATGGTGCAATACCATGTATGGCCCTGGGAAAAATCAACATGTCTGCTGAGAGATGACCCGGTGTCCAGTTAATATAATAGATCCATGCATGAACCAGGCAGGTGATTTTTCTTCATGGTGAATCAAGGCACACAAAAAACAACAAAATAGTGCGACAGCATGCCTAAGAACTGGAGAAAAAGTGGTAACAACTGCTGTAGTAAATTCCGTGTTTGTGTATCTTGCATGGTGATTAAACAAATTCTGATTCTGAAGTGCAACGAGTGTAGCGATTGCGTGGGAGCTTAACGACTGCATTTCTAGTTTTTGACATATAATGATAATTGCACAGTATTAAATAAAATATTTTTTGTTATAGTCTGTGGTCTGTAGTTACATGCATTTCAGCCTCCTACACTGCCGTAGTGGACAATCTGATTGTGAGACAGACAGCGCTGTATATTGATTTAAAATTTGACTTGGATTGTACAAGATGTTTATGGAAAAATTATCATGCAGTTCAAACTCAAATAACATGGCTTAATTTAATCTTCATGATAATGATGACATTAAGTGAAAAAACTTGTGTGAGGACAACAAAATACATAAATATTACGAGTAATCGCTCTTCCCACTTCTTGCAGTATGACTACAGTACGGTCATCTGTGTCTCCAATTCCCTCTGTCTCCAAAATGTGCGTAGGTTTACGGGAGGGTCATAGTTTGCGTAGAGACCGCACATTCTACCACCGAGTTTGTTTTTTATAAATCACTGACTTTGCGTGGAAACTATATCAACCATTCAGTGTCTTAACATTGGTTTTAGGCAGAAGTTATGCAGGTTGTTGAACTAATCCCATTATCACAACTTTTCTTCTCCATGTCCTCAACTCTCATTTCCGGCACTTTCCCCTCTGCCTTCAAACAGGCCATAGTTAGACCTCTACTCAAAAAAGCCAGCCATCCTTCAGAAATACAGACCAGTATCACTGCTACCCTTATTTTCAAAAACAATTGAACGCGCTGTATCCAACTGTCACAACTGTCTCCCAAAACAACCTACCGGGCTTCAAGACTGGTCACTCCACTGAAACTGCCATCCTGTCAGTAACCACTGCCTTCTCTCTGCAGTATTTCGTAGTTGAGTTTCCTGTCTACACAAGAGGCGACTTACACCTACAATAAGAAACTGACCAAGCAAGAACTGATTTACCGTGGAATGCCCTGTCTCTGACCAGGGGTTGAAAACCCCTGACCAAAACTCCACTCAGCCACTAAAGAATGTATCCTAAAACAGACATTTAATGGATTTACATCTCACAAAGACAGTTCTGCTTGTGGACAATTGGAATTTGTGTGACAATTTATAATCGCTTTTTAAATGCTGTTTAATGTGATGTTTAATGCAACTTCTTTCCCTTTCGTGAAAAGCTAATCAAATCAGGAAGCCCTGCTACAGCACCAGAAACTGTGACGACAGACTCCATGGGCGCAGCTAGTTCTGGCAACGACACTCGGGCTGCCCGCGTCATCACTCAGTCATCTAAGTACATATCATCATTCATTCTCATAACTCTTCATATATTCACATCATACACTCAGCTTACACTTCATTCATTCAGTAAAATATATTATCATCACAAACCACAATTCACATGCAGTAACAGCTCAAGCACACAGGTAGCGCAAGCAATCAATCATGAACACACCTGACCCAGGTAGTGCAAGCCCATTGGAGTTTCACCCGGTAAGACTGCCTTAAAAGGCGCACGAATATATAAACACTCAGACCGGTTAGGATCATACGGCTGCCTCCCACCACCATCCCCTTTCTCCCCCGGTTGTCTGTCTGTGTGAAGTTATGTATATCTGTCTGCCCGTCTGACTTTATATATATCTGTCTGCCCGTCTGACTTTGTGTATATCTGTCTGCCTGTCCGAATTTATGTATATCTGTCTGCCTGTCTGATTTAATGTATATCTGTCTGCCTGTCTGATTTAACGTATATCTGTCTGCCTGTCCGAATTTATGTATATCTGTCTGTCTATCGGGGGGATTATATATATTCATTGCTCCTAGCCTCATGTCATATATGTAGGCACGTATGTATCGCTCGAGGCGGTAGAGAGCGCCCCCCTTAGACATTCCACTCTGCCAAAGTCAAAACATATTCCATGTTATGGGTATCAATAAATATTCTTTATATCAATCATCACGTGAGTGTCTTGACTGAAATGTTTTTCTTGGACAACACCTTCCTACAACAACGGACAAAGAAGCTGTGACTGACCAATTTCGTACTCATCAACAATGGCATTGAGTGGTGAAATGTACGTTGATCACAGGATGAGCATAACTCCTCCACTTGTTAGCATAGCTTAGCTTCACATCTCACTGCCTAGGCCCACCTTATCTCTTCTCCCCTCTACTGTCTCAATATAGGACCACTGTATTGTGATCCAATTAATCTATATCAATTCTGGTATTGGTTCCTTAACCTCTAAACACAGTTACGATTTGATATGGTCAACCATCAGATTCTGCTCTCCAGACCCTCTGAGAAGGGCATCACTGGCACAGCACTTCAATGGATCTCATCCCACCTTTTGGGAAGATGCTACCAGGTCTCCTGGGGACGCAAATATCAGAGCTCACTTGGACCAATCATCAGCTTCCTCAGGGGGAATGTCCCTGTTCTTGCTGTAAATTGCTCTGTATAAGAGCGTCTGCTTAATGACTAAATGTAAATATTATTATTATTACTTGTTTCCCTACAAGTTCACTATTGCACTTTTGGGATGCATGCCATATAATTGTAGCTTGTTTAACTTAATGCTCTTGTGGCTCTTCACTTTGGCACTTGTTTGGTTTCACACAATGTATATTTCATAACCTGACTACCTCAATGTTTGGGGACTATCAGTTGTTATGATCAGTGACCGATGCTCTTTTGTAAAGCTCTGTAAAGCTTTGGATCTTCTAAATGAATAAATGTAACTGTATCTGGTGACTAAGATTCCAATTCCTGGAGAGAAACAATAAGAGTTGGTTTTAAAAAACTTAACTTGTTACCATACAATCAACATTTCAATCCGTTGAAAGTGATTGGATCGCTTGCAAAACCTCAGTATATACTATGGTCTGGGTGAATACTAGATTATTATAGGTTGCAGGAAAGTCTGTTATCATGTGATGATGTACACCCACTAATGATCCAGCAAAGCTGTCTGTTCACCGTTCTAGTTTATTGCACTGGCTACATAGTATGGGCCTGTCTTAAATAAGTAGCTAACCATTTCACCAGAGACACAGTCAAATCTTCCGTTACCAAAGTGGTGAGGGGGCACCAAAATAATCCTAAATAAATAATGAAAACAAAACCGAACCAATCTGATTAGGGCACCAAAATGGCTAGCAGCAGCACTGCTGCATCGTAATGAAACATTACATGACTGTCATTAAAAGTTCAAATGTTTGTCAGCCTACATTTATTTGAGTCTAACTTAATACCTGGCAAGCGTCTAATGTTACTGGTTTTGGTACTGGTTGGTTGCTCTAAATGCGATTCATGAAATTGAAATAATCTTTAGCTAAGGGATTTGAACAAGAAGAATGCCTTATGTTACGCTATGCTCAGTGTCCTCACTTGCAGATAGATGCATTTTTTTAAACGTGAATTGTACAACTGATATTTCTGTGTATTTTTTACAAAATGCATGCTTATTATCCATCCATCCATCTTCTTCCGCTTTATCCGGGGCCGGGTCGCAGGGGGTCTGCGCAGTCTGAGCAGGGAGGCCCAGGCTTCTTTGTCTGCACACACCTCCAGCTTCTCCGGGGGAATCCCGAGGTGTTCCCAGGCCAGCCAAGAGACATAGTCCCTCCAGCATGTCCTGGGTCTTCCCAGGGGCCGCCTATATCAGTGGCATCCAGGAGGCATCCAAAACTGGCTCCTCTCAACGTGGAGGACCAGCAGTTCTACTCCGAGCCCCTCCCGTATGACCGAGCTCCTTACCCTATCTCTAAGGAAACGCCTGGAGGAAACTCAATTTGACCGCTTGTATCCGCAATCTTGTCCTTTCGGTTATTACCCAAAGCTCATGAGCATAGGTGAGAGTAGGAAATTGACCTTGCGGCTAAGCTCCTTTTTTACCACAACGGTAAAATACATAGACTGTCACAGCAGACTGATTACTGATCCGCCTGTCAATCTTGCGTTCCGTCCTTCCATCACTCGTGCACAAGACCTCAACTTAATTCCCCACTTGAGGCAAGGACTTCCCACCCACCCAGAGGGGACAAGCCACCTTTTTCCGGTCAAGTACCATGGCCTTGGATTTGGAGGTGCTGATTCTCATCCCAGCTGCTTCACACACGGCTACAAACCATTCCAGAACATGCTGCAGGCCCCGGTCCGATGAAGCCAACAGGACAGCATAATCTGCAAATAGCAGAGATGAGATCCTGTGCTCCCCGAACCGGACAACATCCGGCCACTGGCTGCACCTAGAAATTCTGTCCATAAAAACAATTAACAGAACCGGAGGCGAAGGGAAACCCTGGCGGAGTCCAGCATGCACCAGAAACAAGTCGGCAATGTGAACACAGCTCCTGCTCCGGTCATACAGGGAACGGACGGCTCCTAACAAAAGGCCCCGGAACCCATACTCCCGGAGAACCCCCCACAGGGCACCACAAAGTTAGTTAAGACTGCTTTTAAATTCTGTTGGTGCAACAGGCGTTAGATATGGGCCTAGGACCGGTCTTAACAAAGACTGACTTAAGACCTATGACTGTCTCAGCAAAGACTAGTTGGTGCAATCCACTCCAGTAACTCAAAATACAAAGACTGAAGAATAGAATGAAAATGTTCTTTTCATTTCCTCTGCAAGATGAAAACTGTGATCAGCAAAGCAGCCTCAGTTGAAAAGTTGAATCAAAACAAAATAAAATGACAATCCGGTCCAAAAATTGTCCTAACATTCTAGTTATATTTTCATACATTTAGCCTACTCATTTATCATAACCATTATATATAATATATACAGTGGTGTGAAAAAGTATTTGCCCCCTTCCCGATTTCTTATTTTTTTACATGTTTGTCACACTTAAATGTTTCAGATCATGAAACAAATATAAATATTAGTCAAAGATAACACAAGTAAACACAAAATGCAGTTTTTAAATGAAGGTTTTTATTATTAAGGGAAAACAAAATCTAAACCTACATGGCCCTGTGTGAAAAAAGTGCCCCCCCTGTTAAAATATAACTTAACAGTTGTTTATCACGGGGGGACTTCCGGAAGATGGCGGACGAGTGAGACGTTTTTTTTTTTCGAGCTCGTCCAGGTCGGTAAAATAAACCCGCTCAAATACAATAACTCGACATACAAATGTGTTAAAACGGGTAATGGGTGGACGCCGAGGCAGTAGAACTACCAAAAACTCGAACAAAACTCAGGAAAACAGTACTTTGGAAGAAGTTGAACCTAACCTAACGGAACACGAGGGTAGCGCAGCGGGAAGAATGGACCAAGCTGAAACACTGAGAGAAGGGCTTGCTAGCATCGGTAAGGATATAAGGGAACTCAAACAACAATTCCACGACGAAATGAAGACATTCAAAGACGAACTTAAAAGTGAAATTAAGAACGAGATAAAACAAGAAATCGCCTGTCTCAGACAAGACATTGACCGCAAGCTCACGGAGAGCAATAAGGAAATGCAGGAGCAAAAAGCGGACTTAACCGAAGCACAGACTCGCATAGCGGAGCTGGAAGAAAGTGCCACAGAGACAAACGACATGCTCGCTAAGGTGGTGAAGCAGACACGCCAACTGCAGGGCAAACTAACGGACCTGGAAGCGAGATCGCGGAGGAACAATGTTAGGATTTTTGGCCTGCCAGAGGACACAGAAGGAACCTCTGTCGCCGAATACATGGGCAAGTTGCTACAGAAGGAGCTGCAGCTTCCCGAAGGAACCAATCTGCAAATTCAACGGGCACACAGGGCTCTCACACGAAAACCGAACCCAGGCGGCACGCCGAGATCATTAGTGGTTAATTTCCTTCAGTTTGAAACCAAGGAGATGGTCCTACAGAAAGTCTGGGAGAAAAAGGGGTTACAGGTGGGCGACAAAAAAATTTACTTCGATCACGACTATCCCACTGAGATTGTACAAAAACGGAAAGCATATCTGGGTATCAAGAAGGCACTGAAGGAGAGGGCCATTCATTTCCAAACCCCATACACTAGAATAAGAATTCATTGGAATAACGGCGTGAGGACCTACGACAGTGCCCGAGAGGCAGCGAAAGATATGATAGCCAAGGGGATACCTGTGGACATGCCGGGAGATGATGCGGAACCTACGGAGGAGTGGAGCCGAGGTGAGCGGAGATGGGAACGGGCAGGACGGCCAAGAACGGGGATGGATGCGGCGGCACAGAGAGCGAAGGAAAAGTTACGAGGCTACCAGCGGGGAGCCGACAATTAATGCCCCAGACGGAGAGAAAGATAACAGCGCAGTAAGGTTCATGCTTCATTTAATTGAATTCATTATCGTATGACAACGCCGACCAGGCGAGGGAGAGCCATCAAAGTTGGACAGTTCTAGACTGGGGGCATTGACGTTTTACGAAGATGGCTCCGGGTCTAGGGATGAGCCCTCACAGGAGAGGTTTTCTCATCCACCCACCAACAGGGATTTGGGGGAGAAGAGAGGAATAACCCCCACTTGGAAGTTCAATAATGTTTACACTGTTCTTATTTCTGTATATGTTCATGTTCACGTAAGTTATATCTGCTTGGGAAAATATGTTCACATGTTACTGGGAAAATATGGTAAGTCATGACTTAAAGATAATGTCTTTAAATGTAAATGGTCTAAATTCACCTAAAAAGAGAGGATTGGTCTTGACAAAATTGAAAAAACAAAAACAAAGTATAATATTTATACAGGAGACACATCTGTGCTCAACAGAGCACGAAAAATATAAGAAATTTGGCTATAGAAATTCGTACTACAATACATATAAACAAGGACGTAAAAGAGGAGTTATGATATTAATTCCAAATTCAACTACATTTGTTTCTGAGAAGGTAACTAAAGATAAGGAGGGAAGATACATAATAGTGAAGGGAAAACTAGACAATGAAACAGTAACATTGGTAAATGTATATGCTCCTCCAGAGAGCAATAAGCAATTCTTTAAATCACTGTTTAATGTCATAGCAACAGAATCAGAAGGAGTTTTAATTTGTGGGGGGGATTTTAACGTAATTATGAACCATTGTCTGGATACAACAAGCTTGAAAGGGAGCAAAAAACAAATGTCAAAATTTGTAAAGCTATCCTTGGAAGAGATGGGAATGATGGATGTATGGAGGAACCTTAACCCCCTTAAAAAGGATTTCACACATTATTCGGCTACGCACAAAGTCCATTCAAGAATTGATTACTTTTTTATAAGTAAAAGTGATGGCTATAGAGTGACCGAGTGTAGGATTGGAGGGGCAGATGTATCAGATCACAATGCCCTATTTCTGAATATGCATCTTAATGCCAGGAAAAGACAAACAATATGGAGACTCAATGTGGGAATGCTGAATAATAAGAGTTTAGTGGAGGAATTAAAAAAAGAAATTAGGCAATATATGGAAGACAATAGTAATGGAGAAGTTGACCCGCACATGGTTTGGGATGCCCTGAAGGCGGTTGTTCGAGGGAAAGTAATAGCTAAAACATCTAAAATAAGAAAACTTAAAGCAGAGGCGTACCAGAACCACTCTTTAAGATTAAGAGAATTAGAGCAACAATACCAAAAGACAAACAACCCAAATATAAGTAAGCAAATTAGGGATACCAAAACTAAGATAAACGATATATTAATGGACGAATATGGAAAACAGTATATATATATGAAACAAAATTATTATGAAATTGGCCCAAGAGCAACTAAGCTCCTAACAGTTGTTTATCACACCTGAGTTAAATTTCTCTAGCCACACCCAGGCCTGATTACTGCCTACCTGTTCCCAATCAAGAAATCACTTAAATAGGACGTGCCTGACAGTAAAGTAAACCAAAAGATCCTCAAAAGCTAGACATCATGCCGAGATCCAAAGAAATTCAGGAACAAATCAGAAAGACATTGATTGAGATCTATCAATCTAGAAAAGAATATAAAGCCATTTCTAAAGCTTTGGGACTCCAGTGAACCACAGTGAGAGCCATTATCCACAAATGGCGAAAAAAAGGTGAACCTTCCCAGGAGTGGCCGGACAATCAAAATTACCCCAAGAGCAGCAACGACTCATCCAAGAGATCACAAAAGACCCCACAACAACATCCAAAGAACTGTAGGCCTTACCTTAGTTAAGGTCAGTGTTCATGACTCCACCATTCAGATTCAGATTACTTTATTTATCCCGGGGAAAACTCCTTTGCAGCAACGGCACACAGTCTCACAAAAGCACACAAGGGTAAGGGTGTGAGGTAAAAGATTAGAAAAGTGTACACAGGGATAGAGGGGTTGGGGGGGGGCAATAACAATAAAGTAAAAACGGTAGGTGAATCCACACGGGGGGGGGGGGGGGGGGGGGGGGGGGGGTTGGGCAGAGGCTTGGATAAATGATTATGTACGGACTGTACGATTACAATTATACAAGTATTGGTCTTGTAGAATATACAGTGTTATGTCAGGATGTACAGGATTTACAGGTTTTTACAGCATATACAGGATATACAGGATTTACAGGTTTTTAGCAGAATATACATAGTTATATTACAGTTGTATCAGAATATTGCCAAATATGCATTGTTATATTACATAATATTATGTCAGTGCCTAGTGTCCATTGTTATATCACCGGTTGTTGTGTTATGTCACAGAATATACAGTTGGCTCACATACTAATGATGTGAGAAATTGTAAAGTTGGATGGCCACAGGTAGGAATGACTTCTTGTGGCGCTCCGTGGTGCATTTCGGAAGGATGAGTCTCCCGCTGAAAGTACTCCTTTGTCCGGCCAGCACGTTGTGGAGTGGGTGGGAGGTACTGTCCAGGATGGCGTGTAGTTTGGCCAGCATCCTCCTCTCTGACACCACCGCCAGAGAGTCCAGCTCCACCCCCACAATGTCACCGGCCTTCCGGATCAGTTGGTTGAGCCTGTTGGCATCCGCTGCCCTCAACCTGCTGCCCCAGCAGGCAACAGCATAGAGAATAGCACTGGCCACCACAGACTCATAAAACATCCTCAGCATTGTCCGGCAGACGTCGAAGGACCTCAGCCTCCTCAGAAAGTAGAGGCGGCTTTGGCCCTTCTTGTAGACGGCTTGAGTGGTCTTTACCCAGTTCAGTTTGTTGTCCAAGTGAACACCAAGGTACTTGTAATCCTCAACGGTGTCCACACTGACCGCCTGAATGGAAACAGGGGTCACTGTTGTTCTGGTCCTTCTCAGGTTGATGACCAGCTCCATGCACTTAGCCGCATTAAGCTGCAGATGATTCCGCTCACACCATGCAACAAAGTTCCCCACCACAGACCTGTACTCGGCCTCCTCCCCATCGCTGATACAGCCCACCACAGCAGAGTCATCAGAGAACTTCTGAAGATGGCAGGACTGTGTGGTAGCTGAAATCCGTGGTATAGATGGTGAAGAGGAAGGGGGAGAGGACGGTTCCCTGGGGGGACTCAGTGTTGCTGACCACACTGTCCGACACACAGTGCTGTAAGCGCACATGTTGTTGTCTGCCAGTCAGGTAGTCTACAATCCAGGACACCAGGGAGTTATCCACCTGCATTGCTGCCAGTTTCTCACCCAGCAGAGTTGGCTAGATGGTGTTAAAAGCACTGGAGAAGTCTAGGAACAGGATCCAGTGCTTGGCGGCTTGTCTAGATGGGTATAGCAGCGGTCGAGCAGGAAGAGGATGGCATCCTCTACTCCCAGCCAGGGCTGGTAGGCGAACTGAAGGGGGTCCAGGAAAGGTCCGACCATGGGCCGCAGCTGTTCTAGCACCAGTCTCTCCAGGGTCTTCATAATGTGGGAGGTCAGTGCCACCGGTCTGTAGTCCTTGGAGCCGCTGGGGCGCAGCATATTCAGAACAGGGATGAGGCAAGATGTCTTCCACAGGACAGGGACCCTCTGGAGACTCAGGCTCAGGTTGAAGATGTACTGTAGCACTCCCCACAGCTGGGGGGCACATGCTTTTAGCACCCTAGGGCTGACTTTGCCAGGCTTTGTTTGCGTGGAGTTTAAGCAGTTTTCCTCTAACCTGTTCCACGGTGAAGATCACAGCTGGGGTCACAGGGGGGGGGATGGGGGTCGTTGTGGTGGTGGTGGTGGGGGGGGGGCATTGTTCTGACGGAGAGGGGGAGGGGGTACTCACGGGAGCCTGAGAGTCGTCAGCAGTAGAGCCAGGGTCGTCGCTGGTTTGAGGGTCGTCAGGAGAAGGGCTAGAGGGGGGATGGGCAGGAACCAGGTCATAAAATCTGTCGAAGAACAGGTTCAGTTCGTTGGTTCTGTCCAGGCCGCCCTCGACCCCCCTGTTGCCAGTCGGTCTGAAGCCAGTTATAGTCCTCATACCGCTCCAAACCGCCCTCGTGTTGTTCTGCTGGAGTTTCCGCTCTAGCTTCCCTTTGTACTTATCCTTGGCCTCTTTGATCTTCACCTTCAGATCAGCCTGGATTACCTTAACCTCCTCCCTATTTCCATCGCTAAAGGCCCTCCTCTTGGCATTCAAAAGATTCTTGACGTCCTTTGTTACCCACGGTTTGTTGTTAGGGTAACACTGGACCGTCTTGGTGGGAACAATGGAGTCCACACAGAAGTTAGGGTTAGTTAGGGTCCTCTCCATGCGGCTCACAGAGTACATCCCAGTCTGTAACCTCATAACATTCCTGCAGTGTCCCATAGGACTCCTCTGACCATCTCCTCACAGTCTTTGTGGTCACAGGCTGCCGCTTGACCAGGGGCACATAACAGGGTCTGAGGTGGACCAGATTGTGGTCTGACCGACCTGGGGGTGGGGAGGGGGGAAGAGTCATAAGCCTCCTTAACATTGGCATACAGCAGATCCAGTGTCCTCTCCTCCCTAGTTGGGCCACTCACATACTGGGTGAAGGTAGACAGTGTAGATGACACACTGACATGGTTGAAGTCGCCTGATATTACTATCAGTGCGCTGGGGTGTTTTGTCTGAACTTGCGCAATTTCCTTATGAATGGTGTTGCACGCCAATGTAGGGTTTGCGGAAGGTGGAATGTAAACAGCCACCACAATGGCATGTGAGAATTCACGTGGCAGATAATATGGCCGGAGTCCAACGGCTAACAGTTCAATATCCGGGCCACAGACCGTCTGTTTGATCGTAACATGACTGGGGTGACACCATCTGTTGTTCACAAACACGGCAAGCCCTCCGCCTTTCCGCTTACCGCACCCAGCGTAATCCTTTTCTGCCCGAACAGTCAAGAAGCCGTCGATGGAGGCGTTGTGGTCCGGGATGTCCTGGTGTAGCCATGTCTCTGTGAAGCACATCAGGCTACACTCCCGGAACTCCATCTGACTCCGGGATAATGCTGCTAGCTCGTCCATCTTGTTTGCCAGCGATCTCACGTTGCACATGACGGAGGGTAGACGGAGGGTAGACATGGCTTAAATCTCTTATTCTTAAGTTGTTTCTGCCTTCTCCCCTCTCTCTTCCCTTGTTGTTTTGTTCCCCCTCTGCATCCACGGTTAGTTCTCCTCCAGATTTCGGGTGGGATGTCTGCAGCCTTTTGGCTTGGTGCAGACCGGCCTCAGCGCAGTCAGCTGTTCCTTTGTGTAAACAAACAGCATCTCCCCGGAGACGCATCGACCGAGCAGTAGAAGGAGAACTTCCACGACGAAGAGAACCACCAAAATACTTTCTGCCTTCATTTTCTGACAGAGCGTAGTTAATGTAGAAAACATATATACAAAAGTTACAAAGTTACAAATAAATAAGTTAAGAAATTAAGAAACCTAAGTCGGCGAGACTGGAGCCGGTTCTACAGGCAGCCTGCGTTCTCACGCATGCGCACACATGCGCATAAGAAAAAGACTGGGCAAAAATGGCCTGCATGGCAGAGTTCCAAGACGAAAACCACAGCTGAGTAAAAAGAACAGTGAGGCTCGTCTCATTTTTGCCAGAAAACATCTTGATGATCTCCAAGACTTTTGTGAAAATACTCTGTGGACTGACGAGACGAAAGTTGAACTTTTTGGAAGGTGTATGTCCCATTACATCTGGTGTAAAAGTAACACCGCATTTCAGAAAAAGAACATCATACCAACATAAAATTTGGTGGTGGTAGTGTGATGGTCTGGGGCTGTTTTGCTGCTTCAGGACCTGGAAGACTTGTTGTGATGAATGGAACCATGAATTCTGCTGTCTACCAAAAAATCCTGTAGGAGAATGTCCGGCCATCTGTTTGTGACCTCAAGCTCAAGCGAACTCGGGTTCTGCAGCAGGACAATGATCCAAAACACACCAGCAAGTCCACCTCTGAATGGCTGAAGAAAAACAAAATGAAGACTTTGGAGTGGCCTAGTCAAAGTCCTGACCTGAAGCCTATTGAGATGCTGTGGCATGACTTCAAAAAGGCGGTTCATGCATGTGGCTGAATTACAACAACTCTGCAAAGATGAGTGGGCCAAAATTACTCAAAAGCGCTGTAAAAGATCGCAAGTTATCGCAAACACTTGATAGCAGTTGTTGCTGCTAAAAGTGGCCCAACCAGTTATTAGGTGTAGAGGTAATCACTTCTCACACAGGGCCATGTAGGTTTGGCTCCCCCCCCCCCCCCTTCCCTCAAATTAGCTGGTTTGGTGCTTGGTTGAAGTGAAAACCTGCACCATCTTGGCCCTTTACAACACAAGTTTGACATCACTGATCTACATATTACCCTCCTCTTTTATCTGGGCTTGGGACCAGCAAAGTGATGAAAACATATTTTGTTTAGTTTTTCATATTTTATTGTATACATTTAGACATTCATATACAGTATATGCTTTTTGGGTTTTCATAAGTAAGGGACCCAACAACCAGTAATGATAAAACATGAATGTCCTTAAATTAGACAGCGTTCATCCACCCTGGGACCGGAAAGTTTCAATCAAGACTGTAGAAGCTAGCGCCTTGATTTGATATACGAAGCACCCTTTTGGAATATTACGGTCTGTTCCTTTCTTCCTTCTTTCTTTCTATCTAGTTCTATTTTAGCTAAGTATTCTACTGTTATTGTCACTTGTCATAGGTAACAAAAAGTTAGTTTTAGTTTTAGTGGTATTTTTGTAGTTGTCATAAGAAGCACCCTTTTAGAATATTACGGTCTGTTCAGTTTTAGCTAAGTATTCTCCTGTTATTGTCACTTGTCATAGTTAAAGGTAACAAAGTTAGTTTTAGTGGTATTTTGCAGTTGAAAGCAGGGCCATTGAGAATAGATTTGTGTTGATTGGGCGGTGATTCTGTTCAGAAATCGAGAGTAGCAGCTGGACTAATCACTTAGACCGATACTGAAAGTGTCTTAAAAAAAAAGAAAAAAAAAAAAGAGTATTTTTGAACACTTTTGATTATACCCTAGTGTCACCATGTGTTATCTTAACATCCCTGTGCACTACACTATCCGGAGGCACAGGTTCACTCTAAAACGTAAACGGTGCACAGCTAACCTTGTCAAAATACCAGCTTCCCCCTCTCCCCCTC
The DNA here is from genome assembly GCA_030340665.1 of Neosalanx taihuensis. Classification (NCBI taxonomy): domain Eukaryota; kingdom Metazoa; phylum Chordata; class Actinopteri; order Osmeriformes; family Salangidae; genus Neosalanx; species Neosalanx taihuensis. Next base: position 7,190,128 of record CM059290.1, read on the forward strand.
CTTCACTCTCCATAGGGCTCTGGAATTGCCATTCTGCTGTCAAGAAGGCCGCTCCTCCCTCCGGGCTGCAGAGAGGTTGTGGCACAAATCCAAGGATAATCAAGACCTCGACAAGTACCACTCCCTTCTCAAGAACTTTTCCACTCACGTAACGGAGGCAAAAACTGACTACTTCTTGAAACAGGTGAACAACGCTCCTAACCCCCACAAACTGTTCTCTACCTTTTCCCTACTCCTCAACCCTCCTCCCCCTCCCCCTCCTACTACCTTGACAGCAGACGACTTATCTCCCTTCTTTGGGGATAAAATTGTGGACATCAGCAGCCAATTCCCTGAACCCTCCCTGCCTAACCGCTCCCACACCTTGTCTGAACCCTCTACTTGCCTCTCCTTCTTTTCCCCCTTATCTGAAACAAGCATGTGTGGAGTGCTGCAGTACATCTTCAACCTGAGCCTGAGTCTCCAGAGAGTCCCTGTCTTGTGGAAGACATCTTGCCTCGTCCCTGTTCCGAAGACGCCGCGCCTTAGCGGCTCCAAGGATTACAGACCGGTGGCACTGACCTCCCACGTTATGAAGACCCTGGAGAGACTGGTGTTGGAACAGCTGCGGCCCATGGTCGGACCCTTCCTGGCCCCCCTTCAGTTCGCCTACCAGCCCCGGCTGGGAGTAGAGGATGCCATCCTCTTCCTGCTCGACCGCTGTTATACTCATCTAGACCAGCCGGCAAGCAGTGTGAGGATCTTGTTCCTAGACTTCTCCAGTGCCTTCAACACCATCCGGCCAACTCTGCTGGGTGAGAAGCTGGCAGCGATGCAGGTGGATAACTCCCTGGTATCCTGGATTGTTGACTACCTGACTGGCAGACCGCAACATGTGCGCTTACAGCACTGTGTGTCGGACAGTGTGGTCAGCAACACTGGGGCCCCCCAGGGAACCGTCCTCTCCCCCTTCCTCTTCACCATCTACACCACGGATTTCAGCTACCACACAGAGTCCTGCCACCTTCAGAAGTTCTCTGATGACTCTGCTGTGGTGGGCTGTATCAGTGACGGGGAGGAGGCTGAGTACAGGACTGTGGTGGGGAACTTTGTTGCATGGTGTGAGCGGAATCATCTGCAGCTTAATGCGGCTAAGTGCAAGGAGCTGGTCATCGACCTGAGAAGGACCAGGACAACAGTGACCCCTGTCCACATTCAGGAGGTAAGTGTGGACACCGTGGAGGATTACAAGTACCTTGGTGTTCACTTGGACAACAAACTGGACTGGGCTAAGAACACTCAAGCCGTCTACAAGAAGGGCCAAAGCCGCCTCTACTTTCTGAGGAGGCTGAGGTCCTTCGATGTCTGCCGGACAATGTTAAGGATGTTCTACGAGTCTGTGGTAGCCAGTGCTATCCTCTATGCTGTTGCCTGCTGGGGCAGCAGGCTGAGGGCAGCTGATGCGAACAGGCTCAACAAACTTATCCGGAAGGCCGGTGACATTGTGGGGGTGGAGCTGGACTCTCTGGCAGTGGTGTCGGAGAGGAGGATGCTGGCCAAACTCAACGCCATCCTGGACAGTACCTCCCACCCACTCCACAATGTGCTGGTCGGTCAATGGAGTACTTTCAGTGGGAGACTCATCCTCCCGAAATGCACCACGGAGCATTCAATTGTAATTGAATTGTATAGATTATAAGGGTATAGTCTGTAACCTGCACTTTATCCTGGACATCCTGTATATTCTGTTGTACATTCTGCACATTCTGTACAAAAACTGAAAATCATGTACATTCTAATATAATACTGTATATTATACAAGACCAATACTGTATAATTGTAAATGTATAGCTTCTGTACATAATCATTATGCTCCCTGGGAGGATTCACCTCACCCACCATTTTTTACTTATTGTTATTGACCACACCCCCTATCCCTGTGTACACTTTCTAATCTTTTACCCCACACCCTTACCCTTGTGTGCTTTGCGAGACTGTGTGCCGTTGAAACAAAGGAGTTTCCCTCGGGATCAATATAGTAATCTGAATCTGAAGCATGTCTGACCTCATTCTCTCCCACCGCCCCACCTCTTGCCCCCTTGACCCAATCCGTCCTCCAGAACTACAGACCAGTCTCACTGCTACCCTTCTTCTCTAAAACAATTGAGCGTGCTGTAGCTAACCAACTGTCAAGCTTTCTTTCCCAGATCAACCTTCTGGACCCTAACCAGTCGGGCTTCAAGACCGGCCACTCCACTCAGACTGCCTTCCTGTCGGTTACCACAGCCCTCCAGTCTGCCAGAGCAGCCTCAAGGTCCTCTGTTGTCATTCTGCTGGACCTCTCCGCAGCTTTCGACACATTCAACCACCAGATCCTGCTCGCCACACTCGAAGAGATGGGCATCACAGGCACTGCGCTTAAATGGATCTCATCCTACCTGACAGGAAGATCCTATCAAGTCTCCTGGGGAGGGAAAACATCTGGTACCCGCCTGCTCTCCACTGGGGTCCCACAGGGTTCCGTCCTTGGTCCGCTCCTATTCTCCCTATACACCACCTCACTCGGGCCAATCATCGCCTCCCATGGCTTCTCCTATCACTGCTACACTGACGACACGCAGCTATATCTATCCTGTCCCCCAACTGATCAAGGGATATCGACCAGAATCGAGGCCTGCCTCTCTGACATCTCAGCCTGGATGACCAGGCATCATCTCCAGCTGAACCTCACCAAAACAGAACTCCTCATCATCCCTGCCAAACCCTCAATCACCCACTATCTCTCCATTACTATGGGATCTGCAACAGTGACCCCTTCATCCTCTGCCAGGAACCTGGGGGTCAACTTGGACGACAAGCTCTCCCTCACAGCTCACATTGCCGCAGTCTCTCGGTCATGTAGATTCACCCTCTACAACATCAGGAAAATCAGAAAATACCTCTCTCAACATTCCACCCAACTGCTAGTCCAAACCCTTGTCCTCACAAAGCTGGATTACTGCAACTCGCTACTAGCCGGCCTTCCTGCAAATGCAATCCGTCCCCTTCAGAGGATACAGAATGCAGCCGCTCGTCTGGTTTTCAACCTACCCAGACGCTGTCATGTCACCCCACTCTCCCCTCAAGAGCGCCCGAGCGCAACACAAACTCTTCCACTGCCTGGCTCCCCAATGGTGGAATCAACTCCCCACCTCCATCAGAAGCACAGACTGCCTTCTCACCTTCACCTTCAGCGTCATCTAGAAAGTTTCAGCATAACATGAGGGGAGGAGAGGAGACAACGTTTGGGAACCTGCAAAAAAGAACTCAGCACATAAGCACATACAGTATACAAACAATACACACAAACACATGGCAACGAGGAATAGGATGGGGTGGACAAGCAGCATCTGGACCTGCAGCCCGGACACCACCCACCCCGGGAACAAAGCAGGTGAAGGCGTTGGATGGGGGTGGGTGGGTAAATTTGTGTGTGTGCATGTCTGTAGTAATGTAATATAATCGCAGATTATATTTCTTTGGAGACATCCTTGATCATGACCCAGACATCGGTGCACCACCGATGTCTGTGGGAGGGGGAAGAGTTAGCACTCTCCAGGGCAGGGGTGGGCAATTTCGGTCCTCGGGGGCCGCTGTCCTGAAGGTTTTAGATGTTTCCCTGCTCCAGCACACCTGATTCTAATGAATGTTCATTATCTGGCTTCCACAGAACTTGATAACAACCCCTTCTTTTGAATCGGGTGTGCTAGATCAGGGAAACATCTAAATCCTTCAGGACATTTACATTTATTCATTTAGCAGATGCTTTTATCCAAAGCGACTTACAAGAGAGAGCTTTACAAAGAGCTTCAGTCACTGAGCATAGCAACTTGATAGACCCCAACACAGCGGGCATCTAGGTTACAAAACATATGTCAGTGGCTGAGGACAGTGGCCCTCAAGGCCTGGAATTGCCCACCCCTGAGCTAGTACCTGACTAAGTACTTTCTTGACGGTAAACCGATCTCTCGGTATTGTAAGTAAATGAAAAAACACTCTTTCGCTCTTCTCTCGCTACGCTTCGCACTACTACCTCTCCTTAGCTGCTGCGTCTCTTGTCCGGAAGGTTTTACTCTTTTACTCTCGAAACTTTGTATAGAACCATGTCCACAAATGCTGCTCAGATTACGGGCACACATACAGTTGTGGTCAAAAGTTTACATACACTAGTGAAGATCATGTATGCCATGGCAATATAGGGTTTTCAATAAACTCTACAACTCTTATTTTTCTGTGATGGAATGATAAGGAGCACATATTTCTTTGTCACAAAAAACATTCATGAAAAATTTTTCTTTTATGAATTTATTATGGGTCTTTTGAAAATGTGACAAAATCTGCTGGGTCAAAAATATACATACAGCAATGTTAATATTTGGTTAAATGTCCCTTGGCCATTTTCACCTCAATTAGGCGCTTTCGGTAGACATCCACAAGCTTCTGGCAAGCTTCTGGTTGAATCTTTGACCACTCCTCCTGACAGAATCGGTGCAGTTCAACTAAATTTGTTGGTTTTCTGAGTCGGACTTGTCTCTTCAGCACAGTCCACATATTCTCTATGGGGTTTAAGTCAGGACTTTGGGAAGGCCACTCTAAGACCTTAATTCTAGCTTGATTTAGCCATTCCTTCACCACTTTTGATGTATGTTTGGGGTCATTGTCCTGTTGGAACACCCAACTACGTCCAAGACCCAACTTTCTGGCTGATGATTTTAGGTTTTCCTGCAGAATTTGGAGGTAGTCTTCCTTCTTCATTATTCCATTTACTTTCTGTAAAGCACCAGTTCCACTGCCAGCAAAACAGGCCCACAGCATAATACTACCACCACCATGTTTGACGGTAGGTATGGTGTTCTTGGGGTGAAAGGCCTCACCTTTTCTCCTCCAAACATATTTCTGGTCATTGTGGCCAAAAAGCTCAATTTTAGTTTCGTCTGACCACAGAACTTTCCTCCAGAAGGCCTTGTCTTTGTCCATGTGATCAGCAGCAAACTTCAGTCGAGCCGTAAGGTGCCGCTTCTGGAGTAATGGCTTCCTTCTTGCACGGCAGCCTCTCAGCCCATGGCGATGTAGAACACGCTTGACTGTGGACACTGACACATGTGTTCCAGCAGCCTCCAACTCATTGCAGACTTGCTTTTTGGTGGTTCTTGGTTGACTCTTGACCAACCTGACCAATTTTCTCTCAGCAGCAAGTGATAGCTTGCGTTTTCTTCCTGATCGTGGCAATGATACAACTGTGCCATGCACTTTATACTTACAAACAATTGTTTGCACAGTTGATCTTGGGACCTGCAACTGCTTTGAAATGGCTCCAAGGGACTTTCCTGACTTGTTCAAGTCAATGATGCGCTTTTTCAGATCCGTGCTGAGCTCCTTAGACTTTCCCATTGTAGTATTTCTGGCTGAGTCTAGTGAATGTGTCAAACAAGCCCTATTTACATGGACTGAAAGAAGTCACCAGCTGGAGTCAATCATAATCACTCGTAAGAAGTTAGGAGGCCATGCCAAAAAGCAAATTGGATTGAAACAACTTTTTCTACATCACCAAATTGGTAATTCAAGGTGCTGTATGTATATTTTTGACCCAGAAGATTTTGACACATTTTCAAAAGACCCATAATAAATTCGTAAAAGGACCATTTTTCATGAATGTTTTCTGTGACAAAGAAATATGTGCTCCTTATCATTCCATCACAGAAAAATAAGAGTTGTAGAGTTTATTGAAAACCCTATATTGCCATGGCATACATGATCTTCACTAGTGTATGTAAACTTTTGACCACAACTGTATCTGCTATATCCTGGTGAAAAGAACTGTAAAGGCACTGTAGGGCGCACTTAAAAGCCTTTAATTTTCTCAAAAAACGACAGTGTGCTTTATAATCCGAAGCGCTGTATATATGGATTAATTCTGTTTTTGCTTACTGACCTCTAAGCGATTTTGTGTGGTACAAGGGGCTCACGGCACTAAGTCAAAATGTTTTAGTATGACAGCATTACGGCTACTGTAGCCAGGAGCATCGCGGAGTAATACATACTGTGTTTCACCATAAAGTTTCATCGACTGACTTATCTGACTGTTTTTTTCCGCTTAATGCGCCTTATAGTCTGGTGCACTTTATATATGAAAAAAGATGAAAAAAAAGATGAATGAAAATAGACCATTCATTGACAGTGCGCCTTATAATCTAGTGCGCCCTATAGTGCAAAAAATACGGTAGTAACAAGATTCGATACCACATTTATAGCTACAGCCAGCAAAGTTGCTAGTCGCAATTCTGCGACTTAGGCGCTTAAATGGTTAAATCTAAGACCATTTCACTGGAATTGAACATTTCGTGTTTTTGTGGCAGATCATGTGGCAGATCATAAGATTGGGCATAGCTAGTTCTGGAATGACACTTGGGCTGCATGCGTCATCACTCATGCACAAACCTCAGTATACATCATCACTCATTCACACACCTCAGTACACATCCCTCACATGCACTAGCAGCACAGGCACTTTGGATCTTTTTCAACGTGACATGCATAGGCTCGGTACTTGTAGTGGAAACTGAAAGAAAGAGAAAAAATAACTGTTATCTTTAGATACGAGTTATTTAGATACATTTTTGAGTGATCTTAATACATGTGCTCTAAAAATAAAACAGAAAGGATTTCATCATTAGTTTTTTTGAAAACATATTTTCTGTAATTTGCACTATTTAGTACAGTTTGGTGCAGTGTAATTGTGTGGGGTGAACCCACCCCCTCTCCCCCACCCGTTGAAATGAAAAAATTACTGTTAAAAAGTTATTTTTAATGTACGAGATTCAAAAAACGAAGTCAGTAAAATTATCAGAAATTCCCATTACTACTTACAAGAACGTCCCACATTCATAGTTCTATGGTGCGCTGATGGAGTGAGCAGCAGTGCGTTCCCAGATGACCTCCCTTGACCTTTTGCCACATTTCAGGCTTCAAACATAGAGATATAAAACTGTACATTTTGGTGAAGAATCAACAACAAGTAGGACACAATCATGAAGTGGAATGAAATGTATTGTATATTAAAACTTTTTTATTAAATAAAAAACTGAAAATTGGGCGTGAAAAATTATTCAGCCCCTTTACTTTCAGTGCAGCAAACTCTCTCCTGATATTCAGTGAGAATCTCTGAATGATCCAATGTTGACCTAAATGACTAATGATGATAAATAGAATCCACCTGTGTGTAATCAAGTGTCCGAAAAAATGCACCTGCTCTGTGATAGTCTCAGAAGTCAGTTTAAAGTGCAGAAAGCATCATGAAGAACAAGGAACAAACCAGGCAGGTCTGAGATACTGTTGTCGAGAAGTTTCAAGTCGGATTTGGATACAAAAAGATTTCCCAAGCTTTAAACATCCAAGGAGCACTGTGCAAGCTATAATATTGGAATATGGAAGTAGTGTCAGACCACTGGAAATCTACAAAGACCCGGCCGTCCGTCTAAACTTTCAGTTCAAACAAGGAGAAAACTGATCAGAGATGAAGCCAAGAGACCCATGATTACTTTGGATGAACTGCAGAGATCTACAGCTGAGGTGGGAGAGTCTGTCCATAGGACAACAATCAGTCCTATACTGCACAAATCTGGCATTTATGGAAGAGTGGCAATAAAAAAGCTATTTCTTAAAAATATCCATATAAAGTGTTGTTTAAAGTTAGCCCAATTTTTCAATTTTTCATTTTTTTAAAATCTATATCGTTATCTATATATTTATACCGGATTGTCAAGGGGATTCAAGGGGGCTGAATGCTTTTGCAAGGCACTGTGTATATGTAAGATTACAATACGTTGGGCTATTGCCAAAGTCAAGAACACCCTAAATACAGTATATATGTGAGATTACAATATCCCTCCTTGAATCGCCACTTTAATGTGGTGATGATGATCCTGGGACCTATGTTGTCTGGGGCACTTTGCCCCTGGTAGGGTCTCCCAAGGCAAACAGGTGCTAGGTGACTAGTCAGACCAAGATCGGTTCAGAAAACTCTTCATGAAGACAACAAAATTAAATCCACTACATCACCCGGATCGGCGTTACAAGGGCCCCAATCTGGAGCCAGGCTGCAGCGAGCGCCTGGTGGCCGGGTCTTTGCCCATGGGACCCGGCAGGGCCCAGCTCGAAAAGGCAACATGAGACCACCTTCCTGCAGGCCCACTTCCCGCAGGAAGGACTATAAGGGGCGGTGCAGTGTGCTTTGGCTGGTGGTCAGGGGTGGGTACCATGGCTGCGCACGTATTATTTAGCGCTGGAGACATGGAATGGAGTCTGAGGTTTTGAGTAGGTTGAGCATTACCGGCTAGATACAGTCTGCCTTGCCCTCACAAAGAACCACTATCCTTGAGAGAGTCTGGACTCTTCATTTCTCTAGCATTAAGCTGGCGGGGATTTGCTTATAGCCATATAGCTCTATCGCCACATGTTGGAGTTTACCCTGGTGAACGAGAGGGTCGCATACTTCAAGCTGGGGACAGGTCTCCCACTGTTGTGGCAGTCTATGGGCCGAACAGCAGTGCAGAATACCTGGACTTATTGGAGTCCCTGGGAGGGTACTGAAAAGTGCACCGACTGGTTGTTTTGCTGGGGGACTTCAAAGACGGAAAGTGGGAAATGATAGAGACACCTGGAGAAGGGTGATTTGGAAAAACGGCCCCCGAATCGGAGCTTGGGCGGTGTTTTGTTATTGGACTTCTGTGCTAGTTACACTTTGTCCATAACAAACATCATGTTCAAGCACAAGGGTGTCCATCACTGCACGTGGCACCAAGACCCTAGACCGGAGGTTGACGATTGACTTTGTTGTCATATCTTCTGACCTGGAGCTGTGTGTCCTGGACACTCGAGTGAAGAGAGGGACGGAGCTGTCAACCGATCATCACCTGGTTGTGAGTCAGATCCACTGGTGGGAGATGAAGTTGGACAGACTTGGCAAGCCAAAGCGTATCGTAAGGGTCTTTTGGGAACATCTTGCGGAGCCCTCCATCAGCAGGGTCTCCAACTCGCACCTCTGGGAGAGCTTCTCACAGATCCCAGGGGAGGCTGGGGATATTGAGTCTGAGTGGACCATGTTCTTGGCCCCCATTGTCAATGCGGCGGTCCAGAGTTGTGGTCCCAAGGTCACTGGTGCAGCAGCAACCCCAGAACCCGGTGGTGGACACAGGAAGCAAGGGATGCCATCAAACTGAAGGAGGAGTCCTATCGAGCCTTGTTGGCTTGTGGGACTCCCAAAACAGTTGAATCGGCAGGCCAAACGTGCCACGACTCGGGTGGTCGACTCGGGAGGCAAAAACTTGGGTTTGGGAGCAGTTCGGGGAGTATCTAAAATCTCTGGATGTTGTAGGACTGTCCTGGCTGACACACCTCTGCAGCATCGCGTGACAATCTGGAACAGTACCTCTGGATTGACAGATCAGATCAAGGTGGTGGTCCCCCTATTCAAGAAGGGAGACCTCGGATTCAAGAGGAGCAGTATGGTTTTTGTCCTGGTCACGGAACACTGGACTAGTTCTGTATCTTCTATCGGGTGCTCGTGGGTTCATGGGAGTTTGCCCAACCAGTCCACATGCGTTTTGTGGATCTGGAGAAGGCGTTCAACAGTGTTCTTTGTGGTGTCCTGTTGGGGGTTCTTTGGGAGTATGGGGTCTTTTGTTAGGGGCTGTTTGTTCCCTGTATGACTGGAACAGGAGCTGTGCTGGCATTGCTGGTAGTAGGTCAGACCTGTTCCTGGTGCATGCTACCCTTTGTCTCCAGTTCTCAGGAGGTTGTCCGGTTTGGGGAGCATAGGATCTTATCTCTGCTGTTTGCGGATGATTTTGTCCTGATGGTTTCATTGGACTGTGGCCTGCAGCATCCTCTAGAGCAGGGTTTCTCAAATGTTTTTGTGCTGGGGCCCAGTCATATTTGACTTTGGTGTTTCAAGGCCCAGTGGGCGAACTGCCCCCACCCCTGCCACCACCACCACCACCCCAGCTATTTTTTTGTGTGTGTATTTTTAACTGTGTAACTTTTTTTGTATGTGTGTTACCCACTTTTAATAAGCAAACCCCCTAACAACGTTTTTATTAAGCCTATGGTTCTTTAATTTCTCCTTGTATTATTTTTGTCCCATCTTTTGCTAACTTCATTTGCACTGAAGTTTGTTTTAAGCACAGTTACTTTGGTTGGCCAATTCATCTTTTTCTTTTAAAAAAAATCCTCTGGTTTGTCAAATGCCGGCGCAGGTTCATTGAAGACAACAGGTGTAACATTAGGTGTAGCATGTTGGATGCGTGACGTAAGGACGGGGGCATGCCGAGCAGAGTCGCGTTCATAAACAATAAAATAAGTTGAATTTTGACTGGAGGAAGGGCAGGATTCGGGGGACCGGCAGCCACCTCTCCACGGAACGGCACCGGTCCGCGGCCCATAGATTGAGAAACGCTGCTCTAGAGCGTATTGCAGCCGAGTGTGAAGCGGCTGGGATGAGATCAGCACCTCCAAATTCAAGGCCATGATTCTCGATCGGGAAAAAGGTGGCCTGCCCCCACTGGGTGGGTGGGGAGTGTTTGCCCCAAATGTAGGACTTCAAGTATCTTGGGGTCTTATTCACGAGTGAAGGAAGGATGGAGCGTGAGATTGACAGGCTGATCGTAGCTGCGTCTGCAGTGATGCAGTCACTGTATCGGATTGTCGTGGTGAAACAGGAGCTGTGCCATAAGGCAAATTTACTGGTCAATCTACATTCCTATTCTCACTTATGGTCATGGGTTTTGGGTCATGACCGAAAGGACGAGATTGTGGATAAAAGTGAAAGGCAATTAGCTATTGCAAAAGGCAAACACATCCTAATATATGAATATATATGTGAGATTACAATAGGTTGTGCACACCCTAATAACGATTTCTGCAAAACTGCTGTTTATAGGTTCAGGAAGGAGTAATTGGGAGCACTAACTCGAAGGAGAACCAGATCTGGGTTCTGGTCTGGTGGCCCAGTGTGTCATCTCTGAGTTGTGAACATTTGGCACACAAAAGATTAGAGCACCTAAGTGTTTCACAGTCATTCCAAAAAGTCAGTGATCTGAGCTCTGCAGTGGCCAGATCTACCTCTGTGCAGCCCTGGAAAGTCCCTGGCCTCCGGTGTGGCATGCCAGGTCCCTGGGCTCCCAGTCTGGCTCTTGATTGAACAAAAGAGCAGTGAGCGCTGGTGTTCACCCACACGTAGAGAGAGACTCAGACACAGTCTCCATTAATCCTTCTGTCAGTTTGTATTAGCACCGGGCAAAGTGCTGCTCACAGCAACCTGGGCGGAGAAGCCTGGCCTCGGCATGCTGCTGGTGATGGATGGAGAAGGAATTTTCTCGTTAGAGAGATAACAACATGTGGCGATAACAGCCGGCGGGCGTGGCTCTGCATTGATGAGCAAGACTCGTGGAACATTGTTTAAGCCTCTTCTAAGTTACGTAGTCTCACAAAATACTTCAACAATCTCCACAGTCTCTCTCGCACGTTCTATCTCTCTCTCTCTTTCTGTCACACACTTTTTAAATTTACATTTTACACAATGAAAGCTCAAAACAATTAAAGATTTTAAGGAAAATATATCTCAACAGAAGGAAGATAACAGATATGGCAAGGTTGTTCACATTTATGTCACGGACAAAATAGATAAACAAAAAGGACAATGTGGTTGCTAAAGTTATTAACTGAAGATATCTGTCCTTAACCATGATCATTTAACAAAAATGTATGTCCGCAACTAATTATTACTTTATGACTTTTTTTACTGTATGGAATGCTCAATTGTTATACCCTGCTATATATAATTCCAAGAGAACATGAGACATTAGAGACATTTCTTGGAGCCCTATCTAAAGCCTAAACAAAAGCTGTCTATCATGAGATGTCCGCTTTCTTTACTTGTAAAGGCTGTGTTGATTGTCATCCTCCTGACTTTCATACTTTTATAGCAGTTGGGTATTTTCTAATATGTCTTTATTAACCAAAATGATGGTAGACATACATTAACCAAAATGGACATGGATGAATTGCTATGTCTCAAGTAAAATATTTTCCAAATCAACATCAGTGACAGGTGTGGTCTGTAGGACATCAGACACTACAGACTGAAGGCCAGGCTTTGATACTGAGCGAGATTCCTCTATATGTGCACCGGATGTGCACATGTCTCCTCTCTGTTCAACGAGAACCAGACAGAGGGTGCAACCTCAGAATCTCTAGATCTCTTTAGAGATAGATCTCTATCTCTTTCTAGAATCTCCACGTATGGAGAGAAGGTGGGTTATCTTACACCTGATGTCTTCACCACCTCCTTCTCTCCTTTCCCTCCCTCTGCAACAAGGCACATCATTCCCTCCAGATAGTTTTATCCCTATTCAACAAGACACATCACATCAAATGCGCGAAAAGCTGCTGGTCCGGATGGAATTAGTCCCAGGCTCCTGAAATCCTGCGCGAACGAACTGTGCGGGATCATGGGGCAGGTCTTCAACCTCAGCCTCAAGCTGAGCAGGGTACCACTGCTCTGGAAGACCTCCTGCCTGGTACCAGTGCCTAAGACACCGCGGGCTAAGGACCTCAGCAGCTTCAGGCCAGTGGCTCTCACATCACACATGATGAAGACACTGGAGAGGCTGATTCTGGGCCACCTCCGCTCTGAGATGAGCTCAGAGATGGACCCGCAGCAGTTCGCTTACCGACCTGGAATCGGGGTGGACGACGCATTGATCTTCCTGCTTCATCGTACTCTCACCCACCTGGAGAGGCCTGACAGTGCTGTGAGGATTACCTTCTTCGACTTCTCCAGCGCGTTCAACACCATTCAGCCAGTGCTTCTGAGGGACAAGCTGGTGCGGGCTGGTGTGGATGTACCCCTGGCCGACTGGACCCTGGACTACCTCACAAATAGACCCCAGTTTGTGAGAACCAGGGATGGTGTGTCTGATCTCCTGACCTGCAGTGTGGGGGCCCCACAGGGGACTGTGCTTGCGCCCTTCCTCTTCACCCTCTACACTAATGACTTCAGTCACAACTCGGAGGGCTGCGTCCTGCTCAAGTTCTCCGACGACTCCGCCATCTTCGGACTGATCAGTGACGATGATGGCACGGAGTACAAGCAACTGACGCAGGACTTCGTAGACTGGTGTCAGCCGAACCACCTCCTCATCAACGTGGGCAAGACCAAGGAGATGGTGGTGGATTTCCGCAGACACCGACCTCCCCCCCCACCGGTGAACATCCAGAGAATGGATGTACCTGGGTGTTCACCTGAACCACAAACTGGACTAGACTCACCACACTGATGCACTGTATAAGAAAGGTCAGAGCCGGCTGTACTTCCTGAGGAGGCTGAGGTCTTTCGGAGTACAGGGGGCACCCCTAAAGTCTTTCTACGACTCAGTGGTGGCCTCTGTCATCATGTACGGTGTGGTCTGCTGGAGCAGTGGCATCACTGAGAGGGAGAGGAAGAAGCTGGACAAGGTCATCAAGAAGTCCAGCTCAGTCCTGGGCTGCCCTCTGGACTCAGTGCAAGAGGTGGGTGACAGACGAGTCCTGGCTAAGCTGACAACCATGCTGGACCATGAGTCACACCCCCTGCAGGACACACTGTCTGCTCTGGAGAGCAGCTTTAGCAATAGGCTGATTCACCCTCGTTGTGTGAAGGAGAGATTCCGCAGGTCCTTCCTTCCTGCTGCTGTCAGACTGTTTAACAATAATCACTAAATACTGCTGTCCATAGCCACTATCATGTGCTACACCTTTACCATTATTATAACTATTACCTTCACTACCTCACCACCGTGCAGTATTACTGTTATTACTCTTTTATTGTATCTTTATCTGTATTATATTTTTTTGCTTTTATTACTTACCTCACTCACGTGCAATACTCATGTTATATTCATATTCTGTAGTAAGTGCAATATTTCTAAGTGCAGTATCTCTATCTGTATTATATTTTTTTGCTTTTACACTCACGTGCAATACTCATGTTATGTTCATATTCTGTAATAAGTGCAATATTTCTACTTAACTTGCTTACTTTTTGCAATACTGTAATGCTGTAAATCTCCATTTCAATAACTGTCTATATGTCTATATGCCTACCTAACTTATTTTTTTATCATACTCTTTGCAAAATACTGTAATTCTGTAACTCCTCAAGTGCAATAAATGCCTACATGTTGACTTAACTTACTTATTTTTGTACACTGGACTACTTAACCAGACTACTTAAATTACTTATTTACTTATTTTCTTTTTTTTTTTTATATCTGACCTTATCGTGCCCGCCTATTTAGATTGATATTGCCATTGTTATTGCTATTGTTATGTCATTGTCATCATGTATATTACCCTGCAACTCTGTGTGCTGTACTTTACCCTGCTGCTGTCGTGAACTGCAATTTCCACCCCCTGGAGGACAAATAAAGGTTCATCTAATCTAATCTAATATTCCACACACCTGAAGTGACTGACCTCTGGTGACAAAAACTCTCAATTTTGAAAGGCTTGAAAATCTATGTTCTTTAGCTAGATTCACATTCATCCTTGATAATTTTTTGTTGTTGTCATGGACACATCTGCACAAAGAAGAAGATTCAGTGCCATTTTTACAGCAGCTTTGCTGATGAGATGTTTTTCCTCCCAGTTTCCTCCTCTTTTGTATTTCATCAGGCAAATGTACATGCACCTCCTTTTCTCCCCATCATTTGCATTTGTAATCATTTATAAGGTAATTTCATATTCTGTCTCATTGCAGCTGGTGCCATCATGTAGGCCAGGACCAGGCTGGAGGGAGGGAAGTAAGGAGAGAGGAGGAAAGGAGAAAGGGAGGCGTGGAGAGTGAACTATTGTGGTAGGTGATTAATGAAGCCTGTTACAATGTTGTGTAAGGGGAAATTACAACGCTCTGTACACGGTCACATCCGGCATTTGCAGCCTCGTCTGCTTGGTTCTGTTCTGCTTCTCCCATCCCTGTGCTTTTTAACTACTATCCAACTGAAGCTAATTCCATATTTCTGTTTGATTACAAAAAGACACACTTACTATCCATCAGGGGAGTCAGGGGAGGCAGGAGAGGCAGTGCCTCACCTGTCATCATGGAAATATAAAAATAAACAGTTATATTTATTTTGTGATTTGTACTTTCAATTATTTTCCACTTAACTTCACCGTTTTTGGATTTATTTTCAAAATCGCTGAATTTTCACATTTACCGTTCAAATACTAAGTTTAGACGAGCGGTGAGGCAGCAGCCTGCTGAGCCTCACCATGGATTGCGCAATGACTATGCTAACTGTGCCAAGAGTACCTGCCTGCAGTCCTCGGCTGGGAGGCCGCTCGGCTGGGAGGCCGCTCTGCTCCAGGGCCGGAAGTGACGCATTTATTTTAATTTATTTTCGGGGGGCGGCGGGGGGAAGTGAGGACATTTAAACCTGGATTTCACCTGGATTTCACGACACAGATCACATCTCTTCCTAGTTGCGGTAAGTTGCATATTTTCCACAGTAAGTAAATGCATGATTTATTGTCAATATAAGTGCCGTAAAACAATAACGTTATAGAAGTCATTAATGATTTACCGAATATTTACGAATGTTACAAGTCTACTTGGGTAGTTGTTATGAAGCTAAATTTGATAACGTCAAAGTTTACTTTCACCGATGGCGGTTAGCATCAACAAATTATTAGGGATTATTAAATGTATAGTGCATAACGTCAACTAATTGATCGCATTTGTTTGTATGTAACGTTACAAAACATTTTTGTTAACTATCCTTGCAATAGCTGTTATCACGGATAATTAAATGTATAGTGCATAACGTAAAGTAACTGTTCGCATTTGTTTGTATGTAACGTTACAAAACATTTTTGTAAACTATCCTTGCAATAGCTGTTATCACGGATAATTAAATGTATAGTGCATAACGTAAAGTAACTGTTCGCATTTGTTTGTATGTAACGTTATAATACAGTTTTGTAAACTCCTTGCATTAGCTGGGCATCGTCACAAAATTAGATTAGATTCAATTTTAATGTCATTACACAGGTACAAGTACAGGGTAACGAAATACAGTTAGCATCCAACCAGAAGTGCAAAACAGTTATTACAACAGAGTATAATAAATATAAGTATACTCAGAATATACACAGTATGAACAGTATAATCAGAATATACAGGGTACAGAATGTGGCAGAGTACATGGCTCATTTTTACTTTTTTATTTTTCTACCTATGTTGTATACTACAGTATATAAACGAAACAAATATGAATAGCTTTTGCATCATCAGTACTTTTACTTTTGGATACTGAGGAAGGAATTTCACGTTTAGAAGGGCCCTCTGACCTCCAGATGTAAATGTTGATTCCTGTCTGTCTCCTAAATCCTGTAGATACTGTGTGCCCCCTCCCCCTGCAGATCACAATCTTCTAACAGTGCTTTGACCACTAAAAGGTGTGCCCCCACCCCCTGAAGACCACACTCTTCAAAGGGTGGGCCTTCATCCTGCCCATGAGCAGCTGGTATGTATTCTTAAAGGAAAGATATATAAGACAGACATATGTGCTTCTCATCTTGAAGCTCTACCACCCATGTTCCTATATCATAATTAATAATATTATGCTTGTTATGATTGTATTTACTTCTCTTCAACAATAATCAGCTCAGATACATATTGGACACTGACAACCCAGCGGGCGAGCTCATTGTCAGAACAGGAAAAAGTTGCCTGACGCTCTGACTTCAGGGGGCTTGGATTGAACCAAGAAATGGAATCAACCGTGAGTTAACATTTGAACCTATGTAATTGTGAGCCTATTATGTTTATATGTAATTGACAACTTTTTGCTTTGAGGAAATGCGTGCTTTAAGCTATTGAGCAAAATCCGCAATCACAGGTCATCTCTCATCTAAAGCCCTCTTGCGAGGTGAAGTGCCGCCAGTGTTTAGGCTGATGAAAAGGAAGGTGGATAACATTAATGAGGTAAAATTGTACATTTGTTTGGGTTCCATCCGTTTCAGGTCAGAAACCAGCATTTTCATTTCCTTATTTATTTAATTTTAACAATGTCTAGATGGACATATTAAAGGAGGGCACTGATGAGATCTTTTCTTTTTGGAGCCTGTGTTATGTATATTACAACTAACCATTTTGCTTATCTATATATATTTTGTCTCAGTCAGACTTGCCTCCCACCCAGGACACCCTCTGCTTCAGCTGCTCCCCTCGCGGTCCACCAGGACCAAAACCGCTCGCCATAAGAACAGCTTCTACCCTCGGCCATTGCACTCTTCAATAGGGCCAAGGACTCGGAATGACTTTGCCACAAACACCCCCATCCAGCATCCCACTGCACAAGCCACTTTTGCACTCAAAACCCCTTTTGACACCTTAAAATTACTTACTGTTGTACCACTGTTTTGCAATGCTGTATATATACCCCCCTGACCTTTTTACACCATATTTTTATTGTATTATATTATGTTCTTATCATGTTACATATATGTTCTATCTTGCTCTTCCATGTTAATGTAAATTCTGTGTTTGTTAAACTTGCATAGCCATCAAAACAGATTCTGATTCTGATCATGAGTGGGTTGATTTTAATAACTGTTCTCTGCCAAAGTGGACCTGCCTGAAATCCTGTGCATGGGGGAAGAGAACCAGGCTAAGGTAGTATGGGAGGGTGTGGAATGACCTTGAAAAGGAAACAATCCTGGAGCCCTTCAAGTTCACATTTCACAACACAGAAGATGTGGAAATTCTGTGCAGAAATAATGGACCAAAGAAAATATTTGGCCTAATCTGAATATCAAACAGCTAAATGAGTTTCTGTCTGCCAGAATAAAGTCAAATCATATTGTGACTTGGTGTGTTTTACATGTTATCATTGATCATTGAATAATTCGCTTGGATTATACTGTACATATCAGCACAAAAACATAATTGGCATAGATATAGAGCCAAACATGAAAAACATCAGTGCAATAAGGTTCAATGACAATTTATTATTAATATAATGAAAAGGCAGTGAAGTATTGTATAGTACACAATAAAATGTATAGGCTTATGACGTCTCACGAAATGCAGGCTGATGAATAGGAGTCCTAACCTCCATTGTTTTCAGTTATCAACATTTTGACCTTATCTTGTCACGATCCTCAGCTTTGTAGTAGGCTACAAATACATTATTGAGCCCCGAGTCATATCACCCACCCTTTATTTTTCGTAATGACAAAGTTACGCAGTGCAGTGTATATTAGTCTGGCTTCTTGTCTAAAGTTTACTATATAAATATGATATAACGATTGAAACTATAGACAAGGAATTCATTGATTTAACGTAATCTAATGTGTTTACTAATTAATGCATTTGGGAGGAAATGCGCTTTTATATAAATTTGCGCTTTTATTCTGAAATCTTGCGCTTTTATTTTGAAATGTACTTCCGGCCTCCCAGCCGAGCGGCCTCCCAGCGGAGCGGCCTCCCGACAGAGGACTGCAGGCAGGTGCCTCTCAACTGTGCTGGCTTGCTCTGCAGTGAGACCGCATTGCTGTCCCTCTGTATATCGCTATTAAAATATTCAAACACTTTTAGTATATGAACAACTTTTCTACAGTTTAGCTGGTGTATATACATCTGGTGGAATGTAGGCTGCAGTAGCCTCCACCATTGTTATTAGATGCTAATGCCAAGCTGGCCATGAAAAAACTGTACTCAGCCATTAGCGATCAACAGACTGCTCACCCGGAGGCTGTTTTTATGTTTTTTTGCAGGGGATTTTAATCACTTGAACTTAAACAGGACAGACAGTGCTCCCAAAATTCCATCAACATGTTCACTGCAGTACTAGGGGAAAGAAAACTCTGGATCATGTTTACACTAACATAACCAGAGCCTACACCACAACCTCCCTCCTCCAACTAGGACAATCAGACCATGTTTCTTTGTTTCTGATGCCAAAGGACACGGCACTCATCCATCATGAGAAGCCATCAACAAGGACCATCAAGGTGTGGCCTGCAGGAGTTGACTCTGCACTTCAGGACAGATTCCAACACACAGACTGGAGTTTGTTTGCTTCTCAGGCTACCTGTGGCTCTCATACGGACATTGATACCTTCACCTCCTCTGTACTGGATTATATCAACAACACCATTGACAGTGTCACTGACAGAATTTCGTTGCATGAAATTGTAATGACAATAAAGGACTTATCTAGGCTCGCAAGGCAGCTTTCAGATCAGGTGACGAACAGGCCTACAGTGCATCCAGGGCTGACTTGAAGAGGGGCATCAAAAAGGCCAAGCACTGCTACAAGCTGAGGATCGAGGAGCACTTTGACAAGTCCGACCCTTGGCGCATGTGGCAGGGCATCCGGACCATCAGTGACTTTCAAGTCGAACACCATCACCCCGCCATCCACTGAACAACGTCTACGCTCGTTTTGACAGGAACAACAGAGAGACTGCCACCTCAATCACTCCATCTACAGACCACCAACCCCTAACACTCAACCCAACAGACGTCCTCACCGCACTGAGTCGGATCAATGCGCGCAAGGCTGCTGGCCCAGACGGCATCCCTGGCCACGTGCTCAGAGCATGCTCTGAGCAGCTTGCAGGAGTTTTTATGGACATTTTCAACCTGTCCCTTGCTCAAGCAGCTGTGCCGGCATGCTTCAAATCCACCTCCATCGTACTAGTGCCGAAGAACTCCAGCCCGTCGCGCCTGAACGACTATTGCCCTGTGGCACTCACACCCATTGTCATGAAGTGCTTCGAGCGACTGGTCCTGGCACACCTAAAGACCAACCTTCCACCCACACTTGACCCTCACCAGTTTGCCTACCGCAGCAATAGGAGCACATACGACGCAGTTTCCTCAGCGCTGCACTCTGTGCTCACACACCTAGACAATAGATTAGATTAGATTAGATTCAACTTTATTGTCATTACACAGGTACAAGTCCAGGGCAACGAAATACAGTTAGCATCCAACCAGAAGTGCAAAACAGTTATTAACAACAGAATATAATAAATATGGATATACTCAGAATATACATATTATGAACAGTATAATCAGAATATACAGGGCATGTACAGAATCATGGTATGTACAGATTCAAATTAGACAAGCAGAAATTACCGGGTAGCATGTATATACATTTAGTGCAAATTATGCAATTGAACAAAATGAACAGATGTGCAAAGTGAACAAAATGTGAACAGAATGTGCAGGTGGTGCAGTAACAGATGTGCAGATGTGCAATGGAATAACAACTCACATATGCAAGTGGTGCAAATGTACAAACAGAAATGTGCAAATATAGGGAGGCGGGGGTTCTATGGGGGGGCGGGGGTTATATAGGGGGGCAGGGGTGTAGTGGAGTTCAGGAGTGTCACAGTTCTGGGGAAGAAGCTGTTCCTCAGTCTGCTGGTTCTAGACCGGAGACTCCTATATAATAACAATAATAACACTTATGCGCGTATGTTGTTTGTAGACTTCAGATCCTCTTTCAACACTGTCATCCCCTCCAAGCTGATCACCGAACTGGGAGAGCTTGGCATCAACACCTCCCTCTGCCACTGGATTATGGACTTTCTGACCAACCGACCACAGCATGTAAGGTCAGCCCACTCCTGCTCCTCTACCATCACACTCAACACAGGTGTACCACAGGGATGTGTGCTCAGCCCATTCCTCTACTCCCTCTTCACCCATGACTGCAAGCCAATGTATGTATGGATCCAACTCCATCATTAAGTTTACTGATGACACCACCGTGATTGGCAACAACAATGAGACAGCATTACATTACCAACAACAATGAGACAGCCTACAGAGAGGAAGTACAGCACCTGGCCATGTGGTGTGGTGACAATAACCTGCTCCTTAACACCACAAAGACCATGGAGCTTATCGTGGACTTCAGGAAGAAGAGGGGAGACACGCACAACCCAATTCAAATCAACGGGATGGCCGTTGAGCGTGTCTCCAGCTATAAGTTCCTGGGGATCCACATCTCGGATGACCTGTCCTGGATTACAAACACCTCCGGCCTGATCAAAAAGGCTCACCAGCGTCTCTTTTTCTTGAGAACACTGAGGAAACACCACCTGTCCTCAGCTGTCATGGTGAACTTCTACCGCTGTACTGATCGAGTGCATCCTGACAAACTGTGTTACAGTGTGGTATGGGAACTGCACAGTCGCAGAGCGCAAGGCACTGCAGCAGGTGGTGAAAACCGCCCAATGCATCACTGGGACTATTCTTCCATCCATCAAGGACATCCAGAAGAAGCGCTGTCTGCGTAGAGCTCACAGCATCCGAAAATATTCCTCACACCCCGCCCACAAACTCTTTGCCCTCCTGCCCTCCGGCAGGCGCCTCAGGAGTCTCCGGTCTAAGACCAGCAGACTGAGGAACAGCTTCTTCCCCAGAACTGTGACACTCCTGAACTCCACCCGCACTAGACCCTGCCCCCTATATAACCCCCGCTCCCCCATAGAACCCCCGCCACCCTATACTATAATCTGCACATTGCATCATTTGCACTAACTATACATACATGCAACTCTGTAAATTCTGTTAAATACTGTAGCATCTTGTACAATACAGCTGTACATTTGTCTTAAATCACTTTAATATGTACATACTCTATATATTCTGATTATACTGTTCATACTGTGTATATTGTGAGTATACTATTATATTCTGTTGTAATAACCGTTTTGCACTTCTGGTTGGATGCTAACTGTATTTCGTTACCCTGTACTTGTACCTGTGTAATGACATTAAAGTTGAATATAATTTAATGTACAGTGTTTATTTTATTTTGATCAACAAACACTCATAAAACATTGATGTTAATGAGAGAGAGAAAGAGAGAGAGACATAGGTTGTGAGAGAGATTACACACATGTAAAACATACAAAGGAAAGAGAACGAGATTTCGAAAGTAGGAGATGATTAACACTAGTGTTTCTCAAGGAAAGAAAAAGGGGGGAGCCCCACCTCCCTTCCGCCCCCCCGCCCTGCAAGACAAGCCCTCCCGCCTCCTCTCTCTGTAGTCCTGGCTTCATTAGTTCTCCTCTGCGTGGCTCCATTCATCATCATTAACAGCAGACAGGGCAAAGCTCAGGTAGGCTTAGAGGATCAGCCAGGCCTCCAGCTGCTTGCTGGGTCAGACCTCTGCACGCTCCCAGAGCACTATCTGCTGAACCTCTGTGATGTAGGAGGCCACCGAAACTGATGTCAGGGAGCGGACCCTGTCTTGGGTCCGCAACATGTGGTTACTTTACACTGTGACTGCCAGGTAAAACACAGTCCATTCCTTGACACTGACCACCAAAATAATGTTCGAACTTCTGACCCTAGATTCCTGCTGTACATTTCAAATTTAATATTTGCGTGTCACTTTGGAAAAAAGTGCTAGTTGGTTCACATTTATTATGTAAAATATACAGTTGTGGTCAAAAGTTTACATACACTAGTGAAGATCATGTATGCCATGGCAATATAGGGTTTTCAATAAACTCTACAACTCTTATTTTTCTGTGATGGAATGATAAGGATCACATATTTCTTTGTCACAAAAAACATTCATGAAAATTTTTTCTTTTATGAATTTATTATGGGTCTTTTGAAAATGTGACAAAATCTGCTGGGTCAAAAATATACATACAGCAATGTTAATATTTGGTTAAATGTCCCTTGGCCATTTTCACCTCAATTAGGCGCTTTCGGTAGACATCCACAAGCTTCTGGCAAGCTTCTGGTTGAATCTTTGACCACTCCTCCTGACAGAATCGGTGCAGTTCAACTAAATTTGTTGGTTTTCTGAGTCGGACTTGTCTCTTCAGCACAGTCCACATATTCTCTATGGGGTTTAAGTCAGGACTTTGGGAAGGCCACTCTAAGACCTTAATTCTAGCTTGATTTAGCCATTCCTTCACCACTTTTGATGTATGTTTGGGGTCATTGTCCTGTTGGAACACCCAACTACGTCCAAGACCCAACTTTCTGGCTGATGATTTTAGGTTTTCCTGCAGAATTTGGAGGTAGTCTTCCTTCTTCATTATTCCATTTACTTTCTGTAAAGCACCAGTTCCACTGCCAGCAAAACAGGCCCACAGCATAATACTACCACCACCATGTTTGACGGTAGGTATGGTGTTCTTGGGGTGAAAGGCCTCACCTTTTCTCCTCCAAACATATTTCTGGTCATTGTGGCCAAAAAGCTCAATTTTAGTTTCGTCTGACCACAGAACTTTCCTCCAGAAGGCCTTGTCTTTGTCCATGTGATCAGCAGCAAACTTCAGTCGAGCCGTAAGGTGCCGCTTCTGGAGTAATGGCTTTCTTCTTGCACGGCAGCCTCTCAGCCCATGGCGATGTAGAACACGCTTGACTGTGGACACTGACACATGTGTTCCAGCAGCCTCCAACTCATTGCAGACTTGCTTTTTGGTGGTTCTTGGTTGACTCTTGACCAACCTGACCAATTTTCTCTCAGCAGCAAGTGATAGCTTGCGTTTTCTTCCTGATCGTGGCAATGATACAACTGTGCCATGCACTTTATACTTACAAACAATTGTTTGCACAGTTGATCTTGGGACCTGCAACTGCTTTGAAATGGCTCCAAGGGACTTTCCTGACTTGTTCAAGTCAATGATGCGCTTTTTCAGATCCGTGCTGAGCTCCTTAGACTTTCCCATTGTAGTATTTCTGGCTGAGTCTAGTGAATGTGTCAAACAAGCCCTATTTACATGGACTGAAAGAAGTCACCAGCTGGAGTCAATCATAATCACTCGTAAGAAGTTAGGAGGCCATGCCAAAAAGCAAATTGGATTGAAACAACTTTTTCTACATCACCAAATTGGTCATTCAAGGTGCTGTATGTATATTTTTGACCCAGAAGATTTTGACACATTTTCAAAAGACCCATAATAAATTCGTAAAAGGACCATTTTTCATGAATGTTTTCTGTGACAAAGAAATATGTGCTCCTTATCATTCCATCACAGAAAAATAAGAGTTGTAGAGTTTATTGAAAACCCTATATTGCCATGGCATACATGATCTTCACTAGTGTATGTAAACTTTTGACCACAACTGTAACAGGGTAGAAGGATATGTGGTGATGTCTATAAGATCTTTTTAAGGTATTTTTTTAATCAAATTGGATATTGTGATCTCTTCAGCAGTTGTTCTGCAGTCTACTTGCAGACAGCTTGTCTCTTTGTAGTCTGTGGTGCTTCACTTTGCTTTTCTCCACTATTCAGAAGTGTTTCCGTGTCAAGCCGAGCTCTGCACGGCAACAGTATGGGGCTCTACTCATCTGTTTGTGACTCATCATTCTCTAAAACAAATGCAAATCCTTGACAGTTGAATAAAACACAAACACACACTTTATCACTGGAGGCCATTCCCTTACCCATAGCATCCATTCTTCACCCTTATCATCCATTCCAGTGTAATTTTTACAGTCGTCTTAATGGATGTTCTCAGTCTCATGTCACAAATGTGGTTCTTCACGACAGTTAAATCTCGAGCAGGCAGTCTGGAAGCGTCACCCAGCATTGCTTTCCCTCTAATCCCACCAGGGCCTTTGTGTTGTTGCTGTAATCTGCTCTATAGAAAACAGATTAAAGCTCATAAATCTAAAGGCTTGAATTATTCATCACTCTACCTCCAACTCTCTCTCTCCCATTATCATTCTCTATTTCTTTTTCACTTGCGCTCTCTCTATCTCCCTCCATTTCTCTCTTACTGTTTAGAAGGAGGACGAAAGAGGAGACAATTAACGAACTAACGAGGAATGAGGAGGAGAGGAGGGGAAGTAGGCCAGTAAAAGACCTATTTTAAGTTTATTCAAGTGCATTATTAATGAGAGGAGAATGTGCATTCTGATAAAGAACGTCGAACGTCGTTAGAGCACATAGCCCATTTGTTTCAGGAGTCCGTCTTAAAATCTAAGAGGAGAGCTGAGTAGTGGAGAGGAGAGCAGAAGAGAGGAGGAGTGGGGAGTTTAGAGAATAGATTAGATTAGATTCAACTTTATTGTCATTACACAGGTACAAGTCCAGGGCAACGATAGGGGAGGAGAACAAAGAGGAGAGCAGAAGGGAGGTGAGCAGAGCCCGAGGAGGGGAAAGCGGAGGAGAGGGGAGGACAGCAGAGCAAAAGAAAAGGGTTTGTGTAAGGTCTGAGAGGGTGCACTGAGGTCACAGTGATAACACACACCAGTGGACTGTAAAAATATCCTGAAATGTATTCCAGACACATGGCCAACATTTTTCCATAAAATTACTTATTTCTCACATAAAAGTATTCAAATTAGACATGTTTTGCTATAAACATGTTTATTTCCTTTGTGTGTACTGGAACAACACCCAATGGGTGATGATGAAGGATTGATGAGGGTTTTGACCAAATCTCACACAAAACTCCAGAAATGGGCCAGACAAAATCACTCTTAAATTAATATTTGTTTACACACCATTTGGAAAAAATAACTTAAATCAAGCTTTTAACACCTCTCAACCAGAATGTTGGACCACTCTTCCTTTGCCAACTGCTCCAGGTCTCTAATATTGGAAGGCCACCTTTTCCCAACAGCAATTTAAGATCTCTCCACAGGTGTGCATGGGGATTTAGATCTGGACTCATTGCTGGTTTTGGAACTCTCCAGCGCTTTGTTGCCATCCATTTTTGGGTGCTTTTTGAAATAGGTTTGGGGTCATTGTCCTGCTGGCAGACCCATGATCTTGGACGCAAACCCAGCTTTCTGACACTGGGCCCTACTTTGAAACCCAAAATCATGTGGTATTCCTCAGATTTAATTATGCCTTGCACACAGTCAAGGCACCTAGTGTCAGAGGCAGCAAAACTACCCCAAAACATCTTTGAACCTCCACCATATTAAGCAGCCCCAAACAAGTTCCAAATAAATTCAAGATGTCCTGCAGGCTCAGGGTGCATCAGTGTAAGCGCAAACTGCTGTTGTTCAGAAACTCGCTATTGTTGTGTTGTTGTTGCTTTATTACTCGCGCCACAGGTGAATGCTCTTATAGTTCGTCCCTTGGCACTTATTGGTTCTCATGATGTATGTTTTGTAATCTAGATGCTCGCTATATTTGGGGTCTATCACGTTGCTATGCTCAGTGACCGAAGCTTGTTTGTAAAGCTCTCTCTTTACAAAACAGTTGGATAAAAGCGTCTGCTAAATGAATAAATGTAAATATAAGTGGTGCCAACAATTTTGGCCATGAATGCATGTAAGCGGTTAGTGCTCTCGCCTCCCAACAAGGAGATCATGAGTTCGAATCTCGAGCCCGACCATGATCTCTCTTGGTGGAGTCAGCATGTCCTCCCTGTGTTACCGTGGGTTCTCTCTGGGCACTCCGGCTTCCTCCCACCGTCCAAAGACATGCATGTGGTAGGTTAATTGGACATCGTGGAATTTGAATTCACAAGTGAATGGTTGTCTCTATGTTGTCTGTCAATGTCTGTGTGATGGTCTTGCGACTAGCTGGCCCCAGTCCAGGGTGTACCCTGCCTACAGCCCGGAAGTAACTGGGATAGGCTCCAGTCACCCGTGACCCCTAACGGGAATAAGCGGTAGAAAAAGAATGAATGAATGAATGAATGTATGTAAGGGCACAGGGTCAGAAGCTCCAGCCTTAATAAGCATGCCTAATCACAAACAGTAGCCTGTATCTGCAATGTGTGTGGTATAAATAGATCACTATTTTATCTATCCTTCACTCTATCTATACTTTTTCATACAGATAAGAGAAGAAAGGGAAGAGTAGTGAGGAGAGGGAGCTGAGGAAAGGAGAGGGCATTGGAGGATAAAAAAGGAGGGGTGGAGGAGAGGAAAAGGAAGAAGAGAGGCAGATAATTGTGGGCATAGCTGTGGCAGATCATCTAAGAGCTTCTCCTCTCCAGTGGGAAGAGAGGCTGAAGAGAAATTGCACATCAGAGGAGATCATTAGGAGGAAAGACCCAGAGACCCAAGCTCTGGAACAAAGTCATTTTATGCACCCCCTCCCTCCCCCAGGATCAATAAAGTATTCTGAATCTGAATCCACTTCCCCCACCTCCCCTGCCACTCCATGTCTGCTAACAGTCCCCTCTGCACAAATGGCTGAGTTCAAGACAGCACTCTCATTGTGGTGAGAAAATGAGCACAACACAGTCAGACTGGGAGAGGAAGAACAAACATTGGGTAGTGAATGTGAGAGCCTGAATAAAATAATCAGAATTTCTTTTTATTTGCCATGCAAGTTACACAAACACGGAATTTATAATAAATGATATGATATATACTAAAATTGAATACAAATAAAAAGTGGACACTAGCTGTACGGGGGGGCGGGTATATAACTATAGTAAGTAATGGCGCTTTTCCACCGCAAATGTAGCTCGACTCGACTGAACTCAACTCAACTCGGTTTGGTACACACACGGGTGGTTTTCCACCGCAAATAGTACCGCAAATAGTACCTCCTGGTCATCGGCGAAAGGGCCGTGACATAGTTTTGTATGCGACGTATGCTCTTCCATCAACTTGGTGACCTCCTTGTGCACCTTTTCATTGCGGGTGGCTCCGTCCAGCTCTTTTTGTACTTTATCCTCGGCCACAAGACACAGAAGCGTCTGCACCTCAGAAGTGGACCACGGCGAAGACCTATTATTAATTTTAGCTGGCATGTTGACGAACTAGAAGATATTGATATTTACTGGCCAATCAGTGGCCGGCCGTCTGCCAACGTCACCTTTTAGCTCGACTCAGCTCGCTTGGTCCCTAGAGCGAGGTGATACTAAAAAAAAGTACCCAGGTACCGTGAAATTGCGGTGGAAACACCAAAAATGCGAGTCAAGCTGATACCATGCGGTGGAAAAGCGCCATAAGAGTATACAATAAAGGGTCAAGTATATGGAGGAGATAGATATACAGTATATAGTACAGGGGAAGGGGGGGTATGTACAGAGTAGTGCAAAATCACCGTGATAGGAGTAAAGGTGTTGTGTGATGAAGCGGCTTGTGCAGTGGGATTGCTGGATGGGGTGTGCAGGTCTTAAATTGAATGGCCGAAACCAGTGTTTTTTTGGTGGACGGATGCAATTTCCGTGATTCGAAGCAGTGAACAATGAAGGCACACAACACGTACAGGTTTACGGGCATAGGTCTAACACCAAACGCCGAATAGAAGTTTGAGAATTAAAGCCATGCGCTGTCATAAGATTTTAATGTGGAGGGGGCAATCCCCTTGCGCATGTATTCCCCAGCAGACACTACATACTTTTCCAGTTCGACCCCTAGTCTAGCACAGTCAGGGGGAAAGACGGGGAAGCCAGCCCGTTCGGTAGTGAGTGAGGGCGCAGGTTTCGGAATTCCTGACATTTGAAATGGGAAAGCACATCAGCACTCTCATTAGCTAGACCCGGAATGAATGCGGCTCTCAAAATGATTTTTTCTGGCACGCTTGTCCACGTAAGCCGGATGACTAACCTATTTATGAATTGCACTGAAGACCTCCCTTTGTTGAGGATGTTAACGGTAGCCTCGTTGTCACAAAACACTTATCTTTTTCCTGCTCCATAAATGCCCTAATAATAAAGATGCTACCATGATTGGATACAGCTCATACGGCGCTGTTGAAAAGATCTCTGGATCCAGGGAAGCTATCTCTGCGGGCCACTCTCTGGCGAACCATTCATTTTCATAATACCCCCCAAACCCAACGTAAGGATTCGCAACGGTATAACATTTGTGGGCGACGGACGATTCCACGGAATCATGGACACGCAAACGATCCCCAGAAACGCAAATTGGACCTGCAACCTTCATCCAACAGAACACTATCCATGAGTTTTGGCATGCCCTTGGCTACGCCCAACAGATGGGAAACGAAAGCGTTCCCCTGGGGTATGATGCGCATAGCAAAGTTCAGATGACCGAGCAGCGAGAGCAGGTCGTGTTTGACCATGAAAACGGCCGCCCTCAGGACGCTGCGGATCTGCTCCAGTTTTTCCGGGGGTAACGACGCCTGCATGGAAACACCGTCCAGTTTAATCCCTAGAAACGAACCAATGGTCTTTTCTGAGGACAACAGAATTTCCAGACTCCCGAAAGTGTCCGTCAAAACCTAAATGCAACGAGCGGATGGAGAAGACAGAAAATCTGTCACCAGGAAATCATCGAGCAGACGCAGAATGAATGGTAGCTTGTGCACGTTAATAAGGATCCAACACAGCGCCTCCGACAGAAAATGTGTGGGCTGCTGCAGCAGCCGAAAGCCAACCTTACTGAGAAGTGCAGCTTGCCGCCCCAGCGGACGCTGAATAGATGCCACTGAGAGGGGTGGAGAGGCACGACTTTGAAGGCATCGGAAATGTCTGCTTTTCCCAACCAGGCGCCCCTGCCCACAATTTTAATCAAACAAATCGCATCAAGAGAGGAGCCAGCTGAGGTGGCTCGGGCATCTGTTTCGGATGCCTCCTGGACACCTCCCTCGGGAGGTGTTCCAGGCATGTTCCACTGGGAGGCAGTCCCGGGTAAGACTGAGGACACAATGGATGGACAATGTCTCTCGGCTGGCCTGGGAACGCCTCGGGATCCCCCCGGAGGAGCTGGAGAAAGTGTGTGCAGTGAGGGAAGTCTGGGCATCCCTGCTCAGACTGCTGCCCCTGCGACCCGGCCCCAGATAAGCGGCAGAAAATGGATGGAAGAACAAATCGCATCGTCCACGCTTGCGTTATACAAGGAAAACGGCTCGGAGGGGATCAGACTATTAATGCTCGGCACCACGCTGTCATGGGGAACGGACGGATCTATAATGAGGTGTTTCTTGCCCGAGTATTTGCGTATGGCTACGCCGATGGGGCTGACCCTGTACATGAGGAAGGGGGAAACGTCGAAGGGGCCAATCAGGTAACCCTTTGTCACCTCCTTTTGCAACAGCCCATTGACGACCGCTGGCTCGTTGAGCACGCTCTGCAAATTGCCACACAACAGGACTCACAACAGAGACTCACAACAGGAAGATCACACAGACATGCATCAGATCAAACCCATGCATCAGACCATCGAGCAGATAATACACAAAACAGAGGTCAGGATGACACCCCAGGGCAGCAGAAAGTCTTGACACATTAACCGGGATCGACGGGTGTGTAATCATTTTCCCTTTGGGGCCGGGTGGGCAGACAGAATGGGGATGAGCATCCCAACAGTAGCTGCAAGCATGCAAGAACCTGCAATTAGTCAGGTGAGACACAAGTATTAGCGCTGGAGGGGGTCGTCCCCTTCCTCCCATCAGATTGGGTAGTGGGGTTGAAAGCACGGGGAGCCGAACCCTACTTCTTAACCAGCTGAGCACACGCCTGTTCTTGGACAAAAATTGACCGTACAGTCAATTGAACCGCAAACGGAACTGGACACACGCATGTGCCCGGTGAAAATCCCGCTGACCAGGTCATGGTCGAGCACAGACCAGTCAAGACGAAGATTGAATTTCTGAATGTACAACGAAAAGCATTTGTGGTGTTCATAAAAAACAACGTGCCGCCATATTGCAAGGCCAAATCCAAGATCAGCGCCAGATAGGTGTCCAGCTCCGCATGGCGATCCGGGTAGACCTCGCAAAGCGTATCACAAAATACGCCAAATGCAACGTTGTACTCCCCACTGGAGCGCTCAGGGCAACAGAAGGAATCGGCTCTCTGCAGTCCAGGAAGAAAATGAATAGTTTCTTGTTGCTACAGTTCATAGGTGGGGAAACATCCCTACCATAGAGGTAGTCCAGGATACGATGGACCGGCCAATCCTTAATGGCTGGCGATTTCAGAGCCAGCTGCGAACTGCACTGTACCTGGCTACCAGCATCATCCCCGACGCATCCTGAATGTGAGCCTTCGGGTGAGGGACGGGAAGTGCGTCCCGCAAATTACCCCAGCAAAGCAGACATAGTAAGTACACGGAGCTTTACGACACAACGAAGTAATGCGATCAATTCGGCAGCAGCACTGATCATTAGACAGTCAGGTGAGTGTTTGGATATCCGCCTGGCCTTTAAGGCCGTCTTCCCGGACGGGGCCCAATGGGCTTGCGCACCTGAGTCAGATGTGTTCCTGAGCGATTATTCACCCAGCTGTTAGTCCAAGCTCTTTTCCTCTCAAAACTGGACAACTGCAATTCACTGTACCCCGGCCTCCCAGCATGCGCAACTTGCCCCCTCCAGAGCGTCCAGAATGCAGCAGCCTGCCTAGTCTTCAATCTACCCAGACGCTCCCATGTCACTCCGCTCCTCTTCTCCCTCCACTGGGTTCCCATAATGGACAGTATCAGATTCAAGACGCTGGTACTGACCTTCCTGGAATTAAATGCGCTGCACTCAACTACCCACTGTTGCGGCGAACATCCCCTTCGGGTCAGCTGGTGCACGAGCACGAACGCGGCACGAGCGGATGGAGAAGACAGAAAATCTGTCACCAGGAAATCATCGAGCAGACGCAGAATGAATGGTAGCTTGTGCACGTTAATAAGGATCCAACACAGCGCCTCCGACAGAAAATGTGTGGGCTGCTGCAGCAGCCGAAAGCCAACCTTACTGAGAAGTGCAGCTTGCCGCCCCAGCGGACGCTGAATAGATGCCACTGAGAGGGGTGGAGAGGCACGACTTTGAAGGCATCGGAAATGTCTGCTTTTCCCAACCAGGCGCCCCTGCCCACAATTTTAATCAAACAAATCGCATCAAGAGAGGAGCCAGCTGAGGTGGCTCGGGCATCTGTTTCGGATGCCTCCTGGACACCTCCCTCGGGAGGTGTTCCAGGCATGTTCCACTGGGAGGCAGTCCCGGGTAAGACTGAGGACACAATGGATGGACAATGTCTCTCGGCTGGCCTGGGAACGCCTCGGGATCCCCCCGGAGGAGCTGGAGAAAGTGTGTGCAGTGAGGGAAGTCTGGGCATCCCTGCTCAGACTGCTGCCCCTGCGACCCGGCCCCAGATAAGCGGCAGAAAATGGATGGAAGAACAAATCGCATCGTCCACGCTTGCGTTATACAAGGAAAACGGCTCGGAGGGGATCAGACTATTAATGCTCGGCACCACGCTGTCATGGGGAACGGACGGATCTATAATGAGGTGTTTCTTGCCCGAGTATTTGCGTATGGCTACGCCGATGGGGCTGACCCTGTACATGAGGAAGGGGGAAACGTCGAAGGGGCCAATCAGGTAACCCTTTGTCACCTCCTTTTGCAACAGCCCATTGACGACCGCTGGCTCGTTGAGCACGCTCTGCAAATTGCCACACAACAGGACTCACAACAGAGACTCACAACAGGAAGATCACACAGACATGCATCAGATCAAACCCATGCATCAGACCATCGAGCAGATAATACACAAAACAGAGGTCAGGATGACACCCCAGGGCAGCAGAAAGTCTTGACACATTAACCGGGATCGACGGGTGTGTAATCATTTTCCCTTTGGGGCCGGGTGGGCAGACAGAATGGGGATGAGCATCCCAACAGTAGCTGCAAGCATGCAAGAACCTGCAATTAGTCAGGTGAGACACAAGTATTAGCGCTGGAGGGGGTCGTCCCCTTCCTCCCATCAGATTGGGTAGTGGGGTTGAAAGCACGGGGAGCCGAACCCTACTTCTTAACCAGCTGAGCACACGCCTGTTCTTGGACAAAAATTGACCGTACAGTCAATTGAACCGCAAACGGAACTGGACACACGCATGTGCCCGGTGAAAATCCCGCTGACCAGGTCATGGTCGAGCACAGACCAGTCAAGACGAAGATTGAATTTCTGAATGTACAACGAAAAGCATTTGTGGTGTTCATAAAAAACAACGTGCCGCCATATTGCAAGGCCAAATCCAAGATCAGCGCCAGATAGGTGTCCAGCTCCGCATGGCGATCCGGGTAGACCTCGCAAAGCGTATCACAAAATACGCCAAATGCAACGTTGTACTCCCCACTGGAGCGCTCAGGGCAACAGAAGGAATCGGCTCTCTGCAGTCCAGGAAGAAAATGAATAGTTTCTTGTTGCTACAGTTCATAGGTGGGGAAACATCCCTACCATAGAGGTAGTCCAGGATACGATGGACCGGCCAATCCTTAATGGCTGGCGATTTCAGAGCCAGCTGCGAACTGCACTGTACCTGGCTACCAGCATCATCCCCGACGCATCCTGAATGTGAGCCTTCGGGTGAGGGACGGGAAGTGCGTCCCGCAAATTACCCCAGCAAAGCAGACATAGTAAGTACACGGAGCTTTACGACACAACGAAGTAATGCGATCAATTCGGCAGCAGCACTGATCATTAGACAGTCAGGTGAGTGTTTGGATATCCGCCTGGCCTTTAAGGCCGTCTTCCCGGACGGGGCCCAATGGGCTTGCGCACCTGAGTCAGATGTGTTCCTGAGCGATTATTCACCCAGCTGTTAGTCCAAGCTCTTTTCCTCTCAAAACTGGACAACTGCAATTCACTGTACCCCGGCCTCCCAGCATGCGCAACTTGCCCCCTCCAGAGCGTCCAGAATGCAGCAGCCTGCCTAGTCTTCAATCTACCCAGACGCTCCCATGTCACTCCGCTCCTCTTCTCCCTCCACTGGGTTCCCATAATGGACAGTATCAGATTCAAGACGCTGGTACTGACCTTCCTGGAATTAAATGCGCTGCACTCAACTACCCACTGTTGCGGCGAACATCCCCTTCGGGTCAGCTGGTGCACGAGCACGAACGCGTTATTAATTTACACGCCGGAGTGGAAAAGGGGCGACTCATATTTTGCTTGGAGTGAAGACTGAGTCGGAAAAATACTGCAGCAGAGCAAGATCTTAAACTTGTGTTTCTCGGTAAAACCGTGTTATAGCTGCTGTCGCGCTGATGAGGTATTGAGGCATGGGAAAATGTTTGTTTGTAGCGTCTTGAGGTTGTAAATGTTCACGCGGTGTGTAAATGCGTGTTTGAAACAAAGTATCTCATATTCATATTTCAACGTAAAACATTTGAAAGGGGATGTTTGTAAATATATATATTTAAAATTGGGAACAATTTGGTCAAATCTGCCTTAACTTAGTATCTATCAGTTTGCTATTTTCATATATATGTATTTAGTGTTAAGCTTTTGGTAAATTTGAGCTCTGTGTAACTGTTTAGAAAAACTGCAAATTTTGTCTCTAAGGTTCATCACCTGCTGCAATGATGTGTTGTAAATATTTGGGCCAGTAAAGAAAAATTAAAGAAGGAAAAGATGAAACAAAGCTTGGTCATTGAGTTAAGTCCAGTGTTAGTGTTCAGTATGGGTGTGTGTGGGATTCAAGTGTGGGATTAAGCAAAGCAAAAGAGAAATACACTTGACAGTGAAAAACCGCTGCAACTGATTGAAGGAAGGCCCTATTAAGCCAGACTGAAGCTCCTTTAAAGCCAAGCAGCCCAGAGTTACTGGAGTTAATCTCAAAGAAAGCTGGCCTGCTGCAGATAAAACTGGAAAACAAGGAGTCCTCAGAGGGAAATCCATACCAGTTACCTGCCATCAGACTAAGACCAGCAGCACTTCCACGGTTCGACGGCAACAAATTGAACTTCTACCTCTGGAGAAAAGAGTGGGAGGCACTCAAAAGGCAAGGGGAACCGACCGGCTTCAAAGAGGTCAAGAAGATCCAGCTTTTGGGCAGCCTGGAGGACAAAGTAGCAAGGGACCTTCGCCTGTCAACATATGGGACGGCGGATAAAATCTTTAGTTCCTGCGAAACCGTTCTGGAAATAAGACGGCAATTGCACTAGAAGTCATTAAAGAGTTACAGGCACTGCCACCAGTGAAAAGTCACTAACCCGAGAAGATTGTAGACTTAAAAGTCCTGAAAAATCCACTTATTACAAAGTCCCTGGAGAGTAAGCTGCCAGAGGGCTTAAAGAGGGAGTCGCTGGTCCATGTGTCAGGGGAAGACGAAGCCACCTTCCCTGAAGACAGTTTTGACATGCTCCTCAAGTTCCTGAGAGGTCAGGAGAAGATTTATGAGCAACTGGACCCGCTTAGGGACAATGACCCCAGCAGGAGGGAGGCAAGAGTGCAGAGCCAGAAAAATTCAGGTGTCATCAACAGCGCTTTGGTTTCTAGTGGGTTTACAGGGGCTGGTGAGCAGGACTGCATGCAGGCTCCCTATGGTATCAGTCCAAGTCAAGGCAAAAAAGGGTCATGTAAGGTCATCCTCACATATGCCTTTCTGGACTTGGGGCCTCATGTACAAAGACTTGCGTGGATTTCCTACTGAAACTAGGCGTACACAAAACCCAGAAACTGTCGTACGCACAAATAAATTCAGATGTATCAAAGTGTGCGTAGGCATGGATCCAAGCACGTTTCTTTTGTACATCACAATCAACGTGGAACTGAGCGCACATGCAGAGGTGCCAAACTCCTCCCTGTCCACGCTTCCATTTAAATATGCTAATTGATGTAAATAGGCCCTGGACCTGAGATTTCCCTCTTGGTCCGATCAGATAAATCAAAATGAGTATAGGTATAGGGAAAAAAAGAGTCAATCAGGGGCTTGATAGAAAGCTTTGCAGCTGTAATTTCAATTAAAAAAAAAAACATTTAAATGCGCACTTGCCCGAATGTGCATTTCGCTGGTTTACATAGACAATTAAACAAATAAACTATTTACGCACCCAGAAGCCACCCATTGCGCACCGCGCCAGCCTCCAGCCTGTTCCCAACCATGCTGTTATTCAGAATAAATGAGTCATGCGTTGAACCAGACCACCTTGCCACAATGTTAGTATTCTGTCCTGATAACACATAGGCCGCATTATGCTGACAGATAGCGAACAAAAAAAGAAAGACCCAGTAGGCTTGACTCCAGTGTGATTGCGTGACAGCGTTTACTGAAGTTTGTTGGTACATTTGATTTCTCTTCTCATTTCTTTTCTTTCTTTTTTGTAAAACTGAAACACAACGAAACACAAATACATATCATGACTCAATCGAAATAAAACAGATTGTCCACAATTTTCTTCTTCTACAGATTGTAAATCAGGTAAGTATAATATAACTGAAGTTAACATCTTTGTTTTACAGTAACTGTGTGCCCAGGTAAGTATTAGCAACGTAAATGCAGCAAATAGCAAACAAAACATTAGCACGAAGGCTTAACAATGAACCAGATGAGTCAACAACCTAGCTGAGGTATTGCCAACGATTAGCTTCCCGGTTAGCATAGTGTTTGTGTGTGACATAATTAGTGACATAATTCAAGCTTGTCAAACATAACTTCCAACATTATACCATAATTAACAACTTAAATGTCAAACAGCAACAAAAACTCACTGTTGGTTCCACTTCAAGGCTCAACAACTGACTGTCTGTGGAGGAGCACTTTTACAGGGTGCTTGCAGGCCTACTGCTTGGTCCACTACTGACATATAACATAAATACAGCTGTAGTAACTCCGGGCACCACTAGGGCCAAATACTTACTGACGAGAGTCAGCACAGTTAGTTAACTGCATTTGCGCATCACATATGATTTGAACATTAATGAAATGAAAATGTTTCCTATTAACATAAACAAATGAATCCTGTGATCCATCTGACTCAGGTGCGCTTTTATAGCAATGTGTGTGCAGTCAATAGCTCCAATAACATTAGGGAAACCGGCTATCGCTGCAAATTGCTCCCTTTCAGATGGAGCTAATGCATCAAAGTCTCAGTACAGAAAACTGCAGTACTGCCCAGGGGCCTCATGTACAAAAGTTGCGTATGCACAAAAACGTGGCGTACGTCCTTTCCCACACTCACATTCAGATGTATCAAACGTGAAATGACCGTGGAAATGTGCGGTGCCCCATGCCAACTTCATAGCTGTCGTACGCAGTAATCAGAGTGATGTGCACATCAGAGACACCGTTATGAACAATTTACACACACAGGCGTTTGTAATCATATAGGTGAATATAAAATCATGCGCGATGTGATGAAGAAAATGGTATTAACAATGGCAGCATTAGCATTGTTTGAGGACCTTGCAAATGGTGCAATCCGACGTGAGCGAGCTTTTAAGGAACGCGAGGATTTACTTGCAAACAATAACTGGCTCATAAGTAAACCAGCAAAATGCACATTTGGGCAAGTGCGCATTCAAATGTTTTTTTATTTGATTGAAATTAAAGCTGCAAATCTTTCTATCAAGCCCCTAATTGACTCTTTTATTCCCTCTACTCATTTTGATTTGACTCCTTCATAAATGCTCTAAGGCACTTTATTGCCAGAAGAGGACAGGTCCGAGAGCTGCGCACTGACAATGGGACACATTTTGAAGGAGCAGAACATGAGCTAAAAACTGCCAAAGGTGGAACCAGACAGAGGTCCATGATGTATTGTTGAAGAAAGGCATCAAGTGCCAGAACCCGTGAAGGAACTTCCTTATAGAGTTGGTGAATTTGCGACGCGAAAGTTTGGCTGAACCACAATAGAGCTGGAAGCGATCTTTTCTGACGGTCTGTTCCTTTCTATCTATTTCTATTTTAGTCTATGTTAGTTCTAGTGTTATTCTCACTTGTCATAGCTACAAAAAAGTTAGTCTTAGTGGTATTTTAAGTCATAAGTTCCAAAAACGTCAGCCAGCATCTGTAAAAAAAAAATCATGCCTTTCTGAATATACCTCAATGTCACCATGTGCTTCCCTGTGCACTACACTATCCGGAGCCACAGGTATGCTGCAAAACATAAATGGTGCACTAACTGAGACCTGGATCCGCCCTGAAAATACGGCAACACCGATGGCCCTCTCAGTGAACCACGCCTTCTCCCACTCCCAGCGCTTCACCGGACGAGGAGGGGGCACAAGCCTTCTCCTGGCCCCTCACATCAAATTCTTATCCACCCCGCTATCCCCCACTGCCAAAGCATTCGAACACCATCATGTGATGCTACTAGATCGTATCAAAGCTGTACTAGTGGACCTCTATCGCCCCCCCTAACATAATCCGTGGCGCCCATTGATGAGTTCACCTCTTATCCAACGGATGTGGCCACTGATGCTT
Organism: Neosalanx taihuensis; assembly: GCA_030340665.1. NCBI lineage: Eukaryota > Metazoa > Chordata > Actinopteri > Osmeriformes > Salangidae > Neosalanx > Neosalanx taihuensis. The sequence continues at coordinate 7,228,254 of CM059290.1, forward strand.
TGCTATCAACACTAACTATGTCCCTTGACACCCTCTGTCACCAACTAGATCTGCTAGCAGGGATCTTGACTAGAATCGAGGCCTGCCTCACCGACATCTCAGCCTGGATGACCAGACACCAACTCCAGCTGAACCTCACCAAAACAGAACTCCTCATCATTCACACTCATTCACCTCATTCAACACTATGGGATCTGCAACAGAAACCTGGGGGTCACCTTGGACGATGAGCTCTCCCTCACAGCACACATTGCCGCAGTCTCTTGTTCATGTAGATTCACCCTCTACAACAGAGGTCACTAAATGGCGGACCGCGGTCCGGGTCCGGACCCAGAAGCTGTCTCATACAGACCCGGACCTACAGCCCAAACAGAGGGTTACGATTTTAAATCGGATGGAGCACTTCTATTTGAACCGGCGCAGCTTTTATCGTCTTTACGGTAGTCGGTTCGTGGATGGGAAAACGCACAGGCCAATCACATACGAGTTAAGCCATCCCACGTGATTACACTCAGCCAGTCAAAACTGTGTAATCCAGGCGGTAAACATTGAGAAGATGCAGCGCACTTAGATTAAAGTTATCGGCGAGACATGAAAATACGATAGAAAGAAAATAAACATACACCACGGGAGAGACACGGAGGAGTGAGACAGAGAAAGGGAGATATGCGGACGATTGAGAGAGAGAGACACGGAGGAGCGAGACAGAAAGGGAGAGAAAAATATGAGGAAAATGGCTGTCAAATAATAAAAGTGGACAGCGAAAATAGGGCATTTAATCCAGAATGCACCGACTCCTTTCTGTTCATACTACTATTAAATGGGTAAATGTTAGGCTTCTCCAAATTCAATTGGTTGATCTCAATGTAGATGTAGCCCTGAAAGAGCAGTTTGTATGAACTGACCCTTGTACTTTCTGGCTCCAAATGGTCCCTGAGACAGCTTTCCTAGGTCTGAGGAAAGCAGCCCTATATCTCTTGACCATGTTCGGCACCACACACAACTGCGAGGCAGCATCCTCCACAATGAACATTATCAAAACAAAATATAATTCAAGGCTAACCAATGAGCACCTCCACATGTGTATGAGAATGGCCCTGACTCCATTTAAGCCCAGGTTTAAAATCCTGGCAGGACAAGCTACAGCTCAAATCTCCCACTGAGCCAAAAAGTGAGGGAGTTGAATATAAGCAAATATATATAATATATGGCAAATAGTTAAATTTTATGGTTAAGATATGTTGAGATTTCATACTTGAATTGTTTGAATTAAGGGTATGGATTTTTTTGTCAAGCTTAAATATATATATATTTTTAAGTCATGCCCTTTATTTTAATGTGCACATTGTGCATATTTTTTAAGTTCAGTTTTGTGTTACATGACAATAAATATTGTCAGATAGTTTTGAAGTGTCCTGAAATCATGTGATTTACAAGGCAGGTATAGATTAGATGCATGTTCAAGTACTAGGCCACTTAAATATATATCACACTAAGTTAGACATTATGATCTTCCGGACCTTCGCTTCATGTCATTTTCTCGAACTGGACCTCTTTACATTTTAGTTGAATACCCCTGCTCTACAACATCCGGAAAATCAGAAAATACCCATCTCAACATGCCACCCAGCTGCTAGTCCAAGCCCAAGCTGGACTATTGCAAATCGCTACTAGCCGGCCTTCCTGCAAGTGCAATCCGTCCCCTTCAGAGGATCCAAAATGCAACAGCTTGTCTGGTTTTCAACCTACCCAGACCCTGGTGCTGACCTTCCGAGCAGTAAACGGGACTGCCCTGAGCTATATCAACTCTCTCCTCTGGCCTTATACCCCCGCCCGCCACCTACGGTCGTCTGCTGCAAACCGTCTAGTGGTACGGGATCTAACTCTTTCGCTGTCTGGCTCCCCAATGGTGGAATCAACTCCCAACCTCCATCAGAAGCAAAGACTGCCTCCTCACCTTCAAAAGAAGGCTTAAAACTCACTTATTCCGAGAATTTAATGGCATTTAGGAATAGTATGGTCCTATAGAAATATAATCTGATGTTGCTCAGAACTACTTGTTGGTCCCCATGTGGTACCTTGCCAGTGTTGTTGCTTTCTTGCTTTATTGTTTGCAATCCTTATGTGTTGATGCAATTGTTGTGTAATGCTCTTATAGCTCTTCCCTTGGCACTCATTGGTTCTCACAATGTATGTTTCATAATCTAAAAGCCCACTATGTTCGGGGTCTATCACGTTGCTATGCTCAGTGACCGATGCTCTTTGTAAAAGCTCTCTCTTGTAAGTCGCTTTGGATAAAAGTGTCTGCTAAATGAATAAATGTAATGTAAATGTAAGTGGAAGTTCAACCCACTTGCTGGATCACATCATGGAGGAGTGTGGGAAAGGCTGATCAGGTCTGTGAGGGAAGTCCTGAACTCAACCCTCAAAGTGCAATACTTGGACAATGAAGGGCTTCACCCAGTTTTCTCAAGTCAAGGCCATTATCAACAGACGGTCAATCACAAAGGCATCCATGGACCAAAATGACCTGGAAGCACCGATGCTAAACCCTCTGTTACTGCTGAAAAACCTACCTTCATTATTACCTGGAGAGTTCCACGGAACCGACCTGCATGTACGACGGAGATGGAGACAAGTACTTATCTGATCTTTTCTGGAATGGCTGGACAAAGGAACCTCTCTTGCCTCTGTTACAGGAGTGACAGAGATTAACTGGAGTCCAGGGGCCCGTTTCAGAAAGGAGGTTCAACCAACTCTGAGTTTAAACTTGAACTGTGAGTTGCCAAACTCCACGTTGGGAAACACTGGGTTTGCCATTATCAATGGTGCGCAGATGTAAGGATTCACCATGGAAACAGCGTAAGGGAAGCATATTTCTCCCAAACAGAACCGGAAGTGCTTATTAATCTAAAGACTGTAATTTAAAGACTTTAAAACAATTATGTAGGTAACAAGTGTGGATGTAACATCAAATGTAAGTAGACCCAATTAGAAAGTAGACCAATACTTTCTAGAGATCGTAACTATTACATTAACCTAATTAGACTGGTTAAGGATGTCATTTGTAGTTAGTAATTAAGAACTGTTTTACCATAAATAAGTACAGTATTTTGTTAAACCTATTAATTTAATATCCATGTATAGGTGCAATCCTGCAGGCATTAAAAGAACATGGCAGCAGATTAAGATGAAATATGAAAACAATTCAATCAGGTAAGCCTTGAGCATGTCATAGGTGTAGGCTACCTGGCTTTACAAACATTTGACATATAAAATAGCACATTTTTATCATAGATCTACTACTCAGCCAACAGAAAGAAGGCAGAGGCTTGCAAAACAGGGGGATGACAAATGCAGAGGAGATGGTCCAGAGCCTTAATGCTGAAAGGCCAATGGCTGAGAGAATTCCTGGAGGGACTTCATTAGAACAAGTCACCCCAGAATATTTAACTGCTTACATAAAATGTAAATGGTCTAACTACAGCAGTGGTGCTCAATACGTCGATCGCGATCTACCAGTTTTTATTTATTTATACAGATTTATTGAAATATATATAAAGTTTAACAAGACTTACAAACAGCAAGATCAAATCTTATGTATGGATAGATAAAATGCAAACGTGCCAATTATCCTCACTATGACAATTGTCACTTGACTGACAGTCGGTTTGACCAATCTGACCTCTGCGCATGTGCTCATATTTGCGAGTTATCTTCCAATTTACGACTTCTAAACTTAAGAGTATAAAAATTTGTGGGGAAGCTGGACCAAATAAATAGACTAAAACTTTCCATTTCCATACGGAATGGGAGTTGGAATTTTTTTTCACTGTCATTTTCAAAGTAGGTTTGCCTCATCTGCCAGACTGCAGTCGCTATACCGAAAAAGGGAAATGGAGCGGCATTTTCGGACTGTACATAAAAACGACAATAACTTCCATCCGAAAAGTGCTTTGAGAAAGAGAAAGGTTAAGGAACTAAAATCCCAGTTGTCAGGACAGCAGTCAAGACTTTGCTTTATTCGAGCCAATCGCTACATTCATGTGCTACCCTTTTTGTGAAGATGCTGACATTGTTTCACTCGCATCGAAAATTGCAACACTGTTTCACCTGAACTCTTCTGGAGTGGAGGATGAGATTGACACTACAAGCTGACATTGAGCTGAAGGCCAGAACTCATGGACAATTCTGGAGCTTACACAGAGGAAAAGTACTCCAACATAAGGAAATGTGCAACATCCTTGACTGCATTATTTGGCTCCACTTATTTATGCGAGTCAGCCTTGAGGGAGGCTTGGCATCTAACGTCATGTAGGTTTACCTTTGTTACAACCCTAGGTTAGAGTGAGCCCCACCCACTGTATTTATGGGTGCTTAGCACCTGTCAAGGGGGGGTGGGTTATTATTTCTTTCTTTCATTTGGTGCCACTGGCAGTCCTCCTTGATCCCTGTTTTTGTAAATAAACGTTATTGATTTGTAAGCTGATTTCCTTATTTTGTGTTGGGGTTGTACCAAGCAATATGGGTTCACACAATTATTATTAATTAAGGTATACTAACATATGTGGTTCTTATAAAGAATTCTCAATATATTTCTGAATAATTATATGTTGCGCAATTTTATAGTAGAGTAGCTCCTCCCGTGTGACCGAGCTCCTCACCCTATCTCTAAGGGAGCGCCCGGCCACCCTGCGGAGTAAACTCATTTCGACCGCTTGTATCCGCGATCTTGTCCTTTCGGTCACGACCCAAAGCTCATGACCATAGGTGAGAGTAGGAATGTAGATTGACCGGTAAATCGAGAGCTTTGCCTTGCGGCTCAGCTCCTTCTTCACCACGACAGTCCGGTACAGAGACTGCATCACTGCAGACGCTGCACCGATCCGCCTATCAATCTCACGTTCCGTCCTTCCGTCACTCGTGAACAAGACCCTGAGATACTTGAACTCCTCCACTTGAGGCAAAGGCTCCCCACCCACCCAGAGGGGGCAAACCACCTTTTTCCGGTCGAGTACCATGGCCTCGGATTTTGAGGTGCTGATCCTCATCCCAGCCGCTTCACACTCGGCATCAAACCGCTCCAGAGCATGCTGGAAGCCCCGGCTCGAGGAAGCAAACAGGACAACATCATCTGCAAACAGCAGAGATGAGATCCTGTGCTCCCCGAACCGGAAACCCTCCGCCCCCTGGGCGCGCCTACAAATTCTGTCCATATAAACAATGAACAGAACCGGTGACAAAAGGCAACCCTGGCGGAGTCCAGCATGCACCCGGAACAGGTCTGACTTATTGCCGGCAATGCGAACACAGCTCCTACTTTGGTTGTACAGGGAACGGACGGCCCCTAACAAAGGGCCCCGGACCCCATACTCCCGAAGTACCCCCCACAGGACATCACGAGGGACACAGTCGAATGCCCTCTCCAGATCCACAAAACACATGTAGACTGGTTGGGCAAACTCCCATGCACCCTCGAGCACCCGGTAGAGGGTGTAGAGCTGGTCCAGTGTTCCGCGACCAGGACGAAAACCACACTGCTCCTCCTGAATCCGAGGTTCGACTATCGGCCGGATTCTCCTCTCCAGTACCCTGGCGTAGACCTTACCGGGGAGGCTGAGGAGTGTGATTCCTCTGTAATTGGAACACGTCCTCCGGTCCCCCTTCTTAAATAGGGGAAACACCACCCCGGTCTGCCAATCCAATCAGACCGCCATGCGATGCTGCAGAGGCGTGTCAACCTCAAAAATCTCTCGACGAATTAATACAGCCTCTTCATCTATAGGATTGTCAATAAAAGGACATTTTATTCCCTTTGCTGCTCCCTTCGTAACAAACATGCACAATGAATGAGGTGTTTAAACGTTGCCTCGTCTTCAAAAAAGGGAGGAGACTGAAATAAACTCGAGGTTTACCGAAGAAAACCTGCTCCCGACCAGGTTGGGTTCATAGAGTAAATTAATATGGTAACTGACTCTGAGTATAAGTTACCTCTCTTACAGACCTGTTGACTCTGTAGGTGAACTGCAGGGGGTCTAGGAGGGGGTCTGTGATGTTTTTGAGGTGTGCCAGCACCAGGCGTTCGAAGGACTTCATTACCACAGATGTCAAGGCGACGGGTCTGTAGTCATTCAGTCCTGTTAGTCTGGGCTTCTTGGGCACAGAGATGATGGTGGAGGATTTGAAGCAGGCTGGCACATGGCATATCTCCAGGGAGGTATTAAAGATGTTGGTGAACACCGGAGACAGCTGGTCAGCGCAGTGCTTCAGTGTGGCAGGGGAGACAGCATCCGGCCCCGCAGCTTTGCGAGGCTTCTGTCCCTTGAACACTTTGTTAACATCCCTCTCTTGGATGGAGAGAGTCAACATTGTGTTGGTGTTGATGGGTGGGGGGTGGGGTGATGGTTGGGGAGGAGGGGGGTGGGGTGGTGGGTGGGGAGAGGGGTGGGGGTGGGGCTGGGGCATGGGGCTGTCCGATTGTCCTTCAAATCTACAATAGAATTCGTTCAGGTCCTCGGCCAGGCGGGAGTCGTTGGTGGTGGGTGGGGCTCTGGGCTTGTGGTTGGTAATTTGCCTAAGCCCCCTCCAGACAGAAGCAGAGTCATTTGAGGAGAATTGTTCTTGAAGTCTCTTTGAGTAGTCGTTTCGCGTCTCTGACGCCCCTGCTGAACAGCTTTTTCACCTCCTTAAATCTGTAGCGGTCACCAGACTTAAACGCCTCCTCCTTCTTAGACCTCAGACTTCTGAGTTTTGCAGTAAACCAGGGTTTGTCATTGTTGTAACTCATCCTGGTTTGTGTTGGTATGTAGGAATCCTCACTGAAGCTGATGTATGATGTCACAGCCTCAGTGTACCCATCCAGTCCATTTGTAGCGGCAGCAAACATTTCCCAGTCAGTGCACTCCAGATTAGCTCTGAGTTCCTCCACAGCCTCGCTGGTCCACTGTTTTGATGTCCTCACTGCAGGTTTACAGAGTTTTAGTTTCTGCTTGTATGCAGGAATCAGGTGGATCATGGCGTGGTCGAATTGACCCAGTGCAGCAAGGGACACTGCATGGTAAGCGTTGCAGGGTGTTATCTTCCCTAAAGCCTCAATCTAATCTTGTTTACATGAAATAAACCTGCTCTCGAGTAGGTTTGAGTTTACGGACCTCTTGCTATGACAGCAAGTCTAGGATGAGCTTCTAAGAACCAAACGATCCAAGATCATGCCAAATCGTCAACAATCAAGTCCGGCTAACTGAGTTAGCGACGTACGAAAAACCGTCCCCTGCACTGTGAGGCAGGACCGTTGCAGGCTGCACTGGGAGGCAGCTGCGCCGTCAGGCACGAAGTGACGCAATACATTTCAAAATAAAACCGCAAAATTTTCAAATAAAAGCGCAAATGCATTCCGGTTGAATTGTTTTCCTCACAAATGCATTAATTAGTAAATATGACGTTAAATCTATGAATTCCTTGTCTATAGTTTCAATCGTTATATCGTATCCATATAGTAAATTTTAGACAAGAAGCCTAATTTTTGACTAATATACACTGCACTGCGTAATTTTACAACTTAGTCATTACGAAAAACAAACGGTGGGTGATATGAGTCGGGGCTCAATAGTGTATTTGTAGCCTACTACAAAGCTGAGGATCTTGAAAAGAGAAGTTCAAAATGCTGATAACTGAAAACAATGGAGGTTAGGAATAACATAGCTCAGTGCAAGTTATTACTCGTATTCATAAGCCTACATTTCGTAAGATGTCATAGGCCTATACATTTTGTGTACTATACAATACTTCACTGCCTTTTCATTATAATAATAACTAGAAAAAAATTCCTAAAGAAATTTTGAGTGTGCGTGACTCTGGCCCGGGACTCTCCCCCATATATCACTGACACTGTTGAGTAATTTTCAGAATATGACTTCTAGCATTGCTTAGGTATGTGACAGATCAAGCTTTCAACAGGTATATATGCTGATGCACTAGTAGTAGCGTAAGCACTCATTTCAGCAGGATTAAAGACATCTCCATTTGAGCACACTGCCACAGTTTAAGTTTAAGTAGTAAGCAAGCAGTAAACAATTGGCCACTCTGTGTCAGGTAGCACTATACATTACAGTTCAGTAGCATAGTAATAGTTTGGTTATAATTTGATAATAGTGATGAATGCTTTCGAAATCTTGGAGTGTAAAATGACCCAAATACATCCAATGCCAGAATTAGGCCATTAATGGCTATGACTTTGATATTAGAAATACACCTATTATCAAAATGATACCGCAGTATAAATATCAGATAACATAAACTTGTACAGCTGTTTCAGTGTTAAATGTCAAATCAATCCACTGCAATCAAACATATAACAAATCAGGATTCAGCAATAAGCTAGCATCAAAATTCACAAAAAGCACTAGGTCACACAGTTCGGATATCACACTAACAAAAACAGTGCTTTTTATCCAACATTAAGAAAACACACACGCACACGCACACACACACACACACACACACACATATATATATAGATAGATAGATAGATAGATAGATAGATACATATATGTGCATACACACAGGCAGTCTGTACATTAATGACTTAATGATGATGTCAGGCCGGGACTCAAAAAGAGGACTCAGATGCAGAGTTGGGCTGAGCGCAGCTTTATTCAGGACTACGAGATCCAACGAAAGAGTGAGGCTATAAAAATTAGGCCTAAACTATGAGAAACAAAAATCACTCCGAGGAGGAAAAACACTGAACTACGTTTATCAAAGGTTAACAAAATCAAAATCACTCACAACGAGGAGAAAACAAAAGACTATGAAAACATTAACTAAGGACGCTCCTATGAGGCTGACAAAACACTAGAATAAACACTGGGAAACAAAAAGGGCTAGACTAAGATAAAACAACAAAAAATCACTCTTGCGAGGAAGAAAAACAAAAGAACACTAGAGCTATAAGGCTAAGGCAGAGACTATGAAACTACAACAAAAAATCACTCTTACGAGGAAGAAACAAAAGATTACGAGAGCAATAAGGCTGTGGCTGTGGGCAATGAACTAAGGGCTTGGGTGAACGCTACAGGAGACGAAACACTTTGGCACAAGACAAAGGGAGACGCAGACAATATATACACAAGGTAATGGGGAACAGGTGGAAACAATCAGGGCGGGGAAGACAATCAGACCGGTGACACATGAGGAAGGGGAAGTGACCTGAAATGAGAGGAGAGTTAACTTTCAAAATAAAACAGGAAATGACAAGACATAACAAAAACCCAGCTTGACCTCACCGCGGTGTGACAGATGAACTGTCAATCAACCCATTCAGTGCAATGAATCAGTTAGTAGCAGACACACAGGTTCAATCAGCTATACACTACAGGACTACAGGACTCCCCATACAACACTAGCCAATAGTTTGCAAGGTCAACCAGTATCCAGACGATTATGAATGTTTTACAGCAAGCCCCTCCAACAATTAAAATAGCAATTTCAAAAAGACCTGTATGTAATCCCTACTGTTTCTCTATGGAGCGGCAACTTCCGTTCATAGCTGCCGATCCCGACCACCCACACACCTGTCCGGACCCCACCACATTAACTCTGGCCTCAAACCTGTCCGAAATCGGCCCCCGAGCCCCCCGCAACGTCACAATCTCCGCTTGAAAGTGAAAGTAAATCAATCGCGATTCTCAAACCTCTCCCCCAAATAGGCTCATATCTCATCAACCCGACCTCCCACACGCCTCCCCAATATGTTGTTAGATTCCTATGGACCCCACCACATGAACCCTGCCCTCAACCCCCCCCCCCCCCGCACGAGCCCCCCGCCCCCCGCGATTGCCAATCGCCCCCCCCCCCCCCTCCGAAAACGACCCTAAACGGTCAAAATTCACACAAATAACCCCCCCCACTACCCTCCCCACAACCCTCCACCACCATCCTGACTGATAAGCACATGAATACATACAAGCCCAAATGTTAAAGAAGTCAAAAACCCATATCTTTGATAGCATGAAACATATGCTGATGCACTAGCAATTAGCTTAAGCGCTAATTTCAGCATTGGTCGCTAATGTTAGCAAACAGCATATCTTTACAGCTAGTTGGAATGTCAGTTGTAAATCCTGACTGATAAGCACATGAATACCTATGAGCCCAAATGTTAAAGAAGTCAAAAACCTACATTTTTGATAGCATGCTAGCGAAAGAGTTGAAAAAGATGTTCACTTACCTCAGACTACCTCAGAGAGGAAGAGTTGAGTTGGAGTACAGTTTATAAATCCACCCGAAACAAAAAGAGCCAATTTGATTCCTCCAGTAAATATCCTCCAATTAAAGTTATTAAATGTCAAATGAATTACTTCTCATAAAATGGCCACCGTCCTCCCCTCTCCTCATGAGGTTACTCCTAAGCAACGAACTAATAAGTTGCAGCTGGAACTGTCATGGCAGTTCAAAAGACAGAGAGAAAATGCTTACAGCACCCCTCGAACAGGAAGGATTTCTGGCCAAACCTTGTTTCCAACCATAAAACCAGGTTGAGCCCTTCCTGAACGTCTACATAGGCATTTTGTGTTGACAAGTGAAGAAATGTGCTCTTGGGAGCAATTCAAAAAAGTGTTTGTTTTCTTTCTTTTTAGTTACTTTCCCGCCACTTTTAACATGGGAGTCTATGAGGCTGTACATGGGTGCTGCGGGCGAATCTTCGCATGTCAAGCTAAAACAATAAATCTGACAGATAAAGTAAAGCAAGTGTGAGCTAGAGGACAAATTTTCCTACGTTTCTATGTATAAATTGTGTCTGAAGTGGTGCATTTGAGGCCACGGTAGTCGAATACGTTTTATTTTTTCACAGATTTTTCTCTCTCCTCTCCACTCTAGCGATGACATCAAGGCACTCTAGCTCTCAAACATTCTCTCCATTGACACCCATTCATTTTTTGGTGTGGTTTTTGGCAATTTTTGGCAAAATTGCTTGCCAAAAGTCTTACAGAGCATAGCACACATGTCGGGGCCGAGCCGCATGTTTTGATATAACTTTTGTGTATATGCGTCAAAAAATCTGGTAGGTGTTTTGAACCAAAAAAAACGTAAGAATAATAATAAGTAAAGCTAGTAATAACATATTGTGCGCCTTGCAGCACGTACACAATAATAATAAGTAAAGCTAGTAATAACATTTTGTGCGCCTTGCAGCACACACACAATAAATTGTCATTGAACCTTATTGCACTGCTGATTTTCATGTTTGGCTCTTTATCTATGCCAATTATGTTCTTGTGCTGATATCTACAGTATAATCCAAGTGAATTATTAAATGATCAATGATAACATGTAAAACCGACCAAGTCACAACATGATTTGACTTTATTCTCACATACAATAAACTCACTCATCTTTTTGACATTCAGATTAGGCCAAATATTAGGCCAAATTTTCTTTGGTCCATCATTTCTGCACAGAATTTCCACATCTTCTGTGTTGTGAAATGTGAACTTGAAGAGCTCCAGGATCATTTTCTTTTCAAGGTCATTCCACACCCTCTCATACTACCTTAGACTGGTTCTCTTAACCCATGCCCAGGATTTCAGGCAGGTCCACTTTGGCAGAGAACAGTTCTTAGAATCAACCCACTCAGAATCTGTTTTAATCGCTATGTACGTTATACAAACACAGAATTTACATTAGCAGGGAAGAGCAACATAGAACATATATGTAACATGACAAGAACAGAATAAAATACAACAGGAACAAAATACAACAATACAACTACATGTCTGCCCATGGACACTCGGGCTGCCCAGGTCATCACTCATTCACACACATCAGTATACATCATAACCATTCACACACCTCAGCATGCATCATCACCCATTCACACACCTCAGCATACATCATCACTCATTCACACATCTCAATGTAGAGCCTCTCTAGTTTGTGTAACTATAGTGAGAGGTGGCTAACCTGAGCTCTTCTTTCTTTCTCTTTACTAACTATCAATAAAATGGGTTTCTGTAATAAACGTACAACATAAATTATTTCAATTTAACTCTCTTTTCAACTTAAATACTTTTTTAACAAATACGACTAAATTAATTCTTATTGACCTTAATAACTTAAAATATTCAACTCAGTAACCACAACTGCTTAGTGTAAATACAAAATGAAATATTTACTAATAAATGAAATTCACCAGGTACACACCTTATCAAAAACCATCTCAAATAATAATATATATCACCATAATACATTTATGGGCCCCATGAAAATAAAATGGCCGGCAAAAAAATAAAACCTTAAACTGTTCAAAAATACCGGTCATCCGATGCAGGCCTGAATGCAGTTTAGGTGTGTTGTAGCCTCACAGATGAGCTGAAGAATGGCTTTTACTGAATGATTAACTTATTTACATAATTTTAACTGACATTTATTAACCATGAACTTTGACTTTTACTCTTAACTGCTATTTATTATGAAATTAACTTATTTTCTTAAACATATGTCCTTTTAATCTCCATAAATTTCCACTGGGCTACATCAATATACATCATCACTCATTCCCGCACCTCAGTACACGTCATCACTCACCCCCTCACATGCAGTGTTGGGCAAGCTACTTGGAAAATGTAGTGAGCTAAGCTACCAGTTACTCTGCATGAAATTAAGCTTCACTACACCGAAGCTACCCCCCAGAGAAATGTAGCAAGCTAAGCTACAGCAACATGGCATAAGTAGTTTAACTACATCAAAGCTATTTTTTTATTATTATATATAACTTCATTCCAAAGCAAAGCTATCTCAGTGATCAATAAAACTGTCAATCAGACAAATAAGCAGGCAAAAATGTTACATTCAATTGTTTTATTAAACAATTATTAACCTGTGCTCTCACTGCTCCAAAACCAGAAGACAAAACGTGCTCCACTTAGTAACAAAAAGCAGAAAGACCTGCTCTAAACTGCTCTATTATGTTTATTTTGAACTATGCCATTAAAGACAATGTGCAACTAACTCAACGTCCTCCTCACCCTCTGCCATCTTTCCACCAAGTAACGTAACTCACTCAAGCAAACTAGCTTGTCTGTATTCCCCTGCATCAGAGACGTAGCCAGCCCAAGGATTGGTCCGTGATGTCACAGTCATACGGAAGTGCTTCTGTCGGCTCCACCTACATGGCCTCGTATGGCGGTAGCGTCACTGACTCCTCCTTTTATTTCAGACCGCAGCAGAGTTTCAGAGATGTTTATAAAAATGTAGCTTATGTGGACGCTACCGCACTACTTGGTTAATAAAAGAGCTAAGCTACTGAAAAGCTATTTGATTCAGAAAACAGCGACGCTACCACCACGCTACTGAGAAATGTAGTTAAACTAGTAACGCCGCTACTTGTAGTGACGTTACTGCCCAACACTGCTCACATGCTCTAGCAGCACATGCAATCAGGTCGCGCAAGTAATCGTTCATGAACACACCTGAGTCACCTAGCGCAAGCCCATTGGGCCTCGTCCAGAAAGACCACCATCCTCTTTCTCCCCGTTGTCTGTTTGTCTGTTTTTGTCTGTTTTTATCTGTTCGTCTGTTGTCTGTTTGTCTGTCCATCAGGGGGATTATATCTATTGGTCCATGCCTCATGTCATACAGTCAGGTCCATAAATATTTGGACATTGACACAATCTTCATCATTTTGGCTCTGTATACCACCACAATGGATTTGAAATGAAACAATCAAGATGTGCTTTAAGTGCAGACTTTCAGCTTTAATTTCAGGGTATTTATGTTCTTATGTTGTGTGTATTCATGTTTTATTTCAAATCCATTGTAGTGGTATACAGAGCCAAAATGATGAAAATTGTGTCAATGTCCAAATATTTATGGACCTGACTGTATATGTATGCACGTATGTGTCACTTCGAGGCGGTAGGGAGCGCTTCCCTTTTAGACATTCCACTCCGCCAAAGTCAAACATTTCCATGTCATGGTATCAATAAATCTCAATTATTATCAGATCAATCATGTGAGTGTCTTGACTGAACTGGGATAGAACGCTGAAGGATTTGCTAGCCATGGTCAGACAATTAAGAAAGCCAACTTTCATCCTGACTTTCTTTGCTACAGAATTCAGTTGGTCATAACAGCAATCAAAGCACAACAAGGTCAATGGGTGGATTTTTCTGAGCTACCTAGCAACCATGTGCATGTTTGACAAGAGAGTTGATGCTCTGATGAGAAAGTTGCTGTCAGGTCCAGTACAGCCAATAGGTGAAGTTATCGATTGCTTTTACAGAGTTTAATTTCAGGTGAGAGGGAGCCCTCATATACATTGTCTCTGTTGGGTAGCAGGTGCTCAGTGAAGATCTTGACAACAAAGTATGTGACTTTGTGGATCGCCACATTTAATGCCAGATACCTGATGAAGAGAAACAACCCTTACTTCACAGATATGTCACAGATTTTCAAAAACACAGCAGAAATCATTCCAAATCATGCAAGAAAGGTAACAAGGTATGCAGATTTGGGTTTTCCAAAACCATCTATTAAAAAGACTTGATGCCAGAAGAAGCGGAAGGACCGCCACAATAACATGCTGTGGCACCACAAGCAGCCAAGAACAAACTGAGACTGGTCTGGGATTTGCTAAACGGCCCAAAAGCACAGGTTGAATACATGTCACAGCTATTGGCGCAGTGTAACATGACTTTGATGAGTACGATATTTATGTTGAATCGTTAACCTCTGCAAGTGTCACTTTAAAGAAGCCTGATGGCAAGGACATTAGCTACAATGGTGAACAACTACAATCCAAATTTGGTACTGTGGACATCATGGACCAACATGGACATCCAGTAAATTTCTGATGAGTATGGTTGCATCATGGGAAGCTGTAATTCTACAAACAAGTAACAATGCACTGAAAATGAGTCTCCTGCTTGCAGAAGAAATCAAGAGACAATGAGAATGTGTGGATGACGGGAATACCTGACAAATACAGAGCCAGGCCTGAAACGCCAGTTTGAAAACATGTCTAGCAGACTTTGCGTCACATTACAGTATTGTCTCTGGCAAGGAAACAGAAGACGGGAAGCGTATCAGGCTATTAAGCAAAATGGGAATGATCCAGAAATGCACCAGAGGGAAGACTGCAATCATTAGTTATGCTCGCTTTTTTGAAAAGAAAGACCCAGAAAACTTCTACGTAAGATTGCTCAAACTCTACCTTCCCCATTGGTCAGAGTCACAGGTGACAGGGACAGGTGTGCTCCCAGAATAAGAGCAGTCGTATTGGGCGCCACACAGGAAGAGGCGCCCTGTGTCCCTTTGCACACCCCATGAAAGTGCTCGGGGAGCAGAAGGAGAGGCTTTTTTTGCATACTAATTCAGTGATTGTGAGACAGGAGGCAAGTACTTTATTTTCTTGAGGAGGGTGTTGGGTTAGTAATCAGAAGGTCCCAGGTTCGAACCCCGGCTGTGTCAACATGACGTTGTGTCCTTGGGCAAGACACTTTACCCTACTTGCCCTGTACTTGCTGTAAGTTGCTCTGGATAAGAGTGTCTGCTAAATGACTAAATGTTATGTAAATTAACTTCCTCACATTGCTTCATTGTTAAAACCAATGTGTTTAAAAAAGGAGCCCTCATCAGAAATTAACAACTACATCTTAATGTATAAGGAGGACAGATTTACTCTCTCCTAAACTCCCCTGAGATGCACTCTTCAGGCCTTGGCACCAGAACAAATGTGCCCAACTGAAGTTAAGCATACCCCTAGAGAATGTTTATGAATTTGCCAGACAGACGACCGGAGAAGCGTTTGATCTACAGCAGTGGTTTCAAACCCTGTGGTAAAGGGGTAAAGAGGATGGAGGTTTTCACGTTAACCAAGCACCACACCAGCTGATTTCACTAAGTTGAGAAACTCTAGTGAAATCAGCTGCTGTACTTCTTGGTTGACATGAAAACCTGCACCTTATTGGCCCTTGATGATGGCACATAGTCAGAAACGTGGTCTACAGTCACAAAAAAAACATAATAAAATGTTGAACTCAAGTTAATCAGATTTAACTCATAGAAATCATTAAAATAAAAAATATGCTGCATATTGTTGGTTATATTGGCTTCATATTTGTCACCAAAGTGACAGCTTGTGGTGTCTTTTCTGTGATCCTTCATTGACAGGCTATTGAACTGTTGATGTGACATAAGAAGCTAAATAAATCAGTTTTATAAGTCATTTGGATGGGAACAACACATGCGGGGGCATTTTTACGAATTCTAAAGGGGCATTCTTACGAATAATGTATCCAGTGTGTCATCAAACACCACCCTCTGAGCAGGGTGTCTAACGGAGTTCCACCTCCCTTAGACATTTTGCCATGCCTCCCTGTTCCTCCTCCCGTCTCCTCGTTCTCTCCCCAGCCTCACATCTCTCCACCTCCATACTCACTGTGTGACAGTACATAGGGTTAGATAATAGCTGAGGCCTCCTTGAATCTCTGAAGGGGAATGTCTGTTTGGCATAGTTCATTATTTTTTGAACATTTAATTAAGAACCTGTTCACAGCTCTCTACCTACGATGCTGGTTTGTAAGAGGGTGTATCAGTGAGTGCCTCAGTGGAAAGTTAATTGACATATGGCGAAATGTGATACATTCTACCACAGGGAATGATGAGGATAATTAGTGCTGTCCCAGTCCACATTGTTACTTACCATACAATACTTCTGGTGTACAGTGGGAGGTTTCATTATAGCCCATGATATATTGTCAATAAACAGCAGAAGACAGTTGGATGACAAAGATAAGCAGTTAGCTAGGTACCGAAATAACAACCAACCTAACTAACGCTACCAATATAATTAATTTATTAACTGACCGACTAGGGGCCAACCAGACTGACCAACCAGTTAGTCTGACTAGAGCAGGGGTCGGCAACCCGCGGCTCCGGAGCCACATGCGGCTCTTTCATCCCTCTGAAGCGGCTCCCTGTGGCTTTTGAAAATAATTAAGTATTGAATTAAAATTTATTTTAGTTTGTTCGTTTTTAAAATGTAATTCTAAATTGGAAGATTAAGGTGATCTTGTAATATCGAAATAAAACTTGTTAAAAAATGTTATGTCGCTGTTACGCTGTTACTATGCGTCACAACTGCCAATGTGCGACACCCGCCAGCGCGCGATTTCTTGAACTTTTCGAATCCCAGGTAGGACAACTATGGAGAATTCTAAGAGAAAAGCGTCTGAAGAAAACAGAACATTCAATGGTACGTGGACAGATTAATTTGCTTTCACTGCTGACGAGACTGGTTTACCAGTATGCTTAATATGTAATGAGAAACTAGGAAACAACAAAAAGTCAAATGTCGAAAGACATTTCCAGAATAAACACGCAGCCTTTGCTCAAAAATATCCGGATGGAGATGAGAGAAAAAAAAGCCGCTTCGGAACTGATGCGAAAGGTTGCGGAAGGTTGATCTGAGTAAAAATCACGTCAAGCATTTGGTTTGCTGACGGCGAATAATTTAAGTTCAGCGTTTTTTTTTCTTCATAATTACAAGAAGGACTCAAATAGACATTGAGTATGTTACTTGAAAGTAACCTTCAACCCAACGTCAACATCTTTTTTTCGGAGCTCAAAATCTTTTGTTGCATGCAGAAATGTAATTTTGTTTTCTCTGCAGTCGTTAATTGATTTCATAAATGCAACACATTATAGTTTGTTTATACATAGCATAAAGGCAAAAGAAAATGTTATATGCAGTGTTATTTCATTTTAAATGTCAAAAGGGTTTTGTGGCTCCCAGTGTTTTCTTTACTGTGGGAAACGGGTCCAAATGGCTCTTTGAGTGGTAAAGGTTGCCGACCCCTGGACTACAATAATTAACTAAAATGACTGTGATACCAGCCACTCACCAGGAGTTTGCAGTTTCATTAGCTTCCACAATCTGCTGACACCTGTCTTAATTTAATTGCATTTTGCCTGAACACACATGCTGACAACCGTCTAGTGGTACCTCCCCTCAAGAGCGCCCGAGCGCAACACAAACTTTTCCACTGCCTGGCTCCCCAATGGTGGAATCAACTCCCCACCTCCATCAGAAGGACAGACTGCCTTCTCACCTTCAAGAGAAGGCTTAAAACTCACCTATTTAAAGAATTTAATGGCACTTAGGAATAGTATGGCACTTCACATAATCTAATGTGCTTTAGAACAATCACTTTCCAGTGTTGTTTGTTGTATCTCTTGCTTTATGTTCACAATTGCTGTGTTATGCATTTATAGTTCTTCCTTTGGCACTTATTGGTTCTCATGATGTATGATTCACGATCTAAAAAACCCACTGTGTTCGGGGTCTATCACGTTGCTATGCTCAATGACTGATGCTCTTTGTAAAAGCTGTCTCTTGTAAGTCGCTTTGGATAAAAGTGTCTGCTAAATGAATAAATGTAAATGTAAACACATGCACACACACAAATACAGACTGTGTGGCAATACATGACGTGGCTTTGCGCATGTGCCATTCAAGGTGATTTTCAAAAGAGGGCCATTATTATAACTGTAAGAATGAATAAAACATTTTTACAACCTGCTTTCAATTAGACGCTCTATAACCAGTGAACTGGAAAGGCATCTGCATTCACTGTGAAGTGATACATCATTTCTAGTGGCTATAAAAGCCATTGTATTACCATCACTAGTCACGTTCGGCCAGGAATAATATTTCCACAATTTATGAGAGGGCAGAGGCGCTTGTTGGATCTGGAGGGTTAATTAGTAACAGGGAAGAATCCTCCAATTTAATTCCTCTGAGATGTTTAATCAAAGCACTCCACAAAGTGCAAATGTCAATATAATATCCTTACAACCCATCTTCATTTTACCTTCTCACTCCAACTCTCCCTTTGTCTTGCAATATCTCTCTCCCCCACTGTCTTTCCCTCTGTCACTCTTTCTGTCAACCTGTCTCAATGTATTATTCTGTTTTCTCTCTCTCTCCATGTCAACCTCTATTTCTTCGTGTTTCTTAGGTTTCCCAACTCTGGCTTCAGTAGTATCAATGGAAGGGTTAACTTAACAAGTCAAGAACATGCTCATCTTAGGCACCAAATGTACTTCTAACCAAACATTAACATGAGAAATAGCTTCAAAATCACAAACCATTTAATTATAACCAAAACAAGATTAGGAAAAGCCCTGCTGTCTCTAGCTACCTGTCATACCAATCTTATCAGAGTTGTTTCTGCTGTGACGCATCACTATAGAGTGGAGTAAATGAGCAAAATACAGATAAATTATTCACCAGGCTCTCCGAGTTTATCCCTTTCTGCTCCTCTGACCTATTCAGGAAAAGCATTGTCTCATTGCGATCACCCTCAGGCTGAATCTCCTGTCCACCTAGCTCTCTCTCCTGTATTAGCTCCTGCAGCATGTTAACTCACTTCTTGTTGAAATGCCTTTGAGACTTACCTAGGATATTTTGCAGATGCTTTTATGCAAACGGTCCTATGTATTTGTTTTGTTGGTTTGTCATGAGAAGGCAAATTCCACACATACAAAGTCCAGTTCAGTAAGAGCTGGAGTGCAAGTAACATGGTTATGCTCTCAACCTCTATCAAGCCATGCATGATGTCAGTCCCTATACTTGCCATCACAAAACAGGAACTATTACTCAGTGCAATGCCTTTAGAGTATAAATAACTAAGCACCAGTGTGTATCTTCACTGGGCTTGTTAAAAGATTTATGACTATAGAAAAAAAGACTGTAATAATTTATTTCCCATTATTTATAAAGATCGGTCTCTCTGAAATACAAAAAAGTATCTTACAAGGCTCAGCACTAGTGCCCTACCACAGACCGTATATGAAATAGCACCTGACCTCCATGAGCCCTGAACTGGCATTAAACACAGACATCAGAATAGAGTTACAGTCATTCTCTGAAACTACAAGGTCTGTGGTGCAGACAGATAGGCAGACATCCAGATAGGTAGGCAGGTTGGCAAAACAGCAGTGAATTATACTGACAGATAGGCAATGAAGGCAGAGTAAGGCAGGCAGGCAGGCAGGCAAACAGACAGACTGACAGGCTGGTTAATCAGAAATGTGTGGCCTCTTTCTGGGATAATGGAAAACACTGAAATAGAGGTCTGCACTGGGATTGGGTCCCGCGGGGTCCCGCGGGACCCAACGCAAATCTCGCGGGAACGGGCGGTTTCAATTTAACTGCGGGCGGGAGCGGGCGGCTAAAAAAAAATACTGCGGGTTTGTGCGGGATTGTAATAGCTAGGTACTACTGAGTCATGAGTCAGTCAACCAACGAAGTAGAGCAGAACATTAAACAAGTTGTGTACACTAACTAAACAAGGCAAGTCCGACAAGCGCTCTCAAAGCTAGCGCGTTTCATCTTCAGTATTCTCGCATCTAGTTTAGTACATTTAGTGTCTGTGGGCGCATCTTGGAAGAGAGGCGCACGAGAATGGGGCCGCAGTTGGTCAGCAACATTCTCTTCCTCCATAGCAATATTGGCAAGTGATTCGTTAAATTCATTTATTAACTTAGTTTATTTTAGGCTATGCTACTACTGTTTGAGCCACTCAGCCTCTCGTTGCCATTTGTTATTGAGGTCATAGACTACATAAAGAGGCGTGTTGGCGGTGTTACTAGTAGGCTGACAATTTTCATATTTATATTGTGATTTGCAAAGCAGCCTGTTTTAGGTGCCATGTGATTATGCAAGGTTTATATTTTAATAAAAAAAGTTACATTTAAATGCGTGTTGCTTTGTCTATTTATGTTCCCATTAAAACGATTGTATAGTAGCTCATTCAAGCAGCCCTGTTGGTAAGAACTTGCTAACTATATTGAAGACACATCGCGGGTCTGGGCGGGCACGTTGCGCACACTTTGCGGGAGCAGGCGGTAATGGTCAGAAATTCTGCGGGAGCGGGCGGGATTGGTCAGAAATTCAGCGGGAGCGGGCGGTAATGGTCAGAAATTCACCGGGAGCGGGCGGGAGCGGGATGAAAAAAACAGTCCCGCGCAGTTCTCTACACTGAAACCTCTCACCTCTTAATTAAAAGTCAACTTCACGACAGGAATGTTTGTTTTGCACTCCTCTCCTTGATTGACTGTTTCTCTTGCACTCCTCTTTCACCAGACAGTTTTTCTACCACTCATCTCTCCCTGACAGACTGCTTTTCTCCCCCCTCTCCCTCTCCTCTCAATTACACTAAAATGAGTCAGCTTCTTTGGTCAAAGACTGTGAACAAACTTGTAGTAACCTTGACCAACTGTGGCCTGTACTTTTCTTGACGGTTTTCAATCTGATGAAGGATACTCTCTCTCTCTGTCTGTCTCTCGACAATTTAAAACTTGAATGTAGTCTGTGACTTTTTAAGCCTGTTCAGGCCTAAAGCAAAAAACATATGCATGTTTGCATGTATTTGCATGTTTGCAGGTGTATTTTATGCATGTTGTGGCCAATGTAGATTTGTGCATGTGTTTTTAATCTGTGTGGTTGTTCAATATTACATCACTCGCGCACCTGTAGGTATATGGTATATGTGTTAATTTCTGCAGTTATGGGTTATAATAGCAATCTCCAACCTTTTTTTGCGCCACAGAATAGTTTATTTGCAGGACATGAATTGGCCTTTAAGTACCCGACACGTTTTACTGACAACATATCGGCATTTACTAAAATGTTCTTTCTAATTTCGTTTTCGTTATTTGTTTTGGATTTACCAAAGTAAAACATAGTTCAGAAACTGATAAAAAAAATACAACGCAAATTATGTCAGCTATTTATTTTCTCTGCACTGCCCTGTACCAACTTTTGGGTTATAAGACTGATAATTGATTATAGGTGTGTGTGAGTGTGGTCAGAATTATGGTTTGGGAAGTTTTTCAAACGTAGGGGAGACCAGGGAGAGTTGTAACAACTTAGTTTCCTGAAATCATAAACAAGCTGGAGTGATGACACAAAGTCTGCACATTATTAATAGCATATTTCTGCTTTCAAAAATTAAGCTGCATTTCTAACTGCCAGAGAATGTTGTCAGTTTTTTTTTTTTTACAAATTTAACAAATCTTTTCACAGTGGTGTCCCAAGATCAAATGTCTAGGAATCCAAATATGTATTTTTGTATCACTATTTGAGTACCTAAAAACAGAATAGACTCAAATGCACTTTAGAAAGAAATTATTCCTTATAGTCCCCTAATGAGGAAATTTCAGAGGCGCGCACATTTATTCAATGCATTGGCCGAGATTCAAACCCCCACCGGGATTGAAATCCAGGCTTTATGCACATGGTAGACAAGAATCCTACCACTGAACCACCGGTGCAGCCAGTAAATTCACATAACTTTAATAAATTTAATTTATATAACATTATTATTGTATTTATTCATTTAGGGGTTTCATTCTAGGGTTTGTATTTAGGCTACATTTACAGTGGTATGAAAAGGTTTGGGCACCCCTGATCATTAAAATAATTAGCATTGGTTGTTCGGAACAGCAATTTGAATAACAGTGGCAAGAAAAAGTATGTGAACCTATTGGAATTTCATGGTTTTTGGAGGAAATTTGTCATAAAATGTGATCTGATCTTCATCTAAGTCAGGGTATTGACAAACATAATGTGTCTAAAATAATAACACCACATTTTTTTGACCTTTCATGTCTTCATTGAGAACGACCCAAAAAAAACTCAGTGCTTGTGGAAAAAGTATGTGAACCCTTGAGTTAATTACCTCAAAAAAGCTAATTGGAGTCAGGTTTTAGCACACCTGGACTCTTGTTAAGATAATACGGTTGGACGTGTGGACTACAGCTACTTTGACTGATAAAAACCCCTCAAACCTTTATGGCGCTTTTCCACCGCAAATGTAGCTCGACTCGACTCGACTCAACTCGGTTTGGTAGTGACACGGGTGCTTTTCCACCGCAAATAGTACCGCAAATAGTACCTCCTGGTCGTCGGCGAAAGGGCCGTGACGTATTTTTGTACGTGACGTAAATAACACCAACGCATTAAATGCTAAAAGATTAAAACATTTAAGAATAATCTAGTAGTGTGATGAAAACATTTGACGGGGAAAATGCACTAAACACCTTTTAAAAAATGTGAACTTGGTGCTGGTTCCTTTCTGAACCGTAATGAATATATTAGAGCCAGTGTAATGGCAGATGAATTACAAAATCATGAAACAATCACATAAGTCACTTATAATTTATTAACAAACAAAAGAGCAAATCAGTGCAGCACAGCAAACTTTCAAACAAAAAGGTGGAATATAAACTATTTACAAAAAGGTGGAAGGCTTTTCACGACACTGCGCGTATGTCCTGAAGTAACCATGCTCTTCCATCAACTTGGCGACCTCCTTGTACACCTTTTCACTGCGGGTGGCCCCGTCCAGCTCTTTTTGTACTTTATCCTCGGCCACAAGACACAGAAGCGTCTGCACCTCAGAAGTGGACCACGGCGAATACCTATTATTAATCTGAGCTGGCATGTTGACAAACTATTCTTTATGTCGCTCTCGTGACTTTGTCACACTTTCTGGCCAATCAGTGGCCGGCTCGCTTGGTACCTAGAGCGAGGTGGTACTAAAAAAAGTACCCGCTACCAGGTACCAGGTACCATGAAATTGCGGTGGAAACGCCAATAAAGCGAGTCGAGTCGAGCTGATACCATGCGGTGGAAAAGCGCCATTAGAGTTTGCTCTGCACAAAAAGAACACGTTTATGTGAGCCATGCCTTGCCAAAAAGAGCTTTCAGAGGATCTACGATCAAGAATTGTTGATTTACATAAAGCTGGCAAGGGTTACAAAGTTATTTCAAAGACTTTAGAAATTCACCGGTCTACAGTTAGGCAAACAATCTACAAATGGAGACACTTTGGGACTGTTGCTACTCTACCAAGAAGTGGGCGCCCAGTCAAAATGACACCAAGAGCACAACGAAGACTCATCAAGTCATAAAGAAACAACCCCGAATGACAGCCAAAGATTTGAAGTCTTCATTGGAACTGGCTAACGTCTCTGTTCGTGAGTCTACAAAACGTAAAACTTTGAACAAGCAGGGTATCCACAGCAGGACACCACAAAGGAAGCCACTGCTTACTAAAAAGAACATTGCTGCACGTCTGAAGTATGCAAAAGAGCACATTGACGGTCCACAGCAGTCTTGTAAAAATGTTTTGTGGACTGATGAAGCTAAGATTGAACTAGAAAAAAAATTCTAAAGACATTGTGAGTGTGCGTGACTCTCCCCCATACATCATTGACACTGTTGAGTAATTTTCAGAATATGACTTCTACCATTGCTTAGATATGTGACAGATCAAGCTTTCAACAGGTGTTCATATGCTGATGCACTAGCAATAGCGTAAGAACTAATTTCAGCAGGATTAAAGAGTGTAAAATTACCCAAATACATCCAATGCCAGAATTAGGCCATTAATGGCTATGACTTTGGTATTAGAAATCAGAATCAGAATGGGGGTTTATTCGCTATGCAAGGGTTAACAAACATATAATTCACTTTGGCAGGAATGAGCAAACATAGAACATATATGTGGCATATTAATAAAATAAAAATGTAAATTAATACAATGTAAAATACACTACAGATATGGATACAAATAATACAAATGATGCAATACTACAAATGATACAGGTAACGTGGAAGTACAAAGTTTTAAAAGTTTAAAGTGTTGTGTGCTAAAGTAGCAGAGTGCAGTGGGATTCTGGAGGGGGGGTGTGGGGTGTTGGTGGATGTCTCAAACTGAGTCCTTGGCCCTGTTGAAGAGGGCAATAGCAGAGGGGTAGAAGCTATTCGTGTGGCGAGAGGTTTTGGTCCTGATGGACCGCAGCCTCCTGCCAGAGGGGAGCAGCTGAAGCACAGAATGTCCAGGGTGGGAGGAGTCACTCGTTTAGGTTGATAGCATGCTAGCGAAACATATGCTGATGCACTAGCAATTAGTGTAAGCGCTAATTTCAGCATTGGTCGCTAATGTTAGCAAACAGCATATCTTTACAGCTAGTTGGAATGTCAGTTGTAAATCCTGACTGATAAGCACATGAATACCTATGAGCCTAAATGTTAAAGAAGTCAAAAACCCACATTTTTTATAGCATGCTAGCGAAAGAGTTGAAAAAGATGTTCGCTTACCTCAGACTTAGAGCCAGAGAGGAAGAGTTGAGTTGGAGTACAGTTTA
Organism: Neosalanx taihuensis; assembly: GCA_030340665.1. Lineage (NCBI taxonomy): Eukaryota > Metazoa > Chordata > Actinopteri > Osmeriformes > Salangidae > Neosalanx > Neosalanx taihuensis. The sequence goes on from CM059290.1 coordinate 7,253,472, forward strand.
TAAATCCACCCGAAACACAAAGAGCCAATTCGATTCCTCCAGTAAATATCCTCCAATCAAAGTTATTAAATGTCAAATGAATTACATGTCATAAAATGGCCACCATCTCCCCCTCTCCTCTTTCAAGCACGCTGAGGTTGCTAAGCAACCAACTAATCAGCTGAACTGGGAACTGTCAATGGCAGTTGGAAAAGACATAGAGAAAATGCTTAAAACACCCCTCGAACAGGAAGGATTTCTGGCCAAACCATATTTCCAATCATAAAACCAGGTTAACGTGAAGCAGGCTGAGCCCTTCCTGAACGTCTACATAGGCATTTTGTGTTGATAAGTGAAGAAATGTGCTCTTGGGAGCAATTCAAAAAAGTGTTGTTTTCCTCCAGAAAATGTCCCGCCACTTTTAACATGGGAGCCGAATCTTCGCGTGTCAAGCTAAAACGATATATCTGACTGATAAAGTAAAGCAAATGTGAGCTAGACGACAAATCTTCCTACATTTCTATATATAAATCGTGTCTGTAGTGGTGCATTTGAGGCCACGGTAGTCGAATACGTTTTATTTTTTCACTGATCTTTCTCTCCTCCATTCAATGGCAATTTTTGGCAAAACTGTTTTCCAAAAGTCTTAGATAAGGCAATAGCACACATGTCGCGGCCAAGCCGCACGTTTTGATACCACTTTTGTGTATATACGTCAAAAACTCTGGTAGGAGTTGCGAGCCAAAAAAGCGGCGTAAGAATAATACGCCTAGCAGCACGCACACAATAATAAACGCTGGGCATAACATAGTGTGTGCGCCTTGCAGCACGCACACAACTATTTGGGCCTGCTTTGCTGCATCAGGGCCTGGTCAGCTTGGAATTGTTGAGGGAAAGATGAATCCCAAGTATATCAGACAATTCTTCAGGATAATGTGAGAATGTCTGTATGTCAGCTGAAACTGTGTAGAAGGTGGGTGATGCAACAGGACAACGACCCAAAACACCTGAGCAAGTCGACAACAGAATGGCTTCAGAAAAACAAAATCCGCCTTTTGGAGTGGCCAAGTCCATGGAGATGCTCCGGATTGACTTAAAGAGGGCCATACACATGACACGTCCAAAGAATATGACAGAGCTAAAGCAGTTCTGCCAGGAAGAATGGGCTAAAATTCCCCCTCAATGATGTGCAGGTCTGATCCACAGCTACAGGCAGCGCCTGGTTGAGGTTATTGCTGCCAAAGGGGGGTCAACCAGTTATTCATTCTAAGGGTTCATTTACTTTTTCCACTGCCATTTTTAATGTTGAATGAATGTGTTAAATAAAGACATGAAAGATCCGATTTTTTTTGTGTTATTATTTTAGACACATTATGTTGGTCAATACCCTTGACTTAGATGAAGATCAGATCACATTTTATGACAAAGTTATTCAGAAAACCATGAAATTCCAATAGGTTCACATACTGTAAAATTCTTGCCACAGCAAATTCTTGTGAACAGTGTTCAAGAATCAGTGATGAAGTTGCGCCGGCGGCGGATACTTGAACAACACAACAACCCCCACAGCTCAAATTCTACCAAAGCATTCATGCAGACTCATGTTATGCATTTATAGTTCTTCCCTTGGCACTTATTGGTTCTCATGATGTATGATTCACAATCTAAAAAACCCACTGTGTTCGGGGTCTATCACGTTGCTATGCTTAATGACTGATGCTCTTTGTAAAAGCTCTCTCTTGTAAGGCGCTTTGGATAAAAGCATCTGCATCATTTAATAAATGTAAATGTAGGAACAAGTTCAACGTTCTGGAATGGCCATCTCAGTCCCCAGACCTGAATATCATTGACAATCTGATCTGTTTTAAAGCGGGCTGTCCATGCTCAGAAACCATGAAACCTGACTGAACTGGAGATGTTTTGTAAAGAAGAATGGTAAAAAAAAAATTGGTAAAAAAAGAAGAGGCAGAGGCTGGTGTCCTAGGAATGAAAATCCCTTCTCAGTTTAGGGTACTGGACACCCAAGAGTTTACAGTGATAATAATGTAAATTATACAAAATCCTATTGTGAGGACTTGACAGATAAAACATTTTAATGATGAAAAAGAAAATCCATTGTGTACATTTTTGGAATGCTATTTCTGTGCCTGTCATGTGTTACAACCGTCCCTGTACACTGGGATGGTTGTATCACTGGTGTGACTATGTTTGCATCAATTTTGCAAGCTGTACATATTTAATAAAACAACTTAAATCCATTGTTTAAGTAGCTGACACATTGAAGTTCATAATATATCAAACTGACTATTTCATTGTAAATACCTTTTGATTTACTCTGAAAAATGCAAAAAGTGTTAAAAGGGAGTCAGGTGGCTCAGCGGGTTAAGGCATTGGGCTCATGATCAGAAGGTTGTGAGTTTGATTCCTGGGTGTGGCTACATGAACTTGTGTCCTTGGGCAAGGTGCTTCACCCTGCAAGCACCTTGTAACCCTGTAAGTCGCTTTGGATAAAAGGTAAAGGTAAACAACTGTCCCTGGTCACAACAGTCCTTTTGTAGCTGTTTTTTAATGTAGCCTACAGACAAATAATCAAAACTTAGGCTGTGTCCGAAACCACTCACTCATTCCCTACTCCCTACTCCCTATATAGGGAAATAAATGTAGTGGACTATATAGTGAGCTCAACAGAAAATAAACTTCGGACACTTCTTTTGGCGCCCGTAATTACGTCATCAATGTCGCACAATTAAAACATACCACATTAATGTCTGAAATAAATAAATATAATTTAGCAGGGACTTTAAGGGATCTAAAAGCGACTTACAATAAGTACATTGTTCATGTACATAGTACTTGTCCATTTACGACTGCCTTTTTATTAAATTAGAGTCTTTTGATTACTGTCCTGTACGTTTCATTTTCCGTATTTGTTTTTTTATTTAAGCAGATTTTCATATTGTATTATCTTGGCTCTTTAGTAACAGAGTTACAGAGTAATCAACTGGAATGTTTAAATATATTCTGTTCGTTTAACATTTTGTTTTTCGATGAATGTAGAAAGCCATTTAATTTGCCTTGTTTTAAAATGTGGACTCCAATAAATAGAATAAACTGGCTCGTGACTGTTGTACTGCTCTACAACTCATTTGTTTTGCGCCTCATCCTTACATCCATCCGCCGAAAGAATAGTCACACCGTTAAAATACATACATTTGTACACAGTCTCCCGTCCATCTGCCATATTTACGTTCCTTTGCCGGTTCGTAACTTTGCCCGGAGAAGTTCTGGCAATGCATGATGGGTTATATTGCTCATGTAGTGACCATCCGATGCTCACTACTTTTCGCGGTGAATTGTGGGATACATTCAGGGCACTATATAGGGATCACCTGGTGATCCCTAACGTTTCGGACACCACTACAAAATGGCGTGATCCCTATATAGTGCCCTATATAGGGGTTAGGGAGTGGTTTCGGACACAGCCTTAGACTTGATGGCAGACCTCATCATTCACACTAGCGCAAATTTGAAATGATGTTGAATTATTTTAACTGGCGTTCTATTCTTAGCTGGATTGCCACAACAATACATTTGATGTACATGTAAATGCAAACAAATCCATAAAACCTGCCTCAAGCTATCTATGCTATCTATTTCCTTAAAACACAGAAGGCATGTAGTCTTAGCCTCGCAACTTTTCTACATTTTCTTTTTGTCTAGCTGTATTTTCTGCTTGTAAATTTCTATCCCCACCACCCCACAGCCTTGGTAATTTCCATAGGCATTTATCTCCTGTGTCTCTCTGCATTACTGCAGATAAGGAGCAGTGGAGCGTGGAGTAGGCCGGACAGGCCTCCGTGGCTCCTCACATATGGAGCACATTTTACAAACCAAATACTCACCAGGGAGGATTACTGAGCACAAGACCCATCATCCTTTGCCACACACCTTGCTCAACCTCTGGAGAGGGGGACAGATGAGGGGGACTGCTGATGAGTGAAAGGGAAAAGAAGGAGGCGTGGAAATGTGTAAAACTATAGGGAAAAGGATCCAAAGTAAACAAAGTATGCATAGCAACAAACACCCCACAATCTCAGTAGACATGGTGTTGAAATCCCTCAAAATGACCTGCGAATGGGCTTTTGGCATTTCTGTAGCTGCTGTTATAATTCAATATTAGTGGCAGCCTCATCTTCCTCTTTCTTTCCTTCTTTCTCCTGGCCTGCAGACATATTTAGTAACTGAATGATTGGCTCCTTGTGTAGACCCTGTGTAATGCCAGACTGATGTGGTGCTGAGAATATCCTTTTTCATTCCAAGATTTGTCCGCAGAATGTTCTCATCAAACCCAACACTGGGCAGAATTGAGTTGTTTATCTTGGTTTATTTTTGTTGTTGTTTATTTGTCTGTACTCTCTTTGGGAGGAATCGCGTTTAGAATTTAATATGACGTTGGCCCACCCTTTGCAGCTATAACAACTTCAACTCTTCTAGGAAGGCTTTCCACAAGGTCAGGAGTGTGTTAATGGAAATATTTGACAATTTTTCCAGAAGTGCATTTGTGAGGTCAGACACTGATGTTGGACAAGAAGGCATCTCCCCCTATAATTTATCCCTCAGGGTGACTGTGACTGTGAGACTGTGAGCTCAAGACTGTGCAGGCCAGTCAAGTTCTTTCGCACCAAACTCGCTCATACATATCTTAATGGCCCTTGCTTTGTGCTTCGGTGTGTAGTCATGTTGGAACAGGAAGGGGCCACCTCCAAACAGTTAATGCTGAAGCATTAAGCGTTCTTGTCACTGGAACTAAGGGGTCGAGCCTGAAAAGCAATGCTACAATGCCTACAATTTACACCACTGCATCTGACGCTTTGCATTGTACTTGGTGATGTAAGTCTTGGGTGCATCTGCTTGGCTATAGAAATCCATTCCATGAAGCTTTCTACGCACTGTTTTTGAACTAATCTGCTGATCATATGAAGTTTGAAGGTCTGTAGTTATTGACTCTGCAGAAAGTTGACCTCTGCACCTCAGCATCCACTGACCCTACTCTGTCCACTGTTGCCACGTAAAAGTACCACTAACCGTTGATTATGGACATTTCACAATTTGTTGCACAGGTGGCATCATGAGGGAAGCCAGTTCTGTTAGGGCACTCGGGCTGCATGCGTCATCATCACTCATTCACACACCTCAGTACACGTCATCACTCATTCCCTCACATACACTAGCAGCGCAGGCAGTCAGGTAGCTCACATAATCGCTCATGAACACACCTGACTCAGGTCCATTGGGCCTCGTACGGGAAGACGGCCTTTAAAGCCATATTCAAACACTCACCCGAACTGTCTAATGGTCAGTACTGCTGCTGCCCACCACCATCCCCTTTTTTCCCTTGTTGTCTGTCTATATGTCTGTCTGTCTGTCTGTATGTATGTTCGTCTGTCTGTTTTTCAGGGGGAGCGCTTCCCTTTAGACATTCCACACACTCCGCCAAAGTCAAACATATTTCCATGTCATGGTTATCCATAAATCATCAATTTATTATCAAATCAATCACATGAGTGTCTTGACTGAACTATCATTGTACCAAGCTGGAATGAATTGTGTTCTATTCTTTCACAAATATTTGTAGAAGTAGTCTGCATGCCTTGGTGCTTGGGTGTATACACCTGTGGCTATGGAAGTGATTGGAACACATTAATTAAATGGTTTGGATAGTTTGGGAAATACTTTTGGCATATACTGTATCATGTCCACGGTTTTGATGCCAAATGCATTCTCATTATGCTCACACACAGGGCCTTTTCTACAGAGCTCTGTGCAACCAATTGGTGGTCTGGTGTCGTTTCAATGACAAGTGGTATTCAGCTCAATATCTGCTGAAACGTATAATTTCCAACCTGCACCGGTCTGACCCCCAGTCCATGCTACTGATCGGCTGGACAGCCAGATACACATGTGAATGGAACTCTGATTTCCATCCTGTATCATCTGCTGTCGTCTATCACAAGCGGATTCCAGCATTTCTTCAGACATTTGTTTTTATTCACCCTCTTCATTATGAAGACTAGTTTGGGACAGACATCACTGGCCCCAGGTCTGGGGAGGGACACCATATCATTGTAAGCTGTTTGAATCATCAACCTAAAATGAACTAGGCTATTGTGAAATGCAAAGCTTACTAATGTGTTTCCAGGTCTCTCAAGCCTCACCCATTCTCTATGAGACTTATGCAATTCAGCCATTTATCACACTCTCATGCAACACCTTGTATTTTTCTCGCATTTTAACAATTTCTCACTTTGACAGAAGTAAAAGATAACTTGTCCACTATATACAATTGTGGGAAAATTATAATTAGTGGGATAAATTACCCCTTATTTCTCAGCTTTTCTCAACAAAGGGTTGAAAAGCATAAGACATCTATGTCAAAGTTGCACCACATTTGCCAGTGCTTAGAAAAGTTTTGATTATTAAGTTAACATGAGCTGTAATGTGCTCCATTCCATAGATTTCAGTTACAACGTTTCTCCATGATGTCATTGTAGGACACTCTCGTAGCTAATAACTATTTTCTGGTCATACTCTTCTTACTGGCCACCAGCATTGCTATCATCAAGTGTCTGTCCCCTTTCAGCCCAGAAAGGTCCAGAGGAACTTCCTTGTGAAAGATGTCATGTAAAGCATTCTATATTGCCTTCCATAAGTCTTGAATGATGGGACAGTCCCAGAAAATGTGGCAATAGTTTGCGCTTTGGTGTCCACACTTTCTCCAGCGAACAGGGATGTTATCGCTATAATGAGATGTCTGAGATAGCGTCAAGAAAATTCTTATACAATTTTTCCAGTTAAACTCTTTGGTTCAGGTATGACACTTGGGCTGCCCCTGTCATCACTCATTCACACGCTAGTATATATCATCATTCATATACACATCATCCATTCACACACCTCAGTATACATGAACACCCATTCACACACCTCAGTACACATCATCACTCATTCCCTCACATGCACTAGCACAGGGGTGCTCAATACGTCGATCGTCGAAGGTACTACTGGTAGATCGCATGGCATTAAAATGTAACCACCTCTTTTTTTGTTTTACAGATTTATTGAAATATATATAAAATCAAGTTTAAGAAGACTTACAAACAACAAGATCAAATCTTATATGGATAGACAAAATGCAAAAGTAGATGCCAGCCAATTATCCTCACTATGACATTTGTCACTTGCCTGACAGTCGGTTTGACCAATCTGACCTCTGCGCATGTGCTCATATTGGCGAGTTATCTTCCAATTTACGACTTCTAAACTTAAGAGTACAAAAATTAGTGGGGAAGCTGGACCAAATAAATAGACTAAAACTTTCCCATACGGAATGGGAGTTGGATTTTTTTTTCACCATGACATTTTCAAAGTGCGTTTGCCTCATCTGCCAGACTGCAATTGCTATACCGAAAAAGGGAAATGTGGAGCGGCATTTTCGGATTGTACATTAAAACTACGCCACTAACTTCCATCCAAAAAGTGAGTTGAGAAGGAGAAAGGTTAAGGAACTAAAATCCCAATTGTCAGGACAGCAGTCAAGACTTTGCTTTATTCGAGCCAATCGCTACATTCATGTGCTACCCTTTTCGGGAAGATGCTGACGTTGTTTCACTCGCATCAAAAATTGCAACACTGTTTCACCTGAACTCTTCTGGAGTGGAGGATGAGATTTTGACACTACAAGCCGACGTTGAGCTGAAGGCCAGAGCTCATGGACAATTCTGGAGCTTACTCACAGAGGAAAAGTACTCCAACATAAGGAAATGTGCAACATCCTTGTATGCATTATTTGGCTCCACTTATTTATGCGAGTCAGCTTTGAGTGAGGCTTGGCATCTAACTTCACATAGGTTTACCTGTTGTTACAACCCTAAGTTAGAGTGAGCACCACCCACTGTATTTATGGGTGCTTAGCACCTGTCAAGGGGGGTTGGGTTATTATTTCTTTCTTTCATTTAGTGGCACTCGCAGTCCTCTTTCATCCCTGTGTTGTTTTTTTGTAAATAAACGTTATTGATTTGTAAACTGATTTCCTCATTTTGTGTTGGGGTTGTAACAAGCAATATGGGTTCACGCAATTATGCAAGGTATACTAACATATATGGTTCTTAAAAAATTCTATAAAGAATTCTCAATATATTTATGAATAATTATATGTTGCGCAATTTTATAGTAGGTAGATCACTTTGACTCGGTCATTTTGTAAGTAGCTCGCATGCTGAAAAAGTGTGCGCACCCCTGGTCTAGTGGTTACACCTCTCAAGAGTGCCAAGCCCCAATACAAGCTCTTACCCTGCTTGGCCCCTCAATGGTGGAATCAACTCCCCACCTCCACCAGAGACACTGACTGTCTCCCCACCTTCAGGAAAAGGCTCAAGACGCACTTGTTCCAGGAGTACAATGGTACTTAGGAATGACTGCCGGACCTAATGTTAGTTTCCCCCAGGACCATAATGACTCTTATTAAGGGCCTTGTTGCCTAGTTCTAACCCAATTTTATCAGCTTTTTGAATCTGGCATTCATTGTACTTACATTCAGTAATTTAGCAGATGCTCGTATCCAGTGTGACTTACAGCCAGTACAGCGACATGCCCCCATGTCAAGTAGGGTGAAGTGCCTTGCCCAAGGACACAACATCATTTGGCATGGCTGGATTACAAACACCTCCGGCCTGATCAAGAAGGCACATCAGCGTCTCTTTTTTCCTGAGAACACTGAGAAAACACCACCTGTCCTCAGCTGTCATGGTGAACTTCTACTGCTGTGAGATCGAGTGCATCCTGACCAACTGTGTTAAGCCTAGTTCATGCTTCTGCATCCGGAAAAAGCAACTGCCCAAAACAGCACTTGCGGTCCGCGTCAACGCGATGCGTTGTTAGGATTTTTTGGAGGTGCACATCAGGCTACGGTGTAGGGACGCGTACCTACGCAGTCCTACGACCATCGACGTGGCGCAGAAGCATGAACTAGGCTTTACAGTGTGGTATGGAAACTAGACAGTCGCAGAGCGCAAGGCACTGCAGCGGGTGGTGAAAACTGCCCAGTGCATCACTTGGACTCTTCTTCCATCCATCGAGGACATCCAGAGGAAGCGCTGTCTGCGTAGAGCTCACAGCATCCAGAAGGATTCCTCACACCCCGCCGATAAACTGTTTGCCCTCTTGCCCTCCGGCAGGCACCTCAGGAGTCTCCGGTCTAAGACCAGCAGACTGAATAACAGCTTCTTCCCCATAACTGTGACACTCCTGAACTCCACATGCGCTAACCCCCGACCCCCTGTATAACCCCCGTCCCCCCCATATAACCCCCGCCACCCTTATTTGCACTATCTGCATAATTCTGTATATTCTGATTATACTGTACACACTCGGAGGGCTGCGTCCTGCTCAAGTTTTCCGAGGACTCCACCATCATCGGCCTGATCAGTGACAATGATGACACGGAGTACAGGCAACTGATGCAGGACTTCATAGACTGGTGTCAGCCGAACCACCTCCTCATCAACGCGGGCATAACGCCGACCTTCCCCCCCACCGGTGAACATCCAGGGAATGGACATTGAGAGAGTGGAGTCCTATAAGTACCTGGGTGTTCACCTGAACCACAAACTGGACTGGACTCACCACACTGTCGCACTGTACAGGAAAGGTCAGAGCCGGCTCTAATTCCTGAGGAGACTGAGGTCTTTCGGAGTGCAGGGGGCACCCCTAAAGTCCTTCTATGACTCAGTGGTGGCCTTAGCCATCATGTACGGTGTGGTCTGCTGGAGCAGCGGCATCACTGAGAGGGAAAGGAAGAAGCTGGATAAGGTCATCAAGAAGTCCGGCTCAGTCCTGGGCTGCCCTCTAGACTCAATGCAGGTGGTGGGTGACAGACGAGTCCTGGCAAAGCTGACAACTATGCTGGACCACGAGTCACACCCCCTGCAGGACTCACTGTCCGCTCTGGAGAGCAGCTTCAGCAATAGGCTGATTTACCCTCGGTATGTGAAGGAGAGATTCCGCAGGTCCTTCCTTCCTGCTGCTGTCAGACTGTTTAATAATAATCACTAAATACTGCTGTCCATAGCCACTATCATGTGCTACACCATTATCAATATTATAACTATTACCATCACTACCTCACCACCATGCAGTATTACTTATTTACTTTTATTACTTACTTCACTCACGTGCAGTACTCGTGTTATATTCATATTCTGTATTAAGTGCAATATTTCGACTTAACTTACTTTTTTTGCAATACTGTTATGCCATAATTCTCCATAACTGTCTATATGTCTACCTAACTTATTTTTTTTGCAAATACTGTAATTCTGTAACTCTCCTCAAGTGCAATAACTGCCTACATGTCTACTTAACTTACTTATTTCTTTTGCAATACTGTAATTCAGTCAAGACACTCACGTGATTGATTGATAATAGAACATTTATTGATAACCATGATATGTAATACATTTGACATTTGACTTTGAGTGGAATTTCTAAAGGGGAAGCGCTCCTTACCGCCTCGAGCGACACATATGTGCATACATATGACATGAGGCATGGAGCAATATATATATATATATATATAAAATCCCCCTGAGACAGAACATACATACATACAATCAGACGAACAATAGGTGGAGAAAGGGGATGGTGGTGGGAGGCAACAGTACTGATCATTAGACAGTCGGAATGAGTGTTCATATCCGTGCAGCCTTTAAGGCTGTCTTACCGGACGAGGCCCAATGATCTTGCGCTAGCCGAGTCAGGTGTGTTCATGGTTGATTGCTTGCGCTACCTGAGTGCTTGTGCTGCTAGTGCATGTGTGAGAGAGTGATGACGTGTTCTGAGATGTATCAATGAGTGATGATGTATACTTAAGTATGTGAATGAATGATGATATACACTGAGGTGCATGAATGAGTGGTGATGTATACTGAGGTGTATAAATGGTAATGTATACTGGTTTGTATGATAAATGATGATATGTAGATATATATGACTGAGTGATGATGACGAGGACTGCCAGATTGTCATGCCTGAACTCGCTGCGCCCATGTCAGCCCGTGGCCCGTGAGCGGCTGGATGATGTCCAAGAAAACTTTGGTCAATGGTCAGGTTTCTCTTTTTTATTGTGCAGTACAGGAACTCATCCCAAACACATGCAATGTCTGTAGGTCAGACCAGTCTCGCAGACAGAGAGCCACTGGCTCCTTAAATACTGTGCCACCGGACCAATTACAGGACTCCTCCACTCCACCAGTGAACCAAACATCGCTTCCTCGGCCTTTTGGCTGAGATCAAGTGTAGTATCTGTTCTTATCAGTTTAATATCTGATACGTCCTCCACTCGAGGACGCAATATATTAAGCCGATTTTTGCAACAGGGAGCTGGCACGGGAGCTCGCTCCGTCCGCTCCACGCATCGCCCCGGTATTGCAGCGCTTCCGGAAATGGTGCACCAATTGTGGCTGCACCGGTGGTTCAATGGTAGGATTCTTGCCTACCATGTGCAGAAAGCCTGGGTTTCAATCCCGGTGGGGGTTCGAATCCCGGCCAATGCATTGAATAAATGTGTGCGCCTCTGAAATTTCCCCATTTCTAAACATCTCTCAAATGGCCAAACTAACCTCTGACAAGTCCCACACACACCCAGCACCCCAAATACAAACAGAATCCCACTTTGCCCCTGTAATCATCTCAGATACACACATTTAACATAAATATGCTAAATAGAAACCAACACCACACTCTGAAATACCCCCACTTCCTGTCCGGCCACTTGGTCTCTCCTGGAACCTTTATGATGGTGCTGTGTCCCCGGGGGAATCTTTTGGCCGCGCACCCTGGAGCAGACATCGGACCGGAAAGGTAAGTGTTAAACACAAACAATGTAACTCATAATTGTAGCACTAACTTGCTCACTTACAACCAATGACATTTCATTTCATACACATATTCCCAAACACTTCCACACTGCCTACTGGTTGCTTATCCAATAATGGGCACAGCTTCGGCGGAGCTTAATTCTCCCCTTCTCTTTCAGGCGGAGCCGAGTGCACACTCCCGCACCTGCCCGACGGTATTCAATCAACCGCGGTCACAAGATTCCCCACAAGCTCACACACATTCAATAAATAAAGTACAATACATATCTGGAAGAATGTGCAACTACACAATGTGCAAAATGTATTGTGCAAACCATGGCAAATAAAGTGCTATTGTGACTCAAGTGCAATGTGCGATTATTACTATCACCTACGTTGTTGTTGTGCCAATAAATACAGTTACCACGTGCAAAATATACAGGTAACGAACTGCGCTTCATTACAGCCCATTTCTGTAAATCTCCTCAAGATCCAACTGATTCCTGTATACAAGCGGAAACTAAAACTCTGTAAACCTGCGGTGAGGACATCAAAACAGTGGACCAGCAAACTGTGGAGGAACTCAGAGCTAATCTGGAGTGCACTGACTGGGAAATGTTTGCTGCCGTTACAAATGGACTGGATGAGTACATTGAGGCTGTGACATCATACATCAGCTTCTGTGAGGATTCCTACATACCAACACGATCCAGGGTGAGTTACAACAATGACAAACCCTGGTTTACTGCAAAACTCAGAAGTCTGAGGTCTAAGAAGGAGATGGTGTTTAAGTCTGGCGACCACTACAGATTTAAGAAGGCAAAAAAGCTGTTCAGCAGGGGCGTCAGAGACGCAAAACGACTCTACTCAAAGAGACTGCAAGAACAATTCTCCTCAAACGACTCTGCTTCTGTCTGGAGGGGGCTTAGGCAAATTACCAACCACAAGCCCAGAGCCCCACCCACCACCAACGACTCCCGCCTGGCCGAGGACCTGAACGAATTCTATTGTAGATTCGAAGGACAATCGGACAGCCCAGGTCTGTGGACGACGCAGTCAACATGGCCTCCCACTTCACCCTCCAGCATCTGGACTCTCCAAACACCTACGCCAGGATCCTGTTTGTGGACTTCAGCTCTGCCTTCAATACCATCATCCCGGCTCCGCTTCAGGACAAGTTCTCCCAGCTGAACGTGCCCGACCCCACCTGCAGGTGGATCACAGACTTCCTGTCCTACAGGGAGCAGCGCGTTAAGATGGGAATGCTAGTCTCTGACTCCCGGTCCAACAGCACCGGATCCCCTCAAGGCTGCGTCCTTTCCCCCCTGCTCTTCTCCCTGTACACAAACAGCTTCACCTTCAGTCATCCATCTGTCAAGCTCCTGAAGTTTGCGGACGATACCACCCTGATCGGGCTCATTTCTGATGGGGACGAGTCTGACTTCAGGTGGGAAGTGAACAACCTGGTGACTTGGTGTAGCCAGAACAACCTGGAGCTCAACGGTCTTAAGACAGTGGAGATGGTTGTGGACATTAGGAAGAACCCAGCCCCACTCCCCCCCATCACACTGCGCGACTCCCAGGTCAACAGTGTGGAGTCCCTTCGCTTCCTGGGCACCACCCTCTCCCAGGACCTTAAGTGGGAGCTGAACCTCAGCCCCCCTCACAAAGAAAGCCCAGCAGAGGATGTACTTCCTGCGGCAACTGAAGAAATTCAGCCTGCCAAAGACAATGATGGTGCAATTCTACACTGCCATCATCGAGTCCATCCTCACCTCCTCCATCACCGTCTGGTACACTGCTGCCACTGCCAAGGACAAGAGCAGACTGCAGCGTATCATACGTGCCGCTGAGAAGGTGATAGGCTGCAACCTGCCATCCCTTGAGGACCTGCACACGGCAAGGTCTCTAAAACGGTTGAGGAAGATTGCGGCCGACTCCTCCTACCCTGGACATTCTGTGCTTCAGCTGCTCCCTTTTGGCAGGAGGCTGCGGTCCATCGGACCAAAACCTCTCGCCACAAGAATAGCTTCTACTCCTCTGCTATTGCCCTCTTCAACAGGGCCAAGGACTCCACCAACACCCCACACCCCCCCTCCAGAACCCCACTGCACTCTGCCACTTTAGCACACAACACTTTAAACTTTAAAAACATACTACTGTGAATTTTGCACCACTGTTTACACTACTGTGTATATACCCCTCCCTCCCCCCCACGTACTATATATACCCATTCCACTCTGTACCTATGTTATTTGTACTTCCATGTTACCTGCATCATTTGTACTATTTGCATCATTTGTATTATTTGTATCATTTGTATTATTCGTTTATATGAATCATATCTGTAGTGTATTTTACATTGTATTCATTTTTTATTTTATTAGTATGCCACATATATGTTCTATATTTGCTAATTCCTGCCAAAGTGAATTCTATGTTTGTTAATCTTGCATAGCGAATAAACCCCCATTCTGATTCTGAAGTGCAATAACTGTGTATGTCTACTTAACTTACTTATTTTTTATACTGGACTACTTAACTGGACTACTTAACTTACTTATTTTCTTATTTTTTATATTGGACTTTGTTGTGCCCGCCTATTGCTATTGTTATTGTTATTGTCATTATTGTTATATTACCCTGCAACTCTGTGTGCTGTACTTTACCCTGCTGCTGTTGTGAACTGCAACTTCCACCCCCTGGAGGACAAATAAAGATTTATCTAATCATACTGTGTATATTCTGAGTATACTGTTATATTCTGTTGTAATTAATGTTTTGCACTTGTGGTTGGAAGCTAACTGTATTTTGTTACCCTGTAGTTGTACCTGTGTAAAGACAATAAAATTGAATCTAATCTAATTTGAACCCATAATGTTTTGATTACTGGCCTGGTTCTCCAACCACTACACCACCACTACACTCCCTGTTTAGTGTGACTCAAATCCACATCATTTAAGAGACAGTAGATCTCCTTCTAGGTTATATTCTCTAATTGTATTTTTCCACACTTTAAGGGTAAATTTGACCTATGGATTATTTTAACTGTTTATGTATAGTAGTTTTGCAGTAAATATTGTGATCGAAAAGTAGCGAGTTTGATTCCCAGCTGTGGCTGCATGATGTTGTGTCCTTGGGCAAGGCACTTCACCCTACTTGCCTCAGGGAGAATGTCCCTCAACTTGCTTTAAGTTACTCTGGATAAGAGTGTCTGATAAATTACTAAATGTAAATTATTACTATTCATATTATTACCATCGCCTTCCCTGTTGCAAAAGAAGAGGCCTGTACCCCTGAAGGCTGCCCTGACATTTTCTTTGCTGACTTGAGCCAAGCCTCCTTAAGGAGAGGTCTCAGTTCAATCTCTGAGTAGATTGAGAAGAGAGATTGAACAGGGACCTCCGATTAACAAGCACAACGATTAACAGCACAACTATTAGAACTGCAATTATTCAGGGAGTTAGTTTTGGATAAGTTGACTGGAGTTAATAGAATAAATATGACCAAATGGATCGGTTACCCCATAGAAAATGCAATACCACCAACATCCACTGGGGCCGGGTGCTAGCTGCAGCCGACGGTCGGCACCGCCGGTGCTGCATGACGTTGAATTGGTTACACCCAATAATATAGTGAGATGAAAACGGTCCTTTTGTGATGTGGTCCTGTGTGTGTCACATTGTTATTCAGCATAGAAAATCTCAACTCATCTGCATTCTCCTCATCATCGAAAACAGTGTTTTTATCATCATCAATATATTGGTCATATTTAATCCTCACCACCATGAACCAACTATGGTATCTATATGTCTATGTCTTTCTGTCTAGCAATCCATATACCCTGCATCCCCAATATTGTCATTCTAGCCACCATTATCATCAATATAATCACTTACTGCAATTTCCACCCCCTGGAGGACAAATAAAGGTTTATCTAATCTAAGTGTTCATCCCCAGTCTGGAGCACTCAGACTGAAGGATTTTTAATTCTCCCCAGTCAGACCATGACCACTGATGAGAATGCAGTCATCACTGTAATTATGTGAGGCTGACTGAGCTGCTGTCTTCATTCTCTCTAGGGGCAATACATGCTACAGGAATCACACAGGTTATAGCTTCAGAGCCAAATATACAGGTGCCACACACATTCTGCATATCCATGACCTCCATAAATGTTATTTATTTTATCTTGGATTAAATACAGGAAAATATGTTGGAATTCTAATAGATTTGCCATTGTTGTGCCTATTTGAGGATAGTTCACAATTTAAGCAGGCATCTGCGTGATTTGGACGCCCTATACAAATTTTACTAAATAGTATATAAATTACAATTTATATAAATTTACAATAAAATATCAGATAACATCCAAGTTTGTTTTTACGAGAGGCACCTGACTACAGCCTCCGAGATACCCTGTCACATTGTCTGTGTTGCATGAGCTCTGGTAATTAGTGACCTCTTGCAGAGCTTCTAGATTAAGCCCTTGGATGCTCTCAGTTCTGGAAAGCTATGTAGAATGAGTCATTACAAGCCCCCAAGGTCATTTAAGAATTAATTTGATTTAATGTCAAGGTTGTGCGGTTAATATTGTTTGTTGAATGCTTAAAAAAAGGAAAAAGGAAAATCAAGGCTTCTTTACTTTTTAAAACCATGACCCATTTTGCACTTAATTTACATGTATTCATTTAGTTGTTATGCTTTTATATGCTTTTATCCAAAGCAATTTACAACAAGTGCAGATATATTCCCCCTGAAACAAGTAGGGTGAAGTGCCTTGCCCAAGGACACAACATCATGTGGCCACAGCCGGGACATGAACTCAAAACCTTCCAATCATGAGGACGCCTTAACCTGCTGAGCCACCTGACTCCACTGAGCCACTCTCAGATGAGCCACTTCATCTACAAAATAAGATCCTTTTACATCATTTTACAACAACAGCAGGGTACGGTATAGCACTCAGACTAATAGGTTTAAGTAAAAATATAGTACAGTTCAAATACAAGTACAAGATAGGGATCTAAGAGTATGACATAACAACACTACACATAAGTGTGAGAGAGTTAAGTGTGAGTTAAGTGAGGTGGCTTCTGCCATGAATAAGTAGTGTGTGACATACAGCCAAGTTATTGTAGTAAAGAATTTTACACATAGTAGTTAAGAACATAGTTAAAGAATATTGCACGTAAATGAGCAGGGAGACTCTGCTCACCTCAAGATTACACACTGGCTTTGCGATTTTATTCAACTTTATTAAGATAAGAGATAAGATACGACATTCCTTTATTTCAGTCAAGACACTCACGTGATTGATTTGATAATACATGATGATTTATTGATAACCATGACATGGCAATATGTTTAACTTTGGCGGAGTGGAATGTCTAAAAGGGGAGTGCTCCCTACAGCCTCAAAGCGATACATACGTGCATACAGTATATGACAAGAGACATGGAGCAATAGAGATATAATCCCCCTGATAGACAGACATACATACATACATACATACATACATACATACATACATACATACATACATACATACATACATACATACATACATACATACATATAGACAGACAGAAGACAGACAGACAGACAACAGGGGGAGAAAGGGGATGGTGGTGGGCGGCAACAACCCTGATCATTAGACAGTCAGGATGAGTGTTTGAATATCCGCGCGGCCTTTAAAGGCCATCTTCCCGGACGAGGGCCCAATGGGCTTGCACTAGCTGAGTCAGGTGGTGTTCATAAGTGATACTGGTACTGCTAGTGCATGTGAGGGAATGAGTGATGACGTGTACTGAGGTGTGTGAAAGAGTGTTGATGTATACTAAGGTGTGTGGATGAATGATGTGTATACTGAGGTGTGTAAATGAATGATGATGTATACTAAGCGTGTTAATGAGTGATGACTCAGACACTGACGGTCCCAAACGCTGGACATTAAATAGAATGCCCAAAACCAGTGTTTTGATGGTGGACGATGCAGCTTCTGTGATTCAAACTATGAACGATGAGCTTGTTCATTGAACCTGCAGGTTCACATGCATAGGACTGAAGCCGAATTCAAAACGAAGCTTGATGATTGAAGCCATGCGCTGTCATATGATTTATTATGTGGAGGTGCGATCCCCTTTCGCATGTATTCCCCAGCCGACACAAAATACTTTTCCAGTGCACCTGGGCCTAGTCTAGCACAGTCATAGTAAACAAGCAAGACAACCCCATGATGCGTTAGTTCCCGTAATATCCCCCAACCCAACGGAGGGAGCCGCGTCTATAAATTTGAGGGCGGCGGATGACTCCACGGAATCGTTATATAAAACGCGCGTCCGACCTGCACCGTTGTCCAGCAGTACACTATCGGTGAGTTTAGGCACGCTCAACAGATGGGAAACGAATGCACGGCCTAGGGGGTATGATGTTCATAATGAAATTGAGATTCCCCAGCGACGAAGACGGGTCGCATATGACCATTCAAACGGCTCCTAAAGCCTCCTCAGGACACCGCGGACACACTGCAGTATTTATATAGATTCATGTGGCAGATGCCTGCATCCGAAGCACCTTACAAGAGATAGCGTCACAAAAGAGCATTGGCCACTGAGTGGAGCAACGTGAGAGACCATAAACACATAGCGGGTTATAGAGTATGAAACATGCATCATGAGAAACCAATAGTGCCAAGGGAAGAACTAGAAGAGCCTTTGGCCGAACAGTTTACAATTTAAGTTAGGCACCTCCAACGGATGATGGTCTACTTGTAGGAAGCGAACAATAAGGCATGACAACTAATAATGCTTCATTTAGCAGACGCTTTTATCTGAAGCGACTTATATTTTAAGTACAGGGACACTCCCCCTGAGACAAATAGGGTGAAGTGCCTTGCCCAGGAACACAACATCACATGGCCACAACCGGGGTTCGAACTCTAAGCCTTCCGAACACGTGGCCAACACCTTGACCTCCGAACACAAGGCCAACGCCTTAACCTGCTGAGCCATCTGACTCTCTGACCCCCTTACTAACAAAGCAACAACAACAGCTGATATGTCTAAGTGCCATTAAACTCACATATATCCGAAGGAAAGACGCCTGCATGGAAACACTGCCAGTTTAATGCCAAGAACCCAGGTTAATGTGCCGATGGTTTTCTCTGAGGACAACGAAATGCCTGACACCCATAAGGTCCATCAAACCGAAATGCAACGCTGGGCGGGGATGAATTCATCACCAAAATATAATTGAGCAGATGCAATACTAACGGTAGCCTGCGCACATTAATGAAGATCAAACACTGTGCATCCGACGCTTGTCGATGATGCGGGGGCTGCTGCTGCGGCCTATAGCCAACATGGCGGAGAAGTACAGCTTGCCGCACAGCTGTATTACTTTCCTTTGGGGCCGAGTGGGCCCAACGAGGGCCAGAACTGGGATGAGCGTCCCCAGAAGAGCTTCCTCCCGCCAATCGAGCAGCTGTGGTGGAGGTACTAGAAGCCAAACCTTCCTTTTTTACCGGCTGAGCGAATACCGTCCTGGGACATACATTCAGAACTGTACTATGCATTCTCCTCCATATACTATACTCCTCAGTTTATGCTCATACTTAACACAACGAGGATCCACGCAGCTCATCCGACAGCTTGTCGACGATGCATGTGGTGCTGCGCAGTCTAAGTTAACTCCCTAAGGAGTACAGCTTGCCGCACCACCTTATTCAGTTTCCCTTCGCGAGGGCACAGAACAGGGATGAGCGTCACCGCAAGAGACAGCGAGCATGCAGAACCAACAGTCTGTTGACAGACACACACTTTCATTGA
Source organism: Neosalanx taihuensis (assembly GCA_030340665.1). Classification (NCBI taxonomy): domain Eukaryota; kingdom Metazoa; phylum Chordata; class Actinopteri; order Osmeriformes; family Salangidae; genus Neosalanx; species Neosalanx taihuensis. The sequence goes on from CM059290.1 coordinate 7,273,192, forward strand.
AATTAAACCACAAAGTGATATCGACACTGGATTAGTCAATCACCTTCCTCTCTCCAACTCGAGCCGCCGCGGTGGAAGCGGCGGAAGCTAAACCCCATCTGCACAGCCATGTATCTTTATCGCTATCCTACTTAGTTCCATATATGGTCTTTGTTTGCTATTCTGATTCTGAAATCATGCAAAGAGATGCTGCCTTGGCAGAAGCATTGCAATACTCCACCATACCGCATTGACCATTTTTGTCATTATACTTTCATCATCGTATAACAGCTTTTATTGTTTTTGGGAATGAGGGATTGTTAATTTAAAAGGAAAGGTAGGTTGAAAGAAGTGGTTTGACATTTAACAAAATCACCATTGATTAATCTAGAATCAATGCCTCTCCCTTAGTCTTCTCTTTCCTGGCCATCTGTGAGCATCTGTATGGAGCTATGTGGACGAAGGGAGGGATGCGGAGGAGAGAAGGATATGATGGGAGGTGTGGGGTGGTCCAGTCAGGGCTCTGCTTGGCAGTTGGCACACCTCACACAGTGAGACCAGCCTGCCTATCCCTGGCAGTCCGTACACGAACTACAATGTCATATACAGACTCTGTGCTTCTTAGATAACTGATTTGTCTCTGCGTGATGATATTTTCCGCGCTATGTTCGTGAAACGTCCGCTTGGAACCCGACTTATTCCTGGTGTTGTGATTTGTTGATTTCCATCCCGGGAAATAAGCATTGATTCTATTTGCTTGTGTGCTGCCATTCGTGCGTTCCATCTCGTTTAATGCTCAGATGTGTCGCGGACGAGTACAGGGCAGCTGCCCTTCGATGATGTCTAAACCGAACACACTGGATTTCTATGGCAATAATGTTTGGATTTTTTACCTCAATTTTACATTTTACTAACCTAATATGCGTTTATAAGGTAAGGACGTGTTCATTACTAGCTGCTTTTAATGTTAGGTTTATTATTTTGCATTGGTGTGTTGATGAGCTCTGAAATGGCGGAGCGTTCAAGTTTACCAGATGAATAACCATTTGAAAATGATTCGTGATTTGTATGACCTGATGTCTTTTCTGAGCAGATTGATCATCCCCGAATGTAACCGTATTTTGTTGCACTGCGGTAAATCAGATGTCTGCGCGCGCTGTCGTCAATTGTTCGTTGTCACATCCATTCTGTGCCAGACTTGGCGTTGCTTTAGATACATTACTGGGCGCTTTTCTACAGGTGCCGCCACCTCGCCAGCGGTATATGGTGTTGGCTGGGAAATATTCCGTTCTTACTTTAAGTATAGCAGGACAGGTAAAGCCCTGACTTTACTAATTCACAGTGTTGGATAGAACGTTAGCAAGCGTTAGCCCATACTTCGGGGGGGGGGGGGGGGGGGGTCAACAAACTGAAGATGTATGGGGAAATTTGCGCAATTGTTTCATTCCATTTCATTCGTACATAAAGACAGTCAGTTGGCTACAGAAAATAATTGCTTTGCAAACAAACGAGGGATGGATTGGTTTAACAATATCTCAGTGGAATACAGTTACAGATACAGTTTTCTGATCTGGCACATATGCCAATGTATCTCACAAGCTATGAGCGAATCTCGTTATACGTGGACCCATATCTTTTTAAAACTGTCTTTTTGAATGATTTAAAGGACAATTCTCAATCCAGTGGCAGAGTGTATAATATGCTGAACAACACTTAAATACAGTGATGGAAATCTTGTTTTGTTTTCAGCAGAATTTGTCATTATTAGGATAAATGAAATGATAAGCCTACAGTCTTTAAAATAGTAGGTTTATACATCTTTGAAATGGTCAATGCTTTTGTCTTTAGTGCACTTCGCTGCTCTGTTATTTGCCAATGTGTCTCTTGTGTATGGTCTAAATCATGAATAATCTCAATGTAATGATGGATCCTTATAACTATTCACTCTCCTCTCTTTCAGTCTCTCTGTTGTCCATACAGGATCTGCCCATCCCTCGTCGTCTAGATGAAGTTATCCAGCCATGCAATGTTCTTGGAAGGCCGTGATTCTGCTGGCCCTAGCCTCTATAGCCATCCAGTACACAGCCATACGGACCTTCACTGCTAAGCCCTTTCAGTTGTGCCCAGTCTCCAGCCCTGTGAACTGCGGCCTGGGCTTGGGGCTCAGTCTAGGAGGGCAGGAGGCAGAAGTCGGTGAGATCCGGGGCTGTGAGGAGATCTCCAACTTCTCCTACAACACCTCCAGGAAGACCCACATTCTCATCCTGGCCACAACCCGCAGTGGCTCTTCCTTTGTTGGCCAGCTGTTCAACCAGCACCAGGACGTGTTCTACCTATTTGAGCCCCTCTACCACGTCCAGACGGCGCTCATCCCACGCCTTTCTCACAGCCGCAATACTGTGGACCGGCGGGTGATGCTGGGCGCCAGCCGCGACCTCCTCCGCAGTCTTTATGACTGTGACCTCTACTTCCTGGAGAGCTACATCAAACCCCAGCCAACCAATCACAGCACTGATAAGCTGTTCCGGCGTGGAGCCAGCCGAGCACTGTGCTCCCCTCCTGTGTGCGATGCACATGGCCCTGCTGAAGCAAACGGAGATGAGGGTGAGTGTGTAAGGAAGTGTGCCTTCCTCAACATGACGCTGGCGGCTGATGCGTGCCGAGAGAGGCGCCATGTGGCAATAAAGACAGTGCGTGTCCCAGAGGTAAGCAACCTGCGAGCACTGGTGGAGGACCCCAGGCTCAACCTGAAGGTAGTGCAGCTGGTCAGGGACCCCCGGGGGATCTTGGCCTCGCGCATCGAGACCTTCAGGGATACATACCGCCTGTGGCGCATCTGGCGGGCCACTGGGCGCAGGCCCTACAACCTGGACCTTACTCAGCTCAGCATGATGTGTGAAGACTTCCTGAGCTCTATCACCACAGGACTGAGCAGGCCTGCCTGGCTCAGAGGGAGGTACATGCTGGTGAGGTATGAGGACCTGGCTAGGAGTCCCTTGCAGAAAACCAGGGAGATCTATGAGTTTCTGGGCTTGTCCATGGACAAGAACGTGGCTGACTGGATCCAGAACAACACAAGAGGGAGCAGCGACCTGTCGGCCAAGCACAAGTACGGTACGGTGAGGGACTCTGCAGCCAACGCAGAGAGTTGGAGGCTCAAGCTGCCTTATGACATGGTTGATTACACCCAGACAGTGTGTCAGCACACCCTGCAGGAGTTGGGCTACAAGACAGTGAACTCCTCTGAAGAGCTGAAGAACCTGTCCATCACGCTTATTGAGGAGAAAACTTTTCTACCGTTTTTGTAGCAAAGGTCTTACCTATCGTATCCTTCTTAAACTTTACTGCACAACTATTTTTGATATATTTATATCGTAGCCTTAATTTCCTTGTTTCATACTTGCACTAAACCTCCAGAACCTTGAAGGTGATCTTGTGGTAATATACTACTGAACCACGTCCATATCAGCACAACACGCATTCAGACAAACGCTGTTTAAGACTTTCAGTGTGTACCAGTGTGCATCTAGTGGTGAAGCAGGTGAGAGGTGTTCAATTCAAGTAATATGAAGAAGCTAACCTGAAAAAGAAGATAAAAAGCACCATCCTACTTAAATTTCCTGAATGCTGGCTGTTGCATTGACAAACGTGAATGTTGATTATTTGTACATTCAGTTTAACTGACCTACAACGTCTTTACTGTTTCCAATAAAGGTTGAAGACCTTACAATTGAGCTACTGAAATGTATGATAGGATACTATGTGCAATAAAAAATAAGTGAATGTTTTAGTCCACCTCAGTACTTCAGTAGCTGCACATCCATGTCCCTGTCACATTCAAAAACAGCCATACCATGGGAAAAGAAGGCTGACACAGTGTCTGAGATCCTAGTACAAGGATCAATACATTATGTGATATATTCAAGCTTGCACCAGGCCAGGAGTTTATATAGGCTGCATGCAGCAGGTGAGTGGTGTGAACAGTCTTTAACCAGATGAGTGGCTAGACTGGGAGGCCATGTCATCAGAGGTGCCATGTTGAAAGGAAGTGTGAAAGGAGAGGAGGGAAGGGAAATAGTTTCAGGTAAAATCCCTACAAAGCTGACCTCTCCTCAAATTAGTGTGTGAGATGGTGATGGCATGTCAAGTCACTCACAGCCAGACATGTCTCCCTAGAGTAGATCTAGCATGTCCAGGCTCAGAGGAGCTTGTTTTCAGTACAAACTCAAGACGATGGTGTAGGAGCTATTTGTCCTATATTCTTTCTTTTTGTGTAATATTAAAATGTAGTTTATCTTTCAATAGTTTTTGTGATTATTCCGTTGATTAGATAATGCTTAGTTTATTTTGTATTGTTTATGGTTATTTTTTTTGTTTGTTGGTGTGGCCATGGACACCTGGGGTCTAAAAGGATTTTGGCAGTTACAGACCATGATGCACCTGGGTGGCGCCTTTGGTTTTTTTACCAGTCAGCCAAATTCAATAAGTCATTTTTACGGTTCTTGTTTTGTTTGTTTCTTTAGGACTGTAACTGGAATAAACCACATCAACCTTCATCTGACTTGGACTCTATACTGCGTAAAACACATTCCCATGGTGCATCTTAAGTGATTAGTTGAGTTGTTCAGTCTTTTGTTTGAGAAAGCCTAAGTTGGTTAGTTTACTTGTAGAAATAGTCACTACAGAGAGTTTAGCTTGAAGATGGAACTGATTGAGGAGACTTGGTCAAATAAAACAGAATCATGAGGCATTTCACTTAATCTGGATCCCCCATTCTGAATCCTCCCTTCTGGCACGTTCTTCCCAAAACAACTGATTTGCCAGGGAGAGATGCGTCACGCCCATATGGTAAATCTGATAAGCAGACACCCGCAGGATTTTGTTCTTTCTGTGTTGCTCTAGAAATGTCTCTGATCACAGATTTGTGAAGTAGTCCATGCCAGCTCTTCCCGCCCCAGTGAGAACGACACTGCCAGGCTCCTGCCAATGAATAAGCTGCTATGCTGAACCCCATTTAAAAATGTATCACTGCTCTGGATGATTTGATTTGTTTGTGCGCAGTAAACAATATCAAACCCTGGATGTTGAGTAGTTTCCTGGTGTATCTGGATACACTTGTCTCTGCAGTAGTTGATGTCTTTCCTTCACAGCTATGACCTGCTATCTCCCCAACCTATCTTCCCCTCTGCTCCCTCCCTCCCATCAAGCGAACAGTTTTGCAGATGGGAGATGGCCCAGCAACGACAAGTTTCAGGTGTGTTTAAGCTCTCCATAGGTGTGAAAATAATGGACTTTTCCAATCCAGCTCTTTGGTTGATTTCAGCTGTGGTCATGCCTTCAAATCAGTTCAGTGACATACATGCTCAAGCACACTCAGGTGCGCATTCAAACACACACACTGGCACACACGCACGGGAAAATCAGACATGCATGGAAAGGTTCACGCTGAATCTAATCATCTCTCCTGTGTGCTAAGGCAACAAGCTGCCCCACTGAGACAGGGGTAATCTTAAGTGCCCCTCCCACTGCCTCTGGGCCTATTAGTGAGAAATACTGGCATCCAATAAAACCTATTGGTCACACCTGTTGGACATCAAATCAAGTCTGGTCGCTTAAGATTCACTCACAACTGTTGGAGTTAATGAATGGCTTACACTGTTATTCAGACATTTACAGTTCCATACTAAAATAATGGGAGTCAAGTGGCTGAGTGTTAAGGAAAGTAATCAGAAAGTTGCAAGTTTGAACCCTGGGCTGTGGCAACATGACGTTGCAGGGGACTGTTCCCACAGTACAGGGGGACTCTACCTGTACTTTCTGCAAGTCGCACTTTATAAGCAGGCAAGGGGTGAAATAAAACACACAAGGCCAATGTAAAATACAATAAGCTTTATATATAATACAGCATCAGTTTTGCGAAAATAGTTCTATGATAGACAAAATCTACTAAGTCTTAAAGTCCAGTTTGAAGTAACAGAGTCTCCAAGACATGTTTACTACAGTAGCTAAATAAAATGTGCAGAGGAAAGAGATAAAAACACGGTCAGAAAGCACTGAAAATGAAACTGAAATACAGGCTACTAATTCTAGCATTGTAGATACGGTATGCCTTAGAACCAAACCTTGAAGCATACAACACAAGAACAAAAGAAATATGCAGAGTAGGAGTGTGCTATATGTTTCAACTGAAAATTGGAACAGTGACAGTTGTGTAGTGTTAAATGCAACCAAACAATCCAAATGAGTAAGTCTACAGTAAGTGAGAATCCTTCAATGTACAATAATTTAGTTGTCAGTGTGCAGTAAACAATTAATGAATTGGAGAGGAACAAAAGTTGTGTGTGTGGATGAGAGCAATCCCTTCACCTCTGGCTATGACAGGGCAAAACACTGTATCAGTGCCTAGTTAATCCCCTGAATAACATAGACTAGAGTACAGACAGCAAGAAAATAAATATGAAAAACCTTTTTTTTTACTGATGTTGATTTGGGTGTGACTGCTTAGAGGTGGGAAAAAGTTCGATTGGACAGCTCAAGCTCAAACTTAGATAACAACACGTTGTGGAAAGAAAGAACAGCTGAGAGCAGGATTTATTCATCTTGCCCCCTGGATGAAGCTATCCGTGGATTTATTAAGCAAGAAAACGATCCATCCCCATCTCCACTATAATATAATGTAGTAGAAAAAGAGCTCCACTTATTCTCACTGTGGCAGGCAAGCTTCAAAGCAAGGTACATACTTGAGTGTGAATCAGCACGATTCACATATAAAAACAGGTAATTGGTGTTCTCAATTCACTGATGTCTAACAATCAAAAGGTAATACTTGTTGTTGGACTACATAGGCTTGATACAAAAAAACGGTCCCTTCAAGCAAACAGATTTTAATGGCATATTGGAACTGGAAACAAAACTTGTATAAACATATATGTTATCTTTGAGACAGGTGTTGGTGCTGATTTTAAGGCCAAATCCTTGATTATATATTTCAAATGTAACATTACAGCATACACATTATTTAACTATCTGAATCTGGCGCAAATTGTTCATCTGTCTTATACAAGACAGCTAACAGAACATTGTCCTTATCAAGAAAAATGACTGTCTGCCCTCCCTGCCCCCCTCTCTCTCCCCACCTCCCTCATATTTCCCACCCACTCCCCCCACCTTCCTTCTCATCATCAGGACAACCTTGACAATAAGCTACAACATTCATGTCACTTCCCACATCCTATAATGCCGCCCCCACTCCCATCCACTAAAACTCTTCCTTCGCTCGTCCTTAAAAACAAGGTCTCCCACACACGAACCAATTCAAACGCATCGTAAACAGGATGTGGGCAGCGTCTTGGTGGGGGTGTGGTCTAATCAGATTTGTCTTTCTTCTTTGGTGTGACTTTATTGGCCACCGCTGATCCCACCGCTCCAACGCCGCCTGTCACCACGGAAACACTTCCCTTGACAAGGCCCACTCCAGCGGCGGGTACACTGGTTACTGCAGTCTTCGTGAGTTCAAAGCTTTTACATCCCACCCAGGCTACACCCCCTAGTGTGGCACCCACCGCACCCCTGGTAATGTTGAAGAGGCCACCGCCAACTCTCCACACAATGCCAGCTTCAGTCTTAGGGTGATCTTTCTGCAGGTCTGTGAGGAGAAGAGGGGGAGAGGGAGAAAGAGCAAGGTAGTGAGCCAAAGTGAACAAAGTTATGAGAAACAAAAAGTTAGAGAATTAGGAAGGAGGGAACAAGACGAGTATAGAGAAAAAAAAACAAAGACAATAGGCGACAAAAATATATAGTATGATATATAGTATGTCTGCAACGTGATAAACCAACAAGACTAGAGCAAAGGATGGCTTAGGGATGCCTTCATTGAAAGATGAAATTGGTCAGGGGATGGGGGGCTAATCCGCACACACCTACATATACATTTATTAATTTAGCAGACGCTTTTATCCAAAGCAAATTACAGTAAGTACAGGGACATTCTCCCTGGGGCAAGTAGGGTGAAGTACCTTGTCCAAGGACACAATGTCACATAGCCACAGCCGGGGTTCGATCTCACAACCTTCTGATCATGAGGCCAATGCCTTCACCCGCTGAGCCATCTGACCCCCAACCCACCTGTTATATAATACGGCTCTCAGAAAGGGAATGAGCTAGTATTCAGATCAATCCAGTTACAGAAGATTATATTCCCAAGGTCTTAACTCATAGCAAGTTCTTAACTCCTATTGTAGAGTTTAACTGGTATATTATTAGAAGAGGAAATAAACTATCCATTAATAGTCCCACAGTGGGGAAATTTCACAGGTACACACATGTTCAATGCATTGGCCGGGAAACAAACCCAAGCCTTCTGCACATGGTAGGCAAGAATCCTACCACTGAACCACCGGTGAACCACCACTGAACCCCCGGTGCTGCCATGTATTACAATAGCAATAGTGCTATTGTAATACATATCTGTGATTAGGTACAAGTCCAGAAAAAGGGCTACCTCCTTCCCTTTGAACATTAGAGCTTCAGAGGTGGGAAGGCAGGTAAAGAAGGGGGGTGGGGGGTGGGTGGGTGGGGATGAGGAACCTTCTCCTGCGGAGGCTCATCAGCAGCTACCTCCTTTCTCATGAGAGCACCTAGGAGACAGGAAATTGAGCACAGGGAGCTTTGAAGAGACATCCTGCCTACCCCAGATCTGCTTAACCCCCTGTATCCGTCTCCCCCTTGCCTCTATCCCACTCCTCTCCTCCATCTCATCTAGCCCAGCAAAGCCTCATTCCTGTCTGGGGCTCAAAGCTCAACCCAGATCCAGCTAGCCTTATCAAAGAGAATTGTGGGTGTATGCATGTGTTCAGGGGTGTCACTATGAGGCAGCACATTCTCTCTGTTCTAAAATTACTATACTATACTAGAGTAACAAGCTAACAGAAAACACTAATAAATACTGTATTTTCCAGACTATATGTCACACTTTTTTCATGGTTTGGCTGGTCCTGCGACTGCAAAATGTTACGTTAACATACCAGACACATATTCAGCCTGTTGCTCTCTAAGATAAGATATACTTTAGTCATCCCACAACGGGGAAATTTACTTGCTACAGAATAAAAGTAGAAAAGGCAAAAAAAGATAAATAAATCAATTAAAATACAATAAAATACAAATACTATTCTATTGTTGTTACTATAACTTGCCTTTCAAGATGAAATGTCTGTTCTTGGTCACGGATTTTCTGAAATAAATGTCCCCCAAAAAAGGGCCCACAATTCAAACGATTTTAAGTATTTATTTGTTTATTTTTACACAATTTGGGCTGCCAGCTGTCAGTCTGCTCCATTCTGCCATCTACTGGTATCTTTCCACTCACCTGTCTCTGCTCCATTCTGCCAGTCAGTCACACCCCCTCGTCAGGCCAACTCTCCAACCTGTGTCAGCCCTGGCTGCATATCAGCCTGCTCCTGTCTCTGCTTCAGTGCCAGATTGTTATAGCGTTATGCCTGACTTTCCAGCATTTATTCCTGGACTGATCACCTGTTGCCAACCTCGTATGTCCCCGACCTGCCATCGTCCCTGCCCTGGATATTACCTCAGCCTTCTGTCTGCGACCACAAGTTCTGCCTATCCCCTTCTGGTTGCACACCTGCTTGGCTCTGCGGCTACACAGCCCACCACTGGACCTATCTGCCTGCTAGGTAATCCACCTGTTGCTAGCTTTGCCTTCAGTTTCAGTATAAGCTGTGTAAGACTCCAGTACCAAATAAAACCATTACCGATTGCTATCCTGTCTGCCTGTCCTGCTTTTGGGTCCTCATCATACCCATGACACCAGCTTATAAACCCACGAAAAAAAGAATAAATAAATAGAATAGTGTGAAGAAATCCCAATTTAATTTTCAGTTTTTGCACCAAAAAAAACCCAACAAAAATTGGTTCACATTAAATCAATCAAAATAGGGTACTTTCTAAACTTTCTTTAATGTAATTATGGAAATTAATAAACTGTCCCATGATATTCCTTTTTTGGAAAGGGTCTATATAGTCCAGTGCGACTTATATATATATATATATATATATATATATATTTATTTTCTTCATTATGCATTTTTTGGCTCATGCAACTTATATGGTACACTTAATCTTTCTATTCGACAACTGTTCATAAAGACTACATTAAACTAAATTAAGTTAAACAGAGCCACATACTCACCAGACATTAGGCACTATTTAACACTCTTTATCCTATACTCCTTATTAGCAAGACTCCCTCAGAGTCTCAGCAGAGATGCACAGTAGTATTGTGTCTTCACCCAGCCTGTATCTTATATTACTGTCTGGGGAAGCTATAATGGCCAAAACTAAATAACTCTCATAAAACTTGTTGAGGGCCCTGTGTGAAGATGATGAGAAGCTGGAGGAGGGGAATGGAGAGGATGGGAAAGGAGAGTTTTTAACGAGGGTAATGAGTTCTGAGGGAGCTGCTGCTGATGGTGGCATTTATCTCCCTCATGGTGCAAGATGGGATAGAAGGATAACAAGCCCTGGAGACTCCTAAATCACTGCATGGGCATTCTTCGTTCTCCGCCTCCTGCACTGTAAGCACATCATCTCTGACCAGAGCGACCTACTCGTCCTCTGCAAGCACCTCATCACCTTCAAAACAGGGACAGACTCCTCCTATGTCAGGCTGCAACATGTCCAGACCTGATGCTTTAGTGAAGTGCTGAGTTTGTTTGAGTTAGCATGACAGTTCACGTGCCTGACTTCTAATGAATCATCAGACTGACTTCTTTATGCTACTCTGCCTTCAGTGTACTCTTGGTAATAACAAACACAAGACAATCTGTCAATAAAACTACACTGACAACAATAGTGCAATTTAGAACCGTTAATATTTTGTTGATATGGGTGCAACAAAGATGGTGTTGGAGACTCCGGTGGTGAGGTTAGTTGTGAGGTGATGAGGTGTGAAGGTGGTGAGGTGAGGAAATTAACTTTGAGTGGTAAGGTAGTGTGGTGAGGTTGAGGTTAGACGTGCAGGGGTGAAATGAGAAGTGATAGCAGCTGTATAGTTATGTTCCTTACCTTCAGATTAAAGGATTATCTTGTTTTCTAGTCAAACAAATTAATATATATCTAGGACTACCAGATTTTAGTAAACAAGGCTAGAGGTGAGGGACATGAACGTGAAGGGCCAACTCTCATTCATTGGTTGGGCACTTATTGGTTTCTCACGATGTATGTTTCAAAATCTACAAACCCACTATGTTTTAGGGTCTAGCACGTTGCAATGCTCAGTGACCGATGCTCTTCTGTAATGCTCTCTCTTGTAAGTCGCTTTGGATAAAAGCATCTACTAAATGAATAAATGTAAATGTAAGCTCACAAAAGGGGGTGGGCTAGGCTTGAGTAGGCTGGATTGGGGTGGGCTTGGTTAGGACTACAGGACGGAGTAGACTATACTGGGGAAGGCTACGCTGGACTAGACTATACTGGATTAGGCTAAAATGCAGTGCACTGACAGTTACCTCTATCTCCTAGACAATTTTCTCCTTAATCTGTGACTGGTTGAATGATAAAACTCATTACAATGCTCAGCCATGCTGAAATCAAACCACATTGTAATAATAAACAGTACATATTAGCATGGCGATGGATGCATACCACTCCATCAACACTGCTTTTGACTCTCTCCCGATCTCTGTTCCTTTTTCTCTCTCTCCTCCTATCACTCTACTTCTCCCCACTCTTTTTCTCTCTCTACTCTTCTCCCTCCACCCCTCACTCCATCTCTCTCCTCCTCTCCATCCCTCTCTCAGTCTTAATTATCAGAGGCTTCAGAACAAGGTCGTGTTAAGATGATTCTGGAGTGATCTTTTCCTCCTCAACACCCTGTCTTCTCTGCAGTGCAATTAAAAGCTTGCTGTAAGCGTTTAAACCTGGCAGGTGGTAATTACACATTTATACTTCTTCTATGCATACTCTGAGCATCAATATAATCACCCTTCAACTCGCTCTGGTTATTGTAGTTATTGTATGTTGACTGACTAGAATACAACCTTTCTGATTTCGAACAATGACTAAACCCAATATATGATCTATTACAGCCAGGACAGATGAGGAAATCCACCCCTAAAAGTTATGAATAATAAAATGTATTTTCTGCTTCATGTTTGCAATATACTACGCATACACACAACTGAATAACCTGTTAATTTGAATACTTTTTGCCTCTCACATATGTACGCCTATTTTTGGACAAGCTTCTTTGTACCTTAAAGGCATAACACAACTGCTGGATCACATAGTATATGTATGAGGCATACAAATTTTAACAGGATCCCTATACAGTCAGCCAGGCAAAAGACAACTGAGCACTAAACATGGACACACAGGTCCCTAAGTCAGCTGTAATATCAGCAGACAGCAGAATGTGAACAGAACAGTGCTGATGGAGCTAGACAGCATGACTTTTACCAGGTAGACATCCAAGGGCCCCTGAAGACTTGACACTAATAAAAGGGACACATGAACACAGTATAAAAAGGATATGGTAAGAGCCTGGTAACACCATGGAAGCAAACACAGCTTTTCAAGTGTTCATGTTGTTCAATATTCAATATTGAATATTACGTGCAATATTTCAAGTGTTCATGTTGTTCAATATTCAATATTGAATATTACGTGCAATAATTCAAGTGTTCATGTTGTTCAATAATTAGACATGGTGGTCTTGTTGTTCTTACGCACAACGTGCAATATTACCCGTGGTGGTCTTGTTGTTCATACGTGCATTATGTGCAATATCCTGTAATATTCCGTACATGCAATAACTGTCTACATGTCTATATGTGGTCCACATTCGAGACAGGAACCCCTCATTTAACTTGACTTACAATTTTTTTGTTCAATTATTTTTTATACTGTACCATATCATGCCCCCCTTATTGTTATTGTTATTATTACCCTGCAACTCTGTGTGCTGTACTTTACCCTGCTGCTGTCCTACTGCAATCACCCCCCTGGGGGAAAAATAAAGGTTTATCTTATCTTATCTTCCTTTTACAGTCCAGTTTCTTTTTACTTACTGGGTAAATTGTCCAAACATGCGCAAGAACTTACCCAGTATCCAAGAAGATCTACCCTGACAGTAGGCCGAGAGAAAAACTTCCCGCGGAGGTTGTTACCAGCCAGGTAAGTAAAAGGGTATGCCCATCAACAAACATACATTCATTTGAAAGGGTATTTCATTGGAAAGTGCTATTTTCCCCCTAATTGGACATGGATTGTTGCCAACATAAGCCTTATGTAACTTCAGGGTAGTAAAAGCTTTTTATTTGTAATTCTGCTGGAATTTGGCTGTAGTTACAACCATTCATCATCCTTCATTCATTTTCTTCCGCTTATTCCCGTTAGGGGTCATGGGTGACTGGAGCCTATCCCAGTTACTTCCGGGCCATAGGCAGGGTACACCAAACTTAAAACCAGTGGTATTAATAGTTAATAGTTTTATGTGTACGTGACAGTGAGTGTATGTATATGTATGATGAAAATATGTATGGCAGTATGACATTGCCACAACTACCAACACCCCACACCCCCATCCAGAATCCCACTGCACTCTGCCATTTTAGCACACAACACCTTAAAAAATTACCACTGTGATTTTGCACAACTTTTTTGCACTACTGTGTATACCCATTCTTCTCTACACTCTCTCAATATAGTTATATTCCCCCCTATCTGTACAGCTAGTGCCCACTTTGTACTTATTTGTACTTAAATGTATCTAATTTTTATTTTACATTATATTTTTTATTCAGTTTTATTATGATGTTACATATATGTTCTATGTTTGCTCCTTTCTGCCCAAGTGAATTATGTGTTTGTATATCTTGCATAGCGATTAAAACAGATTCTGATTCTGAAATGGCCCGAGTGCTGTTTCATGTTGAAAATGGGCCTTGGATGAACTCTGTTTTCTCCCTATATAGTATGCTCATTACTATTTAGATGAGCTGTACAATGACCAAAGCTGCAGCTCAAAGACAGCCAAACAAGCATTGTAAATTGTAGATTTACATGACAACACAGGTGCTTTCTCTGGCAAATTAGAATGAAACAAGCATGGTTAAAGAAATCCAAAATGCAGGCTATCTTCAACAGGCTCCTATCTACAAAAATCAGCCCCCCCCCACCCTGATATTTTTGGTGTAGATTAGGCCAATCTAATTTACAGTTACGGTTATTAGCCCCCCTATTATTCCCAAGTGCTGATTGACAGATTATCCTTAGCATACTTCAGTCTAGCTTGAAGGTATCTCTTCTGTAGAAGTGGAGTTTTTCTTGGCCTGCATCCTCGCAGTCCATTTCTGTACAGTGCTCTAGTGACTGTCTTGTTTGAAACTACAATTCCTGATTTGGCAAAGTCAGGAACTAATGTTTTGGTAGTTGTTCTAGGGTCTTTACACATCTCTCATTAGTTTTCTTTCCACAATATTTGCAATCTTTTGCTTCGTACCTCTGCCAGACTTGTTTTGTACTGTGTGGGTCTCTTTGAATTTCTTGATGATACTTCTCACTCCACTTCTTGACACTTGGAAACGCTGTGATAATTTTGTATATCCTTCTCCTGCTTTGTAAGCATCAACAATTTTAAGTCTAAATATAATTATTTTGTTTTTGGCATGATGCTTTCTCAAGTGACAGCTCAAACCCTTAATGAGGTTTATATACTGTGTGTAAAACTAACTTAATTGATTTTATACTGTGTGTAACCCTAACTTGATTGATATCAAGCTTTGAGCATTACAAAGTTAAAGCACACAACAGTGGTTTATGCTTTGGCTCAAATGGCTTAATACAAAGATCAGTTCTTAAAGGGGCTAATTAGATTAGATACAACTTTAATGTCATTACACACGTACAAGTACAGAGTAATTAAATTAAGTTAGCATCCAACCAGAAGTGCAAAACAGGTAGCATAAGTAATATACAGAGTATGTACAGGGTATTAAAAGTGATTTGGAAGTACAAATATACAGCTATATTGTACGTGTAAGTAACTTTTGAAAGTGTTACAGTATTTATTACAGTATTTACAGTGTTGTATATACAGATAGTGCAAAATAGTACTATGTGCAGATGTGCAAAATGAGATGGTGCAAAATGGTACAGATGGTGCAAAATAATACAAACAGTGCAGAATGCAGACAATAGTGCAAATATAGGGGGCGGGGGTTAGCGCAGGGTGGAGTTCAATAGTGACACAGTTCTGGGGAAGAAGCTGTTCCTCAGTCTACTAGTCTACTGGTCCTAGCTCCTGAGGCGCCTCCTAGAGGGCAAGAGGGCAAACAGTTTGTGGGCGGGGTGGGAGGAGTCCTGCTGGATGTTGTGAACTCTTTGCAGAATTATTTGTGAAATAATTTTGTTAAAGTAAATTAATGCAAGCATCCAAAATAAAAAAGAACTTATTTGAAGCCAAATAATTTTGTTCTGAGGATTTAAAACAGGTCTTGTGGAAAATTTTTCTCTAATGTTGTAAACATGTTCGTAATAAACCTTTAAGAAGTTATATTGTATTGGTTGTGTCTTGCTTTGGTAAAGAATTAAACTAAATGAGGTCAACATTTTCAGTTTTACTTTAACATATCCATCCTCCCATGTTGCTCAACTTACCCTGTCCCTGTCTCAATTTACCCCTTTTACCACTTTTTGGGGAAGAGTCATATTTGTTAAACAAACTAATTTAGATCCAATGTGATGCTTACCAGATATTGCACAACATTCAGTTCAAGACCTTACTGTTATGCCCTTTCCTTAAAGACACCAAAGTACAAACTAGCTCACTTTACCCCGTTCTCCCCAACACAGGTAATATTGTTTTCTCAGGCAAATGACGAATGACACAGGCTCAGGTTAATACATCCGAGATGCTGGCTATCTTAAACGGGATTCTACCTACAAAAAGCAGTCCTCCCAGAGTGAAATATTGTGAACACACTGCCATAATTTAGTGTAAAATTTCACAGATATCTACTTGTATAGACATACATCAGCCATGCTTGTTGAGTGTTTGGTTCCTTGGGACGATTATAGAACATTCCCTGAAGTAAACAGAGCAGCGACCACCTTAACTAGTGTCTGAGATTTACCCGATTTGATTTGTGTACCTGGGCCAGAACACTCTGAGCTGTTCTGAAAGCAAATTTTGGGGCAGACTGAGCCTGGAAAGCCTGAAAAGGTGGGGCTATGTTTGTGAGGTATAGTTATCACACTCTGGGTATTCCCTGGCCCCCTAGTTATCACCTATGCCCAGGTTCACCCCCCCCCCCACCCCCACCCGTCATACTGCCAACCCCTTGCTTTTCAACCTCATTACCCTGGTTATCATTCCCTAAGTCTATAGAAAACAGGAAACTTGCCATTACTCCATCCCATGGAAATACCACTCTGGATTGATTTCAGTCAGGAACAGAATGTCAGTGTGTCCTGGGATAGACCCACAGCCCAGTGTCATGTGAAATCTTGGTCGTAAAGGTTGAGATGGACCTGTCTCTGTCTGGGGACCCAACCCGTGAAGGGAAAAAGTCACACTAGCATACGCCCCAGCATAGGCACACACATACATACCTTTCCCACAGCTACAAGCAAACTTTTTGTGGAAATCAGTCAGCCAGTTACCCCAACATCAAATCAGACAAAAAGCCAGCAAGCAAAGCAAACAACCAGCTAAGTCGCCAAAAAGTCAGTGAAAAAACTGTGAAGGCTATTGCTCTGTCCCTGGGTTGAAGGCTATTATCAGCAGCAGAGCAATGTACACCAACACAAAAGGCCCAGAGCCAGAGGGACAAGAGGTTGACAAGAGGCAAGGGTGCCAAGAATAAATGTTTGCTCCCACAAAAAGCGCAGAGTGGCTTCCTTTGGAACCTGTAGTCTAGTCAGGATGAAAGCTAGCATGGGAGCATCAATATAGCTTTTCACTGACAGGACTTTGGGACAGAATCATGATTCTACCATGGTGCTCCATAGATAGACCTTCCACAGACCAGTGAATGTCCAGACAGAAAGTGCACAACATCCTTTATCATGTCTATCATCTACTGACAAAAAATAGAGAACATTTCATATTACCCAGACAGGAAGTAGAGAATTAGGTATATCATCTAGACAGGAAATAAAGAACCTAGTCTATCATCCAGACAAAAAAAGAGAAATCTTGGTCTATCACCCACAGACAGGAAATACAGAATGTGGTTTATCACCCACTGAGACAGGAAACAGAGAGTGTGATCTATCATCAAGAGGGATAATACATGACATGGTCTATCATCCATAGACAGGATACAGAATGTGGTCTATCATCCATACAGGAAGTGGAGAGTATGTCATTGGGAGGATGGCCTAGTTTGCTAATCCAGAGGGACATGAAGCCCATCTCACTGCAGCTGTTGTTTTTAAAGCCCATTAATGTTATGAGGCAGAACTACATTTTCTTTCTCCTCCTGTAAGCAGGTCATGGGATTGCATCAGACAGTTCTGTGTTAGTCTCTCCATAAAATATGAACATTTAGTCTGATGATTGGGGTGGTTTAGGGGGAGGGGGAGGAAAGGGTGACCTAACCCTAAGCAGATAATGAGGACAGTCATAGACTGGTAACATAGTACTGATGCTATATCTACTGCATCTATCTACAACTATCTAAACTACATTCCTGACAAAAAAACTGTCCAGGGAAATGTAAAATTAGCTATGGTCTGAAGTGCAATGCTGCCTGTCCCTGACAGTCAGCAGGAAAGAGTAAATGTGAGTTTGTGCTTCACTGACAGAAGGCCGTCTGTCTCTGCAGGGAGTTAAAGTAGAAAAATTAGTTTGTAGTCTGTGTAAGTGCTACTGTGTGTGACTGGGTGTGTTGTGAGTGAGTGTGCTACTGTGAGTTTCTACATGTACTGTGTGTCCTGTATATGTGTAGAACTATATGGGATGTGGGTGTGTGCTACAGTGGGTGTGTGAATAACTCTTGGACAGGTAGATGTCTGTGTGTTGCATATATGTGTGTGTGTGTATGAGTGAGAAAGGAAGGGGTTTAGTGGGATAGTGTGTGTATGGATGAGTGTGTCTGTGTGATCACATTAATGTTCTATGGGAAGCAATGCCATTCATTGGTTGTAACCAAGAGAAGCATGACCTGAACCAAACATCACAAATCAGTCAGAAACTTTGAATTTCATAGATCTCTTCTATTGCCAGGGAATGAAGACATGAATAATACATGCACTACACCTGGGCTCATCAGATGCCAGGTGAGAGGGGAAGGGGTGAAAACTGACGTTCATTAATTCAAAGGAGACAGTCGTGTTTTGTAGTGTTGACATTGTGTCCCCCGAGGTGGCTCTGAGTCGTGAATAGAGCTTTGAGGCAAAACATTCCTCTCAACTGTATCCTTGTGAAGCCGCCATATGGCTGAGAAACTCAGTCGGACTGAACAGAACCCTGGAGTGAGTTTTTAACAAGTTAGTGATAACATTTGTACGCTTACGTGTCGTTCTTTGTGTGTGTGAGTCTATGAGCATGTGTCTGCATGTGTGTCAACATACTAGTGTTTGTATATCTGTGTGACTGCATGTAAGTGTGCATGTCTGTATGCATGTGTGTACCTGTATTTGTGCCTAGTGCATGCGAGTGTCTGTATGTGCATCTGTGTGTGCTTGTACTGCACATTTTAGGCTTAGCCACAACTAATCCCTTAGACTGCCTTTCACAAACTGTATAGGCCCTTTAGGCTCACTGCACTGTCTCCAGCCAGCTTTGATTTATGTCTTAAATTTGTCTTCACATGGGACACACAAAGGCTTGGGGAAATAGCCCTTCTGGACCAGACAGACCCATTCAACACGTTGCCAATGATTTGAGGGAATAGGACTAGGTCATGAATATCATCTCACTGCTTCAATATTCTGTGTTTTTCTATGCTGTATAACCTTCTGTCAATAGGTACACCATGATTTGGGGGGGATTCCTGGTGTAAGTGGAAGTGCAGTGTTTGTGTTAAAAAATAGAGAGGGGTGGAAAATGCTGGAAAATGGAGTTGGTGTCAAAATGTGTAGATATCGCATGCACACTTGCAGATGGCAAGCTGAATGCCTGCCTATTGTCCTTGTTCTTAAGAACAAGACAGCACAAGAGAAAAAGTAAGACAGAGACAGAAAGCGAGCAAGAAACAAAGAGAGGCAGAAAAGGGGGAGAGAGAGAGAGACAGAGACAGAGAAAGGGGGTCTGTGTGATCCTGTCATCTCTCCAGCATTGTTTATCCTCTCTGATAGAATACAGGCAAGATGATAACAGGAAATCATACCGCAGGAGAACATAATTGGATGTGAAAAAAACACTACAGGAGCAGCTTGCTGTTCCTCTATATCAGGGGTGCTCAATAGGTCGATTGCGATCTACCAGTCGATCGCGAAGGTACTACTGGTAGATCGCATGGCATTAAAACCTAAACGTCTTTTTTTTTTTTTTTTTTTTACAGATTTATTGAAATATATAATCAAGTTGAACAAGACTTACAAACAGCAAGATCAAATCTTATATGGATAGACAAAATGCAAAGAATGAAACCATAAAGAGGACAAATACAAAACAAAAACAAACCATTACAACGTAGACGTCAGCCAATTATACTCACTATGACATTTGTCACTTGACTGACAGTTGGTTTGACCAATCTGATCTTTTCTGACATGTGTCAATGCGCATGTGCACATATTGGCGCCATTCTAGCAAGATAGCGAGTTATCTTCCAATTTACGACTTCTAATCTTAAGAGTATAAAAATGGGTGGGGAAGCTGGACCAAATAAAAAGACAAAAACTTTCGGAACATACGGAATGGGAGTTTGATTTTTTTTTTCACCATGTCATTTTCAAAGTGCGTTTGCCTCATCTGCCAGACTGCAGTCGCTATACCGAAAAAGGGAAATGTGGAGCGGCATTTTCGAACTGAACATGAAAACGACACTAACTTCCCTTCGAAAAGTGAGTTGAGAAGGAGAAAGGTTAAGGAACTAAAATCCCACTTGTCAGGACAGCAGTCAAGAGTTTGCTTTACTTGAGCCAATCACTACATTCATGTGCTACCCTTTTCGAGAAGATGCTAATGTTCTTTCACTCGCATTAACAATTGCAACACTGTTTCACCTGAACTCTTCTGGAGTGGAGGATGAGATTTTGAGATGAGATGAGATGAGATTTTTTTCCCCAACATAAGGAAATGTGCAACATCCTTGACTGCATTATTTGGCTCCACTTATTTATGCAAGTCAGCCTTGAGTGAGGCTTGGCATCTAACGTCACATAGGTTTACCTGTTGTTACAACCCTAGGTTACAGTGAGCACCACCCACTGTATTTATGGGTGCTTAGCACCTGTCAAGGAGAGGGTGGGTTATTATTTATTTCTTTCATTTGGTGCCACTGGCAGTCCTCCTTAATCCCTGTGTTGTTTTTTTTGTAAATAAACGTTATTGATTTGTAAGCTGATTTCCTCATTTTGTGTTGGGGTTGTAACAAGCAATATGGGTTCACGCAATTATGCAAGGTATACTAATATACAGTACAGACCAAAAGTTTGGACACACCTCATTCAATGAGTTTCCTTTCTTTTCATGACTATTGACATTGTAGATTCACACTGAAGGCATCACACTGAAGGCAACTATGAATTAACACATGTGGAAATATGTACTTAACAAAAAAAAGTAAAACAACTGAAAATACGCCTTATAGTCTAGTTTCTTAAAAGTAGCCACCTTTTGCTCTGATTACTGCTTTGCACAAACTCTGCATTCTCTTGATGAGCTTTAAGAGGTAATCACCTGAAATGGTTTTCACTTCACAGGTGTGCCCTGTCAGGTTTAATAAGTGGGATTTCTTGCCTTATAAATGGGGTTGGGACCATCAGTTGTATTGTGCAAAAGTCAGGTGGATACATAGTTGATAGTCCTACTGAATAGACTGTTAGAATTTATATTATGGCAAGAAAAAAGCAGCTAAGTAAAGAAAAAGTAGTGGCCATCATTACTTTAAGAATTGAAGGTCAGTCAGTCCGAAAAATTGGGAAAACTTTGAAAGTGTCCTCAAGTGCAGTCGCAAAAACCATCAAGCGTTACAAAGAAACTGGCTCACATGAGAACTGCCCCAGGAAAGGAATTGCATCTTAACAGCAGCTCAGATTAGAGTTCTAGCAGCAGATACATCTCTAGAACAACTGTTAAGAGGAGACTGTGTGAATCAGGCCTTCATGGTAGAATAGCTGCTATGAAACACTGCTAAGGACAGGCAACAAGCAGAAGAGACTTGTTTGGGCTAAAGAACATAGGGAATGGACATTAGACCAGTGGAAATCTGTGCTGTCTGATGAGTCCAAGTTTGAGATCTTTGGTTCCAATCACCGTGTCTTTGTGCGACGCAGAAAAGGTGAACGGATGGACTCTACATGCCTTGATCCCACTGTGAAGCATGGAGGAAGAGGTGTGATGGTGTGGGAGTGCTTTGCTGGTGACACTGTTGGGAATTTATAAAAAAATTGAAGGCATACTCAACCAGCATGGCTACCACAGCATCTTGCAGCGGCATGTTATTCCATTTGGTTTGCGTTTAGTTGGACCATTTATCTTTCAACAGAACCCCAAACACACCTCCAGGCTGTGTAAGGGCTATTTGACCAAGAAGGAGAGTGATGGGGTGCTGCGCCAGATGACCTAGCCTCCACAGTCACCGGACCTGAACCCAATCGAGATGGTTTGGGGTGAGCTGGACCGCAGAGTGAAGGCAAAAGGGCCAACAAGTGCTGAGCATCTCTGGGAACTCCTTCAAGACTGTTGGAAGACCATATCTGGTGACTTCCTATTGAAGCTCATCAAGAGAATGCCAAGAATGTGTGAAGCAGTAATCAAAGCAAAAGGTGGCTACTTTGAAGAACCTAGAATATAAGACATATTTTCAGTTGTTTGACACTTTTTTGTTAATTATATAATTCCACATGTGTTAATTCATAGTTTTGATGCCTTCAGTGTGAATCTACAATTTTCATAGTCATGAAAATAAAGAAAACTCTTTGAATGAGAAGGTGTGTCCAAGCTTTTAGTCTGTACTGTATATGGTTCTTATAAAAAAAAAAATTGCTATATATTTCTGAATAATTATACGTTGTGCAATTTTATAGTAGGTAAATCAATTTGACTTGGTCATTCTGTAAGTAGCTTGCATGCTGAAAAAGTGTGTGCACCCCTGCTCTACAGTCAGGTCCATAAATATTTGGACATTGACACAATTTTCATCATTTTGGCTCTGTATACCACTACAATGGATTTGAAATAAAACAATCAAGATGTGCTTTAAGTGCAGACTTTCAGCTTTAATTTCAGGGTATTTACATCCAAATCAGGTGAACGGTGTAGGAATTACAACACATTTTATATGTGCCGCCCCCCTATTTAAGGGACCAAAACTAATTGGACAAATGGCTGCTCAGCTCTTCCATGGCCAGGTGTATGTTATTCCCTCATAAAGGGAGTTAGTTATTTCATTGACAAGGAGCAGATAAAAGGTCTAGAGTTAATTTCAAGTATGGTATTTGTGTTTGGAATCTGTTGCTGTCAACTCTCAATATGAAGTCCAAAGAGCTGTCACCATCAGTGAAGCAAGCCATCGTTAGGCTGAAAAATCAAACCAAACCTATCAGAGAGATAGCAAAAACATTAGGTGTGGCCAAATCAACTGTTTGGTACATTCTTAAAAAGAAAGAACGCACTGGTGGGATCAGTAACTCCAAAAGACCCGGAAGACCACGGAAAACAACTATGGTGGATGACAGAATAATTATTTCCCTGGTGAAGAAGAACCCCTACACAACAGTTGGCCAGATCAAGAACACTCTCCAGGAGGTAGGCGTATCTGTGTCAAAGTCAACAATTAAGAGAAGACTTCACCAGAGTAAATACAGAGGGTTCACCACAAGACCAACCATTGGTGAGTCTCAAAAACAAGAAGACCAGATTAGAGTTTGCCAAAAAACATTTAAAGAGCCTGTACAGTTCTGGAACAACATCCTATGGACAGATGAGACCAAGATCAACTTGTACCAGAATGATGGGAAGAGAAGAGTATGGAGAAGGGAAGGAACTGCTCATGATCCAAAGCATACCACCTCGTCAGTGAAGCATGATGGAGGTAGTGTTATGGCGTGGGCATGTATGGCTGCCAATGGAACTGGTTCCCTTGTATTTATCGATGATGTGACTGCTGACAATGCAGTAGGATGAATTATGAAGTGTTCTGGGCAATATTATCTGCTCAGATTCAGCCAAATGCTTCAAAACTCATAGGACGGCGCTTCACAGTGCAGATGGACAATGACCCGAAGCATACTGCAAAAGCAACCAAAGAGTTTCTTAAGGCAAAGAAGTGGAATGTTCTGCAATGGCCAAGTCAATCACCTGACCTAAATCCAATTGAGCATGCATTTCACTTGCTAAAGACAAAACTGAAGGGAAAATGCCCCAAGAACAAGCAGTAACTGAAGACAGTTGCAGTAGAGGCCTGGCAGAGCATCACCAGGGATGAAACCCAGCGTCTGGTGATGTCTATGGGTTCTGTGATGGAATATTTTGATGTTCCATAGTTGTACTATCAGATATGGAATATTTTGATGTTCCATAGTTATACTATCAGATAGTTATAAGTTGTGTTGATGTTTTGAAAAACAGGACTTGCTAATTTGATCAATGCAAATGGAGATACCTGGCCAGACAGGACAATGAAGCCAGGTGACTTGCTAATTCTACCAGTGCAAATGATGCACTCTCCAGACAGGACAATGAAGCCAAACAGGACTTGCTAATTTGATCAATGCAAATGGAGATACCTGGCCAAACCGGCACCCACACCCATTGTGACGTCTGGAAGAGGCCATTTGGTTTTTGGTCTTCCCACCCCTCCCCTCACCAGGACCATGGGGCGGGGAGGGGGGGAGTTCAACGATATATAAGGAAAACCTGGACTGGGTTCAGGGCCGGTGTCCTCCAGAACTACAAGTGTCTGTGAGGCTCGGCCACAGAGCTCTGTTTATGTGTGTGTCTTGTGTGTATTGTCTGTTTTATGTTCCATGTGTTCCTATTGCAATACTCTGTTCATGTTAAAGGTTCAATAAATTTGTGACTAACAAACTTAACATACTTTGTGTCCTTACAACGTCCGAAACCAAAAAGTTCCCTTCACAGTTCCAGACTTCAGGCTGTCATTGACTGCAAAGGATTTGCAACCAGGTATTAAAAGTGACAATTAGATTTATGATTATGTTAGTTTGGGGGGGGGGGCACATATAAAATGTGTTGTAATTCCTACACCATTCACCTGATTTGGATGTAAATACCCTGAAATTAAAGCTGAAAGTCTGCACTTAAAGCACATCTTGATTGTTTTATTTCAAATCCATTGTAGTGGTATACAGAGCCAAAACATGATGAAAATTGTGTCAATGTCCAAATATTTATGGACCTGACTGTATATCTAGGCATATCTAGGCATATGCTAGGCATTTGAGAAATCAGAGGAAGAATTCTCTCTTCCTCTTTCTGGAAGGAAGGAAAATCTCTCTTTCACGTTCTCTCTGTCTTCAATAGACAGCAAACACTGTTGTTTTTCTTGTTTATTTAAAACGCCTCTTGGCATCTCTGTGCTGTGTGCTGACAGGGGTCCCTGAGGGGGATTTTACATGGAAATGTGAAAACTCCATTCCCTTGGATGTCTTTACTAAAGCCTGTCTGTGCAGCCTGTCAGCAACTGATGCTAACATAGTCAGCAACCTTTTCAACATCTTCCCTTACTGACCTTGTTCATTTTTCCCCCATTTCCTCTTCCCATTACCTCCCGCCATGACACATACCATTAATACTCCACACTGCAAACTGAGTATGGATGATACTGCAAACTGATGCAGAGTATGCAGAATAATCACGTGTACAAACAAAACCTCACCAAATTGTTTATCAGAACACTGAAGATCTGCCCTTGGTTCACTCATAGCCTGGACTAAGGACCAGATGATCAAAGTTGATGTGGTCAAGTGTTAATCCCTATTTTGTCTTCTGTAAAACAGACTGGGAAGTGGCAGGCTGGTCCGACAGGCTGGTGTATATTGCTAGTGTATCAGACTGGTGGTGGTCTGAATGGCTGGTCTGACAGGTTGGGCCCCTGTACCAGACACAGTATACCCCCACAGCATGACGCTGCATTTCATGGCTGTATAAACATCTCCACTGAGCTGACGACGCACCAAGCTAAAACTAAAGTGAGATCTTACTGAAAGAAGATACAGACAGAGTCTGAGAGGGAGACAGTGTGAGAGAAATAGAGACAGACAGGGAAAGACGGTTCCAGATGCCATCCAGGCAAGTTCTGTCATAGAATCACAAACAATATCACATAGGCGGTATCACCTCAGGGACAGAAATCTCATTCCCTACTTCCTTTGAGTGGTATGTGTATTTATGTGTGTGTATGGGTTTGTTTTAGTGACAGTGTGCCAGCACTGTGTGTGTGTACATGTATGTATCATCCAAGCTGCAGAGAAGTGAATAGGCTGCAATCTGCCGACCCTCGAGAGCCTGTTAACCTTGAGGACCTTGAGGCAAGTGAGGAAGATTGTGGCCGACTCCACCCACCCTGGACACTCTCTGGGCCAGCTTCTCCCCTCTGGCAGGAGGCTGCGGTCCATCAGGACCAAAACCTCACACCATAAGAACAGCTTCTACCCATCCACTATTGCCCTCTTGTAACGAAGCACAGTTCGTTACCTGTATATTTGCACATGTGGTAACTGTATTTATTGACACAACAACAATGTAGGTGATAATAATAATTGCACATTGCACTTGAGTCACAATAGCACTTTATTTGCCATGGTTTGCACAATACATTTTGCACATTGCGTAGTTGCACATTCTTCCAGATATTTATTGTACTTTATTTACTGAATGTGTGTGAGCTTGTGGGGAACCTCGTGACCGCGGTTGATTGAATACCGTCGGACAGGTGCGGGAGTGTGCACTCGGCTCCGCCTGAAAGAGAAGAAGAGGATTAAGCTCCGCAGAAGTTTATTGGATAAGCAAACAGTAGGCATTGTGGAAGTGTTTGTGAAAATGTGTGTGAAATGTCATTGGTTGTAAGTGAGCAGGTTAGTGCAATAATGATGAGTTACATTGTTTGTGTTTAACACTTACCTTTCCGGTCGGATGTCTGCTCCAGGGTGCGCGGCCAAAAGATTCCCCCGGGGGCACAGCACCATCAGAAAGGTTCCAGGAGAGACCAAGTGGCCGGATAGGAAGTGGGGGTATTTCAGAGTGCGGTGTTGGTTTCTATTTAGCATATTAATGTTAAATGTGTGTATCTGAGATGATTATAGGGCCAAAGTGGGATTCTGTATGTATTTGGGGTGCTGGGTGTGTGTGGGGCTTGTCAGAGGTTAGTTTGGCCATTGGAGGGATGTTTGGTTCACCGGTGGAGTGGAGGAGTCCTGTAATTGATCCGGGGGCACAGTATTTAAGGCCCAGTGGCTTTCTGTCTGGGGACTGGTCGGACATTACATGTGCTGGGTATGAATTTTTGTACTGCACAATAAAAGAGAGAAACCTGACCATTGACCAAAGTTTTCCTTGGACATCATCCAGCCGCTCACGGGCCACAGTCTGACTCAGGGGGGTCAGATGGCTCAACGGGTTAAGGTGTTGGACTCATGATTGGAAGGTTGTGAGATCAAACCCCGGCTGTGGCTATATGATATTGTGTCCTTGGGCAAGGCACTTCACCCTACTTGCCTCAGGGAGAATATCCCTGTACTTACTGTAAGTCGCTTTGGATAAAAGCGTCTGCTAAATGAATAAATGTAAATAGGGCCAAGGACTCACAATGAGATTGTAATTAACAATCAACACCCTACACCCCTATCCTGTCAATCCCACTGCACAAGCCACTTTCACCCTTTATCACATTGAGCAATTGCACTGCTGTGTATATACCACTTTTGTAGTATATTCATTCTCACCCATTTACTCTCTACTTTTTATTTGTACATACATTTACATGTAGCAGACGCTCTTATCCAGAGCGACTTATAGCAAGTACAGGGACATTCCCCCAGAGGCAAGTAGGGTGAAGTGCCTTGCCCAAAGACACAATGTCTTGTTGCCACAGCCAGGAATCAAACTTGCAACCTTTCGATCACGAGCCCAACACCTTAACCGCTGAGCATCCCATTTATATTACTATATTATATTTATATATTCTTTTGTAAAAGCTCTCGATTCTAAGTCGCTTTGGATAAAAGCGTCTGCTAAATGAATACATTTAAATGTATATATATATATATATATACCTACATATATATAATATCTATATATATGTATATGTATATATATAGATATATTATATATTATATTATTTACCCCATTCTGTATAGCTATTTCCTACTTTCTATTTTGTATTCTTTATTTAAGTTCCGTATTTGTTATTTGTTTTCTCCATCCTGCCAAAGTAAATTCTGTGTTTGTGTAATTTGCATGGCGAATAAAAACTAATTCTGTGCGTTCATGTGAACGTGAAGGGTTTGCGTTTGTGTGACTGTACACAGAGGTGTGTTTGCATAAACGTATGTGTTCGTATGCATTTGTCTTTGCATGTGTAATGTAATGTGGAAGGTAAGGGTACAGAAATTAAATTTGTTAACCAAGAAAGTAATTCATCAGATTCCCATGCTAAACAAATGGGCGGAGACAGTTCTGGTATGACACTCAGGCTGCCCGCGTCATCACTCAAGAACAAGTTGCACTCAAGCAAGTTGAAGTCGCAGCAAGTCAGCGTGAAAGAACGTCCTTATAGAGTTGGTAAATTAGACAGCGTTCATTCATCCTGGGACCGAAAAAGTTTCAATCAAGACTGTAGAAGCTAGCGCTTTGATCTGATCTACGAAGCACCCCTTTTGGAATATTACGGTCTGTTCCCTTCTTTCTATCTATTTCAGCTAAATATTCTACTGTTATTGTCACTTGTTATAGTTAACATAGGTAACAATAAGTTAGTCGGCATCTGTCTATCTTGCTAAGTTAGCTAAAAAAGTATTTATTAAGGGGGCACTTGTCCACGTAGGGTTAGTACTTGAAACTTGAAAGCAGGGCCATTGAGAATAGATTTGTGTTGATTGGGCGGTGATTCTGATCAGCAATCAAGAGTAGCACTTGGACTAGTCACTTAGACCAATACTGAAAGTGTCTTAAAAAAAAAAGAGTTGACCATTTTTGAAGATTTTTGATTATACCTTAATGTCACCATGTGTTATCGTAACATCCCTGTGCACTAAACTATCCGGAGGCACAGGTTCACTCTAAAACGTAAACGGTGCTCAGCTAACCTTGTCAAAATACCACCTTCCCCCTCCCCCCCACCCCCTTCACTCTCCATAGGGCTCTGGAATTGCCAGTCTGCTGTCAAGAAGGCCGACTTCATATGCACTTGCACGTGCATCCCAGGCCTCTCTCCATGCACTACTTCCATCCCGACGATGGAACTCCTCTCATAATCCTCTGTGACTTCAACATCCACATAGAAGTATCTCAGGCTGCTGACTTCTTGTCCCTTCTGACCTCGTTCGGTCTGGCGCTACTGGACACACCAGTGACCTACTGTCAACGACTGCGACTTAAATATATTACCTATTAGGGCTGTCAAAACTGCTCAAAATAGACGTTCAAATATTACCCACACATGTATTTGAATATATTTGAGTTTCCCAGTTGCGCATTAGGCACGTCAATAACAAGACAAATTAATACGAGACATAACTACTTGTATAGGTAATATATTTAAGTTAATTTAACAACATATTACCTACACAAAAATAAGTAGATGAATTAATGGCCAAGACCGCAGACCTTGGCTTCTCGCTCGCACACACGCACTTTTTCTTTCTCTCTCTCCCGCACTGTCGCGCTCTCTGCGCATAGCGGTTTAAATGAACGACAACAATAAACAAATGCTGAGTGTTGATCAAAAGTTTTGTGCAAGAAATTGAAGGTTGCGATGCTTTTTTATTTTATTTTACATTCAAATATTAATTTTCATATTCAAATTTCTTTTTTTAAACACTATTCGAATATATATTCAAATGTAGAATATTTGTTGACAGCCCTATTACCTATACAAGTAGTTATGTCTCGTTGTATTAATTTGTCCTGTTATTGACGTGCCTAATGCCCAACCGGGAAACTCGAATATATTGGAATACATGTGTGGGGAATATTCGAATATTCTAACGTCCTTTTTGAGCAGTTTTGACATGGTTATCAATAAATCATCCATTTATTATCAAATCAATCACGTGAGTGTCTTGACTGAACTGTAATTTTCTGCCTGTATCTTAGGAAGGATATATCAACATGTACAACATGTACAACATGTACCTACATGTCCCCTGACAGAAAAGTCCTATTCTGAATGGGTCAGTTCTGACTCGACCGGTCTAGACTGGTTTGGTGCTTTTATGGTTTTTTTGTTCCATAGCACAGAAAATATCAAACATGTAAAGGAAACTTGGCAGATTGAGACATCACATTGTCTCTGCCCTCAAGTACAATAAATACACGTCTGATTGGCAGTATACAGTAGAAATTGGCAACCCACCATTCTATTACAGTGGTACCTGGCAACTCACAATTCTATATTACAGTAGAACCTGGCCATCAACTGTTTAGCTCATCATTCTCATTTTACCTCGCTTTAGATCCTAATCATGCAAGGAACAAACGCTAAATAATATTCAGTAGAGGTCACCAGGCTAATCACAAAACCATTACCCTGACAACACTATGATTGTCCATAATTGTAATCACTGAAATCAACTAGGCTTTACTAGTGTGTGATAATGACAGGGGTTGGGGCTGGATGGAAATACTCCCATGATGCAAGTGACTGGAACAAAGGGCTGGCAAGGGGAGGCCTGTCCTCATCATACATCAAGCAGAAACACAGGTGAGACAAGACACCACACCAACACACACCACACAAGCCTGCCTGCAGCCTGACAGTCCATCCATCACAATTTCACACGGCATCTGTCGCGATGATGGAGAGACCGGGATGCGACACAACACAGGACATGAGACAAGATTAAAAACACAAGTCGATAAAACTTTCATTTTGTCGTATTAATAGCTCATAACACATAGTATTATTTGCAGCACCCTTCAGGAACATGTTTACAAGAAGTTTGGACAAATGAGCCATCCTCCTGTTCTGCTGATCTCAGCTGAAATGATTGCTCAAAGACATTATTGCCCTTAAATTGCCATTATTGCCCTTAAAAGACATTCTGTTGAGAGGAAGAAAAAGGCATTTATTTTCATATTCTCTCATATGTCTTCTCGCTGTATCCAATGCCTATTTTAATGCTCCCTTACTGCTGTCAAATAGTTGCAGTATTAAGGTGGTTGGCTGCTGCGACCTACATTAGTGCATCAATTCCTCTTTTAAACGCCACAATTTGGTCCTTATTATTAACCACAGAGGGAAATTGAAGCTCTGTGTGCAGTTACAAAAGAGGGTTACGACACATACAATAGCAGCAATGACATATCTAAACATGCTTGCCTAACGTTTAACGGGGACAATTCAGCTCATGCAGGCCAGAGGAGTTGAGAGGAAAGTTGTTTGTGTCTACTACGAATAACAACAGAGCCAGGTGTGTGATCGATTAAGTAAAACATATGTTACATACATTACCCCAACCGAGAGTATCAACAAATTTTGGCTGATGAGTATTGCTGTCAGTGTTTTATGACCAAACTTGTATTCATGAATACTATCTGATTAAAATAAAGAACTGGCTGACAAGATAAATCAGATTACTTACACGTATAGCTTGTTAAGATAGTTGGTTCCAACCAATCACTGTCCTGTTACAGGCTACACTGCCCTCTGCCACAGTGCTAACATGAACAAGAAAACACTGGTGTTACATGTCCCTCTGCAGGCTACAAGATCACACTGCACCTTCAGACAGTTGTATATCTACATGCTGTCTGGGCCATGGCTTTTACTCACACAACACAGACTGTCATTTGACCCGTATGACTAAAACTGGTGACTCAAAACGGAAGACATTTTTCAATAGGACAAAAACTCTTATGCTCATGTGTATTCTATCAAGCAATCCTGCATGTGATGTGACTATCAAAACCAATTAAAAATATAGCCGCTAGCAGCGATGGTGGATTCCTCCTGGAACAGTTTATGGAATTGATATGTAATTCAAATGAACAAAAGAATGAAGGCAATGAAGGCAAACAAGGTGTGAATACATCCAAGACTGTAGTGACCCCTGTGCTGCAAGGGACAAAGGATTTACTATGTGAATGAGAAATATTTGCATGGTCTGTGGCTCCACCTATTATCCAAAGTAAAATGGCAGTGTAACAAGTTGCCAAGGTAAACTGGTAATGGGTTGCTCACTTAGTGAAAACACAACATTTATTACAGGTAAATAAATACCCAAAATGAACATTGTGCCATAAATCTAAACTTTTTACTCATTTGGTCCAAGGGCTGCCATATACTAATACATTTCAAATATTCATCATTAATCAACTTTTCATCTTACATTCAACTTTTTCACAGATTTGTATACAACACATTGTCAAGAGTCTACATATGAACTTGTGATTGATTCGGACTATCAGTTTTTGATTGCCACTTGTATACAGCAGTAAAATAGTCTTAGCCTTAAATTAAATGACCATTATTTACATCATTTTGGAAGTTATGAACTTAACTGTTAAACTGGGTTGTATTTTGTAGTGTGTTATTCGTGCATATATTGTTTGATATTGATATCTCAAAGATTTGTTGACTTTAATAATATAAAGACAAACGTCCTGTTTAGTTGCAATAATGCCGCTTTTAAATGGCTGTAGCGAACAAACGGTTTGAAATATAAAAAATCTTTTGATAACGTATGTGAGGCTTGGTCTGAAGATGTTACTATAGAAACATGGAGAAGATCGGACAAACATTGTAGGAATAGTATCAAAAAGACATATTTCATAACTGTATATTGTAGAGAAAAATGTAAAGATTTGCCATTATGAGTTGTTTAGGCTTTTGTGTTTGTCGTGAGGAATGAGGCACATGGAATGAATTTCAAGATTATAGGATGAAAGACATACAAGTGGCATGACTTTTAACAAGGGCAAATTGGGGTGTGGCCCTTTGCGCCCTCTTGACTCTAGCTGACAAACAATTATGAAAATCAAAAATCGTATTGATAGCTTTTGTGAGGGTTCTTCTGATGATGATAACTGGCAAGGATGAAGAAGATTGGACAAAAATTGTAGGAGGAGTGGTAAAAAAAGCATGTCTCATGAATTTATGATGTACAGAAAAATCTAAGGACTTGCCATTATAAGTTGTTGAGAGTTTTTTGTTCATTGTGACAAATAAGGAATCTGTAATGAATTTCAGGACTTTAGGACAAAAGGACTACAAATGACATCACTTTGAAAAAGGACACATATGGTTGGTCAAATTGGGGCTTGGCCTCTAGCGCCCCCTTTGGTCTCAAGGGAACCAAAATGGGTGTGGTATCTTATAATGTTGTATTGTTTCACCATGCCAAAAATCTCAACTTTTTACCGCTGTGATCCAAGGGCTGCCATCCAAACCCATGTTACAATGGGAATAATAATAATAATAATAATACCTGCAAAAACAATAGGTTTCCTCCTGACGGAGGAATCCTAATAATACCTGCAATAACAATAGGTTTCCTCCTGACGGAGGAATCCTAAAGATTAAGAGGGAAGGGAATACAAGCTCAGTTGTCTCTGGACAGAGGGTCATGGATGGAGGTTGGACAGAGATTTTAAAAAAGTACGGGTGAGTGTTTACTCTTAAGAGGGGGTGAGATACAAAAGAGATACAAAAGAGGGTCCTATTGATATCTCAAAGATTCGTTGACTTTAATAATATAAAGACGAACGTCCTGTTTAGTTGCAATAATGCCGCTTTTAAATGGTTCCCATGCTCTAGTGCCCCTCTTGTCCAACTGACAAAGTTTGATTGCAGCTTTTCTCACCCTCTGGAGTCTCCTCATGGAGGAATGGTGGGATCTCCTCCTGATTGGAGTCCACCTGGGAGGAGCTAGCTTCTTCAACCACCTCGTTCACTGCATTGGGAACCTGAAAGAAAGAAAGAATTATATTCTAGTAGTTGGATTGTTTTACAGTGGGAGTCAGGTGGCTCAGCGTTGACCTCATGATCGGAAAGTTGTGAGTACAAATCCTGGCTGTGGCTATGTGATGTTGTGTCCTTGTGCAAGGCACTTCACCCTTTTTGCCTCAGGGGGATTGTCCCTGTACTTGCTGTAAACCGTTTTGGATGAAAGCATCTGCTAAATGAATATTTGTATTATTATTATTATTATTGCAGTGGCAATACATTTATTCATCTAAAACAATTGAGCGTGCTGTATCAAACCAACTGACAAGCTTTCTCTCCCAGAACAAACTTTTGGACCCTAACCAATCAGGCTTCAAGACCAGCCACTCCACCGAGACTGCCCTCCTGTCAGTGATCACCGCCCTCCAGTCTGCCAGAGCGGCCTCAAGTTCATCTGTTGTCATTTTGCTAGACTTCTCTTGTAGCATTCGACACAGTTAATCTTCAGATCCTGCTCACCACATTCTCTGAGATGGGCATCACTGGCACTGCACTTGGATGAATCTCATCCTACCTGGCAGGAAGATCCTATCTACCTAATAAAGGATTTTCAATTCAATCAGGTCTCCTGGAGAGGAAAAATGTCAGGTCCTTGCCAGCTCTCCACCGGCGTCCCACAGGGTTCCATCCTTGGACCGCTCCTATTCTCCCTATACACCACCTCGCTCTGACCAATAATCTCCTCCCATGGCTTCTCCTATCACTGCTATGCCGGAGACACTCAGCTATACCTATCCTTCCCCCTGACCGTTTCAGAGATCTCAACTAGAATCGAGGCCTGCCTCACTGACATCTCAGCCTGGATGACCAGACACCACCTCCAGCTGAACCTCACCAAAACAGAACTTTTTATAATTTCTGCCAAACCCTCAATCACCCACGATCTCTCCATTACTCTGGGATGTGCAACAGTGACCCCTTCAACTTCTGCCAGGAACCTGGGGGTCACCCTGGATGACGACCTCTCCTTCAAAGCACACATTGCCACAGTCTCACGGTCATGCAGATTCACCCTCTACAACATAGGTGTCAAAGTCAAGGCCTGCATGTCATTTTATGTGGCCCGCCTGCCTTACCTTGACTAACAAGCAAAAAAACTTTGACCAATAAGCCAATCCCAGAACAGCTGCATGCGTTCCCTCCTCTGACTCGGTCTGGTGTAAACACGAGCTGGCGCGCACACGCACATGCACAGACTGAGTCACGCAAACAGGTGGAATTGAGAGATCCAAATCAAATTAATTTTAAATACATGGCTTTATTTAATAAATCGTCCCAAAATGTCCAAGAAGAGAAAAGTTAATGCAGATGGAAGGCTACTTCAAGAAAGGTGGGAAGGCAAATACATGTTTGTGCTTCAAGGAAATCAACCTGTATGTCTTTTGTGTTACGAGACAGTGTCGGCTGTCAAAGAATATAATCTACGCCGGCATTTTGACACCAAACAGAGCTAAGTATGCCACAGCTACCCATCAAGAAAAACAACAAATTACCCAAGAATTAAAAGGCAAACTGCGAGCGCAGCAGAATGTGTTCACAAAAGCCAGTCAAAAATAACGCGGCAGTGAAAGCTAGCTTTATTGTAGCTGAAGATATCGCCCACTCTTCAAAGCCTTTTTCAGATGGAGAGTTTTTGAAGCGGTGCATGGTGAAAGTGTGTGAGTAAGTGTGTCCCGACCAGGCACAGGCTTTTAAAAATGTTAGTTTATCAAGAAACTCCATCGCGAACCGAGTGAAGGAAATAGCGGGAAATCTTTCAACACAGCTAGCCGAAGAGACACGCAGCTACACAGCATTTTCATTAGCTGTTGATGAAAGCACAGATATCACGGATACAGTGCAGTTATCTATTTTTATAAGAGGTGTGAAGTCGGACCTCACTGTCATTTTGGATGTGGATGCTTTGCATGGGACCACAACAGGACAGGACATTTTTGATGTGGTGGAGAAGTTTGTGAGTAAAAACTTGGTGGGATTAACTACAGATGGTGCACCCACAATGAGTGGAAGAAACAGGGGGTTTTGGACTATTGAAGGGTAAATGCAAGAAATTAACTGTCACACGCCTCTGGTAACGTATCATTGCATCATTCATCAAGAAGCTTTGTGTGGGAAGGTGCTGGGGATGGATGGCATAGTGACCACGGTCATGAAAACAGTGAACTTCATTGGCGCTTGTGGCCTGAATCATGGTCAGTTCCAGCTGTTTTTGCAGGAGATATAACTCAGAGCACGGAGATATGCTGTACCATACAGACGTTTGGTGGATGAGTAGGAGCAAAGTCTTCAAAAGATTTTTTGGAGCTGTGTAACTTTGCTATGTTATGTGACATAACCCAGCATCTCGCCAAACTGAATCAGAAGCTGCAGGGACGCAAACAAGTCATCACACAGATGTCCGACACAATCACAGCTTTCCAGCGTAAACTGGACCTATGGATGTGCCAAGTGAAACACGACAATCTTGGTAACTTCCCTGTTTGTCAGAGCATCTCAGCCTCATTTCCCCGTACTTTTCATGTCCTGAGTTGGCTAACAAACTGAGCCTGATAAGGAAGGAGTTTGATCTGCGCTTCTTCAGAGCACAGCACACTGGCTTTGCCCTCTTTGCCAGTCCTTTCACCACTGACGGCACTGCACCCCGACACCTTCAGATGGAGGTAATTGAGCTTCAAAGCGACAGTGGCCTGAGAGCAAAATTGCTGCTAGAGGATGCTGCAATCCAGGACTTTTACTGTCTGCTGCCCCCTGCTTTGATGCCACAGCTTCGACTTCATGCTCCCTGTGTTCTCTCCATGTCTCTCCAACAAGCACAGATCTCGCATCACTGATGACAACCTCCATGCTGTTCTACGGATTGCCTCAGCACAGGACCTAAAGGACCCAAGCACAGGATCTGTTTATTTTGCACATCTGTTCATTGCATCATTTGCACAAACTGTACATACATGCAACTCTGTAAATTCTGTTTAATACTGTAGCATCTTGTACAATACAGCTGTACATTTGTCTTAAATCACTTTAATCTGTACATACCCTGTACAGGTGAAACTCAAAAAATTTGAATATTGTGCAAAAGTTCATTCAAGTCAGCCATTCAACTTCAAATGTGAAACTAACACATGATATAAACTCAATACATGTAAAGTGAGATATGTCAAGGCTTTATTTGTTATAGTCTTGATGATCATGGCTTCCAGTTTTTGAAAAACCCAAATTCCAAATCTCAGAAAATTAGAATATTTGGAAAAGGTTCAATACTATATCAAACTGTCACACGCTCATCAGCTAATTAATCCAAAACACCTGTGAAGGGTGAAGTCTTTAAATTGTCTCTCAGTCTGGTTCAGTAGAATTCACAATCCTGGGGAAGACTGCTGACCTGACAGTTGTGCAGAAAACCATCATTGACACCCTCCACAAGGAGGGAAAGCCTCAAAAGGTAATTGCAAAAGAAGTTGGATGTTCTCAAAGTGCTCTATCAAAGCACATTAATAGAAAGTTAGCTGGAAGGGAAAAATGTGGAAGAAAAAGGTGCACAAGCCGCAGGGATGACAGGAGTCTGGAAAGGATTGTCAGGAAAAGGCCATTCAAAAGTGTGGGGGAACTTCACAAGGAATGGGCCAAGGCTGGAGTTAGTACATCAAGAGCCACCACACACAGACGGATCCTGCAAATGGGCTTCAAATGTCGTATTCCTCTAATCAAGCCGCTCCTGAACAACAAACAATGTCAGAAGCGTCTTACCTGGGCTAAAGACAAAAATAAAAACAAATTTTGCATCTAATTTGGAAACCAAGGTCCCAGAGTCTGGAGGAAGAATGGAGATGCACACAATCCAAGATGTAAGTCCAGTGTGAAGTTTCCTTAGTCTGTGTTGGTTTGGGGAGTCATGTCATCTGCTGGTGTTGGTCCATTGTGCTTTATTGAGTCCAGAGTCAACGCAGCTGTCTATCAGGAGATTTTAGAACACTTCATGGTTCCTTCAGCAGACAAGCTGAAGTGATGCTGACTTCATTTTCCAACAGGACTTGGCACCTGCCCACACTGCCAAAAGTACCAAAACCTGGTTAAATAACCATCAGATAATGGTGCTTGATTGGCCAGCAAACTCGCCAGACCTGAACCCCATATAGAATTTATGGGGCATTGCCAAGAGAAAGATGAGAGACATGAGACCGAACAATGCAGCAGAGCTGAAGGCCGCTATCAAAGCATCCTGGTCCTCCATAACACCTGAGCAGTGCCACAGGCTGATAGCATCCATGCCACGCCGCATTGAGGCAGTAATTCATGCAAAAGGGGCCCAAACCAAGTACTAAGTACATATGCAAGATTAAACCTTTTAGAGGGCCAATATTTCTCTTGTAAGCCATAATCATCAAAATTATATCAAATGAAGGCTTGAAATATCTTGAGTTGCATGTTATGAACCTATGTCATACATTAGTTTCACTTTGTAAATCTAATTGCTGGAATAAATGAACCTTTGCACGATATTCTAATTTTTTGAGTTTCACCTGTATATTCTGATTATACTGTTCATATCTGAGTATTCTTATATTTATTATATTCTGTTGTAATAACTGTTTTGCACTTCTGGTTGGATGCTAACTGTATTTCGTTACCCTGTACTTGTACCTGTGTAATGACAATAAAGTTGACACGCTGGTAACGGGAAAACGGTGTCAGACATCTGGTCAGAAAACATAGGTAAGCATTTTTTTTTACTAGAATATTATTAAATGTAATGTAACCAAGAAGAATAGTTAAACTGTGTGCAATTTAATGATTGTGCTTGCATTTTGTTTTGTTTTGTGTTTGGATGGTGGAGAGGGGATCCGCTTGGTGTGTTCAGGGACAGGCATCGACTCATCAAAAAATAACCTAAAAACGTGAACAATAATAATATATAATAATAATAATAATAATATGGTTGTGATCTGATAATTTCTTTCTTGTTAGGAGATATGATGACAAGACTCATCAATCAAATTTTGCAATTTATTTTTCTGTGCTTGAGATGACAAGTCAAGCCAGGCTTTTAAGTGCATGAACAGGAAAAGTTGCTTCTCAGACTTATTTCAGTTCCAACTTAGTCTTGAGCTGTAAGTTTTTACTTATTTTTATGTGTAGCAATGTATTTAGTGCGCCACATGCAAGGTTGTGTGCTGCCATTATTATTTTATTTTTGTAAAATACTACATCTGTCACACATGCTATGTTCTTAGCAGCTATGCCCCCTCTTAAGTAATACATTCAAAGTAATTTAACATTAAGTAGTAGTTAAATTTATTTTACATTAGCTTACATATAATTAGCTTCATAAATTACATCTGGCCCTTTGAGGGCAGCCATTATGCTGATGTGGCCCACGGTGAAAATTAGTTTGACACCCCTGCTCTACAACATCCACAAAATCAGAAGATACCTGTCTGAACATTCCACCCAGCTGCTAGTCCAAGCTCTTGTCCTTTCATAGCTGGACTACTGCAACTCGCTGCTAACCAGCCTTCCAGCAAATGCAATCTGCCCCCTCCAGAGGATCCAAAATACAGCAGCTCACCTGATATTCAATCTACCCAGACGCTGCAATGTCACCCCACTCCTCATCTCCCTTCACTGGTTTCCCCCATCATGGCCCGTATCAGATTCAAGACCCTGGTGCTGACCTTCCGGGCTGTAAACGGGACTGCCCCGACCTATATCAACTCTCTCCTCCAGCCCTATACCCCCACCCGCCACCTACGGTCCTCCTCTGACAACCGTCTAGTGGTCCCCCCCCTCAAGAGCGCCAGAGCCCAACACAAGCTTTCCCTGTCTGGCTCCCCAATAGTAGAATCAACTCCCACCTCCATCAGAAGCACATCATCTCCATCACCTTCAAGAAAACGCTCAAAACTCACCTATTCCGAGAATTTAATGGCACTTAGAAATAGTAAGGCACTTAGAAATGTAATCTG
This sequence comes from Neosalanx taihuensis, assembly GCA_030340665.1. Taxonomy (NCBI): domain Eukaryota; kingdom Metazoa; phylum Chordata; class Actinopteri; order Osmeriformes; family Salangidae; genus Neosalanx; species Neosalanx taihuensis. Next base: position 7,312,451 of record CM059290.1, read on the forward strand.
TTGGTGTTGTTTCAAATTACTTGTTACATTTATTAATTTAGCAGACACTTTTATCCAAAGCGACTTACAAGAGAGCTTTTACAAAGAGCATCGGTCATTAAGCATAGCAACGTGATAGACCCCAAACACATTGGGGTTTTTTTAGATCGTGAATCATACAGTTGTGGTCAAAAGTTTACATACACTAGTGAAGATCATGTATGCCATGGCAATATAGGGTTTTCAATAAACTCTACAACTCTTATTTTTCTGTGATGGAATGATAAGGAGCACATATTTCTTTGTCACAGAAAACATTCATGAAAAATGGTCCTTTTACGAATTTATTATGGGTCTTTTGAAAATGTGTCAAAATCTTCTGGGTCAAAAATATACATACAGCACCTTGAATTACCAATTTGGTGATGTAGAAAAAGTTGTTTCAATCCAATTTGCTTTTTGGCATGGCCTCCTAACTTCTTACGAGTGATTATGATTGACTCCAGCTGGTGACTTCTTTCAGTCCATGTAAATAGGGCTTGTTTGACACATTCACTAGACTCAGCCAGAAATACTACAATGGGAAAGTCTAAGGAGCTCAGCACGGATTTGAAAAAGCGCATCATTGACTTGAACAAGTCAGGAAAGTCCCTTGGAGCCATTTCAAAGCAGTTGCAGGTCCCAAGATCAACTGTGCAAACAATTGTTTGTAAGTATAAAGTGCATGGCACAGTTGTATCATTGCCACGATCAGGAAGAAAACGCAAGCTATCACTTGCTGCTGAGAGAAAATTGGTCAGGTTGGTCAAGAGTCAACCAAGAACCACCAAAAAGCAAGTCTGCAATGAGTTGGAGGCTGCTGGAACACATGTGTCAGTGTCCACAGTCAAGCGTGTTCTACATCGCCATGGGCTGAGAGGCTGCCGTGCAAGAAGGAAGCCATTACTCCAGAAGCGGCACCTTACGGCTCGACTGAAGTTTGCTGCTGATCACATGGACAAAGACAAGGCCTTCTGGAGGAAAGTTCTGTGGTCAGACGAAACTAAAATTGAGCTTTTTGGCCACAATGACCAGAAATATGTTTGGAGGAGAAAAGGTGAGGCCTTTCACCCCAAGAACACCATACCTACCGTCAAACATGGTGGTGGTAGTATTATGCTGTGGGCCTGTTTTGCTGGCAGTGGAACTGGTGCTTTACAGAAAGTAAATGGAATAATGAAGAAGGAAGACTACCTCCAAATTCTGCAGGAAAACCTAAAATCATCAGCCAGAAAGTTGGGTCTTGGACGTGGTTGGGTGTTCCAACAGGACAATGACCCCAAACATACATCAAAAGTGGTGAAGGAATGGCTAAATCAAGCTAGAATTAAGGTCTTAGAGTGGCCTTCCCAAAGTCCTGACTTAAACCCCATAGAGAATATGTGGACTGTGCTGAAGAGACAAGTCCGACTCAGAAAACCAACAAATTTAGTTGAACTGCACCGATTCTGTCAGGAGGAGTGGTCAAAGATTCAACCAGAAGCTTGCCAGAAGCTTGTGGATGTCTACCGAAAGCGCCTAATTGAGGTGAAAATGGCCAAGGGACATTTAACCAAATATTAACATTGCTGTATGTATATTTTTGACCCAGCAGATTTTGTCACATTTTCAAAAGACCCATAATAAATTCATAAAAGAAAAAATTTTCATGAATGTTTTTTGTGACAAAGAAATATTTGCTCCTTATCATTCCATCACAGAAAAATAAGAGTTGTAGAGTTTATTGAAAACCCTATATTGCCATGGCATACATGATCTTCACTAGTGTATGTAAACTTTTGACCACAACTGTACATCATGAGAATCAATAAGTGCCAAGGGAAGAACTATACATGCGTAACACAACGATTGTGAACATAAAGCAAGAAATACAACAACACTGGCAAGTCACCATATGCGGACCAACAAATACTTCTAAACAACATTAGATTATGTGAAGTGCCATACTATTCCCAAGTGCCATTAAATTCTCTAAATAAGTGAGTTTTAAGCCTTCTTTTGAAGGTGAGAAGGCAGTCTGTGCTTCTGATGGAGGTGGGGAGTTGATTCCACCATTGGGGAGCCAGGCAGTGGAGGAGTTTGTGTTGCGCGTGGGCGCTCTTGAGGGGGGGGGGGGGGGTACCAATAGACGGTTGTCAGCAGATGACCGTAGGTGACGGGTGGGGGTATAGGGCTGGAGGAGAGAGTTGATATAGGTCGGGGCAGTCCCGTTTACAGCCCGGAAGGTCAGCACCAGGGTCTTGAATCTGATGCAGGCCATGATGGGAAGCCAGTGGAGGGCGATGAGAAGTGGGGTAACATGGCATCGTTTTGTTGGTGTTGTTTAGAATTACTTGGTAATCCCTGTGCGGAAACTAGCTAGTGCTGTCGCTTTATTGTTCGCATCCCTTAGGTAGAGTATTGTCTGTCGGTGACTCACCTTAAAACTTGTAATTTGTTTGGCTAAAAGTTCTTGTAGCTCTTCCCTTGGCACTTATTGGTTTCCTCGATGTATGTAATCTGTAAACCTGCTATATTTGGGGTTTATAACGTTGCTATGTTTAGTGACCAATATGCTCTTTTGTAAAGCTCTCTCTTGGATAAAAGCGTCTGCTAAATAATAAATATAAATGTAAATACATCATGGCTTAATTACCTACACAATGCTGTTATGATGTGAATATGGTCAAAGGTTATGGGGATAAAGACACATTTGGAACACAATTACATGTGTGTGTTATGGTCAATGTACCTGTGGTTTGCTGTGGGAAAGAATATGTTGATCATTTGCAGTTCACGATTCAAGGCAAAAAATAATACTCATATCACCACACTGACACCCCCCTAAACAGCAGGAACTAAGCGACAACATGCCAGGTTTCCAAAGATACAGAAACAATTTATACTAGAACTTGTGAGTGTGAGCAGAGGAGTTTTCGTAAAGGAAAGATCACTTAGCTAGTTGTAGTCGTACATTTACAAATGATGAGTAGTAACTCGAAGCAAATGATGACATCATTGCATTCACACGTATAAAATGGTATCTTGAACTAAGATGGCACAATATAGAGACCGATACTTTGCAAGTCAGTGACAGCAGACTAGTACCACTAGCTTGATAACGCGTGAAAACAGCGAAAAACACAAAACACGATCCATTACCGACACACCAACTCACCTTCATCGTCTAGCCCTAAAATTGCTGCGTCCTCTGTTCCTCAATTCAAAAATACGTTCCACACGTCCTTGATGCCACAACACTTTGAATGTTTAATCAGTCGCTTGTAAAATGACCATTTAAAACTGAATATTATTTTGTATTGGACGTATTTAGCATTTGCTGTCAAAATGCAAGCGGAAGTGACGTTTAGGATGTTTTGTTTGTTGAATACCACCATTATTTGCAGTTATTAGTCTTGGCCACAAGGAGGTAGCCTCATTACGAGTCATCCAAGTCAACCCTATTCATCCAACTATGGAGATTTTTGATTACATTAAACTTGATCAATGAATAAGGTGAACGTTACTTTCAGTTTTACCTCAGTGTGTTATTACTGGGAATGCACTTACACTGAGAGTTTTACAGCCTGTAAAAACGAGAAAACACGTTGGGGGGGGGGGGGGATTCTTCTGTTTTCATAGCTCTACCTATTCTCTTGCAATTCCTTGATATAGAAAATGCTTCCCCTGGTGAGACAATAACCTTAATAACCTTAGAAAGGTATGTTTCCCAACTGATGAGCTCCTGGCTATACTCGTATATTTTGGATCTGGATAAATTAACGCTTTAAAAGACGAACAGCAGAGTCACTAAAAGTTCAACTCCCCAAAGTCTCGTGCTAACTCCCCTCTGTGTCAACCTGGGTGGCAGTGCGGTTAGCGCTCTCGCCTCCCAACACGGAGATCCTGAGCCCAAATCTCAGGACCATGATCTCTCTGGGTGGAATCTGCATGACCTCGTCGTGTTACCATGGGTCTTTTCCGGCACTCCGGCTTCCTCCCACCGTCCAAAAGACATGCAAGTGGTAGGTTAATTGGACATTGTATAAAATTGCCCCTAGTCTATGACTGTGACATTGAATGGTTGTCTCTATGTTGTCTGTCACTGTTTGTGTGATAGCCTTATGACTATTTGGCCAGGGTGTACCCTTAAGGCCCGAAAGTAAATGGGATAGGCTCCAGTCATCTGTGACCCAGGGGCATCGTTAGCCCTGTTTTAGGGCTGAAGCCCCCCTAAAGCCCTGGGTCCCCCCTAAAGCAATGCGTCGCCCGCATTGCTCCGCAGACAACGCGGACCGCCAAAAAATCCTAACTACGTGTCGCGTTGTCTCCGTCGCAAGTGCTGTGATTGGTCCGCTCAGAACGTAGTTTCCGGCAGCTGCTTTTTCCGGTCTTTCGTCCAAGCCCCGGGTCTGCCCAAGCCCCGGGTCTGCCTCTCAGCAGCTGTGCCGATTTTGCCCGGCGGTGGTCACTCGTGGTATTGCAACATAAAATCCCCATGGGGCCCAGAAAGCATTTTTCCCATAGACCGTAATAGTAAAAGAGAAGCCTGTAAAAAGGTTCTCAGGACACCTACAGCTGTAACCACTATTAATTGCAAATCTTTTTATTCCATATCTTTAAGTCATGGACTTTTAAACCGTCAAAAAAAATTCTAAAGGCCAGAAAAGCCCCCGCAAAGTCTTATTCTTATGGTGACGTCACAGCCGTGCGCCTACACTCCCAAGCGCGGTCCCGCTGTGTCTCGGGAACATTACACTGTTCAGCCACTGTCGCAAGTCTGTTGTTTTTGTTATGTTATGTTCGTTATTTGTTCAGTAAAATCACATAATTACTTTGAAAAGTCTGAACTTATTTCATTATAAAGCCTCGCATAGGAACACCTAATTATGTTAAATACACCACGCAACGGAATTTGTATTTATTTATTCAGTAGCATGTGGCTCAGTATAGGTTCTGACATCTCAGTACAGGAGAAAACAGTGTTTTAGGGTCGACTATAAAAACATACCAGGCTAGGAATTACACTTAATGTCCAGGAGCTCCTTCCATGACTCAGGTAATATCCAAACTATATCACGTAGCTGTAAAAGAAACAGAGAAGCTGCACAACGCTTACTAAGAAAGACTTGCCTGTTTGAATGTGCCGATATAGCTTATAAAACGATAAGAACTTTAAACTTAATCTGACAAGAAGTCGTAGGCTATATCACATACGGGATCATTGATAGACAAAACAGATTTAACTACCGGCATTTGGTTGATAAATATGACAGCTTGTGGAGAATCCCATATTTTTTATTTTAGATTAACCTTAATAAAAATTACTCGTTTTATCCTTACTTAAACTTAAAAAATAAACAAACAAAAAACAAATTAACCATGTATATTCTATAACCATGACTATGAAAACATAATCGGTTGATGTGTCCTATAAATCCATCATTTGATTATGTAGATTCGTCATTATCGGTCCAACTCTTCCACAAGCACTCATGAGCGCGCAGCGCTCGTCCAGAACGCGACTTGCTCGTTCTCATTGCCCCAGATCGTCATCAGCCTCCCATCATTCCATTCCCCATACGGCGGAAGTAAACCAGGAAGTCAAAAAACTTTTTCGGCACATGCGCTAGGTGAGCAACTTCATTGAAATCAACGGCCGCCATTTTTCAATACCCTATCCAGTTAATATTATAGATCAATGCTTTCGTCCTACCGCGCCATTTTTAAAGTTCTTCTGGACCAGTAATAACGATGGACCAAGTAGACGAGGAGGCAGCCAAAAAGTGCCTGCCTTTTACCACTTTATGTCCAGGCTGGCACCACACGTTTTTTAAAATTATTTAATACATAAGAATAAAACACACAAGTTTGTTTTCAAAGAGTTGTTTTGATATTTATTTTCAGCACAACACAGTTTGCACACCATGTATAGTTAATCACAGTTAATCACTGATTGAGTGTGCCTCGGGACACCATCGTGTTTTGCATGACACGGTTCCTTGAGGTGACTGAAAGAAAGCCATCAGGTCATTCCAATCGAAAGTATCGAAAGTGCATTTGTTCATCCAGGTCCCTCAGTGGGTGAACCAGTGTTGCAAATTCACCCGTTACCGGTTTAGTGGTCATACAGACCACCTCCGCAAATGTCTTCTCTGTCGCCTGCGCTTCCACTTTTGCAATATAAGTATTTGCTGTTCCATATCGATGAACTCCCACTCCAATATCCGCTCCTGCTCGGTCGCCATTGCTTGCTGTTGTTTATTGTTGGTACCATATGCCATAGACATTATAAAGGAAATGACCGGAAGAAAGAGCAAGGATTGAAACCACACAGCCACACCCCCCTGGTGGCATGGCGGTGAATTGCAGAGTAAACGCGGACCCCCGACGCGGAACTTCGAATGCTCAACAACCGCGCCACGCCCCACGCGTAAGGTTTGACGCAGGAGCATAAACATAGCTTTAAATGTTCTTCAGCCCCCCTAAATAATTATTGGGATTATTATTATTATAATTACTGGATGCTCTCGGTTAAATGTCGGTCACTTGAGCGTCAAAAATGTAACCCACAAGTTCGAAAAACGAGTAAAAAACGTACGTCTTTGGGAATCGCTGGCTAGCTCACATCAGACTACAGTGGACAGCCCCCCCCCCTCGTCAACAGAAAATGCCAGGGGGCTAAGCCCCCCCTTTCTTTCAATCCTAGAAACGTCCCTGCTGTGACCCCTAATGGGAATAAGTGGCACCGCTAATAAATGAATGAACTATGACATAATGGTCCTCAACTCACTTTCTCTTTCGGTCTCTCTCAAAGTGTCTCCATCTATTTTTCTTTCCTTATTTCTTTTATTTTTCTGACTTTGAATGTGGAACCTACTTAGCCTAATAAAGGCTATCAAATAACTACATTATGTACTAAAAAACCATGAATTTTTATAACGAAAGAACTAGGTATGTATATGTACCCCAGTGTATTTAAGCCTTTAGCCTGGAGTTGCCAAAAGTGCTCAAAGGTTGTCTAGGGTTCTGTGAGAGAGGTTTTTTAAGGACAAGTTTTTAATTAAAGATGTCTATAAATAACGTCCCGTTAGCTAATTCACCTGGAGTTTAACTCAAGCGGATTAGGTTACTTCAGTAGTGTGTGAAAGGTGAGATGGTGCTGCAATACTGCGCCAATGCAAACGAGGGATACTGCACCGATTCTTATTGTAAAGAAATTTAGGTTTATATTTTTTTAGCTCTGGAATTCGGATGATACCATGGGACAAAATCAAAGTGCGGTGGATGAAGAAGTTGAACTTGCAGAGATACAGGCTCTGTATACAGCTTTCATGAACAAATGCCCGAGTGGAGCTCTACACCTGCATGAATTCAGGAGTCTTTTTGGAGTTCAAAGTACGTCAGTGGAGGAATGTTTGTACATGGAATTGATATTCCGGTCTTTTGATACAAACAAGGTAATTGAAAAAGTGTCTTTTTAATCTGATTTCTGCTGTGGCCTATCTTTCTGAAAATCAATTGAGTACCTCCTTGGGCAGCTATACTGTTTGATAATACAAGCACCACCTTATTTTCAGGATAATGTGATCGATTTTATGGAGTTTGTGGCAGCAGTTCACCTTGTGCTACGAGGGAAACTCGAAGATAGATTAAAGTGGTCTTTTAAAGTCTATGACAGGGATGGCAATGGCAAACTGGACCGACAAGAGGTCAAGCACATCATTAAGGTAAAAAGCAAACAAGTTTTAAATGTCATTTAGAGTGTTACTCTCCTATGATAATGTGTTTTACTTTATGTCTTTCTAGATGATTTATAAAATAAACCAGAACAATGCTGGGATGACACCAAATGAAGTTTGCGACAAACTCTTTGAACTTGTGGATGAAAACCAAGATGGTACATTTTCTGGTGGTTTACTTACAACATTCGTCAATATATTTCTTATTCAAAATGACATTACTTATTACTTTTACTACAAATCCATATAACACTATCTGGTGTGGTAGGATTAGTTTTAGAACATGTAGGCCTATATTGAATCTACAAACAACAAAAGTTGTGTCAATGAGTTATATTTGGTAAATATTTTGACTACAGAAGGAAAAGCTTCCTGACAAACAGCATATAGCAAGCCCTACATTTAAATATATATTGGAATTTAAAAGTATGACTTTCTTTTGTAGGTAAAAACACAGGTGAAGGAGTCTGCCCTTGGTCTAACCAGTCTATTATATTAGAAAGCAATATGTATTCAAGATGAGACATTAAATTGACGTCTACTTAGTGCTTAGGTAATTTGTCTCATGGTTTAAAAGTACAAAATACAGAAACAGATCATGGTCTTTCTATAGATCTGCATGGCCTTAAACTCCCCCCACTGTCTAGTTTAGGATGATGGGCTATTAGCCATGTGTCAATCAGGACTACATAAGGACATTTAGAGGATGTGCTCATAGAGTTCCGATTGCATTCAGAATTTTTTTTGTAGAGACAATATGAAATTGTATTTGAATAATTCCAGGCTGTGTAACTCCCAAGTGGAGAAACAAAATTACATATTCAATAAGTGTGTGCAAAGTCAATAAGTGAATCAATCACAGTTAGAAATTAGATGTTGTAAATGTCGTGTTGAATTTATCTTTCTCTTTAGTTATATTTAACTCCTTTTCTAGTTATGTTGATTTCAATGTAGATAGTGGTGCTAATTTTGAGATTCTGAGGTTGCTCTTCTTTCATCAGGTCAGATATCTCTCTCAGAGTTCATGGAGGGAGCTCAGAGAAATGAATGGATCATGAACATCCTCAAACTGGACGTGAATGCCAGTGGATGGTTCAAAGAACACTGGAGAAGGACATTATGAGGTTCCCTGTGCTTTACGAAAGACTAGTAGAACTAGAGAACAATGAAGCACATGCTGGATGAACATTTCTGATGCATCCAAGTCTTTGGAGTGCGAATCGTGATCCAGCATGGACGTCAGTTTTGCTAGGACACGTCTGTCGCCACCTCGCCACCTCCTGCCATTATGCTGTGTAATATTCACACAGTGAAGTTTCTACCTTCTGCTGTGAAGAGAAAACATTGATCCTTATTCTCACATCAATTTGTCACCTTGTCATTAACCTTTGAATCAAGAAAGGTACATTAGGCATGTTGCATGTATTTAATTTAAATAGTAATAGTAATGTCAAATCACTATATTGATATGTTTTCCATAAACATTTGGCCTCCCAACAAGGAGATCATGAGTTGGAATCTCGGGCCCAACCTCCCTCTCTAGGTGGAGTCTGCATGTCCTTCCGTGTTACTGTGGGTTCTCTCCGGACACTTCCGGCTTCCTAAAGATATTCATGTGGTAGGTTAATTGGACACTCTGGAAATTGCCCCTAGTGAATGACTGAGAGTGAATAGTTGTCTCTATGTTGTGTGATAGCCCTGTGGCTAGCTGGCCCCAGTCCAGGGTGTACCCCACCTTAGGCCCGAAAGTAACTGGGATAGGCTCCCCCCACCTGTGACCCCTAACGGGAATAAGTGGCACTGCTAATAAGTGTTAGATAATGAATGAATGAGCTTTAAAATGTGGTGCTTTATCCACCTAGTTTAGCTAATTTGAAATTTACAGTAAAATAAATTCAGTTACCAATAACTTAAAAAGGACATTTCTTAAATAGAAATGGAGTAACAGGAACAATGGTAACTTTTCTCGTACCTAAAATGTCTCTATTCTGATGTGATGTGACATCTTATGAGTAATTGCATTTTTACTAACTTGATGACTGAAGTCTAGCCTTGTGAAAAACTTCCTCTTGAGTCCATGAAGTGTCTGTGGATAGATTCTGGGATGACAGGAGCACAGCAGGAATTGTCATTTGTGTTCTGAAAAGTAAGCAAGTTCTGGAACAGAGCTGCTACCTTGAGAAATGGATCATATGGTGTCAAATCCTATTTTTTTTATCTGATTCAGAACATACCCATGCCGAATGCTAACCTTATTAATTTATTTTTTAATATAATATTGTCTCTGTCTCTTGGAAGTCGCTTTCGATAAAAGCGTCTGCTAAATGAATAAATGTTATTAGCACTATCAATAGCAAGTCAATCAATGCTAATGTTAATCTATTCTCAATGTAATACCTCGTTTAACCAAATGTTTCACTTGCACTGTTCATCTGGTTAGAATAAGTGGATGGGAGAGTTGAAGAAACAAACTGACATCTTTGGACCGAAGACTGTATACATATACTCTATCAACAAACTGCTATTATTAAACTGAAACTGAAAATTGAAACTAGTAAAGTTTGAAAGGAAGATGAACATTGATTGAATTGGTTAACAATTCAAACACTGGTGTCCGTGATATCAGAAAAACCCATCTGATTTACACTAATCCCATATTTAAAGATATAATATAAAAATCTCCTCATATCTACGTTCATTTAGTTAGTGTTCTTGGATGCCAGGGTACAGTGCTGTACTCTGCTACATTGGGAATGTACAGTACAAATTATTCTTCCTACATAATGTGCTCTATAGTGAGACACTTCAGAGTGATGTGTGGTAAAAAGTATTTTTACGTCCAGCCCTGACTTGTGTGTCAAGCCCTCTGGATAATCATATAATGGGATTGTACCTGTGTGATCTTTGACATTAAGCAGCATTAAGAGTAGGCACCTTCTTAGTTAACAGACTATAAATGGAGTTGCATAGAGTGTAAATAGGGTTACAGACTACTTCTGATACAGACAGCTATAATTAACTTAGTGGTTTTGTCCTTTTTAATTGCTAAAAACATTGTTCTAGTATGATCTACTAAAATAACTATGATAATTTACTTATCAAAACAGTTTACACAACATTGTTGCCTTTCCATAGTTCCTGGTCTGACTGAAGGATAGACAGAGGTCATCCAACTTGGAGCCTTCAGGGAGACACCGCTTCTTAACCAATAAGACCCGTCTTCAAGGGTTCTCTGTAAATCTCTCTCTATAGTGGTTACATGACAAGAGCAAAAAATACATGCCACAACAACATCACTGTGAGCATTGGTTCTATTTACTATAACAATTTACAATTTTGTAGTTTCAAACATATGTTTGTATAATTGAGAAAAAGGTCAAACATTTCAAAAGGCACCTTTCATATATACACCTTCCAGTGGAGGTGTGTATTTAAACCACATTGCTCAGTGAAAGATACCATGTTGATTGACAAGCAGTCTCTGTGACATTGTGGAAGTATAACTGTCTGTTGTACTGCAGCATTCTGACCATACCTGCTGTGACAGATTCAGAAGGCCATACCAACCCCAAGATATCCTTGCAGTCCCGCCATTCTGAAGCCAGGAAAAATACATGATCTCAATATTTTGATAGGTTGACAAATACGTGGTATCTGCTGCTAAAAGGTTGTGCTTCTTTATGACTATTAGCAATGTGAACCTGCCCTCTCATGCTCCACCTGTGTATCCAATTCAAAGTGTCACCATGTCAGGATCAAATGGTTTCTGTCCTTTGCCATGTAGAGTAGTACAGTAGTCTGTGTATATATCCGAGCAAGGATCTGGGGAAGCTAGTGCTATTTTCAGTGGCTAAGAATGCTCACTATGACAAGAGATGGCATTGACATAGGCGGGACCGGCATAGCAACCAGGGTTCCAGGAAGTGGATCTTTAATGGATACACAGCCTTTTTTTCATTAATTATTAATTATTGGGGGCCACCATGGTCATGCCTATTGAATTGTGAGGGGGTGTGGTTGAGGACACAACGTCATGTTGGCACAGCCAGATTTGAACCAGGAACCTTCTGATTACCAGCCCAACTCCATAACTGCTCACCCACCTGACTCCCATATGCATATATGTATCCATGTATGTGTATGAGGTGTGTGTGTGAGCCTCTTTGTCTTTGTGTCTGTGTATTTGTGTGCTTGTGTAAGCACGTGAATCTGTGTTTGGTTGTTTGCTGTTGTTGTTGTTGGGTGCTAGTCCTGGATGTAGTCCAGCTGATTAAGGGCTAGGGCCAGCACCAGCACCAGTGGCCAGCAGTAAGGATGGACATAAGAGGATCATCCATGAGCTGAAATAACAAAGTAGCCTGGTCTTCACTGTTGCACTCATGACCTCCACTTCTCCACTGTTGACACAAGGGGTAATAAAACGGTAATAATAGGACAAAAGCTGAAATTCCCAAATAAGAACAGACAGGACCTTTTCTCTGTCCTCTATGGAACCCTACCCCAACCTAACCCTAACCTCCACTCTCACCTCATGACATATAGCAAGTCTTATACTAATTTTCTACAACCCTGCTGGGTACTCACACTGAGTAGTAGAGGAACTGGCTGAGAACCGACTGTCCCATGTTTCAAAATATTTAAAAGAATGACAACTGTTAACACAAAGCGGAATAAAATATGCAGAAATATCTTGATATTTGATTTAACCTACGTACAACATTACTCACAAACCCTATGCATAACATATACCCTAAATCAAACCTTCCACGTCAATATAGTACGCAGAAGCCAGCCTCCGCAGTCAATTTAGTGACTCTGGGGATTGTGCATCTGTAAATCCTAAATAAGAGGAGAAAGGTAGATATTCCCCTTTTACACAGATATCAATTTGTTGGTTTAATGCCAATCATTAAAAATTATTGTACCACCCCATTCCATGTTAGAACTTTTAATACAGACCTGAGAGTTGTTATTAAGACGCCACATTCCCACCTTTAATGACTTTTAAAAAAGGGCTTAGCTTAACTCAACCTCTTAACCACTCATCCTCTTCAATCCCTCTTCACCAGTCATTCTCTTCATCACTCATCCGTCTTCACTAATCATGCAGTTTTTTTATCAGTAAAGAGAGAAAAAAAATGCTTCTGGTTCAGACAGTCCAATCAAAGCTTCTCAGTGGGCTTAAAAGGCTGGTTAAATACTTTGACTTAACAATACTTGACTAACAATACTTGACTTAATAGCCAAGTTAACCTCTGTGCGGCATCAGTAAGCCTATCAGGCTGGTTAACTAGTAGGTTTTCTGAACATAGCCCGCCACACCACTGCTATCTTGTGCCAACTGAAGGAAGATACTGGGCCACGATCCAATGAGAGGGTATTACAGCAAAGGGGGGCGTAGTTCACTTGTCTCCTCTGACCTGCTGCTGGCAGTGGGCAGTGAGGAGGGCCTTGTCTTTCTATTGGCAGAATAGAAATTGTCTTTATATGTCTTTATGTTAGTCCCTGTCCACACCCCAGGACCCAGGCTGCTTCGAAACTTCCTTTGATGGTATGTTGAGAAGGTTATGTGGTAGGGTTGTTTCGGTGGTTGGAGCCTGAATGACAAGACAAACGTTCCCAGCTCCATTATGACAGATGCACCCTCAGTCGGCTTATTTATAGTCACAAACCAACATACCTCCAGCACTGAACACACACTCACCCTCCTTTTACACCCAGCAGCCATAAATTATCTTATCACACCATGAGTAAGTTGAATACTCTATTATAATTGACTGCAAGGTGTGTATTCAATTTATCAGCACAGTTGAGCTTTTCACCTATCCAAATCAATACTCTAAAATGGGGCCTCCTTCTATACATTTCCCTCTACTATTAAACAAAGTGTTTGATGGACAGGCTGGGCAGGCATGCATCCAGGCTCCTTATTCACACAGAGGACAACCTACCTGTAAGCACCACATTGGCCCATCAGGAGGAACAAAGTCTCCTAAAAAGGAGCTGGCTTGGAGAGGTATGTGAGACCATGGGTCATTGCTGCCCCTATTTAAATACAGAGAGCAGGTGAAGCCAGCTACTCTCTTGTTCTCTGTCTCTGTCTTTTCAGGGAGCTTCCCTTCCTCATTACCTCTCCGGAACCTCAAGGGTAAGTCTAATTATCATGCAGCTGCTGCATTTTTTTTTTACTTTCCCTTCATTAATTTAACAGATGCTTTCTTTCAAAAGCCACATACAACTAGTGCACATCAAACAATCAGCAGACAATAAAATCACAGTGAAATAATATAATAATTAGGACCAGAAGAGCACAGTTAAAAAAGTATTGTGATCATTGCTGAGGAACTGCTGTATGTACTATGTAGATATAGCTTACTTATACAGATCTGGTACTTGTGTGGTGTACACTTTATACAATGTGTTTGCTGTGTCTGACGTTTGATTCCAAAAGGACTGATCCCTTAGTTCAAGAAAGAAAAATCAAGTTCACCCAACTCTTTGGCCGTTTATTCAAATATTAACTGATACATGTCGGACAAGAACCAAGGCAAGGTCTCATCAGAAGACCACATTGCATTGTTACTCAAACAATGTTGGTTGATGTGGCACTACACATGCTGCACTGTAATATGCAATTTGCAATTGAGATTATAATACCCCTGTAGTTTAGGTAAAATGTATGCACCTAAGATGTGGTTACTTTGCACTGTACCTGGTAAACCGTTCCTTGACCATGACCACTGGCATGAACTTTTGAACTGTATTTTCCATAATCATTTTGAAAGGAGCTTCCCCTTCATGTATACAATGTAGGCTAAATGTAAGTCATTTCAAACTACGCGATGAATAAAGTCAATAAAGAGGTGTAACTGTAACTGTTAAAAGATATCTGACCTAATATCAAGGGTGACTTGATCGTATCGCAAGAAAAAAAGAGGGATCAAAGTGTCTGAAAGTGTGCAGGGCAGTGTCAGGTTTCCCAGACAGGACATGTGGTGTTCTCTGTGTCTCTGACACCCTGAGTTATGAGCAACACCTGGGGCTAACAGTAGCAAGCCATAGACCATTCAGATAAACATACAGAACGTAGACTTGCAGAGCAGTCTGATCTGTCCAGCTTGTTTCTATATGAGATTAACTATGGGTTTCTGCATTCTGAATCAATTCTAGGGTCTGTTCAGAAGCTGAGTGTCCTATCATGATTAACATCTTTGTAAGAAAATGTATGTCAGTACAACAGATTCTTCAAGCTTGTCTTCAGATGAACAATTGTTTCTGATATAGTTCAAGATTCTGACATGAAACACTGCGCAACACTTCGCCCTGTGTGAACACTCCTCTGGTGTGTGTTGTTGTGCTACAGGTCAACAGCTAGCTAAGCAGACATGTGCGATGAGGAGGAGACCACAGCCTTGGTGTGTGATAACGGCTCCGGCCTGGTGAAGGCGGGCTTTGCTGGGGACGATGCCCCCAGAGCTGTTTTCCCTTCCATCGTTGGCCGTCCCCGTCACCAGGTAATGCTAACACACATAAATTTGCACACTTGAAATCCACACAATTGGAATACACAGCTACACACACACTTGATGTGTACACACCCAAACACACACTAAACGAATGTTTCTGTCATCTCTGTCTCAGTCACAGTCATCAACACTTCACTTGAAAGGTCATAATGGAGGCCTGTGCAATGTGCTGAGCGAATGTTGTTGTGGGAATGTGTTTGCTAATTCTGTGTGCACAATGTAGGTGCATAGAACATCTGTTGTGAGAGATATGTGTGAGGTATGTATGAGGTATATGTATAGTTTTAGAGTCACCGGGGGTGTCAGCAGTTATGGCGAGCTCTGTAAACAGGTGACCTTGTAAATCCTTCTTCTTGAACCTCTTTACGATGGCCCTGTTCCTGACCACCTCTTTGCACCCCCCTCCCCCAGGGTGTGATGGTGGGTATGGGTCAGAAGGACAGCTACGTAGGAGACGAGGCCCAGAGCAAGAGAGGTATCCTGACTCTGAAGTATCCCATTGAGCACGGCATCATCACTAACTGGGATGACATGGAGAAGGTGAGGCCAGATCATATGCCACAGACCCGAGGACTGCATTCTGGTTTTACATTAACAATAAGCAATATAGCCTTAGGTGTTCCGATTAAAAAAGAGAATGCTTGAATACCCCACCACCACCTCTACCTGTATAACCTCCACCACCTGTCTCTCTGTAGATCTGGCACCACACCTTCTATAATGAGCTCCGCGTGGCCCCTGAGGAGCACCCCACCCTGCTCACAGAGGCCCCCCTAAACCCCAAGGCTAATAGGGAGAAGATGACCCAGGTCCACACACACTTTTCATAAATACACATCTGTCCATTCACACACACATGCAACCACATACAACTGACCACATACAGACACATTCATCGGTCTAAACATTCTTGATAATTTGTTAATGACATTCCTCCTCAGATCATGTTTGAGACCTTCAACGTTCCAGCCATGTACGTGGCCATCCAGGCAGTACTGTCCCTCTATGCCTCTGGTCGTACTACCGGTAAGCCCACAGACATGACTGCTACATTGCCACATTGCTACCACACTGCTACACGCATTCACTTATTTGGAGTGAGACGGCTCAGCGGGTTAAGGCGTTGGCCTCATGAGCAGAAGGTTGTGAGTTTTAACCCTGGCTGTGGCTATGTGATGTTGTGTCCTTGGGCAAGGCACTTAACCCTACTTGTCTCAGGGAGAATGTCCCTGTACTTACTGTAAGCCGCTTTGGATAAAAGTGTCTGCTAAATGAGTATTATTTAGTATTATTTGCTTTCAAACCTGGTGCCCTAAACCAACAAGCAGAAGTAGCATATAATCCACAATTTAGAGTTAAGGGATCTTAAACCTGCAGTTTGTGTTAGGGTTTTGTTGGTGTGTTCATGAGAATTTGTGTGTGTGTTTTAATCTACACGTGGTGCTAACTCACCACTCAGATTAGATTGATTTAAACGTCTCAGAGACATCAACAGATAATCATGCTCTGATTGCTGTCAGGTATTGTGCTGGATGCTGGTGATGGTGTGACCCACAATGTGCCAGTGTACGAGGGCTATGCCCTGCCCCACGCCATCATGAGACTGGACTTGGCCGGCAGAGACCTGACTGACTACCTCATGAAGATCCTCACTGAGAGAGGCTACTCCTTCGTCACCACTGGTACATACGAAGATAAAAATAAAAACGCATGTCATAATTCATTTTTCATAATTCAGTTTGACAGTGTTGTCAAAAAAGTCTTTAAACTGGGTAGTTTTTTCCCATTATTTTTGCAGGTACTAACAGCACCCTCAGTTGGCCACGTATTGTAACAGCATACATTCAGTAAGTGATGGAAACTTTTTCATATTTGCTTGTGACCACTCTACAGCCGAGCGTGAGATTGTGCGTGACATCAAGGAGAAACTGTGCTATGTGGCTCTGGACTTTGAGAATGAGATGGCCACCGCTGCCTCCTCATCCTCCCTGGAGAAGAGCTACGAGCTTCCTGATGGTCAAGTCATCACCATCGGTAACGAGAGGTTCCGTTGCCCAGAGACCCTCTTCCAGCCTTCCTTCATTGGTCAGTCTAAAACACAACTACCATACCTTGAAAGCAATGTGGTAATTGCTATGTAATTCATTGAAATTACGTCAAATGGATTTCCATACAGTTCATTGTGTGTAGAGTTAATCAGCCATTGTGTGTGTTCCTTTGGTAAGGCACAACAAATATACTAATGCGTATTTTTTTATTTTAAGTGATGATCATAAATAATGTATAGGCATCAAAGACACTGCCAGTCAGAACTAGAATGAGATGTTGAGACTGTCTTGAATGAGAGGTTCAAAAGGGGTTCTTTATTAATGAAATGCAATATGAGTAAATGTTTAGAATTTTATCATTAGAAGAAAACATTTAATTCAACTTTAATTTAAGTCAAAACAGTTATTTGGATGCAGGAGTTTAAAATATGTAAGGCTGCTACATATATCATAGTGTATCACAATTATTTTTTGCATTGTTAAAATTATAAGAGAGCTACTTCTACTAATTCTACACTTCACTCTAAACTTCACTGTAAATGAGAAGCAACAAATTGATGCTTTTAAATCTATGCAATGCATACTTTTTAATATACAGAAATATCAGGTGTAAAATGTAAGTTAAAAAAAGACCCATCTCTAACCTACGCTAGCACATCAAATTGTAAGTTTTTAATTAATTAATTAATTAATGTAATTGCAAATGCATTATTAAACATTATTTGTTTGTCATGACAAAAATTATTACTATACTTTTTCAACAGCATATGCTAAAGTAGAACATTGAACAGTCTCCCTGGCCCTACCTAACTAGTAGAAATTTTAAACGTGCAGTTCAGACAGAAAATTGTAATTTAAATGTAGGTCAATGCAAATGTGGGGATGGGAGAGACTCTAGGCTCCATCATGCAGGGTTGTGGAGAACCAGGACACAGTCATGGCTGTCTTCTCTCCTTTTTCTTGATGTCTCGAAAGCATCACGGTTTCCTTAAATGTGTCTTTTTGAGATCCTCTCAAGTTGTCAAACCAAACTCTGACACACCTGGTCAGAGGAGAAACTTTTAAGGCTTAATCACAAATTTTAGAATAGTTTTCTATCTGTATTGAGGTCAGTTTTGAGCAGCTGAGTGGTTCCAGTGTGAGCCTAATGACTGTTGTCTCTTCAGGAATGGAGTCTGCTGGCATCCATGAGACCACCTACAACGGCATCATGAAATGTGATATTGACATCCGTAAGGATCTGTACGCCAACAACGTCCTGTCAGGTGGTACCACCATGTATCCTGGTATCGGTGACCGCATGCAAAAGGAGATTACAGCCCTGGCCCCATCCACCATGAAGATCAAGGTGCAGACCAACACACAAACTCAAGATCATGACAACTCTCACACATAATTTCATAGTTTCTCTCTCTTTGTCACTCACACAGTCATACATATATGCCCACACCAAACACATGAAGTCACCCACAGACACATACACATACATCTGATAATGGATAGATTAGATACAATTAAAACAATATTGGATATTGCAACCTTTTACAAAATTGACATCAAACTGCACACTGCAAGTTGAGCATGAATACATAAAAGATTTTGGTCAGACGGCTCAGTATATAAGGCGTTGGCCTTGTGATCATAAGGTTGTGAGTTCTATTCCCGGCTGTAGCTATATGATGTTGTGTCCTTGGGCAAGGCACTTCACCCTACTTGCCTCAGGGGATTTGTCCCTGTATTTACTGGAAATCGCTTTGGATGAAAGCATCTGCTAAATGAATATTTATTTATTTATATTATTGATTATTTGCTGAGAGACTATACAACTTCCTGTGTCATGATCTAACCAGCCACCGGATGGCTACTAAGCCAAGGAAGGAGTTAAAATCACTTTTAAAATTGGCAGAAATTGGCAAATTGGGGTATGACCTGTAGTGCCCCTTTTGGTCTCAAGTCGACCATGTTGGTTGTGGTAGTTAAAGTTAATGTTTACTAAGTTTCACCATCAATTCTCAACTTTTTACTGCTGTGGTATAAGGGCTGCCATTGACTTCCATTTAACAGGAATAACCTACAATAGGAATTGGTTTCCTCCTTAAGGAAGAATCCTTAATATAAATATTATTTTCAGAAACACTTGTCTCCTACATACAGACCCCTTCTTATCTTCCTAAGGCCAAACTAAATGTCTCAGAAACCACATTAATCAAACACCGTACAAAAACAGGAGTCCCTAACACTGAATCCCTCCCCCACAACCCTCACCCATCCCACAAATCAATATACCCACTATTAGCTACACAAACACACAAAAACTGAAATCAATTTCCCACAGTCCAGCTGCTGAATTGCACTCAAGCCTCACCCCCAAACAAACACACCACAAAGAATCAATACTCCAGAATGCACCGCCTGAACAGTCCTTGAGCCTTGCCTTCTTTTACCAATACAATACATTCTATTACAGTGAAATCTTACCGAACACACACACACTTACACGCAGTCTCACAAACAATTTTACACATCCAGATGCACATTGTAAAATGGCAGGACCAAAATCATGAAAGCAAGAACATAGTACCTCCGCAGCAGAGTAACCCACAGTCAGGTAAAAACAGTGGCTAATACATCATAGTCGGTTATAAATCTGACTGTCCATCATATCTCTGACTGTTTCTCTCCCCTTCTTATTTTCCCTCTGTCTTCTTTCTCTTCTTCTCTCCAGATGATCGCTCCCCCTGAGCGTAAGTACTCAGTGTGGATTGGAGGCTCCATCCTTGCCTCTTTGTCCACCTTCCAGGCCATGTGGATCAGCAAAGATGAATATGAGGAGGCCGGGCCGTCCATCGTCCACCGAAAATGCTTTTAAAGTCCCCCACCTCTCCCTTTGCGTTTTACCAAATCTCTTTCGCTCCTTTCTACTTTACATCTGTCTTCCCCCAACCACATCCAATGCCATGCTTACCCCAGGCTAACCTGTTTCTTGCTCCTCCAAACCACTGAGCCCCATTGTCATTCTAGTGTCCCTAAACACTTCAGAGACTTTCTAGTTTGAATATGTTGCTAAATAAATGACATCTGCCTTTTGACTCTGGGTTTGTTTGTTTTTTGAGGTGGTATAGACTGGATGTTTGCGTAATACAGTTCCAGTGGTTACATACCCCACATGGAAGCTCCCTCACTGTAATGAAGATATTTTTCCACTTAGAGTCAGATGTTTGCCTTTTGATGGAGATAATGTGTTTTCTAAAAGGATCTGCACTTGTGTATGTGCATGAAGCTGCCTTGGTACTGCCATATAGTAAGTAGCAGGTGTTTAAAGTGTCACCAAAGATAGGAGACTCAGTTTGCTCTGAGCCCTGGACCCAGTGGTGAGTTAGGCCTGCTAGACAGCCACAGACTAGAAGGCTTGTGTCTCCCTCAGCAGCAAAAAACAGGCCAACACAAAGTAGGACAGCATCACCATACACTTCTGGCCTGTGTTATTTGTGGGTGTATGTGAGTGAGTGGGTATGTGTGTTGTGTGTGTGTATATGTCCTGCTACTACAGTTTCTCACAGAAGCCAGCCCTGTCTGGAACAGACAATAGTCCTTCATCTGATGGCAATCTGGAAGAGATGGATGTGTGGCAGGTCCATTGTCCCCAGGGCCCCACTGTCTTACAGTCCCCTGATTGTTAAGATGGGTTTGTCATGTGTTGTTCTTAACCTGTAATGGGCTATCTGCAACATCTGCCCAGACGTTGTAGAGCAACCGTTTCTATTCGCTTCTCATCAAGATTTCAATTCTTAATGAAAGAAATGAAAGAATTGAATCAATCTGGTGGATTTAGGAATTGTGACTCAAATGGTTATGATTTGCCTAATCACCCAGGAAGCTATAATAAGACTCTGATCCAAGTCTGACCCACTTTTACAGTATCTCATATCATGTATGTGCATTGTATAATGTCTTGTTTATATAACAATACAACTATGTAATGTCTCATTTCATGTCTAATGCCTAATCATAATATGTGGTCTTCTATGTAAAGTTGTGTGATCTTTACAATGCCTGCTTTCTGGAATTACCCTTCAGAGTAAAATACAAATATACTGTACAGACAGTAGAATGTACTAAACAGACAAAATAATGTCTATAAGCGACTGTATTGGATAACAGGCAAACTAGTCTCTCTTCCTGCCAAGTCAGCCTGTCTGTCTATTTTCCTGTCTGTTTGTTTGTTTTTAGTTTGCCTGTCTGCCAGCCAGCATGTCTGCCTGTTTGCCTGCCTGTCTTTTTCTGTCTGACCCAGTTCAGACATGCTGCGCTGAGCTGTGCAGGGCCAGTTACAGGATGTGGAGTCAAAGACAAATGAAGGTGGTGAAGCATCTGGGAGGCCAGAGTGAGTAATGGTCTCTAATCCCCTGTTGTCCTCCGCACTTTCTGCTCTTCCACCTATCACACGAGTACAGTGAGTGTAGACCAGGGGCAAGCAGATGTGATGATGACACCTCCCCAGGGTCCTGGACCAGAGGTAACTTGTGGATACAGCCCCTCCATGGGTAAGAAACAATGCTGTTGACTGCACATAAAACAAACAAGGATGATAAATCAAGTGAGACATTTACTCATTAGGTATAATTCCTGGTGCTTGTCATTAAAGACTACATAGCAGTTTACACTACAAATAGTACACAAGCAGTCATATTCTCATGCAGAAATTTTGTATTCGGACAGACTTTTGGTTGATTGCGGTATGAGCGTCAGTGGGACTTAAAGTGAGCGGTTTAATTGCACCTACAATCTAAACCCCTCCTCCCTCCACTGTGCGATGCTTGCTGCTCCGGAGCCAGGTTTCATTTTACCCCTGTGATACCTCCGAGATAAATCGCTAGACAGAGTTTTCTCCACCGCACCGCAGCATACGATACCACCGTGCTTTTTGAAAACGGAAAATTAACCGTGGTTGTGCCTTCTGAGAAGTACAGAACTGGCACGTTCGCTAGTTTCCTGTCATCCTCCAGCGAAGGTACATAAGTAGTGAAGTGCCGTACGGAGAGTACCTCTTATGAATCAAGGTAAGCTTAGCTGTTAATTTCGCTGCATCTGTTTTTTGTAGTTTGTTTTGGTGTGAAACGAATCTAGCCATACTCATTTGCACACGCATTTGCAGACTGAGAAGGTGTCTGATGATGACCTACATTTATAAAATCTGCGTAATAAGAAAAAGTTGGTTATGGGCAGCAATGAAAGGATCACCTGCATTGAACTTAAAAAATTAATAGAAAGACAAATTAGATAATATTTAAGATTAAAAACGGGCACTACGCTTTAAAATATATTTTTAGAGATGTGTTGTAGTATTTTTTACTTTTTCAATAATCATAGGTGTGATACTATCAGCCCAAGCCTCAATTTACCGTACTCTTTGGAAAGGAACGCTATTAGCAGAAAGCAAGGTGGCCTGAAGGATCTAATAATCTGCCATTAGGCAGATGGTAATTTAATTACTTAAAATTACCATAGTTCTTAAGAAATAAATGACTCATACAGCTATTTTGTGATAAAATGCTATTAAGACATCTTCCAATCAGACCTGGATGAAAAGGCACCATGCACTCATATGTATCAAGCAACCCTCTGATACTGATACTGAAAGCTTCCTTTGTAACTGCTGGCATCCAACAGTAGCGGTCTATACGATCTCCTCTCCGGTTTACAACATCGTACCTGTGATTCACACAGCTGTCTCTGTATCAGAAGGCTTCTGTGAGCTGGTAACATTGCCGTGTCTAGGCCAGCTCTAAATCTGCCCAGCCCAATCTGACCGGGTGGCAGCCTTACTCTCTCTGGATGATGAACAGCCTGGCTGAATCCTTTGCTGCCATTGACAATATTGGTGAGAGATGGATGGAGATGTATGTGTGCATGTGTGTTTGTGTGTTTGGAGGAAAGGGGGTGGGTGGGGTGGGTGGGTGGGGGGGTGGGTGGGGGGGCCTTACACAGCCTCTGTATCTCAATCCTTCTCTGACACATTTACACCAGAGCGTTGGCTGGGGTCTAAGGCTGTCAATACTAACTTTAATTAGAACCAGAGCATTTTTTCTCAGCCTTGTAAAATATGTAGACTGCTTCCTGTCAGGTTGTTACTTGAAAACCAAAACCAAACAAAAACCAAAACATCATCCATAAAATTAAGTACAGACCCAACACCCAAACCTTACGTGGGCTTATGCTTATTACATATCAATCTCGTATTAACCTACATGAACACCTGAGAAAAGTGGAGCTAATTAGTACACTTCACTATGTTATTTAATGTGTAAGCACACTATAAGGTGTTCCTTGTTAAGAAAGCCGATGCAGCCTACGAAAGATGTGTTCAGCAGTGTATTCCATTCCATTTCAGACTACCAATAGCTCCACAGCATCTCATTTGGCTTTGTTTCCTCACTGAAGCTTCAGGACAGTACTGTTCAAGCATGCAACATTATGCTTATTTGCAGTTTTTTCCTTGCTCCTCTTCTCTGAAATCCTTCTCTTTCTCCCCCCTCCCTCTATTCTGGTGGAGAAGCGCACAGAGGGAAAGGAAGAGAGAAAAAGGGAGGGAGGGAGGGGAAGGACAATGACAGGAGAGAGAGAAGGGGAGGAGTGAGCAAGCGTGAGGAAAGAGTCTAATCAAGAGAGAAGACAGAAGAGAAAGAGGTAGAGGAGAGATATAGAAAGGGAGGAAGTGCAATACAGGGAGGAAGGGAGAGATGGACTGGAATTCCTTGGGGACACGAGCTAGGGGGTTCCATAGCAACGGAGAATGACAGGATTTCTAACATTGATATTTTTTATCTGTAGCAAACCCTACAAGCTGTATGAACATTGTGGCGACCAGCACCTGCTTGTCATAATGGCCTCTGACCTCTGCAGGCCAGGTGATGTGCTTGTCATTTCCAGGCAAACGTGGTAGTTTAATTCACAGCTACTTCCAGTGTGCTGAATGGTCTTTGCTGTGTCCATGCCAATGAAAACATTCTACCTGTGTCCCTGTGCTTCTCTCCCGGCCTCCTTTTACATTTACAGTAACCCCTCGCCACTTCGCGGTTCAAGTTTCGCAGTCTCAGTGCATCGCATATTTTTAATAAAATAAAAAAATAAAAATTCTAAAATACCGCCATATCGGCAGCCGTATTGCAGAAAGCAGCGTTGTTTCATTGTGATGCGCGAGATAAACGGTTTTCCAGGATGCTAGACAAAAGTGAGAAGCTCTCTCAGAGGCTTTGTACATACCCACGGGCACTCAAACAAGGAATGTGATTGGTTCCCTTGCACAAGATCGACAAATGAGAGCATGAGTGGATGTTTCATCTATCATCTATAAGCCTGCAACATTTTGGGGTCTATCACGTTGCTATGCTCAGTGACCGATGCTCTTTTGTATTGCTCTCTCTTGTAAGTCGTCCCCATTAACTGCGATAAACGAGGGGTTACTGTACTTTGCATTTAGTCATTTAGCAGACATTTGTACCGAGAGCAATTCATAGCTATCACAGGGCTATTCCCTCTGTGGCAAGTATGGTGAAGTGCCTTGCCAAGGGACACAAGGTCATGTTGGAGAGCTTCTGATTACTAGCCCAACGCCCAACCCACTGCGCCACATGACCCCTTTAATTTAAAGACTTTTTGTAAAAAAGGGTAGAGTAGCTCGATTTCCCGGTTCTAGCATCTAGTAATCCCAGAAAAAAAAAACATGACGCAGATATCTCCTTTAGGCTACACAATGCCATTAACTGGTGAGAACAACATAATGTATGGTAGAATACTTCAAGTCACTTTAATAATCCTAAAGTCAAGAAATTACCCAGTACCAAGACCTCCAGAGTTAAACTGTTTTTAATGTCCTGCCAGGCTTCTCCTAAGACAATAGCGCAGCCCAGCTAACAAACAGAGTCAATATTTAAATTAATTATTGAACCACACCGCCCATGCATAATGCATCCAAACAAATCCCCAGAACCTGAGTGTGGAAGATCAGCTGGAAATGGGATTGCAAAAGGGAGAGGGATCATACACGATACAGCAACAGAGTTCAAACACTGCAGTTCAGTAAGGATGGCAGATGGGCGGTGGGAGGTGTACAGTAAAGTAACTAGGTGGTACAGTATATAGTTTAAGGACTTCAAGAGGAGGTTGTGTAGTGCAATGTTAATATGATGGGTAACAAGACCAGACAAAGCCCCATTCTTCTTGTACAAAATTACTTTGGTCTTGTGGTTAGATGTGGGCACAGTACCCATACAGAAGATTGGTGGTTTGATCCATACTATGTAGAACAGATGTGGTTTAGAAATAATCCACTGACAGACAGCTAATATGGTAGATCTTGAGGACTGAGACAAACTCAATCATCACATTGTTTAAATAACTTGGTAGGGCTGCCTGCTAACTGAGTCTGGAAACTGTCAGATGATTTCTGATTTCCAATGGACGTTATCATCAGGACCAAAATGTATCTTAAAAATTCACATCTTATTTTATCAATCCTACATCATGGTCAGGTGTGTGGGGACAAACAGGTGTCCTACGTCATGGTCTGGTGTGTGGGGGCAGACAGGCGTCTTACGTCATGGTCTGGTGTGTGGGGGCAGACAGGTGTCCCATGTCATGGTCTGGGGTCTCATTTATAAAGCTTGCGTACGCACAAAACGGGGCTGAAAACGTGCGTACGCCAGTTTTCACGCAAAGTCAGTGATTTATAAAACACTAACTTGGCGGTAGAATGTGCGGTCCTCCACGCAAACTATGACCCTCCCGTAAACCTACGCACTTTTTGGAAACAGTGGGAATTGGAGACACATACTGCAAAAAGTAAAAGTCGGAGAAGCGATTACTCGTAATATTTATGTATTTTGTTGTCCTCACACACATTGACTCAGTTTATGATTATAATGAAGATGAAATACATCAGTGTTTGAGCTTGAACTGCGTGATAATTGTTCCATGCACATCTTGTACAATGCAACTCAAATTTTAAATCAATATTCAGCGCTGTCTGTCTCACAATCAGATTGTCCTTTTACCGCAGTGTAGGAGGCTGAAATGCATGTAACTACAGAACACAAAGTATAACTAAATATATTTCTTTAATACTGTGCATATATCATCATATGTCAAAAACTGGAAATACAGTTGTTAAGCTCCCGCGCAATCACTACACTCATTACACTTCAGAATCAGAATTCGTTTTTAATCGCCATGCAAGATAGATAAACACGGAATTTACTACTGCAGTTGTTACCGCTTCTTCTCCGGTTCTGCCACTTGGCGCTGTCGCACTGTTTTTTTGTTTGCCTTGATTAACCGTGAAGAAGAATCACCTGCCAGGTTCATGAGAATGATACTAGATTCGCATTCATGAGGTCCTTTGCATTGACCATTTATGGTTAAAAATGGGCGTGTTTAGGGCGGGGTACAATGATACTTTACGTACGCACACTTGTGGTTAAGATGTGATAAAGCGAACATTGCCTACAGGTGTGCGTGCACACGGTTTTATAAATCTGAATTTTTGTGTGCGTACGCCAATTTACGCTTTTGGGCGTACAAACACTTTTAATAAGAATTCTACGCACTCCTTTATGAGAATGAGACCCCTGGTGTGTGTGTGTTGGGGGATGTGTCTTGGCCAGGGCTGAGGCTAAGACTGGGGATGGAACTGAAGCTGTGCCTGAAACTAGCATCCATTAGGGTGTTTATCTCAAACTGCCTTTGTTAAAACAGGCAGATTCAGACACAGTGAGCAGTCAGCATGTAGAAGCTGATCTCCAAATAGTTTTAACACACCCACACACACATACACACAGACACACATAGGTATCGATGCATTAAGGCACACATGAATGCTGATTGTATTGGAAAACTGAATTCATTTTGAATTCACATGTAAATACAGGTCTCAATCAGTACTTGTAATTTAGTGTGGCAATTTGTAAGGATTCTTCTTTTTATGGCCATTAGGTATAAGTGAATCACTAAGGCATAATACAGGAAATGTTGTATATTTTCTC
This sequence comes from Neosalanx taihuensis, assembly GCA_030340665.1. NCBI lineage: Eukaryota > Metazoa > Chordata > Actinopteri > Osmeriformes > Salangidae > Neosalanx > Neosalanx taihuensis. The sequence goes on from CM059290.1 coordinate 7,339,804, forward strand.
TTGGGATGCTTGCTTTCCCGGCAACAAGTTCCCCATAGGGTGGAATGTTGCCTCATCCAACGGAAGGCTATTGGGTGATTAAGTAATGCTAACATGGTGCTAGTAGTTCTGTGGGGATGAATGACAGAAAAAGATATAAGCCTAAATGTGTTTCTGTAACTTGTCTCTGGGGAACAGAGAAAGCTCCTGCTCTGAGTTACAAATCTGTCAGGTTCTGATCAGGCTCTGCATTGTTCTATGTCACATCTCTGCTTCTATCCAGCGCGCTAGCTACTCAGGCACTCCAATCCTAATGTTACAGGCTGGTAAAAGGTCTTATTCAAGAGGCCAAAACATAAAATGTATATCTTTCGATTTTTTTAAAAATGTGATAGATTCCCACTGCGCAATGAGTCGTTGAAAAGACGTCTATTCCACGTAATTTCGCGACGTCCAGATCAGGTCGAAGGATGGTGCTAAATGAAAGGTTTTTTTACGTCTTTTTCGGACGTCATTTCGACCTCCGTTTCTGACGTCTTTCTGACCTCCAGTTTGGACGTTCACACGACGTGCAAATACAGTCAAACTTCGATGTCGAAATCAGGTCTTCTGGAGGTGCAGAATGAAAGTTTTTTTTACGTCTTTTTCGGACCTTATTTTGACGTCCGTTTATTTAGTCTTTCTGACCTCCAGTTATGACGTTCAGACAACGTACAAATTCAGTCAAAATGTCAAGTCGACTTCAACTTTATTGTCATTACACAGGTACAAGTACAGGGTAATGAAATACAGTCAGCATCCAATCTGAAGTGCAAAACAGTTATTACAACAGAATATAATTGTAATTGTATACTCAGAATATACACACTATGAACAGTATAATTAGAATATACAGGGTATGTACAGATTAAAGTGATTTAAGACAAATGTAAATCAAATCAACATTTAGTTGTATAGCCCTTTTTACAAGCAATGTCAGAGGGCTTCACATATGCCCCTCAACCAACCTAAACCCTCAAGGAAGACAAGGAAAAACTCCCAGAAAACTCACTAGGGAGAAAAAAATGGAAGAAACCTTGGAAGGAGCAATTCAGTGAGGGATCCCCTCCTCCAGGGACGGTTGGGCAAAGAGAGGAGCAGAACACAGGCTAAACTGTCATATCTCTAGAGAGAGTTAATAAGTTGTTGAAACATCAATACTCAATGCTCAACTGTAAATGTACAGCTGTATTGTACAAGATGCTACAGTATTTAACAGAATTTACAGAGTTGCATGTATGTACAGTTAGTGCAAATGATGCAATGTGCAGATGTGCAAAATGAACATGAACATGACATACAAATTTAGTCAAAATTGCACGTCGAAATCAGGTCGCCTGAAGGTGCAGAATGAAAGTTCAATACAAATTCACTCAAAATGACCAAATGATCTACATTTTAAAAACATTCATAGGATATCGATACAAGATGTCCTAAATACATCATTATCACTTACTCCATCCATTTTGTTGTTTCAAGAGTCTTTGCCTCTGATCAATTTGGGTTACACTTAGACTGCATGCATAGAGGACTATCATTTTCTATGTTAATAAAAAAATTAAAAACATTTTATTCAGTCAAATTATACAAACACGTACTGGGCCAGATTGTGCAAACATAGAACAAAAATGGAACTATGGACTTTTGATAATACTAACAAAACTATAAAACTAAACAACTTTTGGAATTTAGGTCTCCCAGTCTCCCCTCTTGATGGTGCGTGTTCAAGATGTTCATCTATATCTTGTTTGATGGTCACCTCAGTGGCTTGAGCCTGAGCCCATGACAGCATCTACAAAGAGAAACATGCATAGTCATCATTTCTCTGTAACACATATTTTATAAAAACAGAACATATTTTGCCATATTTAAAGAATAAGGATACTTAAATGCCAGATTATCTTTATTTCCCCTTTCCTTTTAAATTGAACTGGGCCATCAGGCCATTGTTTTTTCTGTGCTGTGCTGATCAGAGTGGTGTCCCTAGCAAAGGTCTATACTTGACAACAGGCATTATACAGAAACGACAGAAGAAATGGACCAATCAGAGAGCAGCATTCAATAGAGCCGTGTAAAAAAATTATATTGGGTATTTCATTTGACATGAATCATATAATTGAATCAGGGTTTGTGGAGGAAATTAGATTTCCTGTGTACTTATATTAATCACTACTGAACACACCTTCTATGAAGACTGTTGTAACATCATTACTGCATGACTGTCACCATCTATGTTTACATTCTTGTGCCCTATAAAAGAATGTTGTCTCCTCTTCGTCCAGGAGAGAGCCATGATGGAGACCTAAGCCTTGTACTGTCTTCATTTTGTTGCCAGAGGTCTGGTCATTTCTCTCCCAATCTGCAGGTTGTTAAATATGTATTAAACCCAGAACTCAACTTAACTGTCACTCCGTTTATGAAGAGACGGACAAACCACTTTCTTCAACAGGTTCAGTCAATAAAAAGCTACAGGTAGTTTTGCCTTTTAAATTAAAAAAATACAATAACAAAATATTTAATATCACACAAGTAGATTAAACATTATTATTTGTGTTGAAAAATACCTGTCAAGAACTCTGTGGACACAGTCCTTTGTGTCTCTGCCCCCAATCCTTGATAGTTGCAGGACCTGGAATAGATTAGATTAAACTTTATTGTCATTACGCAGGTACAGTGTACAGGGTAACGAAATACAGTTAGCATCCAACTAGAAGTGCAAAACAGTTACAATAAGCAGAATATACAGAGTATGTACAGGGTATTAAAGTGCTTTGGTAGCAACAAATATACAGCTGTATGGTGCAAAATGTTACAGTATTTTTACAGTTTACATTGTTGTATCAGATAATGCAAATGTACTATGTGTAGATGTGCAAAATGAAACAGATGCAAAGTGCAAATAAGTGAGAAGTCTACATTGAAATATTCCCTGAGATATCAAAGACAATATTAGAACAGGTAGAGTGGTGTTCTTATAACGGGCATGAAAATGGGTCAGGGGTGGAAAAAGGTGAGATGGATACGAACCCTCCAGGGGGTCTAGGGACAAGCTGCAATGAAATATTCATTTTTATTTTGAAAGCACCGTTCTGATGCATTTTGAGAGGAAATTCAAGTAGTACGAGTTAGGGCGGAAGAAACTACTTCCATAAAACACCACAAAAACTGTAAACACAGAAGAAATTGCACATCATTACCTTCTCTTAGTATGAAGGTTCTCTGCTCAGCCCTGCTACTGCTAAACTGGCCGTGTTAACGTTGAATCAAACAAAAGCCCGAAACTTTTGGTCTCGCCCAAAAGTTTGGACAACTGTTCTAACTCGCTCAAACAAGTAGGCGATAGATGAAGTGAGACATGTAAATAACATTTTATGGTCTTACCTTTAAGTAATTGAAAGGTTTTTGTCCAAAACCAAGACTCTGTGATGAAAAGCAGAGAACCGCGAAATTGATGTGTAGAACGGAAAAACCTTGCAACCGGAAGCACCGTTGCATTGTGGGTTGTGTAGTTTTGTTGGCTAATATTACGAACGAACATTGGCCAACAAAACTACGCGACCCACAAGGCAATGGCGCTTCATCTCTTTTTTGAAATCCACATACAAACTTTTACTAACTCAAATATGGTTATCATTAAACATAGTTTAGTTATTACTAGGCCATAGCCATGTTGATTTGATACACATGTGTGCATTTGGCAGGTGAAGAATCATTCATAACTGTACATACATGCAACTCTAATATACAGGATAAAAGTGTCTAACTCTGTAAATCTGTTAAATACTGTAGTCAACTTGTACATTACAGCTGTACATTTGTCTTAAATCACTTTAATCTGTTCATACCCTGTATACTCTGATTATACTGTACATACTGTGTATATTCTGAGTACACAATTACAAATCTGTTGTAATAACTGTTTTGCACTTCTGGTTGGATGCTAACTGTATTTCGTTACCCTGTACTTGTTCCTGTGTAATGAAAATAAAGTTGAATCTAATCTAATCTAAGAAGCATCAATAATGAATGTTGACCTGGTAACTTTAATGAAATTATGGCTGAGGTGTTGAAGCAATATTTTTATTGCATCAATGTCCAAGATTGACCTGTTTCAGGTGTCAAAACGACCTTATATTAGCAGATGTCCAGATGAAGTATTCGGATGGCATCTAGATGTGGTCCTTAACCCTTAGATCAGGGGTGCCCAATCCTGGTCCTTGAGAGCCCCTGTCCTGACAATTGTATATGTTTCCCTGCTCCAGCACACCTGACTCTATTGAATGATTATGAGTCTTCCATAGAGCTTGTTAATGACCAATTCATTAGAATCAGGTGTGTTGGAACAAGGAAACATCTAAAACTGTCAGGATAGGGGCTCTTGAAGACCAGGATTGGGCACCCCTGCCTTAGATGCATAAGTGGGGTCAAAATGACCTCATGGGTTGTTATTCTTCAAAATCTAGGTAAATATTGTCATATTCCAGGTATTTCTCATAAAACATGATTGAGACATGAGGCCATTCACATTTTTATTAATTCTTTCATTAATTTTAAGAAATTGCAGTTTGGTATCATTACCCCACTCTTCCATAAGCAGGGTCAAATATGTTTTGATACCTACATTGATGGTTATGTGGTAAAATGTGCAAAGTGGTCCTTATCTGATTTCCAGATAAGGTCTCATTTGAACGTCATTCTACTGTCTAAAAGAGGTCCGAAAATGACCTGTACATTAAGGTTTCATTTTGCACGTTTAAATAAAGTGTGCATGTGCTCCTTAACAAACCTCCATATAAGGTAGAATTAGAAACTCATATTAACATTTAAAAGAAGTCAAATTATGACTTATAGGATTTCGACGTCGAAATACGGTCTAAATGTGGTCATTATCTAACGTCCAGATAAGGTCTCATTTGAACGTCATTCTACTGTCTAAAAGAGGTCCGAAAATGACCTGTACATTAAGGTTTTATTTTGCACGTTTAAATAAAGTGTGCATGTGCTCCTTAACAAACCTCCATATAAGGTAGAATTAGAAACTCATATTAACATTTAAAAGAAGTCAAATTATGACTTATACATTTTACATCAATTTTCGACGTCGAAATACGGTCTAAATGTGGTCATTATCTAACGTCCAGATAAGGTCTCATTTGAACGTATTCTAACATTAAAAGAAACAATAATGATGTCTATAGCTGTCGAAATAACGTCTAGATGTGGTCCAAAATAGGAGTTTCCCTCGGGATGAATAAAGTATTCTGAATCTGAAAATAGACGCCCAGATTATCATAATTTTAACATCTTAAAAGAGGTCAATAATAATGACAATAATGGCGTGTAAATTTGGTATCTTTGAAATCCTTAACGTCAAGATGAGGTAATATTTGAACGTCACTGTAACGTCTAAAAGAGCTCCAAAAATGACTGTAAATTCTGGACCTAATTTGCACGTCGAATTAACGTCTAGATGTGGTCCAATATAGACGTTAAATATCAACCATTTTTGGTCGTCGTGCCAACGTCTAGATATGGTCTCTGACGGACCGACCCAATATCGACCTGATCTGCACGTCTTTCCGACGACCGATGTTTGCTGGGTTGCGTATCATTGCAGTACGGAAGCGTATCGCATTCACTTGATAAAAAAAAAGTCTTTTTTTTTCTGAGTAATTTATTTTTTGGTCTGTTTTTCGAGGTAATTTATTCTGTTTTTCAAGGTAATCTTTTCTGTTTTCGAGCTAATTTTTTGGGGGTCTGTTTTTTTGAGGTAATTTTTTTCTGCTTTTCGAGCTAATTTTTTTGGGGTCTGTTTTTCGAGGTAATTATTTCTGTTTTTCAAGGTAATTTTTAATTGTTTTTTCGAGCTAATTATTTGTTTTTCTGAGTATTTTTTTTTTTACTTTTCAGTTTTTAAGGCCAATCTTTTGGTGAGTTTAGAGGGAATTCAATATTGGACACATTCACTCTTTATTGAGAGCTCGATGTAGGCTAATGGAAGCAAACATGACCTGCTTGTTTAGTTTAATCAAGTTTTACTTTGATCTGGGTTTAAGACACTGGGAGATTGTCCTGTCTTTAAGTCATATAGATGGTATTATTAGTTTGTCGACCTTGCGCAGGCACCTGAAGACTTTGCGGTTGTTCAGAAGGAAAGCCCATTCAGATCTCCTGGACATAGCATTGTTTCTCCAGGATCAGCTGGACATATACGACTTGCTCCATGGATACAAGATGATGCATTTAAAATGCATTCCGGCTGGCTACGTGGTGACTCAAGAGACGATCAGGAGACTGCTGAAAATATTGGATCCACACGGTGTGCGGCTGAGGCGCCGGAATCGCCTTCGGCGGCGTATGTACAAGAATCCAGGCCCAAACTTTCTGTGGCATGTAGACTCTTATGATAAACTCAAACCATACAGGATCTGCATCAATGGTGCAATAGATGGGTTTTCACGAATGGTGATATGGCTACATGCCTACTCTACAAACAGTGATCCCAGGATAATCACGCACTACTTTATTGATGAGGTGTCATTAAGGAATGGAACAGCTTCCCGAATTCGGTCGGATCTCGGAACCGAGAATTGTTACTTTGAACAAATGCAGATGTTCTTGAGGCACGATCATCTGGACAACTTCTCGCACAGATGTTACCTGTATGGATCAAGCAATCACAACCAAAAAATAGAAAACTGCTGGGGCTTTTTAAGGAGGCAACACGCAAAGTTTTGGATGAACCTGTTCCAAGATTTTAAAGATTCAGACTCCTTTTCTGGTGACTTCCTGGACAAAAGTCACATTCAGTTCACATGTCTTGAAATAATAGAGGTAAGCGCTGCAATAGTGACATAATATGTCAGAATAATACTGTGACACCTGCCTGCTTAGTGGTTAAAGTATTCATATGTTTTACTTAAAGAAAAGCAGTACCCTGTGTAGTGTGTTAGAGTGGTACTAATGCCATAGGCCCACTGATATTAGTGAAAAAGAGCTTACTCTATGTAGGCTATATAGGCCTATTCAAAACCTCACTAAAATAAAAGGACAGTATTATCAGAAGTAGGCTACTGTATATATCTGAAGTACTTACAGTATGAAAAGTATTCAATAAAATGTCCACTGTCAGTGTTTCAAAGTTTTTAAATTGCATAATACAGTTTATTATTGCAGATGTTTAAGTTGGAGCTGATTTGAACTACATTACTGGGTTTAATGATCATGTGTGAACTGATTTTCTCAGTTTCAATTTAATTTTTTTAATTTTATTTAGAGAGAACTGCAGGAAGTTGTTTACCTCTGGAACACTCACAGAATTCGCCCATGTAGAAATGCTGTGTCTCCAGGTGGGCGCCCAGTGTTGATGTACACCCTACCCCAACTTTTTGGTGCCAGAGATACCTGAAAGAGATATCCCAACAAAAGATACAAGTCTGCAGAGAGGAATGCCTTCAGAGAGGACCGTATCCCTGTGATGAAACAGTGTTTGACATTTGCTGATTTGTCATGGCAGAAAACACTCTTCATCCACCCACCTCTACAGAGGAAGCCATTGAGCTGTACATGTTGTTACGTGCTTACATACGAGCTGAAGTTTAATGATCACAACCTGCTCTACTGGATCAATGGACGGGATGTAAGCCTACACATAAGGGTAGAAAATCTTATTGATTATGAATTTCATCAGTAAAAAACTGTGAACTTGACTAATGGAAATCTCCAGTTTGTGCGTTGTTTATCCTCTTTCTATTCATAATGGGAAAATTACACATCAAAATAAGTGCTGGCAATGAAATATCACATCACATGTTGCATGTTGTTGAAAATCTTGGGTGCATTGTAAAAAGACCAGCCTACAAAGGACAGTCATTATCAATTATAAATTAAACAGGTTACAATATCTTGACCTTAAGGTGTGTATGCTGAATTTAAAATGAAGCTCTTACAGACTGTTAATACCGAAAAATTAAAAATGATTAGCGCAAAAAACAGGATTGATGTTCTCGCAAGATCTTGAAGTATCTCGATATGTCAGAGAAAAAAAATTAGCACGAAAAACAGAAAAACTATTACCGCGAAAAACAGGAAAAAAGATTAGTCCGAAAAACAGGAGAAAAAAAAATTGCACGAAAAACAGAAATAATTAACTTGAGAAACAGACCAAAAAATGTGAATGCAATACGCTTCCGTATCGCAGGACCCAGCTATACAGAAAGTAAAAAAGTTGTGCTGATATGCTAAAATAGGTTACAAGGGGGAAAAACAACTTTTGTCATCATAGAACGTTCAGATTTCAATGCATTCCTATGGGATTTTCATCAACATGACTTCAACTTGATTTTTCTGAAAATGTATATTTTTTTAAATTGATTAAACATACCTTATTTTGAAGGAAACAACCTAACCTTTCGTTTAAGATATGTCCCCCGGTTGTGCTGACCCTCTATGAAAGGTAGCCAAAGCTTCAAAAACTATAAGCAATATTTTCACATATTTTCTCAATGTTGATCACAAACAACATTTGATAGAATTAAGGTGTAAGTGTCTACATGCTAACTGTCATATTTGTTTTTAATTTATTGCAAGTAGTCGCTAGTTATTGAGCTCTAAAAAGGACTTGGATCTGAAAATTCCGGTGCCATTTTCATAGGATTCGTTTTTAGCCACATTCAGGCTAAAGATGGCGTCAGAGACGTTCGATTCAATGTGTTTGCTACCTGCGCTCTAGAATCACTTGACAGTTGGTTAGCTTGGCAAGGAAAAACGCGTTCTATTGTCCACCCTATCTAAACTTAAGAGTATAAAAACGAGTGGGGAAGCTGGACCAAATAAATAGACTAAAACTTACCATTTCCATACGAAATGGGAGTTTGATTTTTTTTTCACTATGTCATTTTCAAAGTGCGTTTCAAATCTGCCAGACTGCTATACCGAAAAAGGGAAATGTGGAGCGGCATTTTCGGACTGTACATAAAAATGATTAAAAAAACTTCCCTCCGAAAAAAGTGAGTTGAGAAGGAGAAAGGTTAAGGAACTAAAATCCCAGTTGTCAGGACAGCAGTCAAGACTTTGCTTTACTCGAGCCAATCGCAACATTCATGTGCTACCCTTTTCGGGAAGATGCTGATGTTGTTTCACTCGCATCAAAAACACTGCAACACTGTTTCACCTGAACTCTTCTGGAGTGGAAGATGAGATTTTGACACTACAAGCCGACATTGAGCTGAAGGCCAGAGCTCATGGACAATTCTGGAGCTTACTCACAGAGAATAAGTACCCCAACATAAGGAAATGTGCAGCATCCTTGACTGCATTATTTGGCTCCACTTATTTATGTGAGTCCGCCTTGAGTGAGGCTTGGCATGTAACGTCACGCAGGTTTATCTCTTACAAGCAATATGGGTTCAGGCAATTATGCAAGGTATACTAACATATAGGGTTCTTATAAAGAATTCTCAATATATTTCTGAATAATTATATGTTGCGCAATTTTATAGTAGGTAAATCACTTTGACTCGGTCATTTTGTAAGTAGCTTGCATGCTGAAAAAGTGTGTGCACCCCTGCCGTACACTAAACTTGTAAAAGCATTTTTGCCTTAGGACATACAGTGTCTGGCCGCAGGCAGCAGTCACCTTGGGAGGTGGAGAGTGTATGGTCCCTGTTATGGTTATATCGACATAGATGTGATATTGGATTTATGTCCTCTATTGCATGACTAAACTCATTACATTACATCAGCCACCTGATCCCTTCCTCTGAGCTTTCAATAAGCATTCCGAGTAAATGGACTAGATATTGCTGTACTGGACTGGACTTAGTATTTGCTTGACTGGACAGGACTGGATGTGACTGCACTAGACTGGACAATACATGATTGGATGTTACTGGCCTGGACTGAATATTGCTGGACTTGACAGGACTGGATGTAGCTGCACTGGACTGCACTAGAAAGACCTGGAGTTTGCTTGAGTGGACTATGTAATTCTGGACTGGACAGTACTGGATGTTGTCAGACTGCACTGAGGTGAACGGTTTTGACTTACAGCACATATGCCTATATAACTGCCCCTCAACCAACCTAAACCCTCAAAGAAGACAAGGAAAAACTTCCATAAAAACTCACTAGGGAGAAAAAAATTAAGAAACCTTGGGAGGAGCAATTCTGTGAGGCATCCCCTCCTCCAGAGTCAGTTGGTGAAAGAGAGGAGCAGAATAAATATGTGCTCAATCCGTCCAACACCAGTCGATCCCAAAGGTAGTATTGGTAGATGGCATGACATTCAAAAAGTAGAACTGGCTGCCCTGTATGTATGTCACCGCGCATGCGCAAAAATAGGTGCTTAGAGCAGCAAACCTAACAAGCCAGTCAGTGAGTTATCTCCAATTTTAAGCCCTTGCTAATTTCTTAAAAACTAAAGAAAGCTTATGACCATCAAAAAAGTGGGGTTGCTGGACCAAGTAAGAAGACAAAAACTTATCACTTTCATTCAGAATGGGAGGTGGACTTTTATTCCACAATATAATTTTCTAAGTGTGTTTGCCTCATCTCACACTCTACCATCGCAATATCAAAGAAGGGAAATGTGGAGTGGTATTTTAAGACTGTTAATGGAAAATATGACACCGACTTAAATATATGTTTTGCGATTTTGTAATGGGTAGATCATTGTGACTTGGGTCATTTGTAAGTAGATTGCATGCTGAAAAGTGTGAGAACCCTGCTCTAGAGAGAGTTAATTGGTCATTAAAGCATCAAAATTCAATGCTCAACTTGTGTCTGAGGTAGCATGAAGTAACTTTATTGTCATTGTCACAGGTACGAGATTGAATGTGCTTCTAGTCAGGGCAAAATAAAAGAAAGTCCTAATGCTAAAATGATGAATAAGTGTTAATATATAATAAGATGAATAAGAATATATATATATAACTGAGCCATTCAAATACACTAAAATACATAACATTAAACATATGCTAAAATATCACAGATAAATACTAAAAGAATATGAATTAAACACATCTACAGTCATTACATAACACATTGGGCAGGATTTACTGTGACTATTCAGTCAGTTCAGGCAGCCAGGGGGATGAGGAAAGGGCCTGGGAACTCGCTCATTGTCCATCAGGGAGACTGACGTCCAACTGGCGACCAGATCCAGGGTTGGAGTTATGCGACGGCTACTATAATTGTTCATGGCGCCTCCTAGGTTCTGGCAAAGGTCCATTCTAAACGTAACCAGGCAGTGATCAGAAAATGTAGGATTGTGGGGATGAACAGTGAGATTAGTCATCCCAGTACCTTGTGTGAGGACTAGATCTAAGGTATGTGAATGAAGATGGGTAGGTTTGTAAACTACCTGTGTGAAGCCCGTAGAATCTATGAGGGCAGTGAAGAATTTACTTAAAGGATTTTTAATCCTTAATCCATCATCTTTAAAATTTACATTTTGAGTCATCCACATGAATGTTAGAGTTGCCATCAGTGTACGTCACAAGATCAGCACTGAAATCTACAAATTCCTCCAGGAAAAGAGTGTAATGCCAGGTGGCCAACATGGCTATACAAGAAGAGGGTAGAGGGACATAACTACTTTAATGTAGTTGGTGGCTTCATGCATATCATTTAAAATGTTTTAAAGGTACTCAGAGATTTTAGGTTAACATTGAAAGTGGCTTCATAGAACATAGCAACACCACCACCTTTCTTAAAGACACAAGGAATATGCGAGTACGTGAAATCCAGAGGCAACACTGCATTCAGAGGAGAATGGTCATCAGGTTTTAACCAGGTTTTGGTGAGTTCAATCAGGTCCATGCTGCATTCAGATATCAGATCATTATTGAATTGAGTTAGTTAAGACTAGTGTAGGAGGGAACATGGTTGGAGTGTAAACCTACAGGACACAAGGTGTCCAGTAACATGGTTTTACAACCCTGAACAAGAATGCTTAGCCTAATAATATCTAATGATGCAATGCAGCTTTTCAATTTGGGACAGATTTGCTGTAAAGGTTATTATGACATTTTTCTATTTTAAACCTTATTTCACCTATGTGGCTGCAGGGTTACAGATGTTATTACAGCTCTAATGCAGCTGTCTTGTTCTTGTGATGGATCACTCTTTTCATCACTGTCAAGCACTCCTGATGCCGGTTTTGCACTGATGACATACTCATGGCAGTAGATTTTAAGCAACCTGTCAGTTTTTTGTATGCCTGAAATAAAGTACACGCTAAAAGAGGTGAGCATCTAGTTATCTTACCTCCTTTTTGTTAAGACTGGTATTCCACAAAAGGTTGGACTCAAAAGCATGACTCAAAAAACAGTTCAGGGTTCAAACGCAAATCAGTTTACTTGGTCAAAAGGAAGGTTTGGTACACGGTAATCAGTCAGGTCAGGCAAACAAATCCAAAAAGGGCTAGACAAATGAAAGTCAAAGAAAAATCGAAATGCTGGGACGTAAGGCACTGAGGTATAAAACTAACTGGCACAGAGGGGAGGACAACACAGATTAAATACACAATAGAGGGGCGTGGTAACAAGACACAGGTGAATCCAATGAGCGGGGCAGACAGTTAAAACGGGTAGGAAGTGAGGATATCTGAAATGAGAAGGAGGATAAGTTTCACAAATAAAAACAGAAATCCTAATGTTTTAATTAACAGAAAACAAAACACATGGCCTTAAGAGGTTAGACGAGACATGTCAACACAATTTAAATGTGTTTCATGGAGTATGCATTATTTGGAGTTAAAACTACTATCAATCTCTTTACAAAACTTTCTTTCTACTTCGCTTTTTGTGTCTCACTCTTTACCCTTCACTTCACTCTCCCTCTCCCTTAAACTTATCTTTTCCACTCCTTGCCTTCTTTATTCTACCTCCTGTCCTTTTGCATAACATAACCATGTCTGAACTCTTCCACTCATACTACTACTTATCTCCCAACTACTTTTCAACCTCTCTCTCCTCCTTATTCTTCTCCCCATCCCTCTCCACACCTCTCTTATCTCCCTTTTTCCCACCTTTTCCCCTTCTATTTCATATACCCCCTCACCCCAGTAGTGCGTCCAGACGCCATGCCTCGGAGCCCCACATCTAGTGAGGAGGAGATGGCCCAGAGTCTGTCGGAGGGTTCTGGAGGGTCTGAGTCAGACAGCTCCAAGGATGAGGCCCGTGTGGAGAGGCTCAGCAGGAGAGCAGATAGACTTGGCAGGACCTCCCAGGACAGCCTGGCCATCTGTGTGGTCATCCCTGACCTGCAGCAGTCTGTGAGTATAGCCCAGGCTGGGCTAGGCTACAGCTACTATACATGTCCAGGACAAAGAGACTTGAGGATACTTTGGGGAACCCTTGAAAGTTACTGCCAGAACTCATATGGGTTTCTAGTGTAAATGTGGTTCTATATGGAAAACTCTGTTCAAAATTAAGTTCGACTTGATCAACACTAAAGGTGTAAATATTTTACATGCAGTACAATAACACTTCAGATACAATACAGTAACACTGTAGCTGTAGTACAAACACAGATACAGTGCAATCACAGTTTTTGTTCTGAGGCACAAAGGTGGTGTTGAACATTAGGGGTCCAGAACAAGGCTTTGGTCAGTTGGTCTGGCCTCAGCATTCTCAAACCATCACCTTCACATGCCCCATGGACAATGGGTGGGAGGTGAGGATTAACAATGTTGCTAATGGTTTCTCTCTAGAGACTGGCTTCCATGACCTAGATATAGACTACACCTGACCACACCATCAACAGTCACCTCACCATCAGAGAAGCTGCTTTTCAGCATTAAATCCCCCCAAGAATGGGTTTTATAAAGAATACAAAATAAATGTATTCCTGTATGTTGGTTTAAACCTACTTCACACGTATACTGACGTCAACCTTTTGAAATATTGATGGTGCAAATTGGCACTGGAAGGGACAGTAGAAGTGCTTTGATGACGAGGCCATCAATGGGGATGTAGGGATGGCTGCCATAGCCCCAGCATACATCCAGCAGACCCAGTGATGCATAATGGATGACATGGAGGAAACAGTCACATGGCTGAAGGAAGGCTGCTTCTCAACTAGTTAGTAACAGTTTCAAGGATAGCCACCAGTGTTGTGTCTTTTTGAATTTTATCAGAAAATAACATACCCAGTTATACAAATCATTCATACACTAAATTATTATATGAATAAGAAGCACACTGCTATGCTGGAAACCAACTTAGTGATCATACTCATTTTGGGAATTGTTTTTTTTATTTTTCACCAGTAATCAGCACCCATGTGTGTTCATTAATATGGAAATTACAATATTTGTTTATCCTGTTAGAGAAAGGATAGGTAATTACAGTAACAGAATATCATTAATACATGTTTTTATACTGGGTTACATTGAGCACCACCAGTCCTTTGACTGTAAACAAAAGCTATTTATTCACGCTCTGACACACCATACACAAATGCACACACACACCCATGTACACGCACATGCATCCACATACACACACATTTACATACAGACATGCACATACACACACGCTGGCAACACAGAAGTAAGCTATGGTTTGCACAGGCCCATCTGTTCTCTCCAACCTGCCAAAAATAGGTATCAGTGTATGCATCTGTCTGTTCTGTTCTGGAGCAGAGGTGTGTGAGGTTTCAGAAACACATTGTAGACTGCACCTGGTCTGCCCATGGTCTGAGACAATGTATTCTAATCTTGCTTCTATTGTTTCATTCCCAATTCAAGACCAGTTTCAGCTTGCACTGTTCTCACAACACCTTTCACACATGTTGTAATAAGAAACAGTTTTGTAAAAAAAACTGTACTGTGTCTCACTTTATTTTTTCTCTCATTCTCTTCTCAATTTCTTATCTTAGCTGCTTGCTCTCTGCTCTTTTTCTCTTTTTAGGTATCTCCCTTTTTCAACTCTATCTATCTACTCTCAGTGTCTCTACATTGCTCCTTAATTTTATCTCTTCTTTGCACTCTCTCCTTCTCTTATGCTGTCTTCTCTCTCTTCCTTCCCTGTCTCGAAGCAGACATGTCTGAGGTTTGATCCAGACACCACGGTGTGGGTTGCTAAGCAGCAGATCCTGTGTTGTCTGACCCAGCCGCTGAGAGACGTGCTGAATTATGGTCTGTTCCAGCCGGCTGTGGAGGGACGCCAGAGCGGCTTTCTGGATGAGGAAAGGCTGCTGACGAGCTACCCCACCCCCACCTGCAAGGGGGTCCCCACTCTGGAGGTATCCCAACCTGAAAATGTTCTAAACACACCCGAACCCCCACCCTGCAGGTACCCTGCCTGAACCCTTTCTTACCCTTACACCTACCTTCCACCCACACTCTTATCTTAACCTCTAGTCAAACCTAAAACCAAATCTAAAACCGCTTAGTTTCAAAAGCTACCCCAAAGTCGTCCCCATGCTGGCTGTAGGCAGTCCAAATAAGTCTGCTAGGTGTGGAAGGAAGTTAGCAAGCCATCCTTATTTCATAGATTCTCCAAGGTTAGCTACAGATAAGGAGGTAGGGTTCTGCAGGAAGGAGAGGTTGAGGTGAAGGAGAAGAGGAAGTGATGGAGAGGTGTCCCGTTTTATTTAAATTTGAGATAGTTTTATCACCTGCAGCTCCAGGCTCTATAAAGGCTGGCCTGAGATTAGATCCAGCTAATACCCATTTACATTACATTTATTCATTTAGCAGACACTTTTATCCAAAGTGACTTACAGTAAGTACAGGGACATTTTTCCTGAGGCAAGTAGGGTGAAGTGTCTTGCCCAAGGACACAACATCATACAGCCACAGCGGGGGCTCGATCTCACAACCTTCTGTTCATGAGGCCAATGCCTTAACCCGTTGAGCCATCTGACCCTCACAATACCCAAACCATGTGGTTTCCACAACATAAACTCTCACTTCCTCCTCGCACTGGAAGATCTTATTTTATTCACCATCAGAGACCTGGATCTGAGGCACCAAGAAGGACAGCTAAAATATAATCAAAGGATACACAGCCCTGAAATAATTCAAAGCAGTGTGTGTGTGTGTGTGTGTGTGTGTGTGTGTGTGTGTGTGTGTGTGTGTGTGTGTGTGTGTGTGTGTGTGTCAAAGCAGCCATACTGATCGGCGAGCATACAGTAGTTGGAAAGTCCCTAATGGCCGTTTTAGCTCTTGTTGTGAACATCCTCTGTGTGTAGTCCCATAGTAGTTGTGGTGCTACATTAAATAGAGGCTGCAGTAGTTACTGGCTGAGGGATTGGTTGGCTGTGTGAGAGATACTGTGTCAAGTCATATGGTGTACATTGGACCCATTCAACACCTTGACTTCAGGATCAAGCGACCTTGTTACATAACTTTCAACCAGGTGTTCGACTCTGGAGAGGACTGGATGATGAAGGGGATGATGAAAGAAAATAAGGGAAGGATGTGTTAAAAGCCCTGGCTGCTTCTGTCTGTAGTCACAATATTACCTGTGTGTGTGTGTGTGTGTGTGTGTGTGTGTGTGTTTGTGTGCGTTTATATATCCTGTACATCCACAATCTTTGTTCTTCTATCGTCAGTTCCGATACAAGAGCAGAGTCTACCAGCAACCCAATGTCAACGAGAAACAGATTGCCAAGATTCATACACAGGTGAGACACACACACAAGTTTGTATCCAGCATCTGTTACATACATCTGTTCACTTTCTCCAACCGTCCCTGGAGGAGGGGATCCTTCACTGAATTGCTCCTTCCAAGGTTTCTTCCATTTTTTGTTCCTAGTGAGTTTTTCTGGGAGTTTTTCCTTGTCTTCCTTGAGGGTTTAGGTTGGTTGAGGGCCAGTTCTATCGGCATATGTGAAGCCCTCTGTGACATTGCTTGTAAAAAGGGCTATACAAATAAATGTTGATTTGATTGTCTGTGATCAGTTGTGCTTAAAGTGTCTGTGCTAAATGTCTGTATGGATAATTAAGTGATAAAAGAGACATCTTATTAAGCAATTTTTTAAATATAACACTGTTCATGTCCATCAGCTGTGGATATCTCTGTGCTGTTCAGCAGGCACATGCTGAATGTAGACTTTGACAGGAAAACCTGGATAATTCCCATCAAAATCTGGATAATCATCCCAAGTATCCTTTAATCAAAAAGGACATTATACTAAATTATTCATACTTCCAGAACCTCATTGATCTTCTTCCCTGCTGCTTTCTAAGGCTTATCTACTGGGTCCACTCACTAACTGGGTAATGCACACACTAAAGCATGTGTGTTACCATGTATGCATAAGTGTGTGAATCCTGAATGTTGAAATTTAGATGTGTGCTTGTTTGTGTGTGTGGTCCCCTCCCAGTGCAGGGCTCTGCCTGAAGGCAGCAGGCCAGCCTCCCTCTCTGGGACCTGCTCTCGTACTGTAGATATTTATACCTGGCCTGGAAACGGCACATGGACCACCCTGTCAGAGCCAGGAGGAGCAGAGAGAGTGCAGATCAGGGTGACCATCATTCCCTCCTCCCATTTTCTTTCATTTTATCTCTCTACCTTGCTCTCATCTTGATTCCTGCTTTCATCCTTCTTCTCCCCATTCTCATTAATTTAATCCTCCCTCCTCCTCCTCTTCTTCCCTCCTCCCACCATGCTCTCATTCCCACTATTCTCTCTCATCTGTCTCTTCCCTCCTCCCACAATATCCCATCCTCCTGTCATTCCTTTTACCCTCATCTCATCAATCTCTCCTTACCTCCTACCCATACTCCTTTCCTTCTTTTCTCCCTCTTTCCATCCACCTAGGCTCCTCCCCTGCACTTAATTTGTCCTTTTCTCCTCCCTTCTATTCTACACTTTCATTTTACCTTCATTTGCTTTCTTTAACCTACCCTCACCATCCTTCTTTTACTCACACACATCTTCACATCCCCTTCTCCTTTTCTCCTTCCCTGACATCAAAATCTAGTTCAGAGCCTTTCTGTAGATCTATCCCATTTGACAGATAAGGGCACAATTATGACATCTCATCTTTCCCTCTATGTGATTAGCTGGCAGATTGTTCTCTGATGAATCTGCCTCCTCTCTGGTAGAGAAGTGCTGGGCCACAGGTGTTGAATCTGTAGTGTCCTTTTCCCTCATCTGCTCTGCTTTTACTTTTTATGGGACGCATCCCTACCTAACTCTCTGTCCTGCACTTTATCTTGCTTGATCTCCTTCTCTCTCTTTCTTTCTCTCCTCCACCGCCTCTTTCTCCACTTCTTATAGTCCAATCTAAAGAAATTTATGGATCACATCCAGCATCTTCAGCTGGATAAGGTGGAGAAGATGCTGGAAAGAGGCCTGGACCCCAACTATCATGACCCAGATACTGGTGGTATGTCCTTGTTTCTCTCTCTCCTTTTCTCACACGCACATCAGTTTCTCTGTCTTTTACACTTACACACGCAGGAGTCCATTTTCAGTCTCCTACTGGTAGTGTTAATAGCAGAGTGTGCTGTTGTTTATATCACATTAATTATGGTATTATACTTACTATGCTGGAGGGGTTTTTAGCTTTTTTAACACCACTTGTAACCCTGAGGAGAATCTGAACTGTTTCAGCCTCTCAGTGGGACTTTAATGGAAGTCATTGTTTGCCTTTCATCTCATGAGATGTTTCTGTCAAGTGACGTGACGTGAAGTATAGGTAGAAAGGTAGAGTTGACTATATTTTCCAGAGGGATGCAGGTCATAATACAGCAGCCAAACACAGAAAAAAACAGATGTATGAAATACTACATGCTACTACCTCATACTATTATAATTCCTACTTGTACGTTTGACTTTTTTGTGTGTCTTTCCATAGAGACACCCCTGACTTTTGCATCCCACCTGGACAGTGTAGTACCCATGATTGTGGCACTGAAGAATGGAGGAGCACACCTGGACTTTAGGGCCCAGGACGGCATGACGGCCCTCCACAAGGCTGTCCAGGCCAAGAACCAGGCCACTCTCAAGGTCCTTGACAACAGTCCCTCTACCTTTTCTGCATCCTCGTTCTTCTCTACGTCGTCTATATTTTCTCTACCTTTCTATCTTCTCTTTATCTCCTCTACCTCCTGTTTACCTCCTCTACCTTATCTACCTCCTCCACCTTCTGACTACCCCCTCTACTTTGTCTCTACCTCCTCTACCTTTTGGCTATCTCCTCTATCTTTTCTACTATTAATTATTAATTTAGCAGATGCATTTAGCCAAAGCGACTTCCAAGAGAGAGCTTTACAAATGAGCATCGGTCACTGATCATAACAACGTGATACTCCCCAAACATTGTGGGTAGTCAAATGATGAAACATACATTGTGTGAAACCAAACAACTGCAAAAGGGGAGCCACTAAATAATTCATTTCAAGAAGTTACAATAACATGGCGTGCATCTCAAACGTGCAATTATGTACCTGTATAAAAGCAAGTCATAATAACAATATACCTCACTGTGAGTAAAACATTTCTAATCAGGTATAATAAGAGTCAATTATGGTCCTGGGGGAAACTAACCTTAGGTCAGGCAAGTCTTTCCTAAGTACCTTTTTACTCCCTGAACAAGTGCCTCTTGAACCTTTTCTTGAAGGTGGGGAGAGAGTGTCTCTGGTGGAGATCGAGAGGCCAGACAGGGGAAGAGCTTGTGTTGGGATTGGGCGCTCGAGGGATGGTACCACTAGACGGTTGTCATAAGAAGACCATAGGTGGCGGGTGGAGTTGTAAGGCTCGAGGAGAGACGTAGTTGGGTGTAGTCCCAGGAGGAGAGAAGAAAAGGTAGAAAAAGGTTTATGTGAGTTTTGGAGAAATTGAGTTATGTGAGCAGAGAAGGATTTGATTAGGTCCAGATCTTCATTGGACTCACGCCATCTCCTTGCAGCTGCCCAAAGGGCAGAACGCTCTTCATGAATAACATCTGTGAGCCACAGGCAGGCGGGAGAACTACTATATCTAATACCTATCTAATAACTAATAAATAGTGTCGGTGGCCACCTCCATGGTTTGGGACGTGAACTTGTCAATGGGAGGGAGGAAGGATATTACAATGGAGGAGAAGTGCGAAGGAGATAGGGAGCGGAGATTACTAAGTACAAAGAGTACTGGGACCTGAAGGAAGTCTATAGCAAGAGCAATGCCGCTGTTCTTCCTCAGCACTGTACCTACGACTGTGCCATCAACTTGCTCCCTGGGACTGCTCCTCCGCGGGGCCAACTGTTCTCCCTCTCCCAGTCAGAATGCAAGTCCATGGAGGAATACATCAAGGATGCCCTGGCTTCTGGGTTCATTCGACCCTCCACCTCACCTGCTGGTGCCGGCGTCTTCTGGATGAAGGATGGTGGGCTCCGTTTGTGTATTGACTACAGGGGTCTGAACAAGATCACTGTGCGTAACCATTATCCCCTTCCGCTGATGTCCACTGCGTTCAACCTGCTCCAAGGCGCCTTTAGCTCCACCCCCGCAATGTCACCAGCCTTACGGATCAGTTTGTTGAGTCTGTTGGCGTCCGCCGCCCTCAACCTATTACCCCAGCAGGCAACAGCATAGAGCAGAGATGTTCATTGCGCGGCTCGCGAGCCACATGCGGCTCGTCAAGCTTTAATTGGTGGCTCGCACTGGCATACTAGCTTATAACAACATGGTAATTAAAATTACCAAATTAAAATATGGTAAGTAATTTTCTGCGGTCTCGCGTGATTACGGCCAGCCTGCAAACCCGCGTGCCGTTACGCGCCAAGCGGGGATTGACGCCGGACAGAGGATGGAGCAAGCCAGCTTGAGATGCGGGCACAATGGGTTGTTTTTTAATTAAACAAGGGCAAAAACCAGCACTAACACCAAAAGAAAATCAGCATGAAGACGCCGGAGAGGGGGCAAGGAGGACAGATTAATTCTTATTTATTCTTCATGGCATGAACCCTCTTGTGCTTAATATGCAAAAAAACCTGCGTCTGTTTCAAACGAAGCAAATTGGAGCACCATTTCAAAACTGCGCATTAAGATTTCAATGAAAGTTATCCGCCTGGCAGTGAAATAAAGAGTAAAATAACGCAGCTCATTGCTTCACTTTGAGCAGCAAAATCTTATCCACAGGACAACTCCACCGCAGAGCGTTTAACAGAGGCATCTTTTGAGATGGCTTGGATTTTGGCACGGGCCAAAACACCGTTCTCAGACTCAGAAATAGTAAAAGACTGCTTTTTGGCTTCAGCAGAAATACTGTTCACAGACTTTGACAACAAGGACGCGATCCTCAAACAAATAAAAGGATTAAAGTTGATATATTGTCAATTTATTGAAAACCCCTTCCATGTGGATGTATCCTCCCTCACTCCAAACATCACACAGCTCTGCCCTGGTAATCGTGCCACTCTGGAGAGTGAAATAATATAGCTGCAAACAAATACCATTCTCCAAGATGAACTCAGAGCAGGTGTTGGCCACTTGGAGTTTGGTCTCTGAAGCAGACTTTCCCAGTTTGAAACCACTTGCACAGAAAGTGATGTCTTTCTTCATGAGCACATACACCTGTGAGTCAACATTTGCAACCGTGAACACTATCAAGAGGAAACAGAGAAACCGACTGACCCATGCTCATCTTGAATGACTCGCTGTGATTGCAACAACAAACTACAAATACAACATGAAGAAAGTCAAGGACATGCATGCCAGTTTCCGCTCATCCCAGTATTAAGATAAATATGGTCTTAATTGAAAATGTATTGGCTGTCTTCCCTTGATTTTGCTCGGCCAATGTGGCTCTTGTGAAAAAAATTGTGAGTATCACTGGCTTAGATGCAGCTGCTCGGCCATGGAAACCCATTCCATGAAGCTTGCGCTACCTGAGTGCTTGTGCTGCTAGTGCATGTGAGAGAGAGAGTGATAATGTGTACTGAGGTGTGTGAATGAGTGATGATGTATACTGAGGTGTATAAATAGGTAAAGTATACCAAGTTGTGTGAATGAATGATATGTACTGATTGTATGACTGAGTGATGACGCGGGCAGCCCGAGTGTCATGCCAGAACCGGCTTCGCTCATAACTCCACACAGCTGGGGGGCACAAGCTTATAGCACCCTAGGGCTGACTTAATCAGGGCCAGCAGCCTTGTTTGCGTGGAGTTTCAATAACTGTCCTCTCACGTGGTCCACAGTCAGGCACACAGCAGCGGTCACAGGGGGGGATGGGGGTCGTTCCGATGAAGGGGGGCATTGTCCTGTTGGAGAGGGGGGAGCAAGGGACTCTGGAGTAGGGGAGCTTGAGAGTCGTCAGCAGTAGAGCCAGCGTCGTCGCTAGCTTGAGGGTCGTCAGCAATAGGGCTAGAGGGGGGATGGGCTGGAACCAGTTAATCAAATTCGTTAAAGAACAGGTTCAGTTCGTTGGCCCTGTCCAGGCCGCCTTCGACTCCGCTGTTGCCAGTCGGTCTGAAGCCAGTTACACTCCTCATACTGCTCCAGAGTGAATAAAACTTCAAATGCGAGTTTAATGTCCCCAAGGTCTCCTTTTTGGGTTCTAATGTATGGACAAGACAGCTCCAGATGGATCCAGCCAAGACCCTTGCCGTCTAGGATTAGCCCACCCCCAAGTTCGTCAAAGAGGTTCAGCGGTTCTTAGGGCTTGCTAACTTCTACCGCAAGTTTGTCAGGAACTTCAGTTCTGTAGCACATATCGGACCTTACCAAAAATAATGGTGTACCCTATGTCTGGTCTCAGGCGGAAAAAGTGTTCAAGGACCTCAAACACCGCTTCCTCACAGCACCCATTCTGATCCTCCCGGACAATTTGCAACCTTTCATCCTGGAGGTGGACGCCTCGGACAGTGGCTCGCAACGCTCGGAAGGAAAGTTGCACCCCTGCACATACTTTCCCCCACCGCCTGAGCCCTGCGGAGTCCCGGTATTATGTGGGGGAACGGACTGCTAGCGGTCAAACTGGCCCTTGAGGAGTGGAGACACTGGCTGGAGGGAGCGCAACAACCATTCCTGGTTTGAATGGACCATAAGAACCTGGAGTACCTCCAGCAAGCCAAGAGACTGAACCCACGACAGGTTAGGTCAGCCTTGTTTTTCTGGTGGGGGTCACTTTCTGGTGATTTTGTCAACAGTAAACCTTTCCTCTAGAGTCTAGACTGTCTCTCTGTTTTTAGTTTTTACAGCAGTCAGGCTTGAAAAGCTCACTTCACGCTGTGTTGCCGAAAATGGGAGCAATGTCAGCAGTGACGTGCGGTGAGTTTCATGGCTGGTGAGGCACTGACGTTATCAAATCAAATCAACATTTATTTGTATAGCCCTTTTTACAAGCAATGTCACAGAGGGCTTCACATATGCCCATAGAACTGCCCCTCAACCAACCTAAACCCTCAAGGAAGACAAGGAAAAACTCCCAGAAAAAACTCACTAGGAACAAAAAAAATGGAAGAAACCTTGGAAGGAGCAATTCAGTGAGGGATCCTCTCCTCCAGGGACGGTTGGAGAAAGTGAAGAGCAGAACACAGGCTAAAACAGTCATAACTCTAGAGAGAGTTAACAAGTTGTTGAAACATCAATACTCAATGCTCAACGTGGGTCTTAGGTTGCACAAAGTCAATTTAGGCAGTCACTGGGCTTGGGCCCATGATTGGCGCAGCATCACACGCAGGGGGATGAGGAAAAGGACCGGGAACTCTCTCCTTGTCCATCAGGGAGACTGACGTCCGACTGGCGACCAGATCTGGGGTTGGAAGACCATCTCAGATCGATGTCCACTGGCACCAGGTCCAACATTGGCCGATGACCACGCAAGTGCTGAGAGCTCAGTCCCCCCATACCAAAGGGAGGTATGGAGGGAAGGACAGTGAGACGAAGTAGAGGAGATGTTAGAGAGTGCAAGGAACAGCTAACAGTTATAGCAATATTCAGAATGAGGTCCCCACCGGTCAGTGTGGGCTAATGCAGCAATTAAAAAAGACCCAAAAAAGGGGCTATTGATACAGCCTTAGACATCAAGACAGCACCAGCCCCCCTCAGTTGGAACATAAATCTGTTCCAAGAAAGAAAACTCTAAGATATATATATATATATTTTTTTTTTGAAAGATAGTATCTTTTGAAAGCCATGTCTCCTGTCGTCTCTAACTGTACGGTTTTAGAATCAGAATGGGGGTTTATTCGCTATGCAAGGGTTAACAAACATAGAATTCACTCTAGCAGGAATGAGCAAACATAGAACATATATGTGGCATACTAATAAAATATAAATAAATACAATGTAAAATACACTACAGATATGATATATATAAACAAATAATACAAATGATACAAATAATACAAGCAATAGTACAAATGATAAAGGTAACATGGAAGTACAAACAACATGGGTACAGACTGGAATGGGTATATATAGTACGTGGGGGGGGGGGGGTATATTCACAGTAGTGTAAACAATGATGCAGAATTCACAGTAGTAAGTTTTAAAGTTTGTTAAGCTAACTACACTAGCCTAATAACTCCCACCGTAAACAGTGTTCTTTCTACCACAAGAGATCGCTGTCATATTACAACAAATATTGAATAACTTCACAATACAACAGATATCAAATAACTTCACACTAACTAACCCAGCACATCCACACACTTTAACAGTCGTAGTACTGACTGAATAAAAATGTTTTTAACCTAACTTTGAATGTCGAGACGGTATCAGCCTCCTTAACTGAAACAGGTAATTTGTTCCAGAGAGTAGCTTATTTTCACCATTTGATTAGCAACAGTTAACGTGTTTTGTTTAAAATGTCATGTCAGCATTCTTTACATATACAAACTGTAGCATAGAAAAAAAATATATTTTTTTAATTTTATTATCGTGTTACCTTTACTTATGAATGCTTATAGATGCTGAGAATGACCGCTCCACCGATGCTGTAATAGCTGGAACATGAGCATGAGCTGGAGCAACTTTGTCGCCTCAGAAATATTTTCTATTAGATTCTTCTGGGCCACAAAGCTGAGAAGCTGTCCAGGAGATTTACATCCATCCCTCACCGTTTGTGAGCTATACAGTCCAACGAGATCCGCCTTTAGCTTCACAAATCAAAATGTTGCGACATTTCACTGAATTTTGGAGAGGCACCTGGCTGCAGTCCACCACCGTGGGGCGGGAGCGTTGCAGGCACCACAGAGGGGCGACGGCACCGCCGTGGGGCGATGAGTTTCCGAAGTTGTTTTTTTTGGGCGGGGGGCGGGGGGAAGTGAGGACATTTAAACCTGGATTTCAGTGCGTCCACATCTGTTCCGAGTTCCGGTAAGTTGCTTATTTTTATCCACAGAAAGTAAATGCATGATTTCTTGTCAATATAAGTGCCGTAAAATAATAACGTTATAGAAGTCATTAATGATTTACCGAATATTTACAAATGTTACAAGTCTACTTGGGTAGTTGTTATGAAGCTAAATTTGATAACGTCAAAGTTTACTTTCACCGATGGCGGTTAGCATCAACAAATTATCAGGGATTATTAAATGTATAGTGCATAACGTAAACTAATTGATCGCATTTGTTTGTATGTAACGTTACACAACATTTTTGTAAACTCCTTGCATTAGCTGGGTATCGTCACAAAATTAGATTAGATTAGATTCAATTTTAATGTCATTACACAGGTACAAGTACAGGGTAACGAAATACAGTTAGCATCCAACCAGAAGTGCAAAACAATTATTACAACAGAGTATAATAAATATAAGTATACTTAGAATATACACAGTATGAACAGTATAATCAGAATATACAGGGTACAGAATGTGGCAGAGTACATGGCTCATTTTAACTTTTTTTTATTTTTCTACCTATGTTGTATACTACAGTATATAAACGAAACAAATATGAATAGCTTTTGCATCATCAGTACTTTTACTTTTGGATACTGAGGAAGGGATTTCACGTTTAGAAGGGCCCTCTGACCTCCAGATGTAAATGTTGATTCCTGTCTGTCTCCTAAATCCTGTAGATACTGTGTGCCCCCACCCCCTGCAGATCACAATCTTCTAACAGTGCTTTGACCACTAAAAGGTGTGCCCCCACCCCCTGAAGACCACACTCTTCAAAGGGTGGGCCTTCATCCTGCCCATGAGCAGCTGGTATGTATTCTTAAAGGAAAGATATATAAGACAGACATATGTGCTTCTCATCTTGAAGCTCTACCACCCATGTTCCTATATCATAATTAATAATATTATGCTTGTTATGATTGTATTTACTTCTCTTCAACAATAATCAGCTCAGATACATATTGGACACCGACAACCCAGCGGGCGAGCTCATTGTCAGAACAGGAAAAAGTTGCCTGACGCTCTGACTTCAGGGGGCTTGGATTGAACCAAGAAATGGAATCAACCGTGAGTTAACATTTGAACCTATGTAATTGTGAGCCTATTATGTTTATATGTCATTGACAACTTTTTGCTTTGAGGAAATGCGTGCTTTAAGCTATTGAGCAAAATCCGCAATCACAGGTCATCTCTCATCTAAAGCCCTCTTGCGAGGTGAAGTGCCGCCAGTGTTTAGGCTGATGAAAAGGAAGGTGGATAACATTAATGAGGTAAAATTGTACATTTGTTTGGGTTCCATCCGTTTCAGGTCAGAAACCAGCATTTTCATTTAATTATTTATTTAATTTTAACAATGTCTAGATGGACATATTAAAGGAGGGCACTGATGAGATCTTTTCTTTTTGGAGCCTGTGTTATGTATATTACAAATAACCATTTTGCTTATCTATATATATTTTGTCTCAGTCAGACTTGCCTCCCACCCAGGACACCCTCTGCTTCAGCTGCTCCCCTCGCGGTCCACCAGGACCAAAACCGCTCGCCATAAGAACAGCTTCTACCCTCGGCCATTGCACTCTTCAATAGGGCCAAGGACTCGGAATGACTTTGCCACAAACACCCCCATCCAGCATCCCACTGCACAAGCCACTTTTGCACTCAAAACCCCTTTTGACACCTTAAAATTACTTACTGCTGTACCACTGTTTTGTAATGCTGTATATATACCCCCCTGACATTTTTACACCATATTTTGATTGTATTATATTATGTTCTTATCATGTTACATATATGTTCTATGTTGCTCTTCCCTGCTGATGTAAATTCTGTGTTTGTTAAACTTGCATAGCCATTAAAACAGATTCTGATTCTGATCATGAGTGGGTTGATTTTAAGAACTGTTTTCTGCCAAAGTGGACTTGCCTGAAATCCTGGGCATGGGGCAAGAGAACCAGGCTAAGGTATGGGAAGGTGTGGAATGACCTTGAAAAGGAAACAATCCCTTCAAGTTCACATTTCACAACACAGAAGATGTGGAAATTCTGTGCAGAAATAATGGACTGAATGTCAAACAGCTAAAAGTCAAATCATATCGTGACTTGGTGTGTTTTACATGTTGTCATTGATCATGTAATAATTCATTTGGATTATACTGTACATATCAGCACAAAAACATAATTGGCATAGATATAGAGCCAAACATGAAAAACAGCAGTGCAATAAGGTTCAATGACAATGTATTATTATTATAACGAAAAGGCAGTAAAGTAGTGTTTAGTACACAATAAAATGTATAGGCCTATGACATCTTACGAAATGTAAGCTTATGAATAACAATAATAACTTTATTGTTATTCATAATCTCCATTATTTTCAGTTATCAGCATTTTGACCTCTTTTCAAGATCCTCAGCTTTGTAGTAGGCTACAAATACACTATTGAGCCCCGACTCATATCACCCACCGTTTGTTTTTTGTTATGACTAAGTTGTACAATTACGCAGTGCAGTGTATATTAGTCTCGCTTCTATCGCATTTTTTCGGAAAAAAACAACTCCGGAAACTCATCGGCCCACGGCGGTGCCGTCGCCTCTCTGTGGTGCCTGCAACGCTCCCGCCCCACGGTGGTGGACTGCAGCCAGGTACTCTTGGAATTTTGCGCAGTCCACCAAACCAAGGAAAGCCAGCTCACCAAAATGATCAAACCTGGCCTTCATTTGACAGCTTTTGTTCTCGAGAATGTTAAATACCAAAAAATAACTGGATGGTTGCACTTGACTTGCTAACTGTTTACTGTAGCTTGCTGTCACTAATTCTATCAGTCTGCTTTCTGCAAGCATCTCTGGAATCATCAGCGCCCCCTGTCATGAGGCAGGAGAATTGCGTGCCTCAGTGCCTCTTCGCAACGGTTTTATGATCTCTCAGCGCAAGAATATGTTACACACATACAGTTGTTGATAAAAATCAAATCAAATAAACACTGTACATTATATACACCAGCTAAACTGTAGAAATTTAGTTCATATACTAAAAGTGTTTGAACAATTTAATAGCGATATACAGAGGGACAGCAATGCAGTCTCACTGCAGAGCCAGCACAGTTAGCATAGTCATTTAGCAATCCATGGTGAGGCTCAGCGGGCTGCTGCCTCACCGCTCATTTGTACTTAGTATTTTAACTGTAAATTTTAAAGATAATATTCTTTTATAAAAAATAAAAAAAATTGACGGCCTCCCCTGCCTCCCCTGACTGCACGTCACCGAATATCAGAATAGCTTTGTTTGCCAGAATGGGGAACTCTGGCAGTAGTCATCCAATCCATAATGCACAAAGGATTGTTGGCTGCCCTCTACCCGCACTGGAAGACTTAAACAGATCCCATTGTTTTAAGAAAGCACAAAACATTATAAGAGGCACTTCACACCCCGGTCACTCCCTGTTTGAATTGCTGCCGTCAGAGCAATTGGTACAAGAACAAATAGATTCAAACACAGTTTTTATCCAAATGCAATAGTCACTTTGAATTCTGCCAAAAAAGTATGTGCACAGTGTATTTGTAATGGGTGTGGAGGTACACTATATTACCAAAAGTATTTGGTCACCCATCCAAATG
Organism: Neosalanx taihuensis; assembly: GCA_030340665.1. Classification (NCBI taxonomy): domain Eukaryota; kingdom Metazoa; phylum Chordata; class Actinopteri; order Osmeriformes; family Salangidae; genus Neosalanx; species Neosalanx taihuensis. The sequence continues at coordinate 7,368,726 of CM059290.1, forward strand.
ATCAGAATCAGGTGTCTTAATCACTTGGCCCGGCCACAGGTGTATAAAATCCAGCACTTAGGCATGCAGACTGTTTTTACAAACATTTGTGAAAGAATGGGCCGCTCTCAGGAGCTCAGTGATTTCCAGCGTGGAACTGTCATAGGGTGCCACCTGTGCAACAAATCCACTCGTGAAATGTCCTTGCTTTTAAATATTCCACAGTCAACTGTCAGCTTTATTGTAAGAAAATGGAAGAGTTTGGGAACAACTGCAACTCAGCCACGAAGTGGTAGGCCACGTAAACGGACAGAGGGGTCAGCGGATGCTGAAGCGCATAGTGCAAAGAGGTCGCCGACTTTCTGCACGGTCAATTGCTACAGAGCTCCAAACTTCTTGTGACTTTAAAATTAGCCCAAGTACTGTATGCAGGGAGCTTCATGGAATGGGTTTCCATGGCCGAGCAGCTGCATCTAAGCCAGTGATACTCACTATTTTTTTCACAAGAGCCACATTGGCCGAGCAAAATCAAGGGAAGGCAGCCAATACATTTTAAACTAGAAAAAAATTCCTAAAGAAATTTTGAGTGTGCGTGACTCTGGCCCGGGACTCTCCCCCATACATCACTGACACTGTTGAGTAATTTTCACAATATGACTTCTACCATTGCTTAGGTATGTGACTGATCAAGCTTTCAACAGGTGTTCATATGCTGATGCACTAGTAGTAGCGTAAACACTAATTTCAGCAGGATTAAAGACAGCTCCACTTGAGCACACTGCCACAGTTTAAGTTTAAGTAGTAAGCAAGCAGTAAACAATTGATCACTCTGTGTCAGGTAGCACTTTACATTACAGTTCAGTAGCATAGTAATAGTTTGGTTCTAATTTGATAATAGTGATAAATGCTTTCAAAAACTTAGAGTGTAAAATGACCCAAATACATCCAATGCCAGAATTAGGCCATCAATGGCTATGACTTTGGTATTAGAAATACACCTTTTATCAAAATGATACCGCATTATAAATATCAGATAACATTATAAAGTTATACAGCTGTGTTAAATGTCAAATCAATCCACATGCAATCAAACATGTAACAAATCAGGATTCAGCAATAAGCTAGCACTAGGTCACACAGTTCTGATATCACACTAACAAAAACAGTGCTTTTTATCCAACATTAATTGAGAAAAACACACACGCACATACACATACACACACGCACATACACACACACACACACATATATATATAGATACATATATGTGCATACACACAGGCAGTCTGTACATTAATGACTTAATGATGAACTGTCAATCAAACCATTCAGTGCAATGAATCACTTAGTAGCTGACACACAGGTTCAATCATCTATAAACTACAGGACTCCCCATACAACACTAGCCAATAGTTTGCAAGGTCAACCAGTATCCAGACGATTATGAATGTTTTACAGCAAGCCCCCCCAACAATTTAAATAGCAATTCCTAAAAGACCTGTATTTAATCCCCACTGTTTCTCTATGGAGCGGCAACTCCATTAACTGCCGATCCCGACCTCCCACACACCTCCCCAATATCTTGTTAGATTCCTATGGACCCCACCACATTAACCCTGCCCTCAAACCTCCCCGCACGAGCCCCCCCGCCCCCCGCGAACGCCGATCGCCCCCCCCCCCCCCCCCCCCTCCGAAAACAACCATAAACGGTCAAAATGCACACAAATAACCCTCCCCACAACCCTTCACCACCGTCCTGACTGATAAGCACATGAATACATAAGCCCAAATGTTAAAGAAGTCAAAAACCCACATCTTAGATAGCATGCTAGCAAAACATATGCTGATGCACTAGCAATTAGCTTAGGCGCTAATTTCAGCATTGGTTGCTAATGTTAGCAAACAGCATATCTTTACAGCTAGTTGGAATGTCAGTTGTAAATCCTGACTGATAAGCACATGAATACCTATGAGCCCAAATGTTAAAGAAGTCAAAAACCTACATTTTTGATAGGATGCTAGCGAAAGAGTTGAAAAAGATGTTTGCTTACCTTAGAGACTTAGAGCCAGAGAGGAAGAGTTGAGTTGGAGTACAGTTTATAAATACACCCGAAACAAAAAGAACCAATTTGATTCCTCCAGTAAATATCCTCCAATTAAAGTTATTAAATGTGAAATGAATTACTGTTCGTAAAATAGCCACCGTCATTCGTGGCCACCGTCTCTCCTCTTTCAAGCACGTTGCTAAGTAACGAACTAATAAGTTGCAGCTGGAACTGTCATGGCAGTTCGAAAGACAGAGAAAAGGCTTACAGCACCCCTCGAACAGGAAGGATTTCTGGCCAAACCGTGTTTCCAATCATAAAACCAGGTTAACGTGAAGCCGGCTGAGCCCTTCCTGAACGTCTACATAGGCATTTTGTGTTGACAAGTGAAGAAATGCGCTCTTGGGAGCAATTCTAAAAAGTGTTCGTTTTCTATCTTTTCAGTTACAGCCCCAACTCTCTTAACATAGGAGTCTATGAGGCTGTTCATGGGTGCTGCGGCCGAATCTTCGCATGTCAAGCTAAAACAATAAATCTGACAGATAAAGTAAAGCAAGTGTGAGCTAGAGGACACATTTTCCTACGTTTCTATGTATAAATTGTGTCTGTAGTGGTGCATTTGAGGCCATGGTAGTCAAATACGTTTTATTTTTTAAACACAATTCTCTCTCTTCTCCACACTCTAGCGATGACATCACCACTCTACCTCTCAAACATTCTCTCCATTGACACCTATTCATTTTTTTGGTGTGGTTTTTGGCAATTTTTGGGCAAAATTGTTCGCCAAAAGTCTTAGATAAATCATAGCACACATGTCGGGGCCGAGCCGCACGTTTTGATATAACTTTTGTGTATATGCGTCAAAAACTCTGGTAGATGTTTTGAGCCAAAAAACGGCGTAAGAATAATAATAATAACTAGAAAAAAATTCCTAAAGAAATTTTGAGTGTGCGTGACTCTGGCCCGGGACTCTCCCCCATATATCAATGACACTGTTGAGTCATTTTCTGAATATGACTTCTACCATTGCTTAGGTATGTGACAGATCAAGCTTTCAACAGGTGTTCATATGCTGATGCACTAGTAGTAGCGTTAACACTAATTTCAGCAGGATTAAAGACAGCTCCACTTGAGCACACTGCCACAGTTTAGGTTTAAGTAGTAAGCAAGCAGTAAACAATTGGTCACTCTGTGTCAGGTAGCACTTTACATTACAGTTCAGTAGCATAGTAATAGTTTGGTTCTAATTTGATAATAGTGATAAATGCTTTCAAAAACTTAGAGTGTAAAATGACCCAAATACATCCAATGCCAGAATTAGACCATCAATGGCTATGACTTTGGTATTAGAAATACACCTTTTATCAAAATGATACCGCATTATAAATATCAGATAACATTATAAAGTTATACAGCTGTGTTAAATGTCAAATCAATCCACATGCAATCAAACATGTAACAAATCAGGATTCAGCAATACGCTAGCATCAAAATTCACAAAAAGCACTAGGTCACACAGTTCTGATATCACACTAACAAAAACAGTGCTTTTTATCCAACATTAATTGAGAAAAACACACACGCACATACACATACACACACGCACATACACACATACACACACATCTATATATATATATATATATATATATATATATATATATATATAGATAGATAGATAGATAGATAGATAGATAGATAGATAGATAGATGTGCATACACACAGGCAGTCTGTACATTAATGACTTAATGATGAACTGTCAATCAAACCATTCAGTGCAATGAATCACTTAGTAGCAGACACACAGGTTCAATCATCTATAAACTACAGGACTACAGGACTCCCCATACAACACTAGCCAATAGTTTGCAAGGTAAACCAGTATCCAGACGATTATGAATGTTTTACAGCAAGCCCCCCCAACAATTTAAATAGCAATTCCTAAAAGACCTGTATTTAATCCCCACTGTTTCTCTATGGAACTGCCGATCCCAACCACCCACACACCTCCCCAATACCTGGTTGGATTCGTCTGGACCCCACCACATTAACTCTGGCCTCAAACCCCTCCGAAATCGCCCCCCCCCCCCCCCCGACCCCCCCGCAACGTCACAAAATCCGCTTGAAAGTGAAACTAAATCATTCGCGATTGTCAAACCTCTCCCCCAAACAGGCTCATAGCTCATCAACCCGACCTCCCACACACCTCCCCAATATCTTGTTAGATTCCTACGGACCCCACCACATGAACCCTGCCCTCAAACCCCCCCGCACGAGCCCCCCCGCCCCCCGCCCCCCGCAAACGCCGATCGCCCCCCCCCTCCGAAAACGACCCTAAACGGTCAAAATGCACACAAATAACCCCCCCCCCACTACCCTCCTTACAACCCTCCACCACCGTCCTGACTGATAAGCACATGAATACATATAAACCCAAATGTTAAAGAAGTCAAAAACCCACATCTTATATGGCATGCTAGCAAAACATATGCTGATGCACTAGCAATTAGCTTAAGCGCTAATTTCAGCATTGGTCGCTAATGTTAGCAAACAGCATATCTTTACAGCTAGTTGGAATGTCAGTTGTAAATCCTGACTGATAAGCACATGAATACCTATGAGCCCAAATGTTAAAGAAGTCAAAAACCTACATTTTAGATAGCATGCTAGCGAAAGAGTTGAAAAAAGATGTTCGCTTACCTTAGAGACTTAGAGCCAGAGAGGAAGAGTTGAGTTGGAGTACAGTTTATAAATACACCCGAAACAAAAAGAGCCAATTTGATTCCTCCAGTAAATATCCTCCAATTAAAGTTATTAAATGTGAAATGAATTAATGTTCGTAAAATAGCCACCGTCATTCGTGGCCACCGTCTCTCCTCTTTCAAGCACGTTGCTAAGTAACGAACTAATAAGTTGCAGCTGGAACTGTCATGGCAGTTCGAAAGACAGAGAAAAGGCTTACAGCACCCCTCGAACAGGAAGGATTTCTGGCCAAACCGTGTTTCCAATCATAAAACCAGGTTAACGTGAAGCCGGCTGAGCCCTTCCTGAACGTCTACATAGGCATTTTGTGTTGACAAGTGAAGAAATGCGCTCTTGGGAGCAATTCTAAAAAGTGTTCGTTTTCTATCTTTTCAGTTACAGCCCCACCTCTCTTAACATAGGAGTCTATGAGGCTGTTCATGGGTGCTGCGGCCGAATCTTCGCATGTCAAGCTAAAACAATAAATCTGACAGATAAAGTAAAGCAAGTGTGAGCTAGAGGACACATTTTCCTACGTTTCTATGTATAAATTGTGTCTGTAGTGGTGCATTTGAGACCATGGTAATCAAATACGTTTTATTTTTTGTACACAATTCTCTCTCTTCTCCACACTCTAGCGATGACATCACCACTCTACCTCTCAAACATTCTCTCCATTGACACCTATTCATTTTTTTGGTGTGGTTTTTGGCAATTTTTGGGCAAAATTGTTCGCCAAAAGTCTTAGATAAATCATAGCACACATGTCGGGGCCGAGCCGCACGTTTTGATATAACTTTTGTGTATATGCGTCAAAAACTCTGGTAGGTGTTTTGAGCCAAAAAAACGGCGTAAGAATAAGTATAATAATAATAATAATAATAAACGCTAGTAATAACATAGTGTGCGCCTTGCAGTACGCACACAATAATAATAAACGCTAGTAATAACATAGTGTGCGCCTTGCAGCACGCACACAATAATAAACGCTAGTAATAACATAGTGTGCGCCTTGCAGCACGCACACAACTAGAAAAAAATTCCTAAAGAAATTTTGAGTGTGCGTGACTCTGGCCCGGGACTCTCCCCCATACATCACTGACACTGTTGAGTAATTTTCACAATATGACTTCTACCATTGCTTAGGTATGTGACTGATCAAGCTTTCAACAGGTGTTCATATGCTGATGCACTAGTAGTAGCGTAAACACTAATTTCAGCAGGATTAAAGACAGCTCCACTTGAGCACACTGCCACAGTTTAAGTTTAAGTAGTAAGCAAGCAGTAAACAATTGGTCACTCTGTGTCAGGTAGCACTTTACATTACAGTTCAGTAGCATAGTAATAGTTTGGTTCTAATTTGATAATAGTGATAAATGCTTTCAAAAACTTAGAGTGTAAAATGACCCAAATACATCCAATGCCAGAATTAGGCCATCAATGGCTATGACTTTGGTATTAGAAATACACCTTTTATCAAAATGATACCGCATTATAAATATCAGATAACATTATAAAGTTATACAGCTGTGTTAAATGTCAAATCAATCCACATGCAATCAAACATGTAACAAATCAGGATTCAGCAATAAGCTAGCACTAGGTCACACAGTTCTGATATCACACTAACAAAAACAATGCTTTTTATCCAACATTAATTGAGAACAACACACACGCACATACACATACACACACGCACATACACACACACACACACACATATATATATAGATAGATACATATATGTGCATACACACAGGCAGTCTGTACATTAATGACTTAATGATGAACTGTCAATCAAACCATTCAGTGCAATGAATCACTTAGTAGCTGACACACAGGTTCAATCATCTATAAACTACAGGACTCCCCATACAACACTAGCCAATAGTTTGCAAGGTCAACCAGTATCCAGACGATTATGAATGTTTTACAGCAAGCCCCCCCAACAATTTAAATAGCAATTCCTAAAAGACCTGTATTTAATCCCCACTGTTTCTCTATGGAGCGGCAACTCCATTAACTGCCGATCCCGACCTCCCACACACCTCCCCAATATCTTGTTAGATTCCTATGGACCCCACCACATTAACCCTGCCCTCAAACCTCCCCGCACGAGCCCCCCCGCCCCCCGCGAACGCCGATCGCCCCCCCCCCCCCCTCCGAAAACAACCATAAACGGTCAAAATGCACACAAATAACCCTCCCCACAACCCTTCACCACCGTCCTGACTGATAAGCACATGAATACATAAGCCCAAATGTTAAAGAAGTCAAAAACCCACATCTTAGATAGCATGCTAGCAAAACATATGCTGATGCACTAGCAATTAGCTTAGGCGCTAATTTCAGCATTGGTTGCTAATGTTAGCAAACAGCATATCTTTACAGCTAGTTGGAATGTCAGTTGTAAATCCTGACTGATAAGCACATGAATACCTATGAGCCCAAATGTTAAAGAAGTCAAAAACCTACATTTTTGATAGGATGCTAGCGAAAGAGTTGAAAAAGATGTTTGCTTACCTTAGAGACTTAGAGCCAGAGAGGAAGAGTTGAGTTGGAGTACAGTTTATAAATACACCCGAAACAAAAAGAACCAATTTGATTCCTCCAGTAAATATCCTCCAATTAAAGTTATTAAATGTGAAATGAATTACTGTTCGTAAAATAGCCACCGTCATTCGTGGCCACCGTCTCTCCTCTTTCAAGCACGTTGCTAAGTAACGAACTAATAAGTTGCAGCTGGAACTGTCATGGCAGTTCGAAAGACAGAGAAAAGGCTTACAGCACCCCTCGAACAGGAAGGATTTCTGGCCAAACCGTGTTTCCAATCATAAAACCAGGTTAACGTGAAGCCGGCTGAGCCCTTCCTGAACGTCTACATAGGCATTTTGTGTTGACAAGTGAAGAAATGCGCTCTTGGGAGCAATTCTAAAAAGTGTTCGTTTTCTATCTTTTCAGTTACAGCCCCAACTCTCTTAACATAGGAGTCTATGAGGCTGTTCATGGGTGCTGCGGCCGAATCTTCGCATGTCAAGCTAAAACAATAAATCTGACAGATAAAGTAAAGCAAGTGTGAGCTAGAGGACAAATTTTCCTACGTTTCTATGTATAAATTGTGTCTGTAGTGGTGCATTTGAGGCCATGGTAGTCAAATACGTTTTATTTTTTAAACACAATTCTCTCTCTTCTCCACACTCTAGCGATGACATCACCACTCTACCTCTCAAACATTCTCTCCATTGACACCTATTCATTTTTTTGGTGTGGTTTTTGGCAATTTTTGGGCAAAATTGTTCGCCAAAAGTCTTAGATAAATCATAGCACACATGTCGGGGCCGAGCCGCACGTTTTGATATAACTTTTGTGTATATGCGTCAAAAACTCTGGTAGATGTTTTGAGCCAAAAAACGGCGTAAGAATAATAATAATAATAATAATAAACGCTAGTAATAACATAGTGTGCGCCTTGCAGCACGCACACAATAATAAACGCTAGTAATAACATAGTGTGCGCCTTGCAGCACGCACACAACTAGAAAAAAATTCCTAAAGAAATTTTGAGTGTGCGTGACTCTGGCCCGGGACTCTCCCCCATACATCACTGACACTGTTGAGTAATTTTCACAATATGACTTCTACCATTGCTTAGGTATGTGACTGATCAAGCTTTCAACAGGTGTTTATATGCTGATGCACTAGTAGTAGCGTAAACACTAATTTCAGCAGGATTAAAGACAGCTCCACTTGAGCACACTGCCACAGTTTAAGTTTAAGTAGTAAGCAAGCAGTAAACAATTGGTCACTCTGTGTCAGGTAGCACTTTACATTACAGTTCAGTAGTATAGTAATAGTTTGGTTCTAATTTGATAATAGTGATAAATGCTTTCAAAAACTTAGAGTGTAAAATGACCCAAATACATCCAATGCCAGAATTAGGCCATCAATGGCTATGACTTTGGTATTAGAAATACACCTTTTATCAAAATGATACCGCATTATAAATATCAGATAACATTATAAAGTTATACAGCTGTGTTAAATGTCAAATCAATCCACATGAAATCAAACATGTAACAAATCAGGATTCAGCAATAAGCTAGCACTAGGTCACACAGTTCTGATATCACACTAACAAAAACAGTGCTTTTTATCCAACATTAATTGAGAAAAACACACACGCACATACACACACGCACATACACACACACACACATATATATAGATAGATACATATATGTGCATACACACAGGCAGTCTGTACATTAATGACTTAATGATGAACTGTCAATCAAACCATTCAGTGCAATGAATCACTTAGTAGCTGACACACAGGTTCAATCATCTATAAACTACAGGACTCCCCATACAACACTAGCCAATAGTTTGCAAGGTCAACCAGTATCCAGACGATTATGAATGTTTTACAGCAAGCCCCCCCAACAATTTAAATAGCAATTCCTAAAAGACCTGTATTTAATCCCCACTGTTTCTCTATGGAGCGGCAACTCCATTAACTGCCGATCCCGACCTCCCACACACCTCCCCAATATCTTGTTAGATTCCTATGGACCCCACCACATTAACCCTGCCCTCAAACCTCCCCGCACGAGCCCCCCCGCCCCCCGCGAACGCCGATCGCCCCCCCCCCCCCCCCCTCCGAAAACAACCATAAACGGTCAAAATGCACACAAATAACCCTCCCCACAACCCTTCACCACCGTCCTGACTGATAAGCACATGAATACATAAGCCCAAATGTTAAAGAAGTCAAAAACCCACATCTTAGATAGCATGCTAGCAAAACATATGCTGATGCACTAGCAATTAGCTTAGGCGCTAATTTCAGCATTGGTTGCTAATGTTAGCAAACAGCATATCTTTACAGCTAGTTGGAATGTCAGTTGTAAATCCTGACTGATAAGCACATGAATACCTATGAGCCCAAATGTTAAAGAAGTCAAAAACCTACATTTTTGATAGGATGCTAGCGAAAGAGTTGAAAAAGATGTTTGCTTACCTTAGAGACTTAGAGCCAGAGAGGAAGAGTTGAGTTGGAGTACAGTTTATAAATACACCCGAAACAAAAAGAACCAATTTGATTCCTCCAGTAAATATCCTCCAATTAAAGTTATTAAATGTGAAATGAATTACTGTTCGTAAAATAGCCACCGTCATTCGTGGCCACCGTCTCTCCTCTTTCAAGCACGTTGCTAAGTAACGAACTAATAAGTTGCAGCTGGAACTGTCATGGCAGTTCGAAAGACAGAGAAAAGGCTTACAGCACCCCTCGAACAGGAAGGATTTCTGGCCAAACCGTGTTTCCAATCATAAAACCAGGTTAACGTGAAGCCGGCTGAGCCCTTCCTGAACGTCTACATAGGCATTTTGTGTTGACAAGTGAAGAAATGCGCTCTTGGGAGCAATTCTAAAAAGTGTTCGTTTTCTATCTTTTCAGTTACAGCCCCAACTCTCTTAACATAGGAGTCTATGAGGCTGTTCATGGGTGCTGCGGCCGAATCTTCGCATGTCAAGCTAAAACAATAAATCTGACAGATAAAGTAAAGCAAGTGTGAGCTAGAGGACAAATTTTCCTACGTTTCTATGTATAAATTGTGTCTGTAGTGGTGCATTTGAGGCCATGGTAGTCAAATACGTTTTATTTTTTAAACACAATTCTCTCTCTTCTCCACACTCTAGCGATGACATCACTTTGGTATTAGAAATACACCTTTTATCAAAATGATACCGCATTATAAATATCAGATAACATTATAAAGTTATACAGCTGTGTTAAATGTCAAATCAATCCACATGAAATCAAACATGTAACAAATCAGGATTCAGCAATAAGCTAGCACTAGGTCACACAGTTCTGATATCACACTAACAAAAACAGTGCTTTTTATCCAACATTAATTGAGAAAAACACACACGCACATACACACACGCACATACACACACACACACATATATATAGATAGATACATATATGTGCATACACACAGGCAGTCTGTACATTAATGACTTAATGATGAACTGTCAATCAAACCATTCAGTGCAATGAATCACTTAGTAGCTGACACACAGGTTCAATCATCTATAAACTACAGGACTCCCCATACAACACTAGCCAATAGTTTGCAAGGTCAACCAGTATCCAGACGATTATGAATGTTTTACAGCAAGCCCCCCCAACAATTTAAATAGCAATTCCTAAAAGACCTGTATTTAATCCCCACTGTTTCTCTATGGAGCGGCAACTCCATTAACTGCCGATCCCGACCTCCCATGTCAAGCTAAAACAATAAATCTGACAGATAAAGTAAAGCAAGTGTGAACTAGAGGACACATTTTCCTACGTTTCTATGTATAAATTGTGTCTGTAGTGGTGCATTTGAGGCCATGGTAGTCAAATACGTTTTATTTTTTGTACACAATTCTCTCTCTTCTCCACACTCTAGCGATGACATCACCACTCTACCTCTCAAACATTCTCTCCATTGACACCTATTCATTTTTTTGGTGTGGTTTTTGGCAATTTTGGGGCAAAATTGTTCGCCAAAAGTCTTAGATAAATCATAGCACACATGTCGGGGCCGAGCCGCACGTTTTGATATAACTTTTGTGTATATGCGTCAAAAACTCTGGGAGATGTTTTGAGCCAAAAAACGGCGTAAGAATAATAATAATAAACGCTAGTAATAACATAGTGTGCGCCTTGCAGCACGCACACAATAATAATAAACGCTAGTAATAACATAGTGTGCGCCTTGCAGCACGCACACAATAATATTAAACGCTAGTAATAACATAGTGTGCGCCTTGCAGCACGCACACAATAATATTAAACGCTAGTAATAACATAGTGTGCGCCTTGCAGCACGCACACAATAATAATAAACGCTAGTAATAACATAGTGTGCGCCTTGCAGCACGCACACAATAATAATAAACGCTAGTAATAACATAGTGTGCGCCTTGCAGCACGCACACAATAATAAACGCTAGTAATAACATAGTGTGCGCCTTGCAGCACGCACACAATTAAGACCATATTTATCTTAATACTGGGATGAGCGGAAACTGGCATGCATGTCCTTGACTTTCTTCATGTTGTATTTGTAGTTTGTTGTTACAATCACAGTGAGGCATTCAAGATGAGCATGGGTCAGTCAGTTTTTATGTTTCCTCTTGATAGTGTTCACGGTTGAAAATGTTGACTCGCAGGTGTATGTGCTCATGAAGAAAGACATGACTAGACAGGGCTACCCCTCCCCCTACCTGTTTCTATCTTGCAAGATTGAGGTACGACGTCTCTCTACACCCCCTCCCCCACCCCAACCCCCCACCCCTTTCTGTGAGAGTTGTCGGGCTGGAACAAGATGTCCTGACCTCAAGGCCATGAGGCAGATTGTTCTGTGTGTTGGCTATGAACACAGACTCATCCAACGCCTCCACCTGCTTGTTGTTGTTGTTGCTTATCTGTCTGCTGAGGTGTTTTTTTTGGTTACAGGCTCTGGCATGTATCCTTTTTTTCTCCTCGAAAATCTATTTGTGTTTTCCCAATTTCAGAAGGCTTGTGCGCCGATAATGTACTTTGTCGTGTTGCCTCGGTGGGCACTGTCCTGCCAAAGAGTTTCCCCAAGGGGATTAATAAAGTATTCTGAATCTGAATCACTTTCTGTGCAAGTGGTTTAAAACTGGGAAAGTCTGCTTCAAAAACCAAACTCCAGAAGTGGACAACACCTGCTCTGAGTTCATCTTGGAGAATGGTATTTGTTTGCAGCTATATTATTTCACTCTCCAGAGTGGCACGATTACCAGGACAGAGCTGTGTGATGTTTGGAGTGAGGGAGGATACATCCACATGGAAGGGGTTTTCAATAAATTGACAATATATCAACTTTAATCCAAAGTCTAAGTCTGTGAACAGTATTTCTGCTGAAGCCAAAAAGCAGTCTTTTACTATTTCTGAGTCAGAGAACGGTGTTTTGGCCCGTGCCAAAATCCAAGCCATCTCGAAAGATGCCTCTGTTAAACGCGAAAGTGAAGCAGTGAGCTGCGCTATTTTACTATTTCTTATTTCAGTGCCAGGCGGATAACTATCATTGAAATGTGGATGCGCAGTTTTGAAATGGTGCTCCAAATTGCTTCGTTTGAAACAGGCGCGGGTTTGTTTGCATATAAGCACAGAGGGTTCATGCCATGGAGAATAAATAAGAATTTGTCTGTCCTGCTCGCCCCCTCTTCGTCGTCTTCATGCTGATTTTCGTTTGGTGTCAGTGCTGGTTTTTGCCCTTTTTTAATGAAAAATGACCCATTGTGCCCGCATCTCAAACTGGCTTGCTCCATCCTCTGTCCGTCGTCAATCCCTGCTTGGCGCGTAAAGCTTAGTTTATGCGGGCGACGCGTCGCGGGAGCATAAACTAAGCTTAACGGCGTGCAGGTTTGCAGGCCGGCCGTATTCATGCGAGACCGCAGAAAATTACTTAATTTATAGTTATTACTTATTATTATTATGCAGATGTTTGCGTTTGTGTTCACTGCATGTTTATATAGTACGTTTGAAAAAAAATTCTTGGCTACGTTACTATATTGTTATAAGCTAGTATGCCAGTGCAAGCCACCAATTAGCATGTGGCTCGCAAGCCGCGCAATGAGTATCTCTGATCGAAGCCATACATCAGCAAGTGCAATGCAAAGCGTCGGATGCAGTGGTGTAAAGCACACCACCACTGGACTCTAGGGCAGTTGAGACGCGTTCTCTAGAGTGATGAATCACGCTTTTCCATCTGGCAATCTGATGGACGAGTCTGGGTTTGGAGGTTGCCAGGAGAATGGTACATTTCGGACTGCATTGTGCCGAGTGTAAAATTTGGTGGAGGAGGAATTATGGTGTGGGGTTGTTTTTCAGGAGTTGGGCTTGGCCCCTTAGTTCCAAAGAAAGGAACTTTGAATGCTCTAGAATACGAAAACATTTTGGACAATTCCATGCTCCCAACCTTGTGGGAACAGTTTGGAGCGGGCCCCTTCATCTTCCAACATGACTGTGCACCAGTGCACAAAGCAAGGTCCATAAAGACATGGATGACAGAGTCTGGTGTGGATGAACTTGACTGGCCTGCACAGAGTCCTGACCTGAACCCGATAGAACACCTTTGGGATAAATTGGGATGAAAATGAGCGGAGACTGAGAGCCAGGCCTTCTTGACCAACATCAGTGTGTGATCAGTGAATGCACTTTTGGAAGAATGGTCGAAAATTCCTATAAAAACCCTCCTAAACCTCGTGGACAGCCTTCCTAGAAGAGTTGAAACTGTAATAGCTGCAAAAGGTGGACCAACATCATATTTAACCCTATGGGTTTGGAATGGGATGGCACTGAAGTTCATATGTGAGTCAAGGCAGATGAGCAAATATGTTGTTTTATTCTTCTTTTAGCATTTTTTGTATTTATTGTGTTTTTAGTATATGTTTAATTTGATTTATTTTAGTACATTTTAATGTGTCAGGTATATTTATTCTAGTTATTTTAACACTTACTAGTTATTTTAGCACTAGGTTCTACTTTTTGCACTGACTAGAAGCACTTTCAATTTTGTTGTACCTGGTGACAATGACAAATAACTATCTACTGTATCTATCTATCAAAAACTGTCCAAAGGTAGATCCGCAAAGCTTAGTTTAAACTACAATTTCAAAGTCATGTCCTGTCCAACGACTGCTGAACAGTATGGATCCCTAACCCAGTGATTCTTAACCATAGGGCTTTACCGCGGCCCAATGGTTAAGAATTACTGGGTTAGGGATCCATACTGTTCAGCAGTTGTTGTTCGAGTGTTCAAGCACTACCTAGAGGGCCGCAAGAAACTTTCCGTTTTGCACCTGTGGGCCGCGGGACTGCATAGGTTATCAACTGAATACACCAGATATGTTACATTTACATTTATTAATTTAGGAGACGCTTTATACAACGCGACTTACAAGAGAGAGCTTGTAAGTCGCTATGTTAATTAATGTGTACACGCGGATTCGGGTGACGCTAGAGCTACTATGCTATGTTATCCATGAGACGATCAGTTACAATGCAGCCTCCGACCACATTGTGGCGGTAATGCATTAGTCAGTTTAACAAGCTTACAGGATAACAGAGGAAGATCGACATTCCAATAGTTAGTGATGGAGAAGTTTTTAAAGAGGAAAAATTAAGACAAAAGTGGTGCTGGACACCCCCAAAAGACTAAATGTGTGCAAAAATACAATCCCGACTTCATTTCGTATGGATTTGTGAACGTGGGTAGTGAGGAAGAGCCGAAAGCCCAGCGTGTGGAGTGTGGGCTGACGCTATCTAATGAAATTTTGAAGCCCTCGAAGCTACAGCGGCACCTAGTTAAAGAAAGAAAGCTTAATCAAAATCTTTGTGGTGATCACATTTTATCATATCATTGTATTATTTATTTAACTTAACTACTTAAGGTTTTAGCTTGTTAGCATGTTAAACTGTACATGGATTTGATCTATTATTGAATACAAATGAGTGAGATCAATTATTCTCTACAGTGTTAATATTTAATGGGGCCCGGGCCACTCTGCACTGAGAAAATTGGGCCTCAGGGTCAAAAAGGTTAAGAACCCCTGCCCTAACCCAATCGAGGCACTTAAGTCCTACTCAAGATACAGTGTGGCAAAAAAGTATTTAGTCAGCCACCAATTGTGTAAGTTCTCCCACTTAAAAAGATGAGACAGGCACATTTTGTATATTTTTTGTGCAAATTATGGTGGAAAATACATATTTGGTCACCTACACAAAAAGCAAGATTTCTGGCTCTCACAGACCTGTAACTTCTTCAAGTGACTCCTCTGTCCTCCACTCGTTACCTGTATTAATAGCACCTGTTTGAACTTGTCAGAAGTATAAGACACGTCTTGACAAGTCCACAACCTCAAACAGTCAGACTCCAATCTCCACTATGGCCAAGACCAAAGAGCTGTCAAAGGACACCAGAAACAAAATTGTAGACCTGCTCCTGGCTGGGCAGACTGAATATGCAACAGGTAAGCAGCTTGGTGTGAAGAAATTAACTGTGGGAGAAATTATTACTAAATGGAAGACATACAAGACCCCTGATAATAATAAAACTCAAATTATCATGTTTGGAGGAGAAAGAATGTTGAGTTGCATTAAAAGATCACCATACCTACTGTGAAACATGGCGGTGAAAACATCATGTTTTGGAGCTTTTTTTCTGCTAAGGGTCCAGGACGACTGATTCGTGTAAAGGAAAGAATGAATGGGGCCATGTAAGAAGATCTTTCAGCATGACAATTAGTCCCGAACGCACCGCCCGGGCAACAAAATAGTGGCTTCGTAAGAAGCATTTCAAGGTCATAGAGTGGCCTAGCCAGTCTCTATCTCAACCCCATAGGAAATCTTTGGAGGGAGTTGAAAACTGGTGTTGCCCAGCGACAGCCCCAACCATATCCACTGCAAGAGGGAATGTGGATTGGTGATAGCAGCCTCAGTTGAATACATACATACATAATGCTTAGGGCTTGCTGACATAGCTATTGCTACCACTAACAAGACAATAGCTAACCGATTCCCCCCCACCCCCGATAGATGTTTAAACAGTGAAATGGCTGGTTTGCTAGCTAGGCTTGATGTTAAATATAGTGTGAAATTATATTTACTGTTTGGAGATTATGTAATCTTTGATACAATTATTTCACGTTCGGCCAGTGATAGTATAGCTCTCGGATATTAAAATATCTCTTGCATAAACATGGAGAAAGCTACTACCATTGCTATAACTGCTAGCTTACTGTATCGCCACGAAACATTACATGACAGTCAGGGTTCTTTGGGAATGTGGGATCCGGGTCCCTTTGTTAGGGGCCATCTGTTCCCTGTATGACCAGACCAGGAGCTGTGTTCGCATTGCCGGTGGTAAGTCAGACCTGTTCATGGTGTATGCTGGACTCCGTCAGGGCTTCCCTTTGTCACCGGTTCTGTTCATTGTTTTTATGGACAGAATTTAGAGGCGCATCCAGGGGCTGGAGGGTGTCCAGTTCAGGGAGCACATAATCTCATCTATGGCTGTTTGCAGATTATATTGTCCTGTTGGTATGCCCTGGAGCGGTTTTTAGCCAAAATGGCTGGATCCGAGGCACTGATACTCGACCGGAAAAAGGTGGCTTGCCCCTTATGCACCCATGGGGAGTCCTTTCCCCAAGTTGAGGCATTCCGTATCTCGGGGTCTTGATAATGATTGATGGAAGAACAGAACGTGATTGACAGGTGATTGACAGGTGGATCGGTGCTGCGTCTGCAGTTATGCAGTCTCAGTATCGGACTGAAAAAGGAGCCATAAGGCAAAGCTCTCGATTTACCGGTCAGTCTACATTCTTATTCACACTTATGGTCAAGAGCTTTGGGTCATGACCGAAAGGACAAGATCGCGGATACAAATGGTTGAAATACATTTCCTCCGCAGAATACTAATCTGAGGTAGTGTACCCTAAATTATTTTCCTTACTTTGGTTAATAAGGTCCTTGATGAAGACTAACAAACCACCCAAGCACAGGGCCAGGTGTCTCATTTGTGCGTAGGATTCTTACTAAAAGTGTACGTACACCCAAAAGCGTACAATGGCATACGCACCCAAAAATTCACATTTATAAAACTTTGCGTACGCACACCTCGAAGCAAGCTTCCCTTTTTAAATCACAGATTACCCACAAGTGTGCGTACGTAAATTGTCATTGTACCCCGCCTTGAACACGCCTATTTTTTACCATAATTGGTCAATGCAAAGCACCTCATGAATACAAATGTAGTATCATTCTCATGACCCTGGCATGTGAGTCTTCTTCACGCTGAATCAAGGCGGAAAAAAAAGTGCGACAGCACACATAGTGGCAGAATATGAGAAAAATTGGTAACCTGTGTTAACGTAGTGGAGCGATTGCATGGGAGAATAACGACTGTGTTTCCAGTTTTTTTATTATATGCACAGTATTAAAAATATATATTTACTTATACACTGTGTTTTTTTCTGCATTTATTTTTTATTAAAATGTTGATAAAACATTTGAGTTGGATTGTACAAGATGCTCATGGAACAGTTATCACACAGTACACACACAAATAATAAATAACTATTAATTTGGCAGACGCGCTTATCCAAAGCGATTTACAGCAAGTACTGTAGTGGCTTCGTAAGAAGCATTTCAAGGTCTTAGAGTGGCCTAGCCAGTCTCTATCTCAACCCCATAGGAAATATTTGGAGGAAGTTGAAAACGAATCTTACTGTAACAACCTTGTCACCAAAAGGAGTGATGAAAGAGGGCTGACGTAATTAAAAAATGCATACCATTTACATTGCTAAACAGTCAATAACAAAAAAATTAAGCGTATGTACAGGTGAAACTAAAAAAATGTGAATATTGTGCAAAAGTTCATTCAAGCCAGCCATTCAACTTCAAATGTGAAACTAACACGTGAAATAAACTCAGTACATGCAAAGTGAGATATGTCAAGGCTTTATTTGTTATAATCTTGATGATCATGGCTTCCAGTTTTTGAAAACCCCAAATTCCAAATCTCAGAAAATTTGAATATTTGGAAAAGGTTCAATACTATATCAAACTGTCACACGCTCATCAGCTAATTAATCCAAAACACCTGTGAAGGGTTCCTGAGTCTTTAAATTGTCTCTCAGTCTGGTTCAGTAGAATTCACAATCCTGGGGAAGACTGCTGACCTGACAGTTGTGCAGAAAACCATCATTGACACCCTCCACAAGGAGGGAAAGCCTCAAAAGGTAATTGCAAAAGAAGTTATCAAAGTGCTCTATCAAAGCACATTAATAGAAAGTTAGCTGGAATGGAAAAGTGTGGAAGAAAAAGGTGCACAAGCCGCAGGGATGACAGGAGTCTGGAAAGGATTGTCAGGAAAAGGCCATTCAAAAGTGTGGGGGAACTTCACAAGGAGTGGACCGAGGCTGGAGTTAGTACATCAAGAGCCACCACACAAAGACGGATCCTGCAAATGGGCTTCAAATGTCGTATTCCTCTAACCAAGCCGCTCCTGAACAACAAACAACGTCAGAAGCGTACCTGGGCTAAAGACAAAAATAAATACAAATTTTGTATCTCATTTGGAAACCAAGGTCCCAGAGTCTGTAGGAAGACTGGAGATGCACACAATCCAAGATGCATGAAGTCCAGACATGAGACCGAACAATGCAGCAGAGCTGAAGGCCGCTATCAAAGCATCCTGGTCCTCCATAACACCTGAGGAGTGCCACAGGCTGATAGCATCCATGCCACGCCGCATCGAGGCAGTAATTCATGCAAAATGGGCCCAAACCAAGTACTAAGTACATATGCAAGATTTAAACCAGGACAAATATTTCTCTGTTTAAAATCCCCCTTCTATTAAAAAAGACATGATTTTTTATGTTTATTATGTTAATTATAATAAACTATGATAATTACTATGATATGATATGATACATAGTACTATGTACTATGATAATTATAATTATGTTAACTTAAATACAATTAAAACAATAGCTCTACTAAAGTTCATCTAGAGCCTCTAAACGGAATCGCGAATAGCTTCTTCTAGTACAGTAGCATCTGCAAACTGGAAAATGCTCCCCAAAACGTAAACTTACTCATTCCAAAAAAGTTACGTGGCAGCGGTCATTGTCAAAAACAATGCAAAATGTGCCAATTCGGTCTCATTTAGGTGACTGCACGAACAAGCTGACACATTAAATTATCCTGTGAGCTAGCAATCTAGTAGCGCTAACTAGCTAACAACAAGCCATGGATTACCCCTGACATCAAGGCTCTTCTGAAGGAGAAGAAGGGAGCTTTCAAGTCAGGGGACAGAGGGGAGCTCAGGACTGTGCAAAAGGAGCTGAGGAGTATGATCAAACAGGGCAAGTCCAAATACAGGAGAAAGATGGAGGACCAGCTGAGGCAAAACAACATGGCACGGCCTGAAGACCATTTCTGGGTTCAATGCACCCCTCTTGCAGGCTGAGAAGGACCTGCAGTGGGCGAACGACTTGAACTTGTATTACAATAGGTGCGCGGACGAACTGTACGGGATCATGGGGCAGGTCTTCAATATCCACCTCAAGCTGAGCAGGGTACCACTGCTCTGGAAGACCTCCTGCCTGGTACCATTGCCTAAGACACCGCGGGCTAAGGATCTCAGCAGCTTCAGGCCAGTGGCTCTCACATCACACATGATGAAGACACTGGAGAGGCTGATTCTGGGCCACCTCCGCTCTGAGGTGAGCTCAGAGATGAACCCGCTGCAGTTCGCTTACCAGCCTGGCATCGGGGTGGACGACACATTGATCTTCCTGCTTCATCGTACTCTCACCCACCTGGAGAGGCCTGGCAGCGCTGTGAGGATTACATTCTTTGACTTCTCCAGCGCGTTCAACACCATTCAGCCAGTGCTTCTGAGGGACAAGCTGCTGCGGGCTGGTGTGGATGTACCCCTGGCCGACTGGACCCTGGACTACCTCACGAATAGACCCAGTTTGTGAGAACCACAGACGTTGTGTCTGATCTCCTGTCCTGCAGTGTGGGGGCCCCACAGGGGACGGTGCTAGCGCCCTTCCTCTTCACCCTCTACACTGCTGACTTCAGACACAACTCGGAGGGCTGCGTCCTGCTCAAGTTCTCCGATGACTCCGCCATCGTTGGCCTGATCAGTGACGATGATGACATGGAGTACAGGCAACTGACGCAGGACTTCGTAGACTGGTGTCAGCCGAACCACCTCCTCATCAACGCGGGCAAGACCAAGGAGATGGTGGTGGATTTCCGCAGACGCCGACCTTCCCCCCCACCGGTGAACATCCAGGGAATGAATATTGAGAGAGTGGAGTCCTATAAATACCTGGGTGTTCACCTGAACCACAAACTGGACTGGACTCACCACACTGACGCACTGTACAGGAAAGGTCAGAGCCGGCTCTACTTCCTGATGAGACTGAGGTTTTTCGGAGTGCAGGGGGCACCCCTAACGTCCTTCTATGACTCAGTGGCCTCAGCCATTATGTACGATGTGGTCTTCTGGAGCAGCGGCATCACTCAGAGGGAAAGGAAGAAGCTGGACAAGGTCATCAAGAAGTCCAGCTCAGTCCTGGGTTGCCCTCTGGACTCAATACAGGTGGTGGGTGACAACTATGCTGGACCACGAGTCACACCCCCTGCAGGACTCACTGTATTAAGTGCAATATTTCTACTTAACTTATTTATTTTTTGCAATACTGTAATTGTGTAATTCTCCTCAAGTGCAATAACTGCCTACATGTCTACTTAACTTATATTTTTGCAATACTGTAATTCTGTAATTATTCTCAAGTGCAATAACTGTCTATATGTCTACTTAACTTATTTTTTTATACTGGACTACTTAACTGGACTACTTAACTTACTTATTTTCTTATTTTTTATATTGGACTTTATCGTGCCCGTCTATTGCTATTGTAATTGTAATTATTGTTATTGTAGGAGCCAAAATAGAAAAAGCCTTTGAGCATTTAATTTTCCCTTTTTTTCTTTTGAGGTTGGAAGGAAGGCGATAAAGGAGGTGCCATCCCTTGGAGGGTGTGGTCAACGGGAAGACAGTCTTTTGACCTTACTTCCCCTCATGCCGTGAAGCATAGGCCTCACCATTTTTGTTATTCAATCCTTGATAAATCTTTGAAATCTTAAGTTTAATTCTAAAATTAATTCTGAATATCTTTTTTGTTTCAATAAGCAAAATAAACAACATTATTTTGGACAGACCCTTTCTTTGTGTTTTTTAGACCTTTTTGTTTTATTTCTGAGCGTCAAGACCTCCTGCTTGGCCACCAAAGGGGTTATTATTATAGGAGAAGAAATAACCACTACACAAGTCAAAATAATTTTTCCTGGAAGATTAAGGAGTCCTGGATGTTTCAGAAGCACTTTGAAGATCACCTACAACAGGAGTGGGTCTGCTCAGCAGGTGGAAGGCCGCAGACACATGGCCGGCCTAATTGTTTGGAAGCATGGTATGTACTCTCTCCTCCATTCATGAACTGAGGAAGACAATTGGGATCAAGTTACCAAAGAAATGAAAGAAATCTGCTACAGGAGTGGGTTTATAGGGGAAATTGTTCAAGCTGCATGGAGTCTGCTATAGGAGTGGATTGTTTGTTCGAATAATTTCTGGATTGGAAGAATAAGGAAACATGGCTGATAATATAAAGGAAACTGAAGAGGAGGAAGTAAAATCAATGCTGCCAAACATGGAAGAGTATGAGCATGTGTCCGAATTAAAAAACATAAGAAGAGGAAAGCTAGCACATTTAACTAGGAGGAAAAATATATTGATTGAGCTCATGCATGATGTTTCCTGTATTCAGGAGGTAAAGGAAAACCTAATCAAATATAACCATTTGTTGGAGGATTTTAAAGAAACACAGCAAGCTTATTGTAGTCTCTTGACAGAGGAGGAGGTGAAGAATGATGAGTGTACATGGTTTGAACCCAAGATGGTTGAAATTAACAACTTTGTTTCTTCTGTGTCCGAGTGGCTGGCGGGTGTATCTGTGGCTGCGGAGCAACATGAGTCTGAAGTTGCTCCAAAGGACAGTGTGTCACAAATCTCCACCGGATCCAGCACAAAGGCCTCTTCTGTGGTGTCAGCAAGGATATGCGCAGCAGCCGATAGAGCAGCTATCATCGCAAAGGTTGCAGCATTGAAAGAAAAGCATGACCTGGAGGAGAAGGAGGATGCATTGAACAAAGCAGTGAAAACAGTAAGGCAGCAATGTGAAGCCCTGGAGTTAAAAACACAGTTGGCAGCATCAGCATCTAGACTTGCTGTCCTCATGTCTGCTGAGGAACAGCAAGCAGCTCAGGAACCTGGGGAGCACCAACCAAATGGAGGTAAAGATGCAATGAATGATTATCTCGCAGAAATGTCTGTTAAAAGTGAGACAGCAGAAAGTGAACTTCTTTCTTTAGATAAAATTTATAAGGCCCTTTCTGTGATGCAAACTCCAAGTGTTCGTCCCATGGAGGGTGTTCACTTCCAACCTGTCCCCATCCAATCAGAAAGGTGCACTGCAGAAAGGAAAGGCAGCACAAATCAGACCTCAAGTCCAGTTAATATTTCTGCTGTACAGGATCCATCACCAACTCCCAATAAATATGAAAAGGTCTTTGATCAATTTGTAACAACTTTTCAAACCTCCCAGAGAAGTCTGGGTGATGAAAATCTGGCTCATATTCTCCAAAGGCAAAATGACATAACATCTATGTTGGTGAAGCAACAACAATTCTATAACCTACCTCGTAAGGACATCCCAGTCTTTAGTGGTGACATTCTGGGGTACAGATCATTTGTCAGAGCCTTTGAGTACTCTGTGGAACATAAAACTGACAACAGTGCAGATAGACTGTACTTTCTTGAACAGTACACTAGCGGCCTACCAAGAGATCTTGTAAAGAGTTGCCTCCACATGGTCCCAGACAGAGGATTTGAAAGAGCAAAGGCTCTGTTAAAAGAGCACTATGGAGATGAGTTTAAAATCTGTTCTGCATACATGAAGAAGGCATTGGCATGGCCTGCAGTTAAAGCTGAGGACTCATTACAAACCTTTGCATTGTTTCTGAGGAGTTGCTGTAATGCTATGGAAGAAATGGACTATTCAAATGAAATTAACCTGTCATCCAATCTAAAGACCCTGATTATGAAGCTCCCATACAGATTAAGAGAAGGATGGAGGTCGTACGTGTGTGAGTTCCAGGAGAAGAAAAAAAAGAGACCTCAGTTTGCAGAGCTCGTTGCATTTCTTGAAAGGTATGTAAGAATACTTTCTGACCCAGTGTACGGAGACATTCAAGATAAGCTCACCAGGAATAACCAAGAAAAAATGTCAGCTAAAATCAAAGCTAAGTCCAGTGGAAGCAGTTTTGCTACTAGTGTTGCCACTGCCATTTATCAGCCCACTCTGCAACGCTACCCAACAAACTTTATGACTTCTTGTTCCCTGTGCCATGGTGCTCACGCACTGGAGCATTGTAGTGCCTTTAATAAGATGAAACATACCCTGCAACTCTGTGTGCTGTACTTTACCCTGCTGCTGTTGTGAACTGCAATTTCCACCCCCTGGAGGACAAATAAAGGTTTATCTAGCAAACAACAGTACATTAATCACTCATTCATTGCGGTTAATGGGGACCAGAACCCCCCGCGATAGGTGAAAATCTGCAAAGTAGGATTTCACCCCTAAAGAATTTCCGTAAATGTGTGTGTGGGTATACCAGAATGTTTCAAATATGTATATTTATACTTTATATATACACTGTACTTAAATCTATTTAATTATGAAACCTTAATATTATACATTCACTCACAGCATTTAGGAGGCATTGTAAGGACTTAACGAAAAATTGAATTCTAACACAACACTAAGATACGTGAGAAACAGTTGACAGCGTGAAAGAGAGCGGCAAGATACTCCACATTATGAGTCCCAGTAGCATTTATCTTTGTCGGCATGGGCCCTGGAAAACTCTAAAAGGGCTTTCTTGTGACTGGGCTTTAGGAGAGGCTTCTTTCGAGCACAACACCCATGCATGCCATTCTTCTGCATTGTACGCCGTATTGTGTCACGAGAAACAGTCACTCCAGTTGCACTTTCTACTTCCTTAGATAATTGCAGGGAACTTGCATGCCAGTTTTCTTCAACCTTTCTCATCACAAGACGCTCCTGTCGTGGTGTTAACTTTTGTGGTCGACCTGGACGTCTCTGTGCAATGGTTGCAGTTCCATCGTTCTAAAAATTTAGAATTACTTTTGCAACTGTGTTCATACTAATGAGTAAGGCTTTGCTTATGTTCTTGTAGCCTTTATCTTTCTGGTGTAAGGAAAATATAGTATTTCGCAGATCTGGTGTTATTTCTCTTCCATGTGGTGCTGTTACGGACAGCAGGAAATGGGAAGGAGTGGTTTGCTTTAGGTAACACCCTTTTGTAGCCAACTGCCTAATGAACACCTGTGTAAAGACTAATAAGACTCACCTGTGGTTGAATGCTTCTTCAATTACACATTGGAGCCTAAAATGTAGCTTTGCTCAGAGACCTACAGTGGGGTGTACTCATTTTTGCACCACACTCTGAGTTATATTATTAACCTTTGTCTTAAGTCAAAAGTTCAACATATGCTGTATTAAACTTAACCTGTGCACATTTTGGAAATATTGTTTGTTTTCAATGACATATTGTATAAAATGTTATTTGTCAAAGGGGGTGTACTCATTTATGCTGGGCACTGTATAAGTACACTTTTGCACATTTGAGATGCATGCCAAATAATTGTAACTTGTTTAACGGAATGCTTTTGTGGCTCTTCACTTTGACATTTGTTTGGTTTCACACGATGTATGTTTCATAATCTGACTACCTGCAATGTCTGGGGACTATCGCGTTGTTATGATCGGTGACCAATGCTCTCTTGTAAAGCTGTTTCTTCGAAGTCACTTTTCATAAAAGCTAAATAAATACATGTACATTTAAATATGTGAGATTTCAATAGGTTGTTCAAGAAAGAGTCAGGTGGCTGAGCAGTTAAGTAATTGGGCTAACCCGGTTTGAATTCTGGCAGTGCCAAAAATGACGTGTCCTTGGGAAAGGCACTTCACCCTACTTGCCTTGGGGGAATGTCGCTGTACCTGCTGTAAATCGCTTTGATAAGAGTGTATGCTAAATTACTAAATGTAAATATCAGACAAGCACACCCTAAATATAGCCTATATGTGTGAAGGAGCCAGTATTGTAAGGGTATTTTTGGATGTCCCCAGGTGGGGGAAGTGGGTGGCCAAAAGGTTTAAACTGGTGTTTTCTACACGTAGAGTTAATTGGCTTGGTGGAGGGAACACATACAGACACACAAACACACAATACAATATCAACAGTATAGTAATGAGTTCACAGTAACTATGAAGATATGTTTAAAAGACTATATTCACAAACACTAGAGGGCCTCAGTTCTTGCTCTTTGGTGAACCTCTTATAGTGCTGACCATCTACCCTACGTCTCTCTATTGCCCCCTGCAGGCTCTGCTAGACCTGGGCTCCTCTCCCAACTACAAGGACAGCCAGAGCCTGACGTCTCTATACCACAGCGTGCTGGTAGGGGGAGACCCAGCTTGCTGTGAGCTGCTACTCCGAGCCAATGCCACGCTAGGCTGCCATGATGAGAATGGCTGGCATGAGATACACCAGGTGGTGCCTCTGTTTCTGACTTTTAGTTATTTACAAATACATATACAGTGAGGTCACTAAGTATTTGATCCCCCTGTGATTTTGCAAGTTCTCTCACTTAGAAAACATGGAAGGGCTTAACATTTTAATCGTAGGTGAATTTCCACTGCGAAATCAGAAATCACATTGTATGATTTTTTTTACATTTATTTGTAAATTACTGTGTCAATTAAGTATGTGATGACACGTAAATACCTGCTGTTCTGTCCATAGTCCAACTCCACTCTGCTCATGATTCTAAATTAGTAGCCCGTGTTTGAGGTTGTTAGCTTTCATAGAAGCACCTGTGCAACCCACAATCAGTCAAAAGTCTATCTATTAAACGGGCAAAAATGCAGCTTGGTGAGAAAAGAAAAACTGATCTGAACAACTGTCAGAAAATGGAAGAAGCTAATGATGACTGTCAATGTCCCTCGGACTGGGGCCCCACGCAAGATCTCATCTCATGGAATATCAGTGATGCTAAGAAAGGTGAAGAATCAGCCCAGTACTACGTGGGAGGAGCTGGTCAACGACCTGAAGAGAGCTGGGACCACCGTTTCCAAGGCTACTATTGGTAATACACTAAAACATCATGGTTTAAAATCATGCAGTGCACGGAAGGTTCCCCTGCTGAAGTCAGTCTATGTCAAGCCCTGTCTGAAGTTTGCCAGTGACCATCTGGATGATCCAGAGGAGTCATGGGAACTCCATTCGTTGTGTTCGGAGGAGGAGTATCATCCCAAGAACACCATACCTATAGTGAAGCATGGTAGTTGAAGCATCATGCTCTGGGGTGTTTTTCTGCACAGGGAACAGGACGATTGCATTGTATTAAGGAGATAATTAATAGGGCGCTGTATTGTGTCAGTCAGAGTGTTGAAGATGGGTCTTCGTTGTGGCTGGGTCTTCAACATGACAACGACCTGAAGCACACAGCCAGGAAAACCAAGGAGTGTCTCCATAAGAAGCATCAAGGTTCTGGAGTAGCCTAGCCATTCTCCCTACCTACATCCAATTGAATTTTTTTGGAGGGAGCTGAAACTCAAGCTGTGTTGCTCAGAGTTGGGGTGAGTGGGCCAAAATCCCTGCTCCAGTGTGTGCAAACCTACTGAAGGATGTACTTCCTGTGGCAGCTGAAGAAATTCAACCTGCCATCATTTGAGTCCATCCTCACCTCCATCACTATCTGGTATGCTGCTGCCACTGCCAAGGACAAGAGCAGAGTGCAGTGTATCATCCGTGCAGCTGAAAAGGCTGTGACCTGCCATCCCTCGAGGACCTGTAAACCTCAAGGTCCTTGAGATGAGTGAGGAAGATTGTGGCTGACTCCTCCCACCCTGGTCACTTTCTGTTTCAGCTGCTCCCCTCTGGCAGGAGGCTGTGGTCCATCAGGACCAAAACCTCTCGCCAGAGGAACAGCTTCGACCCTTCTGCAATTGCCCTCTTCAACAGGGCCAAGGACTCACAATGACATTGCCACTAATGATTAACACCCCACAACCCCATCCAGCAATCCCACTGATCTCTGCACATGACACTTTCGCACAACCAATGACACCTTTAAACATATCACTGTGATTTTGCACTAATGTGTACATATCCCCACCCCTCCCCCTGTACTGTACTCTCCTTAATTTAAAACTAATTCTGATTCTAACCGTTTGATCTCTGTATTTGTTAACAAAGGCTTCTGTATCAAAAGTTATGCTAGGAAAGTAGCTGGACCAGATGGTATCAGCCCCAGGCTCCTGACATCCTGTGCTGGCGAACTGTTCGGGATCAAGGAGCACGTCTTCAACCCGAGCCTCAAGCTGAGCATGGTACCACGCGCTAAGGATCTCTGCAGCTTCAGGCCAGTGGATCTCACATCACACATGATGAAGATACTGGAGAGGCTGATCCTGGGCCATCTCCGCTCTGAGGTGAGCTCAGAAATAGACCCTGCAGTTCACCTACTGACCTGGAATCGGGGTGGACAACGCCTTGATCTTCCTGCTACATCGTGCTCTCACTCACCTGGAGAAGTCTGTAAGGATCACATTGTTTGATTTCTCAAGCGCGTTCAACACCATCCAGCTGGTGCTTCTGAGGGTCAAGTTCTCCAGCGACTCTGCCATCGTCAGCCTGATCAGCGACGATGATGACACGGAGTACAGAAGACTGACGCAGGACTTCGTGGACTGTCAGCCAAACCACCTCCACGGGCAAGACCAAGGAGATGGTGGTGGATTTCCGCAGAAACCGATCCGCCCCCCCACCAGTGAACATCCAGGTAATGGACATTGACAGAGTGGAGTCCTGGGTGTTTACCTGAGCCGCAAACTGGACTGGACCCCACTGACGCACTGTACAAGAAAGGTCAAAGCAGGCTCCTGAGGAGACTGAGGTTTTTTGGGGTGCAGGGGGTCCTAAATACTTTCTATGACTCAGTGGCGGCCTCTGCCATCCTGTACGGTGTGGTCTGCTGGAGCAGCAGCATCACTGAGAGGGAAAGGAAGAAGCTGAACAAGGTCATCAAGAAGTCCAGCTCAGTTTTGGGCTGTCCTCTGGACTCAGTGCAGAAGGTGGGTGACAGACAGGTCCTGGCAAAGCAGACATCTATATTGGACCACGAGTCACACCACCTGCAGGACTCACTGTCTTCTCTGGAGAGCAGCTTCAGCAATAGGCTGATTCATCCTCGGTATGTGAAGGAGATATTCCTCAGGTCCTTCCTTCCTGCTGCTGTCAGACTCTTCAACAAACACTGCTGTCCATAGGTGTCATAGTGTTCTAGTTGTTCTTACGGTCAAGGTGCAATATTCCCCTATGGTGGTCTTCTTCTATGGTTGTTCTTACTTACAATGTGCTCTCTAATATTCTTTACGTACAATAACTTGTCTATATGTCGTTCTCTCATTAGATTAGATTAGATTAGATTAGATTAGATTCAACTTTATTGTCATTACACAGGTACAAGTCCAGGGCAACGAAATACAGTTAGCATCCAACCAGAAGTGCAAAACAGTTATTAACAGCAGAATATAATAATATGGATATACTCAGAATATACATATTATGAACAGTATAGACAGAATATACAGGGTATGTACAGATTCAATCAGGGTATGTACAGATACAAATTAGACAAGCAGAAATTACCGGGTAGCATGTATATACAGGTAGTGCAAATGATGCGATTGAACAAAAAGAACAGATGTGCAAAGTGAACAAATGTGAACAAAATGTGCAGGTGGTGCAGTAACAGATGTGCAAAATGGACAGATAGTGCAAATAACAATTCACATATGCAAGTGGTGCAAATGTACAAACAGAATGTGCAAATATAGGAAGGGGGGGGGTTCTATGGGGGGGCGGGGGTTATATAGGGGGGCGGGGGTGTAGTGGAGTTCAGGAGTGACACAGTTCTGGGGAAGAAGCTGTTCCTCAGTCTGCTGGTTCTAGAGACAGAAACCTTATCACTTAACCTCATACTTTTTTATTATACTTTTTAAATATATACATATATATTTTTTTTTTAATAGTGTATCTTACTTGATCTCTTATTGTATATTTTACCCTGCCACTTTGTGTGCTGTTACTCTACCCTGCTGCTGTGGTGGACTTACTTAATCGTATTAAAAAAAATTGACTCGTGTTCAAATACGTATTTGACACAGTGTTATACAAATCAATTTTAAAACAAAATCCTAAAATGTGATTTCTGAATTTTTGGAGGGGTTCTGTCTCTCACAGTGGAAATGCACCTTTGATGAACCCTTCATGTTTTCTAATTGGGAGAACTTGCAAAATCACAGGGTGAGCAAATACTTGACCTCACTGTATATTTATGTTTGTTCTTCTTTTTGTTTTGTTTTCAGTGTCTCATAGCGTGTAAATGAAATACAAAATATTTATATATTAAATAAAATATTAATCTAGACTGAGTAAGGTTTTAATTGTATGCTGGTTTAAATAATTTGAATTGAAGAAACATCTTGTTATAGTAAATGTCCTCAGAGGGCAGTGTGACACCTAGTGATCTGAACACATCATTACAATGTTTTATGCTTGGATATGAGTAAACTGTATATTGTGTGTCTATCTGTTGTTCCAGGCCTGTAGGTATGGACACATAAAGCACTTGGAACATCTGCTGTCCTACGGAGCAGACATGAGTATTCAAAATGCTTCTGGAAACACAGCTCTGCACATCTGTGCACTCTACCGACAAGTAAGCCACACACACACGTGTGCACACACAGACACACACAGGCATAGGCTAATCCAGTCATCTGTCAATCACTTGTATAATAATAATAACACCTCATTTAGCAGACGCTTTTATCCAAAGCATTTTGGATAACATTCTCACATTCTCCCTGAGGCAAGTAGGGTGAAGTTCCTTACCCAAAGAACATCACATAGCCACAGCCGGGGTTTAAACTCACAACCTTCCGATCATGAGGCCAACGCCTTAACCCGCTGAGCCATCTGACTCCATGTAAATGTAATTATTACAGGACAAAAGTTATATGGTAAATCGACCAACAGTGATTATTAGGATTTATTCTATTTTGTTGTCACTAAAAACTATACTGTAAACTAGACAATTTATTGAAGTGAAACCTAGAAAACAAATAGCATGGCTGGCAAAAATATCAAATTAATGAATCTCCAAAAATGCCAAGAATCTCAATATGTGTATCATGTCTATACCAGGTTAATGGTATTTTAGGGCAGTAATTTTCTGACGATTATCTCAAGAACCGGGCTGTCTGTAAAGATCATATTTCGCAGGTGTTCTTTTTATAATCCAACCAGTGCAGCAATTGACTTTGTTTGGATAAGCTTTTTGACATTTTGCTGCCGGTGTTGGTCTCTTCCCTCAACTCATGGGCAGGTTGAGTTAACT
This sequence comes from Neosalanx taihuensis, assembly GCA_030340665.1. NCBI lineage: Eukaryota > Metazoa > Chordata > Actinopteri > Osmeriformes > Salangidae > Neosalanx > Neosalanx taihuensis. The sequence continues at coordinate 7,399,706 of CM059290.1, forward strand.
GCATTTTGCACTAAGGTAGCTCTTGGGAGCCAAAATGTTAAGAATTAGGAATAATGTTATTCCCATTAGTGCGATTGAAAATAAATAAATAAATATAAGACTATTTTACTGTTGAAATGTTGGCTGGACAAATAAGAAAAACACGTTACTTAAATTGGATGTACAGTGAACCCTCGCTATATCACGGTTCACTTTTCACGGTTTCGCTACTTCACGGATTTGCATCGTGCATTGTGTTCTGCATTCTGATTGGCTAAACAGTCTCTCCAACACAAACCTGTGCATCAATAAAGTTGCAGTTTACAGGATACAGTACTTTCATTTGTTAAACAAATGCTTGGGCCTGTAAAAAGGGTTTGTTATTTGGTTTTAATATATAAGTATTTAATTGTATAATAATTGTAAAAAAAAAAAAAAAAAAGTTTCTACTTCACAGATTTTGCTTATCACGGGTTCTTTTGGGAACGTAACCCCCATGAAAAACGAGGGTTCACTGTACAGTGATATGAAAAGGTTTGGGCAGCCCTGATCATTTTCACGATTTTCCTTTATGTATCACTGGTTGTTCGGAACAGCAACTAAATATATCATATAGCAGACAAACACAGTTGTTTAAGAAGTAAAATGAAGTTCATAGGATTTACAGAAAGTGTGCAATAATTACTTAAACAAAAGTAGGCAGGTGCATACATTTGGTCACCCCAACAGAAAAATGATTTAGTAGAGCTTCTAAACGCTTCCATAGCTTCCAATGAGGGTCTGGATTCTGGTTGAAGGTATTTTTGACCATTTTCCTTTACAAAACATCTCGAGTTCAGTCAGGTTTGATGGTTTCCGAGCATGGACAGCCCGCTTTAAAACAGACCACAGATTTTCAATGATATTCAGGTCTGGGGACTGAGTTGGCCATTCCAGAATGTTGTACTTGTGCCTGTGCATGAATAGTTTGGTAGAATTTGAGCTGTGTTTAGGGTTCTGAAAAGGCTTCTGCCGAATTAGTCTCCCATACAGCATCTCCTTGTGCAAAGTGCGCTGAATAGTTGAACACAGTGACACCATCTGCAGCAAGATCATGTTGTAGGTCTTTGGAGCTGGTCTGTGGGTTGAGTTTGACTGTTCTGACCATCCTTCACCTCTGCTTATCTGAGATTTTTTTTGGCCTGTTTTGGCCACTAACTCTACATTTACATTTGCCGGGTATGTTGAGAAACAAATATTTCCCTCCCCCTTTCCAAAATAACATAGTGCACATCAACCCGCATAAATACACCATCAAGCACCAAGGTTATAGGCGGCAGTGTAGGAAGACGGAGAACGCTCTGCAAGCGAATCCGAATTCTCATTTCGGGGCATCAGCTGCCTAAAACTCAGTTTATCTCAAGTTACATGCAAACGCAAAACCGTAGTTTTCCAGAATCTCCATTTTGCCTATTTTTAGAAAGATTTTTTACGGAATTATAAAATGCTCTCTTTGAAATTATAACTATTGTGTTGTTAGGGTTGGTTTTGACTCAGTAATAAAAATAAGATTATATATAAATAATTAGAGGCTCAACTGACATCATAAGTTTACTGTCAGCTAACACACTGACAAAAATAGCATCCAATAGCATCAAGGAAAATATCTGATCCTTGATGACTACTGGACTGCAAGGTCACAATGTCACTTGTGACAACTTCTTTACCAGCTATGACCTTGTACAACAACTTCTCAGGAGGAAACTTACCATGATGTGCACAGTGAAGACAAATAAACATGAGCTGCCTGTTGAAATCTTGCAGGTTAAGGACAGGGCTCTACTTTCCTCAAAGTTTGTTTTACAGACACCACTATTGTCTCATATTGTCCATAAAACCCTGGAAAAAACCTGGAATGTGGTACTCATGTCTACACTTCACGAAGATGCAGCTGTGTCATCAGGAAGTGAAGAAAAACCCACAATTATCCTTGACTATAACAAAAACAAAGGTGGACTGGACAACCTGGACAAGCTGGCCGCCACCTATACTTGCCAGTGAATGACCAGAAGATGGCCAATGGTTGTCTTTTACAACATCCTTGATGTTTCTGCATCCAATGCATTTGTGTTGTGGACTCACATCCACCAAGGTTGTAACTCAGCTAAAACAAATAAGAAGAGAATGTTTCTTAAGGAGCTGTGAAAGTCCCTTATCAAGCCACACACTGACCGAAGAGAACAGCTGTCTTAGTCAGAAAGCTGCAGAGCTCGCCTCACTCTCCATCCACACCATCAGCAACACAAAGAGAATCAGGCATCCTCCTCAGCCAGCCCTGCCTCAACACCAACTAGAGCAGCCACAGCCACACCCCCAGTCAGGCCACCTTATTATAAAAGAAAAAGGTGTCAGGTCTGCCCAAGCACTAAGGACAGAAAGACAAATGTTCTGTTCTTCAAATAAAAAATTCAAAAACACACTAAAAGTGTCATGTTTTGCCACACATGCCTCTCATTTAGTATTTGTATTAAGGTTCTATTGCTGAAAAAAATACTTTTTAGCTTTTTTCTTCAAGTAAATAATATGGGTCAAAGTTGACCCGTAACACCATAGATGTTACTATAGTTAATAATATGAAAATAAAAAATGTACAATATTTAAATATTTAAGATATGTGTTCATATAACCCTCAAGAATAGGTAGGTAACACCACAATCTTTTATTTATAAAAAGAAACAAGGAAACAAGCAAACAAGCAAAAACAACAAGGGTGCCAAAATTGAGTTACTTTTGTTTAAGTAATTATTGCACACTTTCTGTAAATCCTATAAGCTTCA